>CM050401.1:52122680-52840443 GCA_027562975.1 Rhynchospora breviuscula
TCTTTTTTCAAAAAAAAAAAAATGAAGTCATTAAAACTTAGTTTCATGAGACAATATATAATATTCAAGTAAATCACTATGAAAGCAGAAAGGTTGAGCCAACATTGTTAATTTTTAAGACTAATTAGTTATCAGTTCCCAAGTATCATTTTCTATATTGATATGTTTCTCGCAATACAAGGATAAATAAATATCTAATTCAAGAATACCAACGGGGTAAGTTTAGCATATGATAACAATAATAATATCAAACTTTGAGAAAATTTTACATATACTTTATTTGCATAGCTAAATAAAAAGCAATACATTCATGATATATTTTTTCCCATTCGATGCCCTGTAATAACATTAATAATGTTCTTATAAGAATAAAAAACCATATAATAAATCGTTGAAAACACTCGACGTATTAGATATATGCCACATAAAATCCGGACTTCTATCCCCTCTTATTTATTTCCTTTTTTTTTCTCTCTCTAAATATTCTCAACCCTAAAATCTACGCCGCTTCAGATCTCGTTTCCTTCTCCAAAACCTCTTCGTCTCTCTTTTCTCAGGTGAGTCCAGTTAATGGCTCTCTCTCTCTCTTTCTCGTTAAATCTCACTTCTTTATTCTTTTCTTTATTGTTCTAAAATCCACCTGTTTTGATTCCGTGTCGTAGCTAGGGCTTGATCGCAAGATCTGCACCAAACCCTAATCCGTGGAACCTAGAAAGTCCCTTTCGGTTTGTGATCATCTCGGGTTTGATTTGATTTGATTTTCCAGGGTATATTTATTTATTTTCCAGTGCAGGATGTGCTTAAACCTTCCAAGATTTTTATTTGTGCTTTGAGGTTTTAATGGTTTTTAAGAGGTGTGCAGATTAGGTTAAAAGAGACTCAATTTAAGAGATCTGACTCAAACGCTGCTGGAGAAATACTAGAAAATTAAAATTTTAGGTTTTTTTAATGAACGAGCCACTTGTGTTTTCATACCTTGTGATATTATGATAATTCTACTTTCCAATCAATTTTGTTGGTACATCAGATAGATCCATTGTATTTGGGGAGAGTGAATATATGATTGGATACTAGAAAATTTTATATCTTGGTTTTAGTGGACTCTGAAATTAGAACTCACAAATTTGAATTCAAAAGTATAGAAAGTGAAAATATTCAGTGGCTCTTTTGTAATTGAACCTTTTCTTTGATATCTGGGTTCATTTTTCTTTAAGCTGGTTTTAACGGTTTTAGACTATTTGCAGATTAGGTTTTAAAAAAGGAACTCAAGCTTAGGTTTTGATCGATTCAATTGCACCATTTAACCTCTTGCAATGGGTAAATACCTAGGTTTCAATTTATTTCTCTATTCCAAGAAGCTACTTTCCTTGAATCTGGTTTGCATTACCCTTTAAACAATTTATTGTATTCTGAAACTAGGGATGATTGCACTTTGTAATTTTCTTCTGTGTCAAAAAGTAAAAGTGGATCATCCTTGTGAAAATTGATTCGAGTTTTGTGATTGGTCATGAAGGCCACCTTGCTCTTTTGTAAGCCACTTGAAACAAAATTTGGCATCCTTTTAACTGATACTGGGAAAAGTCTTTGTGGTACAAATCAAACTCTCATTACCATTCACAAAACTCAAATCTCAGTAGTATTAGAATTTTGTTAGCATTTATGTTGACATCAACATCAAGTTTTAAATTGCATGTTTGGCATCTTTTCCAGGTCTAACAAAATCATGGCAGAGCACTTGGCTTCTATATTTGGTACAGAGAAAGACAGGGTCAATTGTCCCTTTTACTTCAAAATCGGTGCCTGCCGTCATGGGGACCGCTGTTCTCGTCTGCACAACCGCCCCACCATATCTCCCACACTACTTCTATCCAACATGTACCAGCGCCCTGACATGATCACCCCAGGCATCGATGCCCAAGGAAATCCGATTGACCCCAAAAAGATGCAGGAGCACTTTGAAGACTTCTACGAAGACATCTACGAAGAACTCTCTAAATTTGGAGAGCTTGAGAGTTTGAATGTGTGTGATAACCTTGCAGACCATATGATTGGCAATGTGTACGTGCAATTCAGAGAAGAGGAGCAGGCTGCGGCTGCTTTACGGGCCCTACAAGGTAGGTTCTACTCAGGCCGGCCGATAATTGTTGATTTTTCACCAGTGACTGATTTCCGCGAGGCAACTTGTCGGCAATATGAGGAGAATAGTTGTAACAGGGGAGGGTATTGTAATTTCATGCATGTGAAGCAGATTGGGAGGGAACTGAGGAGGAGGTTGTATAGGGGCAGGAGAGGGAGGAGCAGGAGCCTGAGCCCTAAGAAGAGGGACAGGAGAGAGAGGGATAGAGGTGGCGACAGGGAGAGAGATAGGTACAGAGAGAGGGAGCGCGATAGAGGTGGCGACAGGGAGAAGAGCGGGGAGAGAAGGGGAAGGGACAGAGACAGGAGTAGTCCTCCAGTGAGAGAGAGCAGTGAAGAGAGGAGAGCAAAGATTGAGATGTGGAATAGAGAAAGAGAAGAGAAGGCTGTGCCTGAGGAGGAGAAGCGTGATGAAGAGTGAGGTGCATCGTGTAGTGCTTTTGTTGCTTAGGATTTTATTACTGTGTGGTTTTTTAAGTTTGGTTGTTGCGTACTTTGATCGTGTATGCTGAGACTGTTTTCTATTATTAGTTTGTCACTATTATTGATTCGCATGTTGGAGGATTTCGGTCCTATTAATGACTCGAGGTAGAATGAAAACTATTTGGTAGTTTAAAAGAGGTGGGTTCATTTCGATTGTTTTGTACTCGTAGTCTTTTTTAAGTATTGCTGGGAAATGTTTCGTTTGAATTTTCGATTTCTGTTTTCATTTTTGCTCTGAAGTAACCGTTTTTAGATTTGATAACTCTGGGGTTTTCTTCCAGGTGCTTTTGCAAGTTTAAATTGAAATAATGTACTCTTATGTTGTCAAATGAACTTTTGTTGAGTCGAACTTGAAAAATGACACTCATGTAAACGCATCAGCTGTTGGACTATAGCATGAAGTGAAATCCATTGCATAACAATAAACACTAGACTTTAATAAATCAAGCTCGCAACACCGAATTGTATTTAATTTTCAATTAAACTATTATATTAGTGGAATACTATCATAAATTAAGCAAATTCATCGAGTATTTTATTAATAAATTTAAAAAACTACTTGATTCATCATATGGAGCAAGCCTGATATCAAAGGCTAGCCTAATAAAAATTTTCGCTGGCGGAGAAAAACTATTGTTCTTAGAAATTTTTCATAGTTTTTCTGGTTTCCATCTTATGTATTTTTTTGCTCTTGAATGATACAATGAAATAGATTTAGATTAAATTTCTAGCATATGCTTTCTTTTGTTTACCACAAGCACAAAAGCCACCTAAAAAAGTCGCGGCTCTGTGGGTCGCACTCTAAAATAGCTTTACTTCTGGAGCAAAAACAAACATTACTCTAAAATAGCTTTTGATTTTCATGATTCCACAAAAAGAAAATGATGAATATTCCTTTTTCTTTTATTTTGAGAACAAAAACAGATATTCAAAAAGCAAGGACACAAAAATATTCAACAATATCACTATTAAAACAGAATAATCTGAAAAGAGTACAAATAAAGTCACCACCCAGTTACAATGATCAATCTACAAATTACAACTCTGAGGAAATATGATGGGCCTCCCGTATGGTTTTAAAATGTGTTTCTACAATCTTCGCTAGCTCGCTGGCGGATTTATCATTCTGCTCGTAAGTGGTCTCCACAATGTCAAGACAATCCCCCAACCCAAGGCTTAGTTCTATATTACAACATGTCATTCTCTGCATTAGAAAATTAATCACAATTATTTCACAGTGGCATATATTGGAAATTATCATTTCCTTTGGTACTAGGGAAAAGCAGTTCAACATGGGCCCCTGACCTGAAACTTTGGGACTGGTAGAGTGTTTATTTATTGAACCTAATCAACACTGGCTAGATATTGCACTCCCTGTATTATTCCAGTTACGGATCATACCAATCGGACATTTCATTGAAGAATTCCAGACAGTCAAAAATCAAAGCATCCATTTCATGAACACAGATCAGACAAAATCGGAACAGACATAGACAGTCAAAATAAATCTGAACCATCTTGAACTCAATGGTCCAGATCTGCCTGAGACTCCTATGAAATTCGAACAACGAAAAAGGAAACCATTGATATCATATAATGGTTCGCTTGATAATTTCACAATCTTACTAAAAGAGCAAGCATTTTCTGGAGTGACATTGTTAGGTGTTATACATATATTTTCTATTCAGCACTACCAAGGCGTTAACCATTTAAAAGGAGATGGCACAAATTACATTTGGACCAGTCTACATAGGCTACCAAATCCACAGAACTAGAGCATACAGTTAATTTTCTTTTAAACGTGACTTTATTAAAACAACAAAATATATATTGAAGAACATAAAGAAAAAAAACAAAACCAAACAGGCTCTTTGCTACTATTTATTGAAGATAAGAGCTTGCTGGGAGTAAAGACGGATTGGTTTGTGGGGTTGGGGGGGGGGGGGGGTGTTTGCAACTTATTCCAAGCTTTGAACCCATCATAGATTAATTAAACCTAATGGTGAAAATATTTCTGACATAACCAAATAATAGTATTTAACAGTGTTTGGTTCAATCCAGTTCTGTCATCAAATTGTGCAAGTATGGTGTGACACAACTTGGTCTTTTAGTTAAAACCATCTCATTCCCACTATACACCAGAAACTTACCCAAATTTGCGATAAACATTACAACCTTTGAAATGGCACATACCTCACGATGAAGCAGAGTCAGCTTCTCTAGGTTAGGCGCATGGAGGAGGAAATGATCTACCAAATCAAAGTCGTGACTTAAAGACCATCCTCCAATTTTCAAGGTCCTTAAATTATTCAAGGTTGGAAATTTAATTGTTTCTTTCTCCAATACATCCTTCATGTCCTAAAAAACAAAAATTAAATTTATTTAGATTTGTTTGCCCTTCCTGCAATAAATTTGAGTTGCTAGGATAAATGTATTAATAGAACAAAAGGTTCTAAGCAAGCACCAAATGCTACCAAATTAAATGGACCAAAAATTATCATAATTCTAGGAATGAAATTAAATTTGCAAGTAATAACAATACATCCAAACAAGCACCAAATGTTGTCAAAATAGATGAAGGAAATTTTTTTTATATTTCTTGTAATTAAAAAGGAGTTTCCAAGTAATGGCAATAATCCAACAAAGCAACAAACGATACCAAATTAGATGGACCCTAATTTGATTGGTACAAGACTGCCCACTAAAGTGGGAAAATGGTCCAACAAAACAAAAAATAAATAGGCAAAAAGTTCTAATCACGAGCCTTTTCCAAAAAAGTTGGAAGTTTCATGATTGATTATACTAATTATAGGTTGCCATGAAGGCATAACCCCAATTTAAAACAATAAAAATGAAACGGAACCAAACATCGGCTAACCAAATTTAACTTAGAAAGTTATGTGTAATCATACCCTGAGAGCCCATACAGAGAGCACCAACTCAAGACTGGTGACATTTGAAAGAGCCGTCAGAAACAAAGGTTCATCATCAGAAAGATCATGGAAATGGATCTGTGCTTTCACAAGAGACTTCAGATTCTTGAACTTTAATTTTCCCATAGCCCAACAACGTACCTCCAAGTACACCAGACTTGGGATAGAAATCAGAATTTCAGGAGCTTTCTCATTATGATAGCCATCAATTATTAGATGCTTCAATGTGCAAGAAGAAATGCCACAGAAGGACAATAGGCAGTCACTGAGCACCATTTCTTCTAGAGCAGGTGAACCTGACAAAAGCTTTTCCATTACCTCCTCCCGAATCTCTATAGAATCAAGGATTAACCTCTTGAGGCAGGGAAGGTTTACAGACCTCGGTGTTATTACCTCGAATCCCAAGTGTAACACCAACTCTTGCAACAACTTAGAAGCAAAGACAGAGTCTGGGACTTCGAAATTATAATTCTCGGTAAAAATATGGACAAACAAAAACTTCGGTTTCAACTTTGCCACGATGTCGAGCCATGTGGTGGCCCGAATGGGATCGCTATCATCCTCAGTCCACACAAGTTTGAATGAATCCAAATTCAAGGGCCCACGGTGTTCAAAGACACCGTCAACAAATTTCACGAACTTCTCTTCATATTCACTGAGATCTTCATCATCCTCTTCCATCTTTTCTAAGATTTCAACGGATGGGAGGAAATCGTCGAAATCAAATTCAAGACCAGGTACAGAAACCCAGAGGTTCCGATACCTTTTGGCTAGCACCGATGTCTGTACAGCCTCCTTTGTGGTCAAGAAAGAGAGAATGCTGATCAGCATTGGATCCGGTAAACTACTTATCCTATCAACATGATCCGTCTTTTGCCTCTTTCCTCTGGGGCTTTTGAACAAACACCATTCATGCATGATGCCTGTGCATGTGAAAGAGTAAATTAATTAACCAAACCAATTGTATACAACACACTTAACATGATCTATTTTCCATCAATCACTCTACTGGGAATAAACAGTTATCAAACCTATAAGCAAAACAACAACAACAATAAAATTACTCTATTAAGTAACTAGTTTCAAGTACTTGTCTCTAAGTTAGAAATTAAAGTACTCCTTTCCTTGATATGAAGAAAGTTCAGATCTAGGCCTCAAAACTAATCACTAAATTCCATCAAACCAGAACAGTACTACTCATTGCGATCCACTCAGTGCAGGAGTAAGAGAGAGAGATCGTACCTGGAAAAGGCTAATCGGCGGGAAGTGAGAGATAGAGAGAGAGAGAGAGAGAGAGAGAGATTCTCCGAAAATTTAAGCGCGGCGACAAAGGAATTCTGAATCCAACGGAGATTCTAATTTATAAGGAGTCTTATAGTAGAAAGTAGAAACTGGTTAAATAAGAAGTCGGTGAAGAAAATAAAAAAGATTCCTGAATCCTGATCGACTCCAGCGCAGGATCTTACTCCACAAAATCTATCCGTCAATTTGCTCCAAGATCTGTGTAAGCGCAGATCTTAATAACCACACGAAGGGGTGTTTGCTAGTGGAGGCGTCCAACCATATCCACGTTTAAATATATTTTTATTTAAAGTATGCTTTCCAAAGCGGTGATTGCCTCTATTTTTGGAAAGCATTACCAAACGGTCCACTCGTCTATTTTTGGCGTTTACATTTTTAGCTTGCGTTACTTTTTTTCAAAATAAGAAAAAAAAACTTCCGTTTTAAATATGTTTAAGGGTTGAATTCGGAATTCGAATCGGGGTATTAGATGCAGCAATAAAGTGTACTTTTTTATTTCCTTTTTTGCTTCGGAGGTAAAAGTTTATTCCTTTCTATATTTAGATATTATATTCCTTCGTCAAAAAAAATAATTATTTCTGTGTCGTTCTTATATTTCTATGCAGAATGGCGGAAACCTTAGTGCACCAAATTCTTTTCAATGGATAAAAATTTTCAAAGGTCCCTAATTTTTTTTTCATATACTTCGTTTTTAATCACTTGATTTCGAATTGTCTAATTTTGATTACTAAACTTTCAAATTGTCTATTAACTATGCAATTAGTCCGTTAATTAATACATTTGCTCGACATAGAGCACGTTTACAACTAATGAATTCACGCCTTGAGCATCTAAAAAATCATATTTGATGTTCAAATTAATTGCTTAATTTGACATAATCTTCAAAGAGTAACCAAAATTGGACAATTTAAAATTTAGTGACTCAAATTGAGTAATTTGAGTCCAGAAAATAAAAAAATATTATAGACAAAGTTTAGTAATCTCGAAAAAAAAATACCTTTTTTAATACATTAGGATTTAGGCAGACTTTTTTTACGTTATTTAAACAACTAATTTCTCTTTTTTTCTCAAATATTTTTCACCTAACTTTTAATGCCGCTGATATTCTCTAATTCTTGAAAAAAATACATTTTCTGTAGAAAATAACGGAAAATAACAATTTCATATTTTGTACTTAGTTATTTTATTGTTTCAATTTTTTTCTTTTGGTACTCATTAATTCTTAAATTACTTCATAATATTTCATTCTCGTAGGCCAAGAAAGTTTGTTCGTGAAAAGGAAGAATTAAATAAAAAAAAAATTTTGGGTTCGGAAACTTCTCTATAATTTTTTTTTAAAAAAAAGCATGTTAGAAAAGTGCTTTACAATGGCAAATTTATCGGGGCTAAAATTCGTGGAAAAAATTTAATTTAATGGTACTTCAAAATTATTAGAATTTTCCGTATCATATCACGACTTGTCTACTTTCTTTAATTAAATCAAACGAGAATATTTTCCAGCTGAATAATTATAGGTCTTTGCCAATATATTAATTGACAATTTTGAAATTACAAATAATTAATTATACAAAACTAAAACGACTATCTTAATTTGTATAAAAAAATAATATAAATAACACGCACACAAAAGCAAAGCTAATATAGAGAAACAGTGAAAGAGAGATGAACAGAAGAATTTGTCTATTGAATATTTCCATAATGTTACATTTACACTATATTTTCCGGTCTATATCTGTTACAAGATATTTTTATTACAGCTAATTAATTGTCTGAGGTTGGTTCATCAGAACTGGTATGCCAGTGCCATCAGCAAATGTTGGTCCGAAACTGTAACTTTCGTTCCCACCACATTAACGGAGTCGGTGCCGTTTATGGCGATTCGTTTGGTCAGGAGAGGTTCTTTTGGCTTTTCGTAAGTTAGGCACTCACCTTCTAATATGAAACTTTGAAAGCTGTGATAATTGATAAAACACGAGAAGGATTTCGCATCAAATCCGTGCAACAACTCTTCATCCATGGAAGGTGAAGAGTGAGGTTCATTTTACTATTTTTATTATTCAATTGATTTCGCATATTGTTCAAGCTCACCTCAATTTGTGAGCTCTGGCACCAGTGGAATCAATAGATGTATTCGTTTGTTGTATTGTTTAGGATCAACCAATTAATTTGATTAATCAATAGCTGCTAGGAAAAAAAGAAATTGTAATTTTAAGAGAAGATAGCATTCTTGATTGATTCAAGATCGTATTTATTTGATGTTAAACTTGTATTTCTTGCTCAGCTCTTCTAGTAGATACTGGTCTCTGAAATTTTTTGAGTGACCAAAATGAGTAGTTGTGTTGATTAATTTGCACCACTTTTCGCATTCACAACTGGTCATTTGGCCTCGACTATGCCAATCTCTTGCTTTTTTTTTTTTCTTTTTCTTTTTTTTGTCTTTTCATCCAAATTCACTTTTATTTCAGTATGTTATTTAATTACTCAAGCCCATGTTCAGCAAGCAAGGCATTCCTATTTTGGAGAAGGATGAAAAAGAGATTTTCAATTTCTTTAGCAAATTCAGTTTCCTTGAAATCCTTCCTACCATTGAGGTTTTTTTTGTCCCCTCCTTTTTTCCGAATAGCTAATTATATATATTCCTCAGTTTTTCTTATTTAGTCAGTAGTATAAATCTATTAATCATAATTATCGGTGCATTTTTTTAGATTGATTAGTCAGTTTTATAAATCTATTATATATAACAATTTCTTCAGTTTCTCAATTATTTAAATTGATTAGTTTGTAGTATAAATTGAGAAATATAATAGATTTACACTACTGACCAATCAATCTAAAAAATTACACCGATAATTATGATTAATAGATTTATACTACTGACTAAACAAGAGAAAGTGAGAAATATAATTAGCTATTTAGAAAGAGAAGGGGATAAAACATAAAAGAAAACTTCAATGGTAAAAGGATTTCAAAGAAACTGAATTTGTTAAAGAAATTGAAAAACTCTTTTTCAACCTCCTCCAAAATAAGAATGACTTGTTTGCTGAACGAGGGCTTGAGCAATTTAGCAGTAGTCTAAAATAAAAGTGAATTTGGATAAGAAGACAAAAAAATAAAAAATAAAACAAAAATAAGAAAATAGCAAGAGATTTTTTGGCACAACGCACTGAGCATTTATTAGTTGAAACGCTTCGGAAAATGACCCACCCGTGCTGATGCATCGGTCTAAAAAAAATTAAATTCAAACTTCGATTGATGCCCACGGTTTGTTGGCCCACATTACACACAAAAGATCAATCGTTATTTCATTTTCCTTTCATGTAAACAAAGCCCATGGGCCTGTGTCTGCGGTTCCTTCAGAAAAAGACACGAACTACACTCCTAAAACACTGTCACAAGTTACTATTCAGTGTTTTCTTCTTTTTTTTTCCCTAAACAAAAAAACAAAAGATTGAAAAGAGTAATTATTCGTATTCCCAAATTGTAGTTTATTAAATATCTGATGCCTCCACTTGTTGTTGTAGTTTCATTCCTGCGGATAATAAAAGTTTCATTCATATTTTAGTGGGTTATACAAGCAACTTTTCGCTTTCCTTAAATTTTGACTTTTGTTTTGTATGATCAGATCAAATAATTGCATTATGAACTATACTAGTGTCCATGGCTAACCTAATATAAATTGGATCCAAAATCATATTTATCAGGGATCCTCCTTGAATAAGAGGGAATCTTTTATAACTGGGGCATAATAATTCAAAATTTATTTTGCAATTACAGCGTAGCATACAAGTGCTTTCCGTCATCATCAAGAGATATCAAACCAACAAAAAAAAATGCTATTGCATAACCCAAAACTGCCATAGTTAAATATAACATCATTATACAATGAAATGAGATAATTTTTAAAGAAAATTGCCATGATCAAAGCAATTTGACGGATGGATGGACGGAGTAATGTAATTTGCTTTTATGTAATTATTATACAATGAAAAATGTGATATTTTGTGTATGTTTTTTAAGTAAAAGTAAAAGTATGATCCTTGTTGTTGTTATTATTTTTCTTTGGATTCGTTGATATTTTATTATGATAATCTTTCAAAATTCTGGCTTATTTTTGTAATTTTAAAATTCGGATTAGTCTTATCCTTGCGGATCTTGATCCGGATGATCCACGTTGGTGCTAATGAAATGAAATACAAATTCTCCCTTAGTCTTGCGCTGTCGCGGACAAAGTGGATCGCATGAGTGAGAGACGGATCAGTTTGCACCGCGTTTATGAAGAGGAGTGGATTTTGAGTTCTTAATCCTCTTTCTACCTCTATCGTCTAACCATGACCTGGCAGCTATCATTATCAAGCGAATTTCAAACTCTATGAGCACTTGCTTTTAGTGGAAATTGCTTTCCTCACGTTCCAGTTTGGAGATTCACTCTTATTTGGACTAAAATGACTTTCGCACTCCATTTTTTTCTCTTATCTTTACCAAGGACATTTGAGTTATATTATATATATATAAAAAAAAAAGGAGGGGATATTTAAAGAGGATATAATCATCATCATCAGCCGTAGAGCATATCGCCGGAATCGAGTTTATGAGAGATGAACCTTCGTCTTGGTCTCTCTTCAATTTTTATTTTTCTTTCTTTTTGTTTTATTCTTTTAATTAATTTCATTGCGTGGGGTCCGCAACAATCAATGCTCACCTCTTGGGCGGAGATTATCTCGCTGATGGGTTGCGTCCCACACGTGAGGTTTATTTTTCTATTTTTATGTGCTCAGAAAAAAATGCGTGGGATTTGTACTGTTGCATATCAGACGGTACCAAACCCACATAACCGACTTAGTACCAAACCTGTCTGATGTATCATCCATTTATAAAGTTCTAAATGCAAAAGCACCATATAAATAATAGGACAAATTTGTTTCATATGAAATCATGCCATAACCTACTGAAGTTGGTCCCTAAGCCTCATCTAATTTTTTTTTTTCCCTTTTTTTGACAACAAAAAAAATTATTTAATTTTAAATTCCAACAGCGAACCCAAAACATCGTCTATCAGCTTGGCCAGATTTTCAGCCTGTCCAATGTACGAACGCGGTGTCAGATTTAAAAGATTTATTTTTTCTTCTTCTGGCAAATCCAGACTTCTATGTGTTTGGATGCAACGGAATAAACCGTGAATAGGATATAAGAATAAGGAATTTCGATTTGTGTGCTTATCTTTATTCCTTATTCTTATACCATGGTTTTGTTAGTATAGGAATAAGGGCCCAAATTCCTTATTCTTATACCGTTTGTTTTACACAAGAATAAGAATAAGCACGCAAACCGAAATTTCTTATTCCTATTCTCTATTCCCGACCTATCCAAACACACCCTAATGAATGATGATATGCTTTCTTTATCGGTATCTCCTCCTCTTGTCAGCTCCTTGAGCTTCTCATATGGTTCAGGCACAGCATATCTTTCCATGACCTGTAAAAATCCCTTTTACTTATGCGGCATTTAGTTTAGAATATGCAAAAACTCCCTTTTTGTAAATTAGTCAATCAAAAAAAACAATGGGAGCTGGTGCTACCACCAGTGAGAAAGAGAGAAACTTACAGTCTGAATTGTGTCAACAAGAACAGCCCAATTCTTATCCAAGTCTTTAGCAAGGCGTGTTTGGTTCACCTAACATGCATGATGCATTAAATAGGTAGCATTCAGCTTCTTTCATTTGCAATTCAGAATTTTGAAAAAAAAAAAATCAACACGCAATTATTTTTTCGGAGAGTTTTAACTTTTACCTGAAGCTTCTCAATTGCTTTGAGGAACTTTTTATAAGCCACCAGAGAATGCACAAGTCCCAGCCGTGTATCAAATAAAAGCATATTTGTCAGGTCGCTCTGCATGACTGCATTATGACCGTCTCAATTAAAAACCTTCTTTCGGGAGATTAATCATATAATAACTTCCTAATTAAAAGTACAATTTGTATAAACTACAAAGTTATATAGATACGTGATTTACGCCCAAGTTTTATCATGCTTTTTCTCCAAAAAAAAAAAAAAATTTTCTTATATTGTTTGTAGATAAAAAAGAAAGATTAAGCTATTGAGTATTGACTAAATGGCGATAGATTCTCAATTTACATAATAGACTGTAGAATCAAGTAAAATAACAAGTACCTTCCTCCGACAAATGGACACAATTTCTGCTTATATCAGATAGATCTTCCTTTACCATAGGAAAACTAAGACCATTTCCAAAGTCGATACTAGGCATCGTACATGACGCGATTTCTTCTGCCTTCATCGTCTACATAGGATTCAAATACTCACAAGTTTGAAAATTAAGTTTCCCGAAACAAAAAGTTGAGTTCAGGAATGAGTTACATGGATGTTAATGCACTCACCCTAATCTGACTTCACTAAAAATGAAAAAGAAAAGAGTAGCTGCAAGCCTTTTGTCATGATAGGAAGTAATTTGTTGTGCAAGCTTACCTTGCATTAAGTTGGTGACATGAAGTTTCTTACCTTTGCAATCCAGAATATTGAAATAAAATAAATGCACAGACAAAAATATTGGTTTAACGAGTTTCAACTTAGCTTAAGCTTCTCAATTCCTTAGAGGAACTTCTTATAAGCAAAGAGAAAAATGTCCCAATTAATCCCATAACTTAAGCCCAAAAGTTCTAAAGATAAGTGATTTACACCCCCCAAGCCTTCTCATATTTGCATTATTCACTGACAAATTAGAACCGAGATTAACCTATGAGTAGAACCAAGTATACCTTCCTATGAGAGGTGCAAATGAGCTTGCTTAAATCAGATAGGCTTCCATTTGCCATGCTTAAATTACCACTACAATTTGCAAAATTGAAGGGGTCTAATTTGCGGGGCATTGTACACGATTCAGTTTTTCCTTCTTTCCTCTTCTGCACATAAATCAATTCAAGTACTCTCAAATTTGAAAATAAAGCATCAAAAAACAAAAGATTAGGTTCAGGAATAGAGTAGCGGAGCCAGGGAAAGGCACTCACCCTGATTTTATTATAAAAGCAAACTTTAATTGCAAAACTATGCCAATCCTAATAAAAAGTTATGTATTTCGATGGTAGGAGAACATAAATTATAGGGCAGCATATATTTCGTCCTTGAACATGGGTATAGTATATAATAATAATAAATTTACAATGTGGGACTTACCTGCTCGAAGTAACCACGAGAAATACAGCTCCGTACTTCATCTGTGAAGTCAGCTAGCACATTATTGAAATTTACCAGGTTATCACAAAGCTCGACCATGTAATGATGAGACTCTAACTACAAAATAAACACAAAGTTCGTGATTAGAACTTGTTGGCCATCCACAATAAGATATTCATCCAATAGTTAACGACAAGATATGCCAAAAGCCCAAAACTGTTGTACTGATCAAAATAATAATAATTTAGCTATACATAAGGTTGACTGGTTGGAAGCAATTTTTATAGATTACACCTCATAAACCTCAACATTGGTAAATATCCCAATTTTCTCGCAGCAGTCAAGCATTGCCATCATTTTACTTTATCTGCAACTTTATATATAACAACAAAGACGTGAAATGAAGACATGCATTAGAGAGTACTGGAGGTGTCTCATGGTTAACACCGAAGAATTGCTCTTATAGTTTCAGTTTCTTATCTGTGGCTTATATGGTCAATTATTGTAATTTTACTTTTAAAATAATTGTGAATGTTTGGTCTGTAATGATTTTAAGCTGATGTTTTGTGGCTCAGGGGTTGGAGGTCATACCCCGGACTAGACATTATGAAATTCGGTTCAAGGGTATATGGCAAAGGTGGCGCCGCTATCTTGAGATAAACAGAACTGTGCAAATAAAATTGGGGATATGATTTAGCTAGTTCTTAGAATTACAGAGGTTGGGATTTAGGATAAGACTTGATTCTTTGTTTAGTGTGATGCTTTTCTTGATAAAAAAGTGGTAGACTGTAGATCTACTAATTTCCAAAAAAAAAAAAATGCAAACATGAGGAATTTGGGTCACAAAAGTAGAGAATGGCTAACGCGCCATCGATGGCATGTGCCATCAATTTTCTATTGACTTCTTTTTCGAGATCCAAAATTCAAACGGTCGATCCAAACCGTTCAAGTTGATCACAATATTGAAATACCATTGGAGACCAAATTTTACATTTTTTCAAAATTTTTTGTTATTTATTATGATATTTTCAAATTGGAGGGCCTGAAATACTCTAATCATAATGTTTTTAAAAGTATCATAATAAATAGCAAAAAAATTCGAAAAAATATAAAATTTTGTCTCCAAGGATATTTTAATATGGAGAACAACTTGAACGGTTTGGATTGACCATTTGAATTTTGGATCTCGAAATATTACTTGATGGCACGAGACCCTCCGTGCCATCGATGGCACGTTAGCCATCCTCCACAAAAGTATTAAATATCCAGCTGAAATTTGTGAAACTTCGAGAATATAACAGAATCAAATGGTTTAGGTTACATTTAAATACAAAATAGTAACAGAAAATGCAGTGCTTGGAAAAGGAGAAATCTTACTGCTAGACATAAAGATGAAAAAAATGGAGTAAGAGGAAGTTTGCCTGAGTTGCGTAGGGGTTGAATTGTAGACCCAAGGAAGTAACAAATTCTTGAGCAATACGAGGCCAATTGATATCTGGATATGCAATCTTACAAGCATTGTAGTTTCCTACTACACCCGAAAAATTTCCAAAAATACACTCAACACTCGTGCGGTGAGCCCAGAAACCCAATCTAAATGCAAAGGTTGCCATCTCTTTTCCCAGTGTAGTAGGCGAAGCCTGATATGGTAAAATAATATATCATTTACACAAATTCCGGGTTCATTCTAAAGTTCAGAAGGTATATATTGGGATTGACCTGAATTATAATTGAAATAAATTACGACTAAATTTAGTTTTTCGGTTCTTCCTTTCATCCTTTCAGATCAACCAAATAGAAGTCTTAGTAAATCATTGTCGAACAATTGACAAGTTGATTGAATGCAAACGGCGGCTTTCAAAAGCTTTACAGAAGCTTGATGGAAACATAGGCCTTGCTTACAACTACCACTATGTTTCCAACTTAGTAGACAAGTACCAATAAACTTTACTAAAAGTGCCTTCACAGAGAATAAAATAGTACCTGGCCATGAGTGTGCGAAAGCATCAGAATGTGTGCATTATTCCTTGCCATGGCGCAGAAGGCTTTGCACAGGTCAGTCATGACTGGAAATATTACATGATCAATAGCATCTTTAACCAGCAGGCCATATGCTAAGTGATTTATGTCCTCCAGTGAACACATGGAAGGGAAAAATTCAAGGACCTATCAGAAAGTTCAAATATATATTAACTATACATAATTCAGTATGATTTCAACTTATTCCCGAAAGGATTTCTGTAAGGTCTCTCAAGGGTATTGGTGACATAAGTTCTTTGATTACAGGTCTAACTAAAATGCTTTTTTTTTTTTTTTTTTGGCAGACAGGTTTGCTTATTTGTTCCACATTTAAAGGTCAAATTGGGGCTTGGTGGGATAAAATAGTAACCATATGCTCTTTAGCACAAAATTGGCTGTAAAACTGTACATTAATTGCACAAGTGCTGGATTTATCGAGGCTAAGTTGAGATAACGGTACCCACAAACTGGTGAGTTGCATTCTCATTTGCCGATTAGAGTTTCAAATTTCAATCTTCAGATTCCGAGTATTAAAAATTTAGTAGGTATAGATCGGTTATCATTGGGCTTAAGGATTAAAATCAAACACAATTGTGGGTTTATTCAGAACTCTGGTGTTTGGGTGACATGTCAGAATGAATCCGACATCCAAAGTAAATTTTGGATGTCACTATGTCATACGAAACTGACTTAATTTGCAGGATCAACAAATGCTTTTGGAGTTAAATTGAAGTATTTTAAAATCAGGATGGGTGTATCTAAGGTTTCTCAAACAGAACGGAACCTTTGAAACCTCAGAGTCGCTCTTGCATTTCTGCTTGAGATAATATAAAATGGCCTTTGCATCATAGTTTGTGGCTTCCTCTATTTTGTTCACTTCCAGCGCTTCGTTCATATTGAATTCGTAGATTATGTTTTCCAGGAAAGCGCGGGACTCTTGACTGAAAATTGGGATCTCCTTTACTTCTGGAATTTCTGACAGTTTCAAAAGCCATCTAACCTGCAAGATACGATGCCATATTGACACTTTGTACATAAATTTGAAAGAAAATAAGGGGAAAAGGAGATGTAATTGTTCTAACAGGGTGGTCTGGTATAAACCACTAAAGCAGTATGTACCAGTAGATTATCAGAATGAAAATCAAGATGTACCTCAACAAAAACTCGGCAGTAGTTAAAAGCATACGTGCCGCAGAAGTTCTGTAGTTCGTTGATCACTTGCTTATCCCTGCTATCAATCAGCGGATAATCCAGATAAGAAATCTCTGTGTCCTGGGAAAAAAAAAACGTTTATATAATTTACAGAGATGGTAGATGCTTTAGAGAACTCTCTTTAAGACGTGGCAAAGTAAAAGAGTTGTATAAAGAAAGCTAAGGTCGGCAGATGTAATAGCACAGGGAACAAACACAATAAGTTCATTTTGAAGGGGTTTAGTACCAGTACGGGGACTCTGGAGGCCAGGGTCAGAACAGCGTTACAATGTCGCCTTAGGAAACCAGGGTACCGTTGCATATAAGGAGCTTTTAGAGAAACAAAAAGTGGCAGCCTCCATTACTGGAAATTAATTGCAAATTCTATTATACCGTATATTGTTGTAGTACAACATATGAAAAGGCACAAGTACCTCGATATAAATAAATAAATTCGTACTGGAGATGAGAGGAGAGGAGGGAGAGGAGGCGACAGAGATAAACAGGAGAAGCAACCTAGATTAAATTGTATTTGTATTATAATTTAAGGGTCATGCTATGTCATGGATCGGCATCCTCTACAGCCGGCCTCTACAGCCATCACCTACAGCCGGCCTTTTTTTTTTTTTTTTTTTTAAATTTTAAAGTTCAAATGTTGAATCCAAACCGTTGATCTTATTCAATTTTACGAGCGCTGCGTTTTCATATAAGTTTTATAAAATTTGGAGTTGATTTGGTACTAGATCAAGTGGTCAACAAATGAACGTATTAGAATTAATCAGTGATAGTTAACCATATTCGTTCATTTGTTGACCACTTGATCTAGTATCAAATCAACTCCAAATTTTATAAAACTTATATGAAAACGCAGCGCTCGTAAAATTGAACAAGATCAACGGTTTGGATTCAACATTTGAACTTTAAAATTTTAAAAAAAAAAAAAAAAAAGGCCGGCTGTAGGTGATGGCTGTAGAGGCCGGCTGTAGAGGATGCCGATCCGTCATGCTATGGTGGACACCAAAAATTCATAGCTGTAAATCACAACCGTACACATTTTGAGGGGTAAAATTGGTATAGAAATAAATCTCTGTTACTCTCCGTTAAGTACGACGCGTCCCTAATTTCTCCCGAGCCCGACCCAACCCAACCGCTAATTTCTCTCCCTCTTCAACCCAGCACCGTTCTTCCCTCTATCTCCTTCGTCAATCTTACAACTTGCTTGTCACCTGCTCGACTGCTCGCCCGATTTCTCTGACTTTTCTCAGCCGATTACTATTCTCCTCCGCTATTTGCTCCACCGATTGCTCCGTCGTTTGTTTCGCCTATCACTCCTCCTCCGCCGCCGTTTGCTCCACCGATTGCTCTGTCATTTACTTCGTTTTTCAATCGTCTCCTTTGCTGCCTGCAATCTGCGCTGCTGGTGTAAGTATTGTAACACTCCTCTCTTCTCCTTTGATTTTTGTAGTTGAAGATGTTAAAAAATGTGAAAAATTAGTTGGATTCTGCATTTTTTTTTTCAAACTGTTGCTTCTTATATTAATTTATTAATTTCAGTGCTGAAGTCTTGAAAAATCGTAAAAAGGGGATCGAAGCAATAGCTGCTTCATTAGGATTGACAGGTTTTTCTCGAATTCTCGTATTGATGCCTTTGTTAGTGTCAAAACTGGGGAGGTAATTTTGTTGAGTAAATTTGAATGAATGGTCATCATTTTTAAATTCGGTTCACAAAGACAAATGTTAATTATGCCCATAAGCATTCAATATGTTTTCTTGGGTAAAAACCAGAATATTTTCTCCTGCTGAGGAGTATTCTCAGTGTGTCCACTCTGGAGATACTATTCATTACAAGAGGAATGCGACTGTTCTTTATTATTTTTTGCTTATCTTGTGAACTATTGGTCGTAACAAGATATTTAGTGCTATTCTCTAGTTTCTTTTTTTTAGTGTAGTTCAAAAAAATTGGACCACCTTCATAGTTATTGGTGACGGGGAATGAAATTAAACCAACAGAATACCAACCTGAGGATTAATAAACATCCGTCTTTTTGTTCGAAAGGAATGGTGTGCAATTGTTAGTACAGATGTGAGTTCTAAGGGACCAATATTGGAATGGGAAATCTTTTGGACCAAAATGAGAATCATGATGATATTTAAATGCACCAGTATAATTTGGTCAATTTTGTTTGAACTTGTTTGGAAATAACCTTCATGAAAGAGTTTGTTTGGACAATAACAAAAACAAAACTCACATTTTTATAATTTGGATATAATAATTGGGCAACAAAGCATAATCGACAAACTTGTCAACTCCTTCGTAGGGTAAATAATGTGGTTTGCTAATAACAATGCTTTTCCTTATTTGATTACTAGATCGTGGATCCAATCAATTTGTTTTTTTTTTCTTCATGTTTTTCATGTTTATTTTCTATTTTGTCTATGGTATCTGGATCCTTATTGGTTTGAATCATACTATTGGTTATCTTACTGAAGCACTGGTATGTACAAATCGGTGCGCAATGGTCTGTAGAAATAAATAGTATTCCATGTTATACATTACATTGTCTTTTTTTTTTTCTTTTTAGGTTGGCGACTGCAAACTGGAAATTTCATTGGAAATGAAATAAATAGCATTTTTCTAGTGGGGAGGCGATACCATTGCACAATTGAGAAGAAAAGGCTTGAATCTGAGTAAATGTTGTGTCTTTGTGTGTGTGAATGTGTTTCGGGTTTGGTGTATAAGAAATTAAGAATTAGATATGGATCTAATATCTAAGTTCGCTATGCACGGTATCGTTATATACCGTGTGTATCTTTTCTAATGAAATTTCCATATCCAAGATTTTTGCAATGGATACAAGACTGAGGTAGCATCTAGTGCGAGATTGGCTAGTATAAGAACTAAAATTTCTTGATTTTTGACTAATAGTTGTTCAGAATTAGAAAGCCAACCTAGCATTTCAAAATAAAGAAAGGCGAACTATCGTCTCCATATTTGCAAAGAGCATCCCATACTAATCAAATCAGATTGCAGTTTTCTTCGATTTTCTTCTAAAACTTACGGAAAGGAGCCAATTATTGTTGCATAAACAGTCCATTAAAATATCTAAAGATTTAGCGAGATATTTTAGATGACAATTCTTTGTTGTTGCCAAAAAATATTCGGTATGGATAATGAAGCATATGTTTACCATCTATTATAATAGGGCCCGTTTGGATCGCTTAGGAATAAGAGGAATAGTCTCTTTCTAGACGGAAATTTATTTCTAACTATCCAAACTCTTCACAAAATTACACACTTTCCAATGTTTTCCGTCTAGGAATAGGCTATTCCTCTTATTCTTAAATGATCCAAACGGGCCCATATTTTGTAAATCGCCTGTGGATGACACTTGCAAATGAAACACATGTTTACCATCTTATTAAAAAAAAATCAAGCAATGACACGTACAAATTTTATATCTAAAGGAAATTACGTGCAAATTTTATATCTAAATGAAATTGCAAGAAGGAAACAAATTTAAAAGAATATGAAGTTTTTGGGAAAAAAAATTGCAATGAATCATACGTCTATCTTACTATCATTGGAAAATATATATTGGAGTATAGTTATCAGCTTTAGGTAATTGTAGGACTTGTATACTATTAAAACGAGTGTAACAATTAGTGTTCTTCAAAATAACACGACACGATCGTGTCAAAACAACATGATGTGATGTGTCAGTCGTGTCGTGTCATACGTGTCGTATTAACTTCTTTTACCATTTAACCAAAACGACACGGCACGACTTAAAATGATAGTTCGTGTCAACACGACATGACATGAGACTCCAACACGTCCTTGCATCATTTAACAAATCATGTATTATGTCAGACAACTACAAAAGGTCACAGTTATACTCCAATATATCATCCACAATACAAATAAATTTCATCTAACATTTGAAATGCAAATCAATTTCGTTGATTTGTAATGGACTTTATTAATTGACTTTAGAAAAAAAAAAAGTTTACAAAAACATGAAGTAAACGAAATTTGAAGAAGTTTGAATAAAGAAATAGTTTAAAATATAATTTTATATGGATTTAAAAAATTACATTCTATCTTACAAGTAAATTTTTCATGTTTGGTGATTTTATAAAATGAAATGATCCTTAAATTGGCTAAGGCCATCATCTATTGCAGGTAAAAGGCCGAATGTTACGGGATAAGATAATTTTATGAAAAATAAAGATTTTATATGATGAACAATAAAGTTTATTAACCTTTTCAAGTTTGGTTTTTCAGAATTAAATAATCTAAAATAAACTAATTTTTAAAAAAAATTGTCAAAATATTGAATTTTTTATGAAAATCAAAATATCTATTTTTTTTTTTACTTTTTTTTTGACAATTTGAGGGCCTTCCTAGATCATTAGAATCGAATGATATCAATATTTTAATGTTTGGTCTTTTAAAAATTGTACATGATTTTTTTTATTGATTTATATGTGATTTCTAATATTAATATTTTAATTTAGGCTAGAAGCTAGGTACTGCCATGGTTTAGTTGATTTTGTACATGATCTACGTGATGAGGTTACTCGACACGACGATTTTTCACTTTTCTGGTCATGATTGGCCACCCACCCACCTAATTAGCGACCCATTGAGAGCACAGAGGGTAGCAAATGGGACTGGAGATACTGAAGATTCCAGCAAACCGCTAAGTTCAACAGCGGGCCGCTGGAAGAAGAGAAATCGACTGCTGCTAAGATAATACTTGTATTTATTTTTTTTAGTATGAACTTCGATTACAACATTATGCACTTTGTTTGTATGTAGAATAAGACAACTTTTAGATATCATTGATTCATTAATGTGAACTTTTCTTATAAAACTTTTTAAAATCTATGTTATAAATTGAAGGTAATGATAAAGCCAATTTTTACTGTAATTTCATTAAGTTTTCGTGTTGACACATCGTGTTAGTCGTATCAAGTCATGTCGTGTTGACATATCATGTTAGTCGTGTCAAGTTGTATCAGATTATTTTATTATTTGATGCAAATTTAATCATATATCATACCAAGTAATAACATTTTACCGTGCATTCATGTGAAAGTAAATTTTTATTGTAATTTCATTAAAATAAATTGAAATAAGATAACATATAAAAGAAATTAGACTTTTTTTCATGTTTTAGTAGCTGTAATTCCATGCACGCCAAAATATAATATTTTTCTATCATTTCATACTATGCATGCCAAGTAGTAAAAAATTAAAAAAATACTTTCCGTATAAAAAGTAATCAAAATGATGGTAACACAAAAGTGCGATCCATTATTCCAGTATCCTCACCGTTTTTTTTTTTTTTTTGCAACAAAAAAAGGATCTTTTACTAAAATATCTCTATGGATCCTTAAATAAATATTTTAAAAAGTAGAAAAAAAATCTGTATGATTTGATTCAACACAATTAATAGACTTTTAACTAACTGATTTTAGAAAATAATTAAATTTTTATGCAACAAATTGGCAAAATACGGCTTGCCAAATATTAAATTGCATGTAAAATGCGCATTTGTGAATTTGTACTTAAATTTCCCTCATGAGGATCAGGAAATAAGATGGTTAATGTACCGTGTTTCTTGTTAGTAACTAATAATGGATAGAGGTTAAGATAGCTTGTTGTCTGTATATTATAAACTGATAAACACACGCACATGATAGCTTATCGTCTGTATATATATAAACTATTAAACGCACACATGATTTCTCTTGGCTAAGTTTTATTCTTGTTAGCTATGATGTTTAGAAAGCAAACAAAGCTGAACATAAATTACTAAAATATAGGCCCCTTAAATCCATACTTAAGCATTTTCAATTAAGCACTCGCACATATATAAGTTTTGCATTTTATGTACATTAGTGAATGAGGTTATGGGAATCAAATACAAGTAACAAACAACCATGCTATATCACACGAGTAGGGTTGTCTTGGCCATTAGCGTCAGTGAAAAATGGTCCAGATACTGATTGTATGTGTATCCTTTCTCAAATTTCTCTTACCAAGGCCTTTCAGCTTCTTTCTGATCAGTGGGACCAGAAATAAATCGACCTTTGTTGGATGATGGTTTTTCAATCTTTTCAATGGCCAATCCTATCTTATCCTTCTGCTCCAATAACCTAACTGATCTCGCCTCTCCTCCTAATTGCTACAATTAGGTTCCTATTAGTCCCAAATCCATATCCAACTCGTCTCATATCTGGCGGTCCTACTACTGACTTCACTTAATTCTCACCAATTACTCCAGTCCTTGCAACAAGCCTTTGTCTCGACTCAAAACCAGATACATGCCAATATGAATCATCAAAAGATTCACAACCAGGTCCAGTAATACAGCTCAGGCAAGTTCAACTCAGATTCTAATCTAACCAGTTTGTCCAGAGGGGTTCGTCAGCCACAGACCTATTTTGATTCTCACCGACAAGACCTGTTCTCTGGACATGTCATTGATCAGACCCGATTCCAGAGAAGTGGACATCACCATATCCACTTCCAGTTTGGCTCAGGGAACTTCACATCAAATATGTAATTGGGTCCTGACCTGAATCTTTGTTGCAATGCTCCACGGTGAAGTCCAATTTTCATTTGGTGTTGATTGTTGACCGCACATTATTGCTTGATGGAAACAAGAGAGGCATAGTCGATCGCATCCGACTTGACGAGATAGAGAGCAGAGATGGAGGCGGCGGAGGATAATATGGAGGGGTAAAAAAAAAAAAAAACCATATATCGATAGATGGACGATTTTACCCTTCCGACTAAAACTTTGTGTTAAACTTTGATGGACTATTTTACCCTTCCGACAAACACATTATGTTAAGCTTAACAGAGAAATTTAGGATGCAAAGTTTTATTATGCTATACCGATCGTACGATTTATAAAAAAATCAACGGTCCCTGTTAATTGTGTCCACATTAGAATTTTCCATAATTTAATATTATCATATAGGGGTCGTTTGGATGTGTCCGGAATTTGGGGATTTTCCAATTCCGGGCATAAATTTTAATATAAACAATTCATCTCTCTCACAAAGTTACACACTTTCCAACGAAAATCCTTATTCCTTCCTAGGAATTGGCTATTCCTAGCCCATCCAAACGACCCCATAGAGATATCTTTGTTTTCCAAACTGTACTTGTTATTATTATTCCCGTCGCTTATAGCAGCATATATATGTCCGCGGCGGCAGATATAAAAAGCAGAAGCAACCTATATTAAATTGTGTACTTATATTATATATATATATATATATATATATATTCTACGGTGAGTTGCAACTCACCAAAGAGTCGGTGAGTCGCGCTTAAAGGTCCTAAATCTAGTTTAAAATGACCGATCCAAACCGTCCAATATGATCTCTCTATTAAAATCTCCATGCAGACCAAATTTTACATTTTTTCGAAATTTTTAAGTATTTTTTTAAAATTTTAGAAAATCGTTAATCTAATTAGTTCTGAACCGTTCAAAAACAGCAGTTTTTAAAAATCCGAAAAAAATACTTAGAAATTTCAAAAAAATATAAAATTTGGTCTGCATAGAGATTTCAATAGACAGATCATATTGGACGGTTTGGATCGGTCATTTTGAACTAGATTTAGGAGCTTTGAGCGCGACTCACCGATCCTTTGGTGAGTTGCAACTCACCATAGCAAAACTCTATATATATGTCTTTGTGTTCCAAATTGTACTTTGTTATTATTAATCCCGATCCCACCGCTTATAGCAGCTTATATATACATTTAAAATTTATTTTATTTAATGAAAAATAAATTTTTACAATTCATATATAAATAATTTATAGCATTTCAATCGTCTTTTATCGATAAAGGATTTTCATTATTTTAAATATAGTTTAAATGAACTAAGAAAAAATATATTGCGCTTTCGGTCCTGTTTAGGCCCTTCGATTTCAAGTGAGTTGGGTGCCAATTCAAACTCGACTCGGCTATAACTCGAAGACTTCAATCCTTTCAAGCTCGGTCTCTTGAAATCTAGATGATCTAAAAAGCGTAGGGTTGAAAACGGAGCGGATAAATGCACGTAATATTCGAACCGTATCCATATCTGAACATATCCGTATTCGCATCCGTATCCGGCAAAAAAAATATGGATGCGGATATGATTTCGACATTATCCGATCCGTATCCGTATCCGACAAAAAAAATATAGATATTATATGTATCTTTAACTGCATAAAATGATTAATATAATTACTTCTCTACATTATATAATACTTTTAATTAGATAATACTTAATTTTTATTAGATAAATTCTCTTACAATAATATTTTCATTTGGACTAGTAACATAAAATTATTTTTGTTTTCTATTATTGAGACGATTATATATGATAACAACACTAAAATTAATTTTTTTTTCTCTAATCATGATGATTACATATGATTAATATACTATTGTAATGTACGATGACATTTAAGATAATATGATATGATTTGACATTGACTAGTTGACTATACTATTGGAATTCAAAATGTGGAAAGACTGAATTTATTGATCAATCCTATTAGATTTGTACTTATGTGGTGCTTGCAATTTTAGATGATCTCTTATTTGCTTTCACTTTTAGCCTTTTATCTCTTTCTGGTTGTGAACTTATGTATTTATGTGTTGAAAGTTGGAACCCAGCAAATAAATTTGCTTACTTTGATTTTAAGGAAGTTTACTTCTAAAGTTGTACAGTGTGATCGAAAGCAATGTTATAAAGATTAACTTTCATATTTTAAAGAAATGCTCATTTGGCTCAAACTATGAAAAATAATAGATATTCATTCGCATGCACAACTATTGATCTTGACGAAGTACTAACATAGACACTGAGTATATTGAATATCATTATGTTTACAGAAACTGCTATTGTAAATAAATAAAAAAGATTAAAATGCAATCCGTATCCGACAAAATATATTTGTATTCAACTCTGTATCCGATAATATCCGAACCGTATCCGTATCCGCTTAATATCCGAACCGTATCCATATCCGAACGCATCCGTATTCGTATCTGTATCCGAAAAAAAATATGGATACAGATATGGGAAGACCAACATCCGCTCCGTATCCGATCCATTTTCATCCCTAAAAAAATGCGAGTTCGAAAATGACCAAGCTCATGTTTCAAAATTAAGTTCTTCTAGGCCCAGTCCTTCCAAAAGTCATCCTAAGCCCCATCTAGTCCAGTGCTTGAGCAGGCGCTTTTAAATCCGACCTCCCGAGAGCCCAACCTAATCATGTAAGCAAGGGTGCATAATGTCTAAAACGATCATGAAAATGATCAGTTGCGTTAACCGTTTCGTTTTGGACACGAAATTGACTACCATTTGCGTTAACCATTTCGTTTTGGACGAAACGATCGAAATCACGAAAATACTACAAAAATACACATGGACGAAACCATTTCAAGCTTTCGTTAACCGTTTTGGACGAAACAAAACGAAAGAATGATTAAAACAGTCACCGTTTTCACTCCTACCTGTAAGGTATACATTGTCAGTTGGGAAGTTCGTTAAATACTATATAGGCTTGAAAAATTTTAATTTATAAAGCAATTAAATAATGTTAGATTTTTATATTGCCTGAAAATATTTGATATAGAAATTAAATCAGACTTTTACAATACTTTCTATTTTTTCGTCTATAATTGAAATGGGAAAAGGATGATTATTAATTGCGATAGAGATTATGAGTACAAGCATATCTGCGCATATGTGTGCTTTCTTCTATTATTCTTGGTCAGGAAATTTATATATATGTAATCTTTAGTATAATAGAAGATGAAGGGTTCATGAACAGTGAACTAGCTTAAGTTTTCAGCCGCTGGATCTCTATCGAACAGACGCAGAGCTGCCACGCCTAGATCCGTAATTTGTGGGTGAGATAATGTAGTGAATCTCATAACATTTAAATCAATTCGATTGAAAAAGGTCACGCGCAATACTGTTGGACTGTGAGCTTGGTATGCAGTCATGTAGAATTGTCTATGCACCACGAGTTGGGACACCGTCACACCGAGATGTTCATTTCCATCTATTTTGGTTCCTGGACTTCAAATATGGGCTGTGCGTATTTGACAGAATTAGGGAAATCAAATATACATTATTTGTGTATCTCAATTTGTCTCTTTCTTCCCATGCCATACAGCCGCATACTTGTATTTCTTGAATGCGATATTAGTACGAATGAATTGATACCCTATATGCATTGACAAAATACATTCAAGTAAAAATTGACATCGAGAACAACCAAGAAATCTTCAGATTGCTACTTAATTTCCACGACTATATTGAATATTGTGTTTAAAATCAGACTATTGTAAAATATGATGTTAATTAATAAAGAAAGAAGATTGAAGAAAGCAATATTAAAATCCAGAGCATGTGAGAACTAGTTCTTGGTCTAGTGGCAAAGAGTATTGCATCTCAAATGAGAGGTCGCAAGTTCGAAACCTGACTAGGGGGAGTCTTTTATAGACATTTAATTTAATTTAAAAATATAAGTTGGGAGACTTGATTCCCAATTTATCTTCAAAAAAATAACAAAAAAAATCCAGAGCATGCGTATTAAATCAAGTAACGGTAGAGAGACCGAGAAAATTTTCATAACAGCTTTCTTTGTTTTACTAGATCCGAAAAAATTAAGATAAAGTTTTATTGTACGCCTTAATTTAAACAAGATTACGATAGTATAGATTTTCAACGGTGTGAAACGATTATTATGTGAAGTAATAAGGAAACAAAAATCTAATTCAACTATAGGAGGGAAAGTGTGAATGAATACAACTTTGTGCAAATTAGCTGCCTATTCGTATCAGTGAACGTCAAAAGGCTTGTTTGCTCCCATCAGCTCATATTGATTTGTTCTCCCGGAAAAAAAATAATAATACATTTTGATGTTTCATCCGTCAATTACACCGGCATGTAATGGTAACATAAAAATTTGTAGGGAAAAAAGATTGGCTAACACTTGGTTTTTTTTTTGTTGTTGTTACTATTTGGTATTATGTTTGATTATTTTTAGCATTACTGATGAAAAACTAGTTGATTTAGGATTGTACTTTCATAGGTTAGCATAATATCTTTCTTTTTGTGTGTAAATATTAATTGATAGCGAGAGTAGTTTTCGAGATTTTAAAGGAAGATTCATACACTATAGATATACTAGACTATAACTATAGTTGATTATTATATGGTCAACATTGTAAGAGTTAAAAGGGAGAGAATTGAACTGGTCCCCAATTTCTTATATTGGTTAGCTCATTGTACTATTTTAGAGTAATTAACTCGTCCCCAATTTTCTTAAAATCCTGATTGCTAATTGAACTTTCCTAAACATAAACAACAAAAAAATTACTATCAAACATTTAGTTAGCAAGATCAATTTGGTAGATTAGAATGCTTTTTGTAGCCATATTTCGATAAACCTAGATAAGGTGGTGCATAATGAAATAAAAATGATCCTGTTAGAAAGTAAAAATAACAAGTTCGAGCTCATTTCAAATGAGATTATCCGTTTAAAGCCGTAAACACGCCAGAAGACACGCACCTATCATGTATTAAATAATAAAATTCGAATTTAGGATTATTGGATTTGGGTAATTCGCAGTATTAACTGGCACAATGAATTTAAGATAATTCCAGATTCGTTAGCGACAATGATTTAATTTATAATCTGTGTATTAAAAAAATTTACGGAGTCTTAGCATGCTTTTTCTCCAAAAAAAAAATTTCTTATATTGTTTGTAGAGAAAAAAGAAAGATTAAGCTATGAAATTGTTGTTGACTAAATGGCGATAGAATCTCAACTTACATGATAGACTGTAGAATCATGTAAAATGACAAGTACCTTCCTCCGACAAATGGACACATCACACATGTCTGCTTATATCAGACAGATCTTCCTTTACCATAGAAAACCTAAGACTATTTCCAAAGTCGAGGCATTCTATATGACGCGATTGAAGAACAAGGTGGTTGGATCTAAGTTTGAAACTCACCATCCATCTATATAAATATTGGTTGAGTTTGTTGTTCAGGTTCAAAGTGAACCAAGAGAAAGTAAGACACTAAATGGTAGCAACGAGAACCGAACATTTCCAAAAAATCTAGAGAGAAATCGACTTCTCTCTGTTAAGAAATTTGACAATATCTTTAGGTATAATATTCTTCCTCATCAAATAAAGTTATTTGTTGATTTTGTTATGCACATGAGATGTTTGATTAAATGCTTAATTGCGATCTTACTTGTTGTTGTTGTATAAATAAAATTCTTTATGTATCGAGTCAAATAATTTATTTATTTTTTTGAGATAAATTGGGGTCAAACCTCCAAAGAGAATATCAGAAAGGGGTATTATACAATGTATCAAATTCAGGCTCCCAATTTGCAATGTTGCTTTTGTAAAACAAAATAACAAAATTTAGAAAGGTAAAAAGGATAGTGTAAAGGCTATCATCAATGGACAGAGAAATTTATAGGTTGCTTGCTTTCGTTTTTTTTTGTGTGTTTTAAGAATACACATTGACATCTAATCTGTAAAATCTGAGAAGTTGAGTAACAAAAAAAAATGCGAAGCACCAGACTTGTATGGTCAGGTCCAGCATCAACATTTCTTAGGGGCCGTTTGGATGGGTTAGGAATTTGGAGAATAGCATATTCCTAGGCATAAATTTATTGGGAAGTGTGTAACTATGTGAAGATGTTGAATTGTTTATAATAAAATTTATGCTTGGAATTGGAAATTCCTCCAATTCCCAACTCATCCAAACGGCCCCTTACATTTCTTTGAATTTGGTAAATTTGCAACTTAGTCCTTACATTATATACCTTCAATTTTTTACCTGAAAGTCTCAGCATTATGTACTCAGAGGTTAAACAAGGAATGACTTACCAGTGATCCGAGGTCCCTGGTCATGAAATCTGCAGTCATGGACTTATGAACCATCTTATACAATTTTCTCTTTAAAAAAAATGATATAACTTGCTTGCGGTGTATGTAATAGAAATTTATACCGAGTCTATAATACTAAGAAGGGAAAAAAAAAATGTACTATGTTAGACGAAACAGTAAATGACATCAGGTGATGCCATCAGCTCATGACGTGGGTGACAACTCAGAATTGCAATCCAAGTGTCTTATGGCGCTCAACTTTGTCGTAAATCCGTGTAATATAAGATTCCATTATTATATATCAAGTACAGATGAGCGATGCAATGCAATACCTTGGTCATGCTTTAACATACAAAGAGCGCCTCAGGGAATCTTAAATGTTCCTAAATTTCTCCCGACACGCGCATCTCATTTTCTTATCCTCTGGTCGACTACAATAATTGGGCAATTGGATGGAGGGATTTAAAGCGAACCTGCTTGGGGACTCGGAAACACCATAAAAATAAGAAAACTAGATTCGAAGCATCTTCAGCTCAACAAGAGAAATGGCATCATTTTTTCAGTGTGTGAGAGAGAGCGAGAGAGAAATGAGAGGTAGAGCGAGGTTGCCTTCGCAGGAGAGATGACGCCATGGCAGCATAATAAAATGTAAATAGAGATGCTGCCATGGCATCATCTTTTCAGTGAAGGTAATCTAGCAATCTGCCAACAGCAATCATTTCATTACATCTCATTTTTTTTTTACAAAAATATATTCGTTTTTCTGCCCTTCTTGAATCATCATAAGAGTTTCTCTTTTTTTTTTTCCCCCTTTTTTTCGGACAGTTTGGTAAAGTTAATTTGACAAAAAAAAAAGGGGGGGTGGTAAATTTTCCTTGTATTCGGATTCAATAATGAAGTTCTTTTCCCAATACGAGCATCAGTATTTCTTAGATCATGCGATGCAGTTAACCTAAACTTGATTTCTTTAATTTAATTAGCCACTTGTCATTGAATCAAAGAAATGTATATAGTCCTAACTCCTAAGGGGTTGTTTAGAGCTACGTAGACGCCCATCAGCTACAAACTAATAATTGATTCGGGAATTATATATTTTCAACACCAACGAGTCCGAATTTTTTAAAAGTAGAATGCAGGGGACCTTTCCAATTTCACTACAGTTTTCCACTAATAATAAGTATCCTTACTGTTCAGAAATTAATTAATACGACCAAGGTGTTTTATTGAGAAACCGGACACGCCATGTTTTTTTTTTGAGGGTCAGGTGGACCGGACACGTCATGTTATTTGTTTATTTTTCTTTCTCACATTGCTTGTACGCCTGTCAGTTTTGAGCCGTGTAAATATTCTGTATAAGTTCATAAATTAACGTTAACAGAGCCCAAAATCCTTACGTTTGGGCCAACGAAACGTTAAACATCAACTGGACGTTAAATATTTAGTGTGGGAAATTGATTACTGCCATCTGCAGTTTTGTCATCGTTTGCCATCGCTAGACACAAAGTGAACACATAAAATATACAAGATAAACTTATAGATGATCAAAGTGAACACTTACAAACAAATTAGTTCAATAAAAATAAATTGAATATGCATATAAAAATCTAAACAAGAGATGACAACACTTATTTATTTGTCTATATGAATATCTTGTTTATTTTATGTGTTCATTTTGTGTCTAGCAATGATAAGGGATGGCAAAACTACAGACGGCAGCTATCATTTCTGGTGTGTGCGCTAACAACAAAATCCTTATGTTTACTAAACGAAATGTTAAACATCAAAAACAATATTTCTGTTCTCTAAATGGAATGTTAAACGTAAGAGACCTTTTATGTGGTCGTTTTGCAAGTTTGACGGACCTAATTGCTTGCACTCATCCTTTAGATTAGACAGGGTCAAGGATCCGAAAAATTTAAAAATAATATTAAAATAATATAAAATATTAATAATAATATCCAATACACGCAATTTATAAAAATAATATCGCAATTACGGAATCTAAGATTCCAAACCCAATTACGATTTCCTAGAATCCGTAACAGACTAGTTATGGAATCACAGATTCCGTAACTGGATAGTTACGGAATCCCAGTTTTGTTTTACACGAGCCCAATTTCTTTTGCTGCAATATATTTCAGTTGGCCCATCTCCATTACCCCTTCAAAACTAACGGAATCTAAGATTCCGAACCCAATTACGGTTTCCTGGAATCCGTAACAGACTAGTTACGGAATCCCAGTTTTGTTTTACATGAGCCCAATTTCTTTTGCTGCAATATATTTCAGTTGGCCGATCTCCATTACCCCTTCAAAACGGATGCGTCCATTTATCATGCATTTAACCAAATTGCAAACGGGCAACATTTACTGATTTTAATTGGAGCACTTCTTAAAGTTCTCTTTATATGAAATCTTGCATGGACACTCATGAAAGCATATCAAGCATAATTGTGTTGGATTTCTCAATTTTAGATACTTCACATTAATTAAATGAACTTTCTAAGACTCCATAGAATAATTCATACAATTAATTCATTCAAGCATCACTTGCTGCACATCTTCTGACGTCTTGTCTTGCCATCTCGAAGCAATATCGTTATTTTTTAATATGGAATATATCTCTAATTTTAAAAATCTTGTAACACATACAAGAGCAATGATTAGCCACTATAGCAAGTATTTAGCGCAGCATATTCCACTTTTCAACATTTAATAGCTCGAGTCATAAATAGTTTGTAACACATACACGAACACGAACTGACATGACACATCAACACAAATTTAATTATTAATATTGATTATTTAAATAAAATTAATAATTTAATTCCAATTTATAATACTACATCATATTATTTAACTTCCTTTGACTCATAATGTTCTTATCTAATTATTATTTTTTTAAAAAAATATTAATAAAAAGTTTAAAATTTAACCAAATAATAAATTATTATGGTTTAGTAAATTTTTTTCCATTACTTTTAATTTTTTAGTATTTTTTATTTTAAAAATAATAAAATGATCCGACACGATTAACACGACGTGCCAACACGACACGATGTGTTAGTCGTGTCGTGGTTGCTCCTTTCACCATTTAGCACGACACGACACAACACGATTAAAAAAGTAATTCGTGTCAACATGACACAACACGAGACTTCAACACGATCGTGTTTGACACGATACGACATGACACGCACGATTGGATAACCCTACATTAAGTCTACATTTGACGTATATGCCCTCGCACTCCTTACACTTAGTTTTAATTTTTTCGGCCCTTTTTCTAACGTAGACTTAATGGGTCGGGTTCCATTTTCAATTATTTTCCGAAAAAATTATTTGAATCAAAATTGGTGTCGTGCTATATAATTGATCAATAGCATGAAACATAAGAAATTGTCATCTTGAATTTCCTTTGACTTGAGGATTATTATGTCTGTACAAGGGGATTAAACCCAGAGTGTGGAGTACAACTTTTCTACTTAAGTTAAATCTAGAATTCCATTTTTTATATCGCTTGAAAAGGTTGTGTAATTTAGTGGTCTACTCTGAAAGGCTTGTCTAAGTTTGGTATAGCATGAAATAAGATTGTTCAAGGTTACATGCAAACGGGCAAGTCAATTCCACCATATAATTGCCTTTCATTTGTCTTCTACGTACACAAGAATTAGATGACCAAGTGGCTCTTCCTGGAAAATCATTATTATTGTTTTTTTAAATTTCTTATCAAGAGTAAGGCAAGTGATAAGTCCTAAGTTTTATTTTTTATTTTTATTTTTTTTTAAATACAACCTTCATGTGCTTTGGACTTGGTTATTCCTTAAAGTTGTTTCTTCATTTTGGTTATAGAACTATAAAGATACAAAGTTGTTTCTTCATTTAGTCCCTCTTCTAATTTGACATGCATTTATTATTTATAACATCTGTCATCTGCCAACGTACCTAGTTCTCAGGAAGTCCATCATCTATTTATATAATTCTATTGAAAAGAAAATGTTCTAACATAGAATAAAATGATTTTGTCGGCTAGTAACAAGCACACCATTATACTAATGCATTTAACACCGAGTATGACAAGCTAGGAACTTTGAAATAATAGAGCCGCTTGGATCGGATTCTCAGAAACCTCGCACCAAGCAAGTGAAAATATATAACAATTTTTTCAGATCTAGGTTTTCATTTGCAGCAAAAGAAATTGGGCTCGTGTAAAACAAAACTGGGATTCCGTAACTAGTCTGTTACGGATTCCAGGAAACCGTAATTGAGTTCGGAATCTCAGATTCCGTAATTGTGATATTATTATAAACATTTTATATTATTTTAATATTATTTTTAAATTTTTCGGGTCAAGGATCAACCAATGGGCTGAAACCGAACCTTTCGGGGATTACTATATGAAAAAAATAATGGGCTAAAACCGAGCATATCTAGAAACATCGGAAAAATCAAAACTACGTTTACTGTTCATCAGAATTTTAAAAATCGAATAAAAAAATACAGAATTTTAAAAATACATTTGCAAGATCGGATTCCTGGAATCCGATCAAACAAATCGCTTAGATCGGATTCCAGGAATCCAATCTAAGCTTTGATCGGATTCTGGGATGCCGATCAAAGCTTAGATCGGATTCCAGGAATCCGACCTAAGCCACGCGCACCCTATATAAGCGAACTCTCTCCTCTCTCTCACCCCATTTCGTTCCTCTCTCGCGCGAAAGCCTCCAGCAGCACAAGAGAGATCAGGTATGGTTTTTTTTAATATTTATTTTATTAATTTAATTTATTTTATTTTATTAGGTAATTAATGGAAAAATAGGATAAATATTGTAAAAATATTTTAAAAATTAGTAAAAAATCAGAATAAATATAAATAATTATAATATGTATATGAAAAATTTTTACAATTGTTTTTGTATATTTTATAATTATGGATAAGTTAATTAGAAATTAGATAATTAATAGAAAAATAGGATAAATATTGTAAAAATATGTAAAAAATCAGAATAAATATAAATAATTATAATATGTATATGAAAATTTTTTACAATTATTTTTGTATATTTTATAATTATGGAGAAGTTAATTAGAAATTAGGTAATTAATAGAAAAATAGGATAAATATGTAAAAAATTAGTAAAAAATCAGAATAAATATAAATAATTATAATATGTAATAGGAAAATTTTTTATAATTATTTTGTACATTTTATAATTATAGATAAGTTAATTAGAAATTAGAAAAAGTAAATAAAATAATAAAAAAATGATAGAATAATTTTTTAAATGTAGAAAAAATTTCTAAAAAGAGACAAGCAGCGCTTCCAGTTGAGGTAAGTTTTTTGAAATATTTTTATATTTAATTTATTTATTTAGTTTCTTTATGTAAATAAATGAAAAATTAGAATAATTAATGTAAAAATAATTTAAAAATAGAAAAAAATAGAAAATAAGAAATGTGGTCGTAAGAGAATTGTACTGTGTTTGTTATTGCAGTTATGGGGATTTGGGTATGTATTTAGAGGGATTTGGGTGTGTTTTTTTCGGAAACACTCCCGGTACAGGGGAGGTGCTGCCGAAATTTTGTTAGATTTTTTACATTGAAAGTTTATATTGCAGTATAGTCAAAATGGCACCGAGAAGAAGAGTACCAGATTACCAAACCCGTAGATCTACGAGGCTTCGCTCTGATGCGGGCGCTTCTACATCTGTTGGGGATGCGGGCGCTTTTACATCTGTTGGGGATGCGGGCGCTTCTACATCTGTTGGGGATGCGGGCGCTTCTACATCTGTTGGGGATGCGGGCGCTTCTACATCTACATCAGCCGGTCCTATTGTTGCGGGTCGTGTATTGCATTTGCAGGAGTCCCATCTTCGTGGCACCGACGTAAGTTATTATTGTTTGTTTAATTTTTACTTATATTTTTCATTTTGCCAACATTATTCAAAATATTAAAAATATTAAAATATAAAGGATTGGAAGCCAGTAGTGCATAAGGCGTTGATGGTACGGATCGCCGAGGTTGATGAGCGTCTCCAGACACTTGGACTGATCCACTTTGTCCAGCTGGGTCATATGCCACTCGATCATTCTCTTCTGCAGGGTCTGGCTATGTTTTGGAGACCAGAGACCCACACGTTCTTTTTTCCGCACGTTGGCGAGATGACTGTTTCTCTTGAGGTATAGATCAATAACTAAATTTCATTTAATTTTTTTCTAGATTTGTACGTATAACATTTGAACTATCTTGCAGGATGTGGCCTTCTTGTACGGTTTACCTACGTCTGGCCGACCCGTGACCGGACAGACCGATTATGACGCTGTACAGTTACTTCGAGACTTGGCGTCGAAGACTGCTTCCGGGAAAAAGACAAGTAAGAAGTTTTTAAAACTTCAATTTTACGTTATTTTGAAATATATATAGTTCTTACAATCAACTTTCATTCAGTTCACAAAGCAAGAAACTTCATGCCATTAAGTTTACGAAGCTGCATAAGGCCTGGAGTGGGATTGGGCCTGGCACGACTGATCCAGACAGGATTGACAGATACACACGGGCTTTGGTGCTAGAGCTTTTCGGGTGCGAGTTATTCCCAGACAACACGGGTCACTCAGTTCCTGGTTTCTATCTCCAGTTGTTGCAGGTTAGTATTTCGAATAAATGAAACTTTCAATTAATTCTGATTACGTGCATTAATTATTTTCATATTATAATAAATTTTGTAAATATTTGCAGAATATTCATTCTGATAACTCGGTGGTGTACAATTGGGGTGGAGCCACTCTTGCGGAGATGGACAACATTTTCAGCTGCGGGATGATTTTCAAAACCAGATGGAACTGCTGGCTGATGACGCAACCAAGACCCTCCAAGATCATAACCTCCACTCCTCTCCACCAAATCTGTAAAAAATTTGGGGCCCCTAACATGATATTCATTTCCTTCTAATTTTTTAACTTTAAATTTTTCTCCATGATATTGAAACATCAATGCAGAAAGCAATCGTCGTTCGCTCGTCCGCTCATCTCCAACCAGAATAACACCGGAAGAGACGCAACTTGGCTTAGGACCCATTTGCTTCAAATTTTAAAATTAAAACTCAATTAGCTAATGATACATATAAAATTTCATGAATTTTCTAAACAAATTCAATAAATTAAATTAAATAAATCCATAAATTACAAATTATCTAAATACATATAAAATTTTATGAATTTTCTAAACAAATTCAATAAATTAAATTAAATAAATCCATAATTAAATTAACATAATTACCTAAGAAGAAATGATATTGCGAAGAATAAATGATGAGGAAAGAGTCTATGACTTTCAGACTATCGAGAAGAAGTGAGTTTGCGAAGAATAAACGATGAGAAGTGAGTTTATATATACGATTTAGGCAAGAAAAAAAATAAATAAAATTAGTGCAAAATATATTTCAGTCGAAAAGCAAATTGGACGGAGAGGAAGAAGCGAAAAAGTGAAAGTAGCTTAGATCGGATTCCTGGAATCTGATCTAAGCTTTGATCGGCATCCCAGAATCCAATCAAAGCTTAGATTGGATTCTAGGAATCCAATCTAAGCGATTTGTTTGATCGGATTCCAGGAATCCAATCTTGCAAATGCATTTTTAAAATTCTGTATTTTTTTATTCGATTTTTAAAATTCTGATGAACAGTAAACGTAGTTTTGATTTTTTCGGCTAGAAACATAAAAGCTAAACAAGGCCCAAATTTGACCCTTTTAAACACCAGACTGTGCGTTTATATTTCAATAACTATAATTATTTAAAGTGTTGTGGCAATAATAAAAAACAAAATTCGGTACGTTTAATTTTTTATTATTTTAAGTTTATTTTTGCAGCTGCTATCCAAAGAACCAAAAGATTGTTGAGATTCTATTTTACTTCAAAGAAAGGATGAAGCTATGCAGATTCAGGGGTGAAAACGGTGATCGTTTCGATCGTCCTTTCGTTTCGTTTCGTCCAAAACGAAACGAAATAGTTAAAGATTTTGGTTGCGTTTCAAAAATAAAACAGTTAACGAAAGCTTGAAACGGTTTCATCCATGTGTATTTTCGTGGTATTTTCGTGATTTTGACCGGTTAACACAAATGGTAATCAATTTCGTGTCCAAAACAAAACGGTTAACGCAACTAACCATTTTCGTGGTCGTTTTAGACGTTATGCACCCTATGCAGATTATATCTTGACAAGGCTTTTTGTCTATTTTATCGTCATAAATATTCCTCTCAAGTTCAAATAATAGTTAACAAACAATAGGCTTTTTGGGGTACAATGCCCCCTATTTTTTTTTGCATCAATTACATGGTTATGTAAATAATTTTCCTTAGAAATCATACATTTAAATCCCATAAAAATATGTATATAGTTTCATTATTGAACCCATAGTTAAAATATCATCTTTGTTTAAAATAATGCTTTATCAACACTAATGTAATATTAATTAGTTTATTTTGATAATTCCGTAACTACATTAAATTTTTTTGTGGCTCTGCTAATATCTAATAATGAATGGACCGACTAGTCTATTGGATCGGCAAGTCAATTGTCCCAGTACTTAAGAGTGAGGGAGACTTTGTCCTCAGAAAAAAAATAATAATAATAATTTTAAGGAGTGTGTTTGGTCGCGTTTGCTGATTGTGTACATCTAATTAGGTGATTGATGTGAAATTAGAATTTTGGAATGGTTCTGAAAAAAGAAAAGAAAATATGGAGCAGTATACCAAAGTTCTATTAATTCTTTATCAGGTATTCAGGTTTGATTATTTACAGTCGTCTGTTATTATTTTATAATTAGTGATGATGAACTACCGGCTAAAAAGAGAATAGTTCAATTAGGGGTATTTATCAAAAAAAAAAAATTAGTTGCTGAATTAGGGGAAGAGTTGTTAGTACTAAATAAAGCAATATATAAATATCTACATAACATAATGCAGGATTAATCGCAGACCTCTTCAGTGGACCACATTGAATTTTGCATGCTTTCAAATTTCTATTTCGATTGTCAAGGGACGTGTCGAATCATGCCATTCTTATCTTGCGAGCTACGCTTCACCAAATATAATAAATTTGTGCTAACTCCCATCAGACCTTGGTTTGGATACAGGGACGGAGCCAGCCAAAATTTAAGGCTGGACACCATCACAAATTAATAAATTAAATATTTAAAATAATAAAATAAAATAATTAAAGAATATTACTTTTTAGCATAAATAAAAGTATTATGTATTTTTAAAGACAATTGTTTTATATTCTATTTCTCTCATGTTGTTTGAGCATGAATTGATCAAAAGTTGGAAGTTTCAACTCATGTAGCAACGTACGTTGATGCACGACTGTGCGCAGTGGAACTATGGAAGGGGGAAAAAATAATCAGGAACAATGGTCTCTCTTTCCTGATTTTGTCATTTTCCTTTTTAATCAATGATGCATTAAATGTAGCGAACCCCAACTAGAATAATATAAAATACAGAAGAAAAATAAAGGAAAACCAGTCTTTCATTTGGGAAGGAGAGCGCCTGAGCAGATTGTAGAGAAATTAGATCAAGGCCCAGGTACGTGTATAATCCAATCCTAGGCACTCTCAGTTCTTTTAGTTTTTTAACGTGCAAAAGTCTTAACTGCACCACAAATTTAGGCAAACAAGCCCAGGCACGTGCCATAAAATTCTATGATTTTTGAAGTTGAAAAATGAAAATATTAGAATTAATTTATCATAGTTATTTTAATTTGTTCGTTTTTTACCTTTTGATCAAGCATCAAATAAACTTCAAACATTATAAAATTTTATGACAACACATCCATCGTTAAAACAAACAAGATCAACGGTTCGAATTGGATGATTATATCTTAAATTTTGAAATTTAAAATAAAAAATAAAGTGTGGCATTCGTGGCACAAAAAAGTGTGACATCGGAATCTTGCTCTTAAAATATATGCCAGCAAGTTTTAGGGACTAACGCATCGCGTTATGACCGTGCTAACATTATATTGCACTACACCAAAAAAGAACTTTAGTACCGCTCCATTAACAATCTGTTTTTAATAAAACCGGTATAAAAAATAGTCGGTGGCAATTTCGTAATTGTCAGGGATTATCTTTAGTACCGGTTTTTCTAAAAAACCGGTGCTAAAGGGTTTTAAAAAAAATCAGAATTTTGTCTATCTTTAGTACCGGTATTTTTAAAAAATCGATACTAAAAATAGTATCTTTAGTACTGGTTTTTTAGAAAAAACCAATACTAAAGATCAATTTGATTTTTTTTTTTTTGGTTTCTGCCGCCAAAACCCTCGACTCAGCTTCTCTCTTCGCATTAAATTTTCTAAGTACTCCTCTACACTGTCTCTCCCTCTTCTCTTCCAAAACCTAAGTGCCTCTCCCTCTTCTCTCGACTGCCTCACCGTCTTCATTGCCTCTCCCTCTACACTGTCTCTCCCTCTTCTCTCAACTGCCTCTCCATCTCCATTGCATCTCCCTCTCTACTGCGCCACCTTTCCTCTCACTTCTCTCTCTCTATTGCCGCCTCTACTCCTCTCACTGCTCTCACTGCCGCCTCTACTTCTCACTGCTCATTTATGTAAGGCACATCGATCTCCCTCTCATTTGTGTTAATTTGTGTTAATTTTTGTTAATTATCTAGGATTTGTATTAAACCGAAATAAATCCTAAACCTTAATTAGGATTTCTATTGATTTGTGTTGATTAAATTCGAAATTACGGTTAATTGTTACCAAATCCAAAATTAATTAGGGTTGATTGGTGAATTGATTAATTGATGCTAATTTGTGTTAATTGTCTCTAGTTGTAATTGTTAATTTGTGTTAATTGATTAATTTGTGCTAATTTGTGTTTATTGGCTAATTTGTGTATGTGATATCTCTTATTTATATATGTATTTTGACCATACTTAGCACCCAAATACTATCCAAACCAATGATATTCAATGTGCTTTTGCGCTTTATTTTGCAAGATTAGGCACTGCCGTGGCATTTGACTTGTTTTGTAGGAACGTGGTGGATTGGACACAATAATTGCATAAAAGGAAGAATTTTTTAAAAGACAATGACTGAATGGAGTTTCTAGCATTGTAGAGCTCATCCTAAGATTTCCAACGATCTTTGAATCACCTCAATCGGAGTCCGGATGAAGAAATTATGGTCAAAATACTATCGGTGCGCAACGCTGGAAAACAATTTCGGTCCGAAATTCACTATTTAGGTCCGAAATCGCGTGAAAAAGTCGGTTTTGGCAAGTTTTGAAGATGGAAACTTTATTTTATGGTATGATGATCTCGTGAACCCTTGTCCTAACCTACCTCCTAAGCCCCTCCATGGCCATATATGCACGAAAATACAGAGATGAAAGTATCCAACCTTCCATAGCATATTTTTCCACCTTTTCCACCACCGTTCTCACCCCGAAAGACGTGAGATTCCACCTCTCGCAGCGGAACACGACTATGGCAGCAAATTTGGAGCGATTCTAGATGCGACAACGGTAGAACCAATCTAACCATGGCTCTAGGCAATCGATATCTCGAGTTAGAAGCGATATTTGGTTTATTCCTTTCTTTTCTCTTGATATTTTGATCAAATGGAGTTTGTATTTTATTTTACTTGCATGTTAGGATAGATTAATTATGTCTTAGGACTAAGTAGTAGTTTAGTTTAGTATTTGTGATGACTTAATTGATTGATTGCTATGTTATGTGATTTATCGTGTTGAGAACTATTGATATGCTTAGTTATATTATTTATTTGCTTGATGTTTATGTATTGATGAATCGCGACGTCTTTAGAGCATTAAACTAGACTAAACACATGATTGATTAAGTAAATGAGGTAAGCCAAACGCTCGAAAGAGGAGGTTAACTTAACGACCGAAAGGTGTAGTTTCTAAACGATCCGAAATGACTTAGATACCTCTGGAAATCCAACATGATAATCTTAAGTGACTAAAATCCGACGCGAAAGTTTAGGCTTAGTCATTTACGTGGGAAAAATCGAGTTCCAAACCAAGTCTAAAACCAAAATTGCGACAGCTGAGGCTAGGATTTAGGTCTGGTCGACAAGTATCCTTCATACAGTGTTGTATAAAATTGTCAAGTCAAAGCAAAGAGTTTAAAGTATATTTTGGCATGACTTATATAGATTTTGATCCGAAATCTGTATATTTCGGTCCGAAATTACCTTCTTTCTTGGTGAAAACTTTGGGTAGAAGTACTTAAAAGCTAAATTAAATGAACACAAAGTCCTGGGACATTATTTGCATCTGTTTGAGTCCAGAAAACACCAAAAATTACCAAAAATATTTCTAATACTTGCACTTTAGATAATTGTCTTTTAAAATCATAAAACCCCAAAAATAGTCTTGTCTAGCTTTCGTGAGAAAGTAAAGTCCAGTAATCAATTGTACCGTCCCTTAGTTTCGACCCTTAGCTTTACCAGAACGACTAGTGAGGTAAAACAAGGTATATAAATTTATTTCATACCGGGTTTAAAGCCTTCATCAGTATGAACCTCTTTATGATTTGATATGTATTATATTGTATGTGATGCATATATATACCGACTGATATATCGGTATTAATTGATGGCTAGCAAAAAAGGGCGCTAGCCCCAGAAATAATTCTTTTTTAAAATGATCTTTAGTACCGGTTTTTAATAAAAACCGGTACTAAAGATAGTAAATATTAAATAAAAAAGGCGGAGATCTTTAGTACCGATTTTTAACTAAAAACGGATTCATCTTTAGTACCGATTTTTAGTTAAAAATCGGTACTAAAGATCTCCGCCTTTTTTGCCGTGATTTCCAGTGCGTTTTTAACACCGGTTTTTTAGTACCGGTTTTTAATTATCTTTAGCACCCCCTATTATTAGTACCGCTTGACAACCGGTACTAATAACAAAAAATGGTGTAGTGTTGGATTATCGACACAATGTGTCGTGTTGAAAACTACTGATTTTGATGATATCTCTACACGACACACCTATGGACATGACTGGAGATGTGGCCAAGGTGCTAATATGAGCCGGCATGAATTAGTTTTAGTTTTTTTTTATTTGTTGGAAAAATATTATGACGAGCTATAATATTTGTCAATTTTTTTTAAACAATTCTTTTCATGTTTTCATGAATATTTTTGCGAGTTATTATATTTTATGTTTAATGTTAATTGGGAACTAATTTTTAAAAAATAAAATGTAACGAATTATGAGATTTTTTTTCCGTGGACTAGATTTCCATGCCTATTTGAGCCCTATAACCAATCACAATCATTTGCAATATTATTTTCCATGAATTGTATGTTCAAAATAATTTAGTTTGTGTCGAATATGGTCTATAAAGTACTAATTGGGACATTTCATTGGATGCTTAATTGAAAATTTGCATACCTTGAGGTCGCATTCTACGTTTAAAAGTACTAGCAGTCACGCCCACTCAATGTGTGGGAAAATTTTGTATTAATTTTTTTTGATAATATCAAATAGATTGAAAATAATATTATTGTGAATGATCTCAATCCAAATATAGAATTTCCTAAAATTGATCAGAAAAAACCAAGAATTGGATAGGTTAAGAGCTTGAGAAAAAAAAAAGTTGGCGTGGTTATATTCCTAAAATACCATATACATTATTTTCTTCTTTTTTAATCGCATACTGTTTATAAATGGTTATGAATACATTTCTTTGTCATTTATTGGAAGATTTCTTTTATGGCTTATAAATAGAGACTTATTATACACTGTATATATTGCATCTAAGAATTGAGAATAGGAAATACAGTTCTCTCTTTTGCTCTTTGTTTTTTTCTTCCACTTTATTTTTACAACACATACATAATTAAAGATCATCAAACAAATTTGACAGCTTTTCTCCATATATGTACCCGGAATAAAATATTGAGAGAGTCGGTATTAGGTAATACTATCGCCTCACAATGAATAGTATTTTGACTCCAGCTCATGTAACGTTAATTCGGCCAATCAAAACTAAAGGAGGGCCAAATAATGAACTACGGAAATGATACAGTTTTATGTAAGGAATATAAATATCAGCACCTTTTAATTGGGAATATTTAGAGAGAGATCAAAAAAATTCATTGAAATTAATGAGACGAAAAGAAATAATCTTCATATTGAAAGTGAAGATAAATGGAAGGAAGATAAGAAAATAATTATAGCAATTATTATTGATATACTGTAAAACAAAAGTACCAAAAACAAAAAGAAACAACATAAAAATTGATAAATAGTTTGAGATCACATAAAAAAAAAATCCATTTCTATAATTGCCAAAACCGCCATATTTAGATGAGAAATCCATGTATTGAAGAGCATCGTATCCTTTCACAAACTCTATAACCTTAAAAAATAATAATAATAGTGTGAAAAGAGATTCTTAACAATAGTTAAACATCATGAAATTTTCATTTGATAATAACAACACAAGATTCATTGAATCAGTTATACTCGGTGGTGCTTAATTTTATTTTTACAAGTGTATTTTCTTGTCAATTTGAGACCAGTATATGCAGCCTCAAAATTCTCTCAACAATTTTGCTACTTTTTTGTTTACATACCTTTAGCATAATGGTTTACGCTAGCAAATTGTATTTGGAAGAAGTCAAAGCCAAAAACTGAAGTACACATCAAAAAAAAAAAAAAAAGGAAAAACATCATTTGGAATAGCTAAAAAACATAATCATGATCTACTTACTACAAGTCAGTGCCTTCTTGACATTATCTTTTTAGAAATTTTTTTTAAATCATTTTAAATATTCATTAACACAAAATAAATAAAATGTGTTGTGACTCATTTATCTGACATGTCACCGATCATATTTACCAAATGGGCCCTCACTTTTGTTCTATTGCTAAATATTATTCACATTTCAACAATGCCACAATCTGTCAATCAGGCACCACTAAAAAAATACACAACAGAAATTCTTACCATGGTAGTAAACAGAAATATCTAAGTAGCGGTATGTCTCACTACAACAAATTAAATAAACAAAAAATATTAGCAAGAAGGATTAACTTATTAAAGGACCTTTCTGTGTCCTCATTTGCAATACTGATAGTTGCTAATGTTAATTATTAAACCCAATCAGCCAACTCCAAACTTTGCACTCGTACCAACCATCAACCAGCTTACTAATTAATTGTGCCTATCGTGGTTGCGCATGATCTCATCTTCCCCCTTGAATTTGTCTCCTCCGAGCACCATATCTCCATCGATCTCCTCCAGGCCGAACTATTTTGCTTCCCCCACTGACAATCGTGAGGCGCTTCTATAGCTAGGTTGCAGCCTAATAGGGGAATTCTCTTACCACAGTGTGCAGCCGTCGCCGCCTCTCCGCTGTATGCTCATGCTCAGATCTAGGGTTTTCGAATAGAATAGAACAGACAAATATTCAATACATATATATGCGCTATAAAGCATTGAAGACCTAAGGGAAATTGACAAAATTAAAGGAAAGGAGAAACAAAATGATTCAGATTCCAAAGATCGAGCTGAAAAAGGAAGGAAATTGGCGAAAAAAATCGTGCGTGGGAAGGGTTTAAGAAAAGGAAGGAAATTGAATACTGAGTGAAAACAGAAATAAGGATGAGCGGCCCATGCATAGAGCGTCCTAAATAAATTCATAAAAATGAAAATAGCTCAAAAATTAATATGTGGGAGAGGAGATTCGAACATTCGGAAACAAAAAAAAAATTGCATTTTTAATCTAGCGACTTGACCCCTTTATAGAAAAATGTCGGACTTTTTATTTCAAATACAAATCTAAACCGTACATCAGATCAAGTTGCACAGATCAATGGTCTATAATGACGTTAACAAATGTTTGAACCCTTTTTGTGAAATTATCATGACTTTGTTTTGGATGCTTTTATAAATAGTAAAGATTTAGAGAGTGTCAAATCACGATTCTTGATTTTTAATTCTTCTAAATTGGAAATTATTATGGTTTGGATTTAGAGTTTCCGCCTTTCAAAAATCACGAAACATTATAATTTTTCTATAAATTCAGTTTAGAAATTCGTATCTATTTTCTTCCCTTAAAAGAAATACATAAATACTGTTTTAGACGGTAATGACGTACTTAACTATCTATTTAATATTTTAGTAATATTTTAAGGAAATTGATTATACCATCTGCAGTTTTGTCATCCCTTATTATCACTAAATAGAAAAATGAACACATAAAATAGACAATGTGAACATATACAGTTATCAAAATGTACACATACAAACAAATAAGTTCAATAAAAATGTGCATATAAAAATCGAAACAAGAGATGACAATTGTTTTTAAGTGTTTACTTTAGTCGTCTACATGTTTATCTTGTCTGTTTTATGTATTCACTTTGTGTTTAGCGATGACAAACGATAGCAAAACTACATATAACAGTTATCATTTCTGAATTTTAATAATATCATCTTCGGAAAGGTAAGCCGCTATCTTAAACGAGCCTCCTAATGGCCCGTTTTTTCGGTTGCGCAATTTACAACATGCATCTTTACTACACCTTTACAAGTGACACGCCGACCAGGTAGTTTTTGCCTTCTTTTTTTTTTTGAATTTCTCCACTTAGGAAGTTTTTGCCTTCAAACTGCATCTTTTTTTAAGGTTTCCTCGTACAGAACTATAGAATTGTCCCAATCCAAATCCTACCGCGCGCGACACAGCGTGTAGCGCGCGACACGGACCGTTCGATCAGATCTCGACGATTCATTTTTTTCGGACCTTACAATCTAATTACATGCACGGGGCTCCCTCATCCATCCAGATCTGATCGGACGGTCCTGTACAGCGCCACACGCTGTGTCGCGCACCACAGAATTTCGATTTGAATTGTCCCTATCTGAATTAAATACTTGCCATCTTTTCCGGATGGCAGGGTACACATAGCGCTTCACTTCACTGTTACCGTCTTAAACAAGTTAGAATTATTATTCACAAAAAAAAAAAGTATACAGGTGAGTTTGTACTTTGTTGCTACAGTCCTGTGAAAAAAAAAATTACTGAACACGATCTCGGCTTCTAATTTGAATCGAAATGCATACGTTGTGATATTTTTTTTGATAATTTTGTAAGTTCGTAAGAAATTTCTATTAGAGAGGAAAATGAGGTGCCATAGACTCGTAATTCGAGAATCTCAATCTAATTTAATTTAAATAGGAAGATTTGAATTAGATAAGAAAAGACTGCTTGAGGTCTTCTAGCAAGCGTTTGTGATTTTATCAGAGAAAAATTGATTGATCTGTTAAAAATAAGTTTAAATTTATTAAGGAGTTGTTTTAAATATATACAAGTCATAAAGAAAAAAAAAACTTTTTTACATTAAGCATTTTTTTATAATGTTTTTCCAGTATGACTATTTTAAAATAAGTACAATGACTATCTTAATTAAAAATAATTATTGTAATACACTATTTAGATAAAGATAAGTTAGTTAAATCCAGCACGTATAACTTTCAGATATTTACAAAAAAAAAAAACTTTTAATCGAATTTGAAATCTGCATCCCTCAATTGAAGAGCGCTTTATCAAGTATATATATTTTTATAAATTATTTGAATTGAGAGTTATAGAAAATATTACAAATTGCCGTAGAAATTTAAACCTATGATTTTTTTTAGGCCAGTAAATAAATTATCACTCTAACAACTATATATCTTTATGTATCGTAGTATTATTGGTTATTATGTTTTTTTGTTGCTTATAAAGACTCGATGGTTTGAGTAGAATTTTTTCTTGCAATTTATAGCCACTTAATTTCATTCTGGCGTGTACCAGTAGTGAATCAAGAGAACCGATGCCAAGTAATTTTAGGCGAAATCATCCAAATTTATTGCACTCATCTCACCTGCCTTGCCTCTTAAAGCGTCTCCGCCCGGACACGCCTTCAGTAAAACAGTAAAATATCAGCCGTCCGATCCATTTTCTTACCACTCTGATCAGCTTATTATCATTGTTTTTTCATTTCTGTGATTTTCTGCGTCACTAATGTATGGTCTCAAATGTCTTGGCTGCAGATACTATGATATATATAACCGCAACATATATGTTTATACAACAAAGTCCGCAAAAAAAGATTTCTGACCGACTCGCTCAGTCGCTCTTTGAGTGATCGAGTCTTTTCACCCGCTTTCGCAGTTTCGCTACATCCATTTTCATTTTTCCGCCCCAAAGCATCAAATCAAATCCCCACAAAACACAACACAACACAACACACACACCATCTTTCAATTTTCTGCGATCGGGCTGTATGTCATGTTTTTTCCCTTGCATCTTTCGATTCGGGCCCTAATTTTTTGGAATGTTCAAAGTACATTATTAGTTCTGTTGATAATATAACAAAAAAAAAACAAATTGATTTAATGTTTTATTACTATTTTCGTTCATATTATGGCAAGATAGTAACTAAAGTTACTATTGAAGTGATCTCAAATAATTATAAATTATAAAATAATAATAATAATAATAATAATAATAATAATAATAATAATAATAATAATAATAATAATAATAATAATAAAATATTTGTCATAACGATTGTTACAAAATATTTCACTAATATATTATGTTTGAAGTAGAGAAATGATATGATTAACAGTAATGAGAATATGTTGGTCACTATAAAAATTAACGATGCAATTGATTTTATAAATTTATTACATTATCATCTCGAAAAATATTGAGTATTCACGTACATATAATATATAATTAATGCTTTTCGACGATGACATAAATAGATCGCGATGACAACCCTAGTCCATTCTTGTTTGAGTTAAACAATTACAAAAATCAAGTAGCAGTAGTGATGTTATATGAATATGAGCCAATTTATTGAAAAACGAAAAGCATCATTGTAAGAAAACATGCAAATCAATTTATAGAAGGAGCTTTATTTTCTTACAAGCATCAAGTGATCATGTTCTTCACATTTAGTGTACCCGTATTAGCATAATAATTGGATAAGTTTTGTCCATCCTTGATAGCAATTTTCTCAAGTAGTCAACTTGCACTTGAAATATAAAAAGACCACTTCTCCAATAATTCAATCAATCAAATTTAGCTTACTAGAGTATTGGAGGAAATCAATTCCAACACTTTCCATTGGATCTAAAAATGAAGTCTACTGATTCCATCATTTTGTGATTCCACTTCTCCAATAATTCAATCAATCAAATTTACCAACGAATACATCTACTAATTCCACTGATTCCATTGATTCTACTGTTGCACGGATTTGATGCAAAATCATTCCCGTGCTGTGTCGCTGCTTCCAAATTTTCAAATTAGAAGGTGAGCGCCTAACTCCCCAAAAGCCAAAAGAACCTCTCTTGACCAAACGAATCGCCATAGATGGCGCCAACTCCATTTAAGCGGTGGGAACTAAGGTTAGGGTTTCAGCTGCGAGCGATTTGAGAAAGTTTAGAATCTGAATAGAATAAGGGAAAGGCTAAACAATTTTATTTTTTTCCGTACTGACCCTGCAAAATTCTAAGATTTATTGAGAGCTCAGATTTTTTCGTTGTCAATTAATCTCATTTTTTTAACAATATTCTTCAATTCAATTCAATTCATAAAAATAAGTCTATATTAGAGAATAAAATAAATGAGGTTTCCAAAATATATATTCAGAGAAACAATGGGAAAAAAGAAGGGAAAAAAAAACCTTAAAATTGAACAAGACATTACCTCCATAAAAAAAAAACCTTGAAATATTAATGAAAAATAGAAGTTGTGACACTTGTGGCACCAAAAACTTGTGGCACTAAAACCCTCCTCACTAAAAAATGACTATTTTTGGATCTAAAAATTTAGATTAAGAAAATAGATCATTTGCAGATTTCGTCAGTAATCAAGGACAATGCTTTTTAAACAGAAATTCTAAATTTAAAGTTCGATTGATAAATTTAATGAATACTTACAATTTTTAAAATAAGTGTATATATGTTTATTTAAATCGAAAAACACGAACCCACATAAGTTGAGTTCATAAGTAACACTGATGATAAAAAGAACCCCAAAAAAAATGAAAAACGAGAATCACCATCAACCAGCAGCCCACATAAGTTAGAGTTCACGGACTTTAAGACCAGATCAATAATTGCAGCGGTCTAGTGGCTGTTCCTTCCGAATTTCCGATTCAACAGTATTGTGCACCATGCCTTTCACGTTAATTTTGGGAGTAACGATTCAACTCAACTAAAAACAATAATAAAATATCGACAAGAAAATTGAAACTTGACATGACATTGCTTTTTATCATTTTTTTTTTTTTATCTGAGTATATGCCTATCGCCTTTTGTTTGCTTCTTCTTTTTTTTTTTCAATTATTTTTCACAATCATTTATGAATTTGACTTGGTTCCCGTGCCACTTTTGTCGTAGTGCAACATGCTAGCCTTGCTAGGTCGTGTCAACAAAGTTAGGATCTGTATCGGTACTTATTATCTTTTTTTCATTATGGTAAAGTAATATGATATTTGAACCATCTGATTATAATTATATGGCTAAGGTTAGTATCTTGACTTTCGAACGGAGCATTGATTTTATATCTAGAGCAAATTTATTTTGTTTAATTTCTGTGACAAGATTTGAACATCATACGAGAAACTCATATGATGTATCAATGTAAGAATATGAAATGCACGGGTCCAGCCAGTCATCATAAAATAAATATTATTATCACTAACGGATCGTTCAATTATTTTTTAATGATTAAGTTAAATTAAAAATATACTCAGTAAATATTATATTAACTATTTAATTTTAATTAGACAAGTCCGAATCACAGAGCAACCCTGCTTTGACATTCTCAGAGACAAACATGGTGAGCAACAATCTGTGTGCCAAAATTTTGGCCGTAAATATGGGCACTAATAAACGCAATTAAATGTTTGGTACGGCTCTGTTTTGGATGTCGCCTCATTTGCCATCCATATAATCCTGGCTTAAACTTGTCAGCTTTTTAATTAATCCATGTCATTATCGAGTCAAGAATCAAGAGCCATTAGTTACCGTGTATAATTAAATTCATGTTAATGCAAATGTCTCTTATTTACACCAATGAAAAATAAAACAAAAGATGCGCTTATCTTACTCTAATTATAATAAGTTCAAACAAAATTTGAAAAAAAAAAAATAGCTCTCTTCCATTTTTTTCACTCATTTGTAAAAATTATAAAATAGGGAGAAGAGTGTTTGCGTTGTGTTGTTGTCAGTGTTTTAAATACCCTACCGGACCGGCCGGTTCAACCGGGTAAACCGTGAACCGGACCATAATCTGGTAGGGTTTGCATCTAAAACCGGACAACTATTGAACCGGGGTAAACCGGTTAATAACCGGATAAACCGCGGAAAATTGGTTAACCGGCCAGCCGGTTTAGTCTCTATTTTTACTTGAACCATAGAAAATTGAGGGAGTGAACCGACCGAACCAAACCAAATAGTGAAAGGGCGCTGGAAAGAAAAATTTTTTGCGAATAAGGTGAATCGAACCTGGGCGCTACCCATCAACAGCATGGAGACAAACCACTGGACCACCGAATGGTTTTTGATAGGTAGGCCCATTAAATATACATATACAAAAGTGTTCCGGTTTTTGAAACGGTAAACCCAATAAAACCGGTAAAACCTCATACCGGCTTCTCCACCGGTTTGATGGCCGGTACGGTATTTAAAACATTGGTTGTTGTTGTTTAAAAATATTTAATTACAAAAGGATGAATATTGAACATTACCTTAATCATTTTTTAGATTACTATCCTACATACAATTTAGGAAAACAATATTTGATACTCTTTCCAACCATTACTGGCAGAAATAGTACTCTTTGATTACTCTACTTGTGCTATCCTCAAAAATCCAAAACATATTTACCAAAATATTTGATGGTAAAACATATTTAATTCATAAAAAAAAAAAAAAAAATGAGATGAATGTCTATATCTGGGAAATACAGAATCGCCAGATTCGTTACTAAACTTAATTTTCTGACATCAATTGTTGATAAAAAAAAAAAAGAAATGTGTTATTCTTGTGGCCAGAAGGCAGAAGTAAGGCAAGCGAGTCCAAAATTATGTCCAAACTGAACATGTAATAACTAATAACCAACAATGTATTTTACCTGTTCTCCACATGTAGATTTGACAGATTTGACAAGACGATCGAACCCAAAGGCTGGAAGCGGTACCTAGTACCGGGTCTACTATCCCCCCCCCCCCCCCCCTAAAATTAACAAATTTGGGGTCCTTGACGCAACATTTTTTTTGACAATGCAACAACTTGCGCGGTATTAAATTTGGACCGAAAGTGTTACCTCAGCACATTAGTTCATCAGTTCTATATGTTAACATTGTTTCAACTTTAGTATTTTTCAAGTTTTGGACTATTGTTGGTTAATGGTTACTCTAGTAGCCAGCGAGAAAGAACCTGTATTGCAACCAAAGCTCAAATTATCTCTCCTTTAGCAAGTATAACAAAATTAGACATATCTATTTTCTAAACAATTAATGCAACTTTTGTTTAAATAGTATCAACTACGGCGCTATTAAATTAAATTCGGCCCGAAATATTTGCTCACCATAATAGTCCAGTATATTTATTGACTTTGCTTCAACTGTATTTTCAACCTTTTGAACTATTGTTGGTTACTCTAGAACTAGAAGCCTGTGAGAATAATGTACCTGTATTGCAACCTACCTCAACTTAATTATCTTTCCTTTAGCAATATAAAATCAAGAACTACGAACCAAGAATAACCAAATAAGAAATAGACCTCCAAAATTGTACCGTTTAAATGACCGCCTCCCTGTTTATATCCCCCACCAAACTGCAACCAACTCTTCAACCAGAACAACTCTTCTAACTTTTCACCTCCTCTTTCGTTCCCTCTCTAGTCTCTCCCTCTCTCTCTCTCGACCAAAACCAACTAAGCACCTCATACAAAGAATTCAGAAGCAAAATGGTGGGTTTCTTCTCTCTTGTAACCGGGTATCCAGGTCCAAGCGGCTTCGGATCTGCTTCTACAGCTGAGCAAGTCACAGAGGGATTGGACGCTAGCAAACTCACTGCAATCATTACTGGTTTGTACAATCTTTTGCGTTTCTTGATTTGTATGTTTGGATTTTCTTGCAACTTTGTAGGTGACATGTATGATTTCCAAGTTCGTTTTTGCTTTGTTGTTGGATTTTCATGCAGTATGAAACAAAATCTTGGCAATATGTTTGTCTCTACGTATAATGTACCTCTGTTAGATTTTTCTCCTTGAAATATAATATAGAGGGTTATATGCCCATCATGCATTCTTGTTTTGTACTTATTAGACTTTTACTTTATCGATTTCCATGGTATCACCATCATGTTGCATTTCAATACATACTTTTTCTTGGGCTATTTTGAAAACACTATAACAAAATTATTGTTTCCCCTGTTTATCTCTGTATGTCATGTTTAATTTAATAAGGTTATTATTTGGATTTCTTGAAATTCTTGTATCTTAGTATGCAATGCACTTCACACTTTCCCAATTACTTAAAAGGAGATCATTGTCTTTACTGATTTTAACATGCATATTTGGATTTCATTTTACTTTCAATGAAAGAAAAATTATTATCGGTGTTTTTTATTCAAAAAACATTCCTCCTGTGGTAGGCTATCAATTACCTCGTATGCATACTTTGTTCACCGTTCATAAGTATACAGTACACCTTAGCATTTATTAAAAAAGAACTCACCGCATAATAGTACACCAATATATATTCATCAAATTGAGTAGTGCATTGTTAAGTAAAGACCTGCTCTGTACATGGTACTAGTTGTCAGTTGTCACATTAAAACTGCTCATTCTCTTTTGGTAAATACATTAAACTGCTAATCTTAAAATATTACCATAGTAGACATACTTGTTAATCAAATAACAGATATAGATGAAGGGATGATACTGATTTCATTTTAATGCCATGCCTTCTCCTTGTAGGTTTAAACAGAGATATTCTCAATCTTTAATATAATCAAGATAGATTATCAGGTCAAAAGTTGAGATTCGTAAATGGATTTCAACTAGGATGATTTTTTGCCTAACGGGACTATTGTTCAAGAATTTTCAATTTTCTGGGTTCTGTAATTTTCTAGAATTTGGGAAACTTTCTCTTATATTAGCATTTAATGACTTTAAATTTCCTTTGTACTTCACTACCTTCACATTTAATTTCGTACTTCCCTATAGCCTTTACATTCTTGCTATATATCTGAATGTGAATTTTTTCATATACCCTTGCATATCTGTCAAATTTCTGAACTTACTGTGTTTGGCAAATTGATCAAACCTTTTTTCTTAGGGCAAAAATAGTGTTAGGTTGTTGTTACCATTTTGATGTAGACATTTTAATTCAGTTCTTTTATGAGATTATATATGCTTACCAGTATCTTCTTATAACTTGAAACAGGAGGCGCAAGCGGCATAGGTTTAGAGACCGCCCAAGTACTTGCACTGAGAGGGGCCCACGTAATAATTGCTGCAAGAAACATGGAGGCAGCATACAATGCGAAGGCGCTGATACTAGAGAACAACCCAAAGGCTCGTATTGATACCATACAGCTCGATCTTAGCTCTTTGAAATCTGTGCGTGCATTCGCCGAGGAGTTCCTCTCCATGGACCTACCTCTCAACATACTAATGTAAGAGAAATTTATTAGATGTCTGCTACTCAGCTGCAGTAACACAACTGCAAATATTTGCGTACAATTTAATGCACTCGTGGTATTACGGATTACCATACAGTTGTGTATGATGTGTTTGTATTTTTCTTGTTTTACGTGTCAATTCACAATGGTGCTCATTGTCTTTGGTACAGAAACAATGCAGGAATTATGTTCTGTCCCTTTCAACTCTCCAAAGATGGAATTGAGCTGCAGTTTGCCACTAATCACCTAGGTATATAACCTTTCAGTTATTATACATTCATAGAAGCAAACGATATTTCACAAAACAACAAATAGATAGATAAAGAAATAATATTTACTTTCTGTAGTTGGCAGTTTGGCACTTGGCAGTGTTAAAAAGGAAATGTGATGGGTGACTAACAAAACACTTGCTGATTGTTTCTACCCAAACAGGTCATTTCCTACTGACTAACTTGCTTCTGGAGAAAATGAAGAGCACTGCAAAAAGCACAGGAATTGAGGGCAGGATCGTAAATTTGTCATCCATAGCGCATCACCATACCTATGGGAGAGGAATTAATTTTGAGCAACTCAACGACCCAACAGCGTATGCTACTTATCAATTTACCTTCTGAAATGAACTAAGTTCAGATAACCAGATATTGTTCAGTAAACATTTCACTGTTTATTTCTGATGTTAAATTTCTTGTAGATATTCTGATAAGAAAGCATACGGGCAATCTAAACTTGCCAACATACTTCATGCCAAAGAGCTCTCCAGGCGCTTAAAGGTACTTCTTATTTTCAACTCTCTTTTCTAAATTGAAAATAAGAACACTAACTAGTTTTCTGGTTATAATTGTAAAAACAGGAAGAAGGTGCAAATATTACAGTGAATTCGGTTCATCCTGGTCTAATCATGACCAACCTTATGAAGCACTCCTTGTTTGTCATGAGTATGTATCTGAAATTACCCAATTTCTCTTCTGATTTTGTAAAAAAAAAAAATGTATCTGGTCACTCTCAATTTTATCTGTTTCTCCTGCAGATCTAATCAAAGTATTCACCTATATGTGCTGGAAAAATGTACCCCAGGTTTGCATTTAGTTACTTCATTTGCTTAATCAGTATTTAAATTGAAAAAATATAACAGCTATAATAAATCACATTTCTTACATAAATAGGTCAAACTTCCAATTCTTGTACTATTCTTTGTTTTCACCGATGTAATTAAGCATCATTGTACCAGGCAAGGCAATACGTACAACATGGTATCGAGTGGTACAATACAAGTGACAGAACATAGTCCAATCTTATTGCTTTTACTTTTGTACTACAGTATTCTTATTTTATTGCAAAACTGTTTTGTAGGGGGCAGCTACAACATGCTTTGTAGCAACACACCCAAGCCTTAAGGGGGTCACAGCAAAGTACTTTCAAGATTGCAATGAAGATAAGCCCAACATTCTGGCGGATGATGAGAAATTGGCAAAGGACTTGTGGCAATTCAGTGAAAAGCTTGTTAAATCAGCTCTGTAAATTTTAGAAAAGTATTGCAAGAAATATTGATTGGGATGGCTACTTCTTAGTTGTGATTTAGACAAAGAATCTGTGAGGACTGAGAGAGTTACGTTTAACTGATATGATTTGTAGCAAAGTCATATCCTAGGAATAAGTGTGAGGAGTCGCATCTGATATTTCTCTTTTAATTCGGTTTTATGAATTGATCTTTTGATTTGTATGCTATGCTTGCTTCAATGGGATGCAAAATACCTGGTAGAGATAAAAGAACTATCTTTATGATATTAGTAATAATTAGGATGCTTGTTCTTTAATTACAATTGTCATTTACAAAATAACCCGGCCAGTGAGACTGATCACTTCAAAACTAATGATGGCTACAAAGATTAAACAAACTGAAATATTGGAATGAAATAAAAATTTATTTTAACAGTAGCATATTAAGAATACATCAGGTGAACGTAATTAGTAGGGCTTCAAAAGCAATAAAAATAGTCAGAAGTACTAGTAAATGAATTGTTCGGACAGTACTGTTTTGTGGGAGAAATTTTCAAAAACTTTCCCTTTTGAGGTCCATTATTAAAAGGTTTTGGTATCGTTCAGTACCAGTACAGATATTAGATACAAATTTTAAATAATCTATTTGCGATCCGCCTTTACAAAATAAATTACAACCAAACAATCGGCATATCTCAAAGCTAAGCCAGCCCCTACGAATTCAAATCACTCATTTAAAAGTAATCTCTCTCCTTTACAAGAACCAGAAAGAAAGGTTCCATGAAAAAGAGCCCTGTAGGTGCCCAAATTAGGCCTTAAACCACTTCTAATCAAATCATTGTACAACTGAAAGGCTTTTGTAGACTCTCCATGAGCACTACAACCATGAATCAGAATATTATATGCAACTAGGTCCAGTTTAGTCCCCTTGTTTACCATCTCACCCCACAGATCTATTGCTCTCTTAACTTTGCCACTCTTGCATAGCTCATGAATAATTGTGGTGTAAGTAACACAATCAGGTTTAAGCCGCGTAGCCTCCATGCACGCTAACATGTCAATAGCATCTTGTATCTTTCCAGCCTTACAAAATCCATTCATCAACATGTTGAAAGAGAACTGGCTAGCTAAAGACCTGTTGATCATTGTCATGTGTAGATTCACTGCCTTATCCAATTGACCCCTTTTAACAAAATGGTCCAAAAAGGTACCACACATAACCTCGTTAGGCACATAGTTATCCTGGATCCACTCTGCCTTTTCTAGCAGACCTGCTTTACAAAACCCATTTACCAAGACTGCGCTTGTGATCTCATTTGTAATAAGACCCTCGGCAAACATCTTACCCAAAAATGCTAATGCTTTTGTGATGTTCCCCTCGTTAAAATAGGCACACATTATGCTTGTATATAATACAACATCGGGTTTAAGACCACTCATAACCATCTGCTTCACTATCAGGTACACCTGTTCCTTGTCAGTTCTTTTCAAAAGCCCATTAATTAAGATGGTAAAGCTCGTAATATCCAAAGTTAGACCTCTTTTTTCCATCTCATACCATACACTCAATGCCTCTTTCATTTGCCCTTCTTTGCAAAAACCATGCAAGAGCTCGCTAAAACTAATATGATTTAGCACATTATTATTTTTCTCAAGGTCAAGTATGAATTCACGGGCTTTGGGCGCCAACCCGATTGAGCAGAATCCACTAATTAATGCCCGATAAGTGTAATTATCAGGCTTAAGACCCCTCTCCACCATACAATCAAACAACTCAAACGCCTTTCTTGTATCCCCAGTTAAGCAGCAACCCTCAATTAAAACATTATATGTAACCTCATTGGGGGCAATTTTTATCTTTATCATCTCATCCAAAACCTTAAAAGCTTCTTTCATTTTGCCAACTTTGCAAAAGCTACATATCAGTGCTGAGAAAGAATAAACATTCCATTGCAAACCAACTGAAGGGATTTCATTGTGAAGCTCCAAAACCACAGTCATGTTCCCTTCTTTAGCAAAGCCGCTCATCAAGATGGTATAAGTAGAAATATGAGGTTTTATCCCATTTCGAATCGATTCTCTCAATAAATCCATGGCTTTGTTCAAATTACCCTCTTTACAGTAACCATGAATCAAAGAATTATAAGGGTAAATGGTTTCAGCCCGAATACCTTCAACCCGCATTTCATCAAAGAGTTTACTTGCTCTTTCCATATCACCTATCTTACAAAAGGCATGTATCAAAATAGAATAACTGACCTCATTAGGTGCCAACCCTTTACCCCTGATTTTCTGAAAAAGCAACTCAGCTTCGTCAAACTTCCCACGTTTACACAAAGAATCCATCAGCGTATTAAAAGCAAATAAGTTAGGTATCAAACCCAGTTTCCCCAGTTTGTTAACAAGTTCAAAGGCCTCTTCAATCTGTCCTCTTTTCCTAAGGCCGTCAATTAGTACAGCACAACTACTCTCCCATGGTATAAACCCTAATTTAACCATCTCATCAATCAAACTCATACCTTCATCAAATAAACCGTCTTTGCACAGCCCATACAACAGGGTCCTGTAAGTAACCTCATCAGGGGCTATATTTTTCTGTTTCAGGCCCTCCTTCATCTCAATTGCCTCTTTAACTCTACCATGCTTGCAAAACCCATATATCATTGCATTGTATGGTGCTGCGGTAGCACTTATATTTTCTTCTTCCATTGTACAAACCACATTCCTCACACGTATGAAATTCTTTAATTCACAAAACGCTCTTATACCAGCAGCGTAGATATACTCGTCAGGATGAAACCCCAAATCTCCTCTTTCAAGCAATTTGTCAAACAGGTTAGCTACAAGAGAGAAACGCCTGGTTTTCAATAAAGAGAACATAATATCGCTGAAAGTATTCACCTTTAGTAAAATTGCATGGTCGACGGATAACATGGCGATGTGGCACGCATTGGCTGGCTGCCGGAAAGAGAGGTAAGCATGTACAAGGCCATCAAGGGGCAAGGGGAATGAGGGTGAATGAAGGTGAACTTGGGTTTTTAGTAAAAGATTGAAGATGGTTGGAGGAGAGAGATTCGAGTGAGCAGAGAGGAAAGATTGAAATACAGAGAGAGGCAGATGGCGAGGCGAATTGGAGGGAAGGGTAAAGTAGAGGAGTGAGAAAGAGAGAGGAGAAAGAGGGAAGGAGAGAGAAGGTGAGAGGAGTGTGATGAAGAGAAAAGGAAGTGTTGGGGATGGTAATGAAGGAGCTCTGGGGAGAAGAGGAGAGAAGGGAAGGGTAATGGAAAGAAGGAAACGGTCGAGGTGGTGCGAGGAGAGAAGAGGAGCGATGGAGGGGATGTGGAGATGCCACGTGGCAGGTGGGGTTCGTAGAAGTGAGAGTAACCTGCGCACAATTTCGTAATCGGAGCTAGTAGAGAGAGGTTTTAATGGAGGTGGCATTGGAGGTGGAGAGAGAGAGGTGAAGAGAGCGTTGGTGGAGAAGGAGAAGAAGAGAGGCACTGCCTTTTAGCAAGGTCTTGTTCTTTCAAAGCTGCTTTGTAAATTTCTATAGACGAAATTACCCTTTGAATTGATCTCAACTTCTCAAGTTACATTGATGACAAGCTCAACGAAATCAATTTATTTAGAAGAGAGATGAACCATTGAAGAAAAGGGAAAAAAAAAATGAAGATCAATTTATTTATGCTGACATTAGAAGGAAGATACCATACTATTGTCTCTTATGCATTGATTTGGAATGACATTTATTATTGTAGATGACATCTTGGTTAATTAACCCTGTGAGTTTGACTTTTTGGTTACAATTGTCATCCGAAATAGATCAATTCAATCTTGAATTCTGCCGAAATTAAACGTCTTAATTTTTCACATTAATTTCAACTGATGGAATATCAATAAGTAGGTCAGTTACTAGATTAAAAATATTATAATAAATTGGACACGTAACACTTTATACGAAAATGACATTTCCATCAGGTGAAATTTTGTTGATATTTTTAATTGACTATTGGATGATATGTTAGGTTATGTATAACTATTCTACAAAGATTTTCTGACCAGTAATAGACAAATGATTTAACTTTTCTACAAAGATTTTCTGACCAGTAATAGACAAATGATTTAACTTTTTTACAAAGATTTTCCAAAGTAAGAGGTGGAGATCTATTAAAGCAACAGTTATTCCTTTCTAACCAACACACCCAACAGACTGCTACACATATCAATTGGAACAATTTCTGGTCACCCTCCTTGATTTTTTCAGCTATAAAAATCAGATCCTCTAACTTTTCTGGGGATGCATATCAATGATATGTATCCAAAAGCCATCTCCACACCTGCCTATTTTGAATACAAGTGAAAAAAAGATGGTCTATTGTCTCCGCTTTATCACAGTATATACAGTCCCCATCTCCCTCCCAACCTTTATTTAGTAAATTGTCTTTAGTAAGCAATTTTCTCTTGCTCAACAGCCATAAAAAAAATTTTATCTTAAGAGGGATTTTCAGGGACCATATGTCAGTAGTAGAAATATTTACTACACCCCCATCATTTATCCAGTTATATACATGTCTTTGATACTATAAGTTCCTTTGGTTCTATGTTGCCATAACACTGTATCATTTATCATAGACAAGGGAGGAAGATCCATAACAAACTCTAACAATTGTGAAAACACTTGTCTTTGCAAGTGATTGAAATTCCTGGAGAAATGTAAATTGTTCATTTGGGTATTAATTGTATCTGCTATCGTAACAAATTTAGTGGTGCAAATCTTATATATAGCAGCACAAGAAATATTAAGTGGTACATCTTCACACCATTTATCCTCCCAAAAGAAGGTATGTTGCCCATTACCAATTTGCATCCCTCTATTAATATGCACAATCTTTTCAAACTGTTTCAATGTTTTCCAAAAGGGAGACCAAGATTGTTTATTATGTGAATTGCTATATTTCTTTAAGAGGATTTGCTTCCACCACCCATCGCATTTAGGGTCCTTAAATCGCCAGACCCATTTACACATTAAGGCCATATTCATAATTCTTAAGTCCAAAACCCCCATCCCTCCTCTGTTCTTAGGTCTACAAATATAATCCCATCTACACAAATGGTATTTTTTCTTTTCCCCAGAATTCCAGAAAAAAATAGCTCTGAGCTGATCTAGTCTCTTTTTTACAGTGCTAGGAATATAATGAAAAGCCATCATATAAGTGGGTAAAGATGAAAGGACACTAGATTAAAAATATTATAATAAATTGGACACGTAACACTTTATACGAAAATGACATTTCCATCAGGTGAAATTTTGTTGATATTTTTAATTAACTATTGGATGATATGTTAGGATATGTATAACAAATTAATTTCTTATTTATTAGTTAGAATTAAAAGCTATATCGAAGAGGTCCCAGTCCCAGATGATGGGTTGGTTTCTGTTGGAAACCCATCTTGGGTCTTTGAAGCCCAACTCATATAACAAGAAGTTAAACCCAAAGAAGGACCGATCCGTATTTCTTCATAACAGGAAACCAACCCATTTCAACTGGCCCTAAAAAAATAGAAGGCCCAAAACAAAGAGCACTTCCTCTCCATTCCAACCTTTCTCCTTTTAAATTGATTACTGTCATCGCGCTTTGTGCCATCGCTGCCATCGTGCGTCAGTCAGCGCTCTCCCCCTCTACTCACCCAGCGATTTTTTGTTCATTTCGTTATTATAAGTGTTCACTTTATTAGATACAAATGTTCACTTTGTATTATAATTGTCTACTGTTTTATAAGTGTTCGCTATGTTCATTTTATTTTTATTTTTTTATTTTTGCTCAAATGTTCAGTTGGGTCAATACAAATGTTCTGTCAATTGAGTATAAATGTTCAGTTAGTTGCAAAGTCGGCCAATCATAACTCGTTTTTACTAAACCAAACGAAGGGGTCATGAACCGGACACAAAACACATGAAAAAAATAGAAGGGGTCATGAACCGATCCGGTTCAAATTAATTTTTTTCCGACTTTGCCCCTGGCGCGCCTCTCTCCAAGTCTGACGCGCGACTTTGACCCTAGCGAGACTTTGCCCATTAGTTGACGCATTTAACTGAACACTTCTGATTATTAAACTGAATATTTGTAACATATAGCAGCGATGGCAGCTATGGTTTATTTAGCGATGAAACTTATAATAGCTGTTTTCTCGAGGTTTCTTCTGCTGCTTTGATCAAGGAAACTCGTCTCTCTTCGCATCAAATTCAATCTCGTCCCAACGGAACGTCCCATCAAATCCAACCAAAACCAAAACCCACAGTAAAAAGAAGAAAAGCAAGCTCTTGAAAATGGCGGATTACCATTTCGTGTACAAAGATGTAGAAGGTACGAGCACAGAGTGGGACGACCTCCAGCGCAAGTACGGCAACCTCCCTCCCAAGCCCGAGACCTTCAAACCCGCTCCCTTCACCCCCGCTGTCGATCCCGACCTCCGCCCCAAATCAGCGGCCTGGATCGACCAGAAGTCGCCCGAGGAGCTCGAGGAACTGGAAGATGACGATTTGGACGATTGTCGCTTCCTTCAGGAGTATAGGTAATAGGTTCGATCTCTTTCTCTCTGACTAAATTGACTTAATTGAGATGGATTTGTCAGATTGGAATAGAAAAGTATGTGACTTGTTATTTATCTTTTTGCTTCTCTGAATAGATACAATGTTAATTGGAGCTTAGCTTTATAATATCTTCGACTTGAGTTGGATTAATCTAACTGTAATCATTATTTTGTTTACTTATTATTCTGAAAGAAACAGTTTTAGAACTGCCACTTCTATTAAATTAAAAGAAGTAAACAAGCCCATACAATCATATCCAGCGTTGTTATTCAGTACTGGGCTACTGGCACAGTGGCACTGGTATTGCATGTCGCACAATACCAGTGCCCCTTTAAGTAAAATTGGTTTTTTGCCTTTGGGGCAGATGGGGAATTGTTAAGTTGCAGCTCATAAAAATCCTTTCTTTGTTGAAATTCAGTTGCCTTTGTCATTTGAGTATATCAAACTTGCTTCCTCTGCTGCAGCTGTCTGATTTTTGTGAGAGCAAATTTTAAAAAAGAATTCCTCCACAAAGGTGGTTGTTTTGATCTAGATCTAGTTTCTTGGTATCTGTATCTGAAAACGGCTTTGCACCACTCGTCAACTTGAGCATCTTTGTAACTACATAGACATTTACACAGAAGTGCTATGATCAAATTTCTCAAGTTCATTATACCTAATCCACCATTTTCTTTCAGTTTGCAAATGCGAATCCAGTTGGCCAAGTGGTGACTCTTTTGTTGGTTCATTATTCCACAATAAGTTTGATCTAATTTGGCCAATCTGTTTAAGTGTAGAAGCAGGTATTTCATTAAAAACAACACGTATATAGCCAAAGCAGAAAGAACAATATTGATGTGTGTCAATTTGCCTCCATTTGACAGGATAGCTCCTCCCTGTCAACTGTTATCATTATGTTTCAGTGACTTTTATAAATGTTAATATATATTGAGGCTCTCAGAATGTTTTTTATGTCACTTACAATTTGCTACACTACATTGTACTTGCTTTTTCTTTTGTTACCATGAATGTAATTTCAATCGCTGGTGAAGAAAGAAGAGATTAGCAGAGATGCAACAAGCATCAAAGGTGGTAAGATATGGATCAGTCGTGCCCATTTCTGGGTCAGACTTTGTCCATGAGGTTTCTCAGGCTCCACAAGATGTCTGGGTAGTTGTGCTTCTCTACAAAGATGGGTAATTTATAATTTCTCTGAAATTTGTACAGCTCTGCATCTAACTGATAGAACTATATGAAGCCAATAAAAGGAATGGTCTCAGCTTTTTTCTACCCACATGAGATGATAGCACAGTGCATCTTACCATTATAATGTGTTCTGATATAATACTGTAGCTGCAGATGTGCTTACATGCCATAAACAGCCTTCAATAAGCAACTAATCAAAAACCCAAAAGGGTATCCCATCATAGGAAAGATGGTTAAAAGTTGAATCAAATAAATTAACAGAAAACATCTTCTGGTTAATACCTGTAGTAGAAAAGGTTCAATTTATAGCCAATTTTAACTCAAACTCAGCTACGATAACTAATATGGCATTTATTCTATGGACTCTAAATTATTGTAGAGTACCAGAATGTGGGTTGCTTCACACCTGCTTGGAAGAACTGGCAACCCGTTATCCGGCTACAAAATTTGTTAAAATAATCTCCACAGATTGCATACCTAATTATCCTGATTGCAACCTCCCAACCATACTTGTGTACAACAATGGTGCTGTGAAAGGAACACTAGTGGGACTGAGTCAGTTTGGTGGAAGAAGATGCACCCCTGAATGTGAGTTCTCCTTCTCAAAATTTTTCTTTTTATTGTAAGGGTGGATCATTGCTGCCTTACCTACTTACTGGTAAGTTTCTAGGAGCTAAACTTATTTGTTATTTTTGATGGAACAACCTTTTTTTCATATTAATCAATTCAACCTTTTAACACCAAATCCAACTATTTAGAAGCAATGTTCTGGTCCTTTACTACTAGTGTGATTTCAAGATGAGCTTGAATTATTTTCCCTTTTGTGTATTCCATCTTGGCCTTAATTTTCATGAATTGAGGCAGTTGAAGACCTTTAGGATATGTTCTTGCATGTAAATAATTTCTCATAAAAATGTTAATGGTATCTTTGTCAAGTATTTGCTATTTTCCAGCTTGGCTCTTGTTTATCAGGGTCCAGTTGTTTGTTTCATAAGCACAACTATCAGTAATTCTAACTTAGTAACAGTAACATGCGGTACTGTATTTGAATACCTGTAATTCTTAATCACAATTTTCATTTTGTATTTGGATTTTAGCAATACTTAGTTATAATAACAGCTACTTGGTACCATACTTGCCAGATTTAATACTGGTTATCCTGTAGGGAATCCTTGATTTGCTAAAACAATGTGTTATTTTGCTGCAATAACTTCAGTTTACTATACCTGTCATATATTCTATTTTACTGCAATATCTGAAACTGTGATCTATGCCTGTTAAAATAGTATTTACTAAATGGTACCTTTTAATGACAGCTGTTGCTTTAGCACTGTGCAAGTCAGATCCTGTGTTGATCTATGCCTGTTAAAATAGTATTTACTAAATGGTACCTTTTAATGACAGCTGTTGCTTTAGCACTGTGCAAGTCAGATCCTGTGTTGAATGATGGTCACAGCAACAATGCATCAAAAGATGATGTCATAGATGGTGTTCGCAAGAAATTCATTGAGACACTAGTAACTCAACATGAGGATGAAGAGGATTATTCAAGTGATTGATAAGGTGTTTTTATTTGTTTTTCACATTTTTGCTTTTGCTTTGTTGTAACTTATATTTATTTACATAATGCTTTGATCGAGAAACTTTTTTATTTTATCTTTTGAGATGGTGTAATTGTGTTTAGGAAGGAATGTAGGTTGTTGATATTGTGTCGATTTTTGCTAATACTTTACTAAGTCGTTTCTGTTTTATATGAAACACTTGGAAATTGGCATTGTCAGTCACTTGGTGTTTTTCCCACAGGGGTTTTAAATTGTTTTGCTACATTTTACGTACCAGTTGTTGGTTTCTATTTATTACTCAATTTAGACCTCCTGAGGACTGCGAGTGAACTGTGTACATTATTATGATCAAGGTCTCATAAGAATTTCATTTTTTCTCTGTTTTTTTTTATTAATAAGCCTTTACTGTTTTAGTTTGAGCACACAGCATAGTAAAATTTCCAGGTCATGAGAGCCACCAACTAATTGCTTCGTAATTGTAGCACAAATTAAGTTCTTGCTACTGTTGTGAGCATCTGATAAAGAACATTAAAATGTACTTAAAATAATTTACAAGATGGTAATGTTCAGCACTTTAAGGATATATTTATTTATAGAGTCATATCCCATTCAATAGAGATTTTATTCCTCTTCCGTGTCCAGCGGAAATTGAATCCGCTACTTTTAGGTAAACAGCAGAGTCAAATGAGTTAAGTGCGACTGCAGTCAGATGACATTGCAAATATGACTCGAGAACTGCAGTCAGATGACCAACTATACTAGACTCCCACGTTCAATCTTTCTTACTCATTGTAATTGGGGGTCAAATGAGTTAAGTGCGACTGCAGTCAGATGACATTGCAAATATGACTCAAGAACTCCAAAAGTCGATTCATTATTAGCACCTTCGACAAATCAAAAGCTTAAATTTAAAAACAAAAAGAATATTTAAAAATTCATTTACGATTTAACCGTTTGATCTCAATTAAGATGAGAAATGAATAATTTCAAAATTAAATCAGTAATAAATGAGTATAATTTAAATATAAAATGAAGATAATGATTTAATTTGCGAAAAGAAAATGAGGATTTTGTATTTTGAACAAGTCCGTATGATTCAAAATGCACGAATTGAATCGATATGCTAAGGTTATATAATAACAAAAATAATAATATAAAGTTTTGTTCATTAGTGTTAAAAACAGAAAGATTAAGAGAGCGAAAACGAAAATTTTCCAAAATAAAATATTAATATATTTGATAGCACCTATTTTTATCTTTGTTACAAATATGTTCAAAACAAATATATATTATCTTTTTCATCAATTAAATATATTAATATTTAATTAAAATTAATGAAAATAATAAAAATAATCAATATTTTATTTTAAAATCGTCAAAAATAGAAAAATGCTAGTATAGGTTTTTCAAAAATCGATATTGTGATATCATTTATATAAGAGTAATACTAGAATCAAACATATAGGACGTCAAACACGCTCCCAACTTCGACTATTAAAATTTCAAACAGCCAATCCAAACCAGTTAATATGATCTCTATGTTAAAATATCCTTGAAAATCAAATTTTCTAACTATTTTTCTTGAATTTTCAAAATTGGAGGGTTCATAACTTTTTAGATTGAGCATATTCAAAAATTCCAAAAAAATAATAAAATTTTTTGAAAAAATATAAAATTCAGTCTCCACGGAGATTTTATAACGTGAACAATTTGAACGGTTTGGATCGCCATTCTAATATTAAAAATTAAAACTTTATCATCGGCCATTCTGTTTTTTTTTAGTAATATTTTCAAAATTCGTGAATATTTTAATATTTTTTTTATTTTTTCGGGAAGACGGGCGTAGTTCGGCGCGACAAATCCCAATTAGGCGGGGACGGGAGGAGAGAGAGAGAGAGAGGGGTGAGAAGAGACGAAGAAACGAGAAGAAAAAGAATAGTGAGAAATAATGGACGGACACCAGTTCAACGCTATTTTCCTCGGCGGTCGCGGAGGCACCGTGAGAACAAAACCCCACCCCGTTCTATTATTTATCCCCTTTAATTTTATTTTTGCCTAATAATAATCTAATAAAGTGGTGACTGAGACTGAATCAATGTGGTTGTGGTTTCTTCTTTTTCAGAACCCTGGCCAGTTTCGTCTACACTCCGGGGGCCTCCAATGGAAAAAACAAGGTGGTGGGAAGGAAATAGTAGTCAACAAATCTGAGATAGTATCTCTCACTTGGATGAAAGTGCCTCGGGCTTATCAACTCGGGGTCAGAAGAAAAGACGGGGTATTCTACAAATTCATTGGTTTTAAAGAACAGGTAATTGTTTAATGTGATAAAGATGGGGTAACTCATCTCTCCTTTGTTGAATGGTGACTGCATTGTGTACACGCATAACATAAGCCTGAAAGGTTATTTTACTGTTGTCTATGTCTATTACCCCGTTTCTTAGGTTAAGTTTCAGCTCTTTAAATATCATGTCATGTGCATTATATATGAAATATTCCAGCTACAGCATGAAATTTTCTCTGTGTGACTTGTTTACCTTTGAAGGATGTGCATGAAATCCTCTCTTTGTTCTTTAACGACCACATCCTGGACTTACTATGAACTGAATCTGACTTGTAAACTTATAATCATACTGTACTTGATATGTAGGATGTTGGCACTTTGAATAGCTTTATACAAAAGAATATTGGAGCGACGCCTAATGAAAAGCAGCTTTCTGTCAGCGGACATAATTCAGGAGCTGTTGATATAGATGGTAAATTATTTTCTTCTTTATTTAGTGACTTCTATTAAATTTATTGCGAATTAGCCATTCTCACATGTTCTGAATAGCATCCAACATTCTATGCATAAGTTATAAATCACTTCAAGACTTGTATAATCCCTACTACTTATAAATGCATCCATGAAAAGGTCATAAACAATTGCACCTAAGGGGGTGTAGACAATTCTTATATCAATTATGGACCATTGATTTGTGTAATTTGATCTGATATGTGGTCTAGATCTTGATTTCAGATAAAGGTCAGACTTTTTATTGGAAAAGAGTCAAGTCGCTGTTAAACGGACCATTTATTTAAAAATGGAAGGACTAAATCATTGATTTTACAGTATCTTTATTGCCTAACATGTAAAGTTATATATTAAACAAAAAAAAAATCATTTTTTTTTATTTCCTACATATTGGGGACATCTTTTTCTAGTATTGATTAATAGCTCCCAACCTTTTTCAATCTACTGTATAAGTAATATTAATATGCAGTGTAACAGTTAACATCTGGCTGGCTTTTTCCCAATTATTCCTGAGTAAATATATAATGGAAATTATTCCTTTTTCTCCAAAGATGGAGAAATTTGTTCGTTTTTTGAAGAAGGAAAAATAATTTATTAGCTATTCTATGTATTCCAGCAGAAATTTCTAAAATGTGGACATGTCGCAGGGAACATGTTGACATTCATGGTAGGTAACAAACAAGCATTTGAGGTCTCTCTAGCTGATGTTTCGCAGACACAGTTGCAAGGGAAAACAGATGTGTATTTGGAATTCCACGTGGATGATACTACTGGTGCAAATGAGGTGCTTAATTCATTATATGCTTAGTTAACTTGCACAAGGTTTTTACTCTACATTTCTCTGAAGTACAATTTCTCATTAACAAATAATAATAAAGCCTGACATCCTATTTCTAATATTAGTCTTCTGGATAAGATATGGAAAGGCATAGACCTTCAATGTTGACAGCTTTGCTCCTAATAAAAATTATCATATCTGTAAAGGTGGACCTCTGTTTAAATTGATGTTAGCATGAGAATACTTTTGATGAATGATTTGTTATTTTCCAAAATATGGCTGCAAAGATTTTCATTTGTTGCCATTGTTGGTTATATTAATATGACATTGAAGGGCAATTGCTTGATCAATTTCAATTTAGATTAATCATGTGACTTAATTTTGTTATAAAAAATATAGAAAGATTCGTTGATGGACTTGAGTTTCCATATCCCCACTACTAATACACAATTTGTTGGAGATGAGAACCAGCCTCTTGCTGAGGTGAGTTTTTTTATTTTCAGTTTGATTAATTCTGAGTTTTTTTACAAAAATTAACAGTAAATCACATTAGGCCACTCAAGATGTTTTCCATAAGGTAATCTGTAATTTATTTATTTAGTTATTTTTTTAGGTTCTTCTGGATAGGGTCAAAAAAGTAGCAGATGTTGGATCAACAGAGGAGCCTGTTGTTACATTTGAAGGAATTTCAATTCTTACACCTAGGTGGAATAGAGCACAGAAACTAGGTGGAATAGAGCGGCAGTTTCTGTGCACTTTTACCTTTACTTTTAACCTGAAGTAGGGCTAAAATGATCTTTTGTCTTTTTCAGAGGACGATACAGCATTGAGCTTTACTTGTCGTTTTTGCGAATCCAAGGACAGGCGAATGACTTTAAAATTCAATATTCTAGTGTTGTTCGTCTGTTCCTTCTGCCGAAGGTTTTCTTTTCTTCCATTTGGAATACATTGCTTTTTAAGTTTTTATGTTTTCTGGTGAAGGACTTACTACATGTACCCATTGAATTGGATTGTTTCACGGACATTCCTAAATTGTGAAATATTTTTGGCCTAAACCCTCTTGAAGTGAGAGAAACCATTTTGGTTCTCATTTATAGAAATATTGAATATTCTATTTATTATGTACTTGTGCTATATATATGCAGTCAAACCAACCTCATACGTTTGTTGTGATTACTCTTGATCCGCCAATCCGCAAAGGACAGACTTTGTACCCGCATATTGTTATTCAGGTATGTCCTTTTGGAGATGCAGGTCACTAATTTAATTTAACTTGCTTTGAATTTTATTTTACAGCTTAGCACACATTCTATCTTTTGGTTTTCATTTTATTTTCACTTCAGTTTGATACAGAGACTGTTGTTGAAAGGGAACTGACACTAAGTGAAGAACAACTTGCATCAAAATACAAGGACAGACTGGACCAATCATACAAGGTGATATATGCATATTTTTGTACACAGTCAACATTGCGAAGGTGTCTTCTGCTAGTATATACAAGTATAATAATATAATTACCTATAACCAATGGCTTTCTTCCTTTTTCGTTGTATGGTGTGATAAATTTATGATTCTTTTCTTTGGTTGATTATCACCTAAATTGGTACGTAGATTATTTAGGCTAGGGGGTTAGGGTAATGCAAATTGGCATTATTGTGTTTATAATATGGGTTTGTGCTACTTTGGGTCAACTCGAGCTAAGTTGAGTATATTTTGGGCCATTGCAAAATTTGCACTTCCTTTTACAACTCATACCATCAGTGTGGGGGACCTGTATTGGTCATTGCTGGCTAATATCCTCATTCTAGCAGGATACTAAAAATAATCTTGTTATGATTGGTCAGGGTTTAATACACGAGGTGTTCACCAAAATCTTACGTGGCTTATCGGGTTCGAAGGTTACAAGGCCTGGTTCGTTCTGCAGTGCTCAAGATGGTTATGCAGTTAAGTCTTCTCTGAAGGCAGAAGATGGGTTGTTGTACCCCCTTGAAAAGGGTTTCTTCTTCCTCCCCAAACCTCCAACTCTTATACTTCATGATGAGGTACAACACTGTTCTGCTCTCATTGCTGTATAATCTAGCTTTGTACTAGAATTTTTTTCTTATTATTATTACGAGTATTACTATTCTCTGGGGATTTTGATCTTGTTGGGTTTCATTTCTAGCCTACCCCAAATTGTTTGGGTTAAAAAAGCTTCTTTGTTGTTGTATTACTCAAATGCAACACCCAAAAAGTAGTTTGGATAAGTTTGCCTCTTTTTAGAGTTCATTTGCATTCTTATTTTTCGTGGTACAATTGTGAGCTCTTGGATGCATTCGATAAAATGCATGATTGAGATTCTGATTTATCTAATTTTCATCGCCTTTACCCAATTTCATAATTTTCATAATTTATACAATGAGATTCTTCCTCTCTTCTTTTAAGTTGAAATAGCTTGTACATAACTTACATTTTTGGAAAAAATAAATCCTGCAGATAGATTATATGGAATTTGAGAGGCATGGTGCTGGTGGCTCAAGTGTGTCATCTCACTACTTTGATCTACTTGTCAGACTAAAGAGTGAACAGGAGCATTTGTTCAGAAATATCCAAAGGAACGAGTACCACAACCTCTTTAATTTCATTAGGTACTTTCTTTCTTCTCTTCCTCTCCTTTTTTCTTTTTTCTTTAATTCAAATGTTACTTAGAAGTCACTATTCTTTTGAAGTTCATTAAATTGGCTACATTTATGACTAGAAATGTTGTAACTGCCCTGCAAAAGTATTAAGATACATCCCATATATCTATCTATGTAGGAACTTGGAAGTACTGTATTCTCCTTTACCTTATTCTATTTTTCAAAAATAAAGTGCAGTACCCCAACTTGTTTGGGACAAAAGGCTTAGTTGTTGTTGTAAAGTGCAGTACCTTTAACACTTCACTACCTCTTTTTCATCTTTGGTTCTTCCTTTTCAAGTGATGTCGAAAAGAGGCAAGTTTTTGCAGTCAGGGAGTATGTGTGATGTGTTGTTCTAGAAATTCAAACGCTGAGGCCTACTGCGATTTTACAGAATGAAAAGAACTAACATTGCATGAGCAAGAATTTGATGATACTTAGTTTATTTCTTTCCTGTTAAGTGGGAAGGGCTTGAAGATACTCAACCTAGGGGAGTTGCAAACAACTGCTGGTGTGGCTGCTGTTCTACAAAACACAGATGACCGTACAGTTGATCCGTATCTTGTGGGTCTCAAAAACCAAGCTGGGGATGAAAGTGATGAAGAGGTGATTTCCTAACTAAACTTTTGACACATATAATACCTCTACTTACTTTTCTATCCTTATTTATTTGGATTGTACCTTTCTTACCTGTTTGTGCAAATTTTATTTATTTTCTCAGCTTGCCTGCTTTTTAGGTTTGTAGTTTTGACATGAAGAATAAGCTGACAACCAGGTAGTGGGATATAGAATGCTCTAGTTGGATATCTTAACATATTCATCATTGTTAATGTATTTTCTTGTCGGGTTTCATAACCTTGGGTATATATATTTACATTTGGGTTTAGTAGATCATTGGAAATAACACACTATGAAGGGAAATTGACATTTCCTTGAGAATGAATAGTGGATATGTCTCCAGTTTGGGACTAAGACCCGACTATGCAAGGATCTATGTGACTTCCGTGTTTTGGGTTTTGTAACTGATTTCTCTTTCTTTTCTCCTTTAATAATAGGATGAAGATTTTGTCGCTGACAAGGATGACAGTGGGTCCCCCACTGATGATTCAGATGAAGAGCAATCTGATGCCAGTGACAGTGGAGGCGAAAAAAAGGAGGTACTTGTACTTGTTTCATTGCATTTAAGTTATGTTGCATTGTTTATATGTATAGTTGTTAGGCATTAGTTTTTTTTCCTTTTTTCTTTGCGTTTGTGTAATTATTTTTTAATAATAAAATTTGTCGGTGTGGTACTTGCCACCTGGCCTTCAAAAAAAAATAGATTCTCAGTTCTTGGTTTTTTCAATTCTTCTTCGGCTTTTAATTTAAGGATAAACTAAAAGAAGGTTTCTAAAAATACCACTGCTGTTTGTTTTGGTCTACTCTCAAGTAAATTTGATTTGACTACTACCAGCTAATAAAAATTTTTAATGAGGAAAAAATTTTCCTAGTATTATCATAGATAGCGATCTATTTCGAAGTGTAATGTCTCTGCACACACAAACTTTAGAGCTTAAAGAGATTTGGTATGAATACTCTTTTCATAACAGAAAATGCCTAAAAAGGATGCAACTTCTGTTAAACCATCATCGTCCAAAAGAAAGATGAAGGATGGAGATGAAGAGGGATCGAAGAAGAGGCCAAAGAAGAAAAAAGACCCAAATGCCCCTAAAAGGGGCATGACTGCTTTCATGTTTTTCTCCAATGCAGATAGAGAGGCAAGTTTTTTCTTCTTTGGTAAAGAACTTAAATATGGTTGTTATATTGCTAATTAGTAGATCTTTACTGATGTAGCACAGGTTTAGGGTTAACATGTCATTGTTTTCACCTGTCAGAAATTTGTAAACGTAATCCAGGGAAAGTTGAACTTCATAGTAATTTTCAACATAATCACATATTTATGTTTCTGTAGGCATATAAAATTCATTACAAACGATTGTAGACCTTTTGGCTTCTGTAATTTATGTTTTCAATTATACTAAATTTTCTCCTTTTATATATTGTTGTTGTAGCTATGAGAAAAATCTAATTACTTAATAATTATTGTACAGAATATAAAGAAAAGCAATCCTGGATTGTCCTTTGCTGAAGTGGGGAAGGCACTTGGTGAGAAATGGAAGAAAATGTCAGGTAAAACTCTTCTCCTTTTTCCTTTGTTATCTTTTTCTTCCATCTGTTTTAGTTTTGTAAGTTTGTGGTTGCTTCTGTGCAGCTGAGGAGAAAGAGCCCTATGAAGCTATGGCTAGGGCCGACTCAAAGCGGTACAGAGAGCAAATGGACGGGTACAGACGTGGAGCTGCTACAAACGCTGATTCTGGCAATGATTCTCACTAGAATACCATTTATAAATTATTACTGTAGGGTGGGGTTTGGACAGGTTTTGCATGAAGCCACCAGAGTTATTACACTGGTGTGATAACATATACAAGTAATCTCATGCTTTAAAGCTTGTTACTTTTGTAACTTAAAAAACCATTTCACTTATTTCGCTGTGTTTTTCTTCTTTTTTTTTTCCCCCTTTTCTTTCCTTTTTGGTCTGAAGTTACTTGTAGTGGCACCTTTTTAGCTAGCAATTTAGTTTAGCAACACATTAGTGGTGATTCTTTCTATTAGGCTTCATTTATCTCTCTCGATTCCTAAGTGTGATATTTATATTAATAACATGTGCTTGTTCTTTATCGTTGATGCATTGCACGTTGTTAGACCCTGTTAGGGGGCTTTGAAGAAAAGAAGCGGCGGGGGTGGGGTTCGACGGGCGTGAATCTCGACAAAGCTTTGTACACTTGGATTTATGTTGCTAGTTTTTCCAGCTAACCTAAGCATATGAATCAGTATCTGCTGACATCGTGCCAATTCACCATGCAAATTTAACTTCATTGTACTCGTACTTCTGATTTAAGGACGTGTGAGCTTTTGAAACTCCATCTACTCCCTACTACAGTTAAATTTTTACAGTAGGTTACGGCTGAACCAAAGAGTTGAGACGAAACTCGTAGAATTGCAAAATATAATTTTGGTTAAATGATTGAGTGGCATGTATGCGGTGCCCCATTTTTTAGTTATGAAGCATGGCTGAGTACTTTTTGGCAGCCACCAGAAGAAGGTGATAAGGCACAACGTCATTTCGCTTTATTTTTTAGGAAGGGCTTCTGTATTTTCTTCTCTTATAAAGTTTTCTTTTTTTTTAAAAAAAAAATATATTGTTAAGTTTTAGCTTTTAGTTGTTATCCTGTTAGTTAATCATGGCGGCAACAATTTCAACAGACATTTCGATTCGGAGAATCTCAGTAATCTTTTGATACATTCTGCAAACACAAAGCTAATTTTTATTTACTTGCTTTTCTCCGAAGACGTTATTCTGAATACAATATGAGACGATAACATCAAATTAGAAAGAAAAAAAAAAAAGTACAACATTAACTTCATAATTTTGTATAGATATAATAAAATAAAGTCAAATTAGAAGCGAACTGAATGGACGCACATTCGATTTCTTAAAAATGCATTTTGACATCGGCAATCTAATCATAAACTGGTTACCGACACCAATCCTCAATTTCAGAAAATTGAGTATTGGTGTCGTTCCAGCTCTCGACTAGGCCATTCTGCTTGTGGGTTGTGGCCCGGACTTAGATTTATGAATAAATGTCTAAATCTTTCTCAGTCAGTACACCAAAGCACTGTAAGCTAAGAGCAAATGCATCAAGTCATCGAAGAAATTAGAAATTTTATTATACCTGCATAAGAAGCAAGATGTCCGGTTGGAATGGTGCTTAAAGAATAGTACATGCAAACTTACAAAATTAAGGACTAGTATAGAAAGGATGTCTCAACTTAAAACAACTCATGCACAATCTATCCATAAGCATTTAATTTGCATCACATGTTTCAAAATTTACATGTACAAACACCAAGACATGAAGAATGTAGATGTGAAGCTTTTTATAGATCTTCCCAGTACTACCTTGACGTTGTTGCCAGAACGCATCTGGGATTTCAATTTGGGATTGCATCTTCTCAAGCTTCTGTGATGACTAACCTTCACGTCTCCAGCAGTATCACTATCAATACCTTCTGTGGGCATATTTTTGTAAAAATATATTTTTATATTTTAATAAAAATAAAAATGAAGATTAAGAGGAAAAAAATAATATTTGCATTTACTAAAAAGCGCACAAAATTAATATAATACATACTATAGTAATAGCAATGGCATATATTGGTTAACTTGTTATGAATTTATAAGGCGTTGCGCTTGCTTATTTTGTATTATTTGCTTATATAATTTACATCCATAATAATGGAGGAAAGCAAAAATGTAGTATTATTCAATATTACAATAAAAGAAAGATATTTTTTTTACTTATATTTATTTTCTTTTAAATTCATTTTGTACAATTAATTTTTTTGTTAATTCAATTGTAAACCGTCAATAAACAATAATTACTTTAATTTTTCATGCTAGTTTTGTCACCCCCCCCCCCCAATTCCAAAAGATCTTATGTAAAGTGGGTTTTATCTTTTATGACATATTGTAATATATTTTACTGTCCTTCCTATAGTTGTTTAATCCAACAGTGCCCCGTAAACGTAGTCATCGGTATAACACTTAACAGCGCATACACTGATGAGTGATGACATACAGCTTCGTAAACTCCATAAAGACCACTAAAAAATAAAAAAAAATACTCCAATTAAAGGTTGACACGTGGTAACTTAAGTAGATCCGAAAAAGAATGAACCCGGAACCCGCTATCCAGACTCGTGAGTAGCGAGAGCCCATTAACTTCCACTATAAAAGGAAGATTGCACAGCCCTCGCGAAAGCTCTCTCGCTCAAGAACCCTAACCTAGCCGCCGATCAGCGCACCAGCTTAAAGGAGTCAAAAGGTTCGTCTCTTCCCAATACCTCTTAAATTCTTTAAGTAGTTTAGTGATCCGATTTGTGATTGTCTCGGAAGAAAAAGAAATCGTGTCGCTCAATTGCTAGTTTTCAAGTCCCTTGTTGGGTTTATCTGTTGTCTGAGCTAGGGTTTTGCTCTGCATCATATTTTTTTGCTATAATTTTCGTGGTTCTTTTCTGTTTGGTTTATATGTCTCGTCGAATCGAGATTTGTTTTAGTGTAGAATCGTCGTTTTTAGTGAACAAGCACCTGAACATCTAATTTAGACAAAATGTATGGGTACTGATTTGAAAGAGGCTGACATGAAAACTAATTGAATGTTTTTTTCTTGATTCCACCAGACTGTTTTAGTGTAAGGCTTTGTTTAAGGAAACCTGTTAACCAGTACTTTTCTTTGGATTTTGTATTATGATCCAAATTAACCAATTACAATATTTTTTCTGTTATCTTATTTGTACTTGATCCTTCTTCCAATATGTCAGAAGATCATGTTTATGCCTAATTAAGCTCAAGTTAAGCCAGAGAAATCATATACTTAATAAGCATACTTAATTTGATTCTGTTTTGTTGTTTTTCTTAGTTACATAACTTGGCACATTAAAGATGGTGAAGATTAGCGTGTTGAATGATGGACTGAAGAACATGTACAATGCTGAGAAGAGAGGCAAGCGCCAGGCTATGATCCGGCCCTCTTCGAAAGTTATTGTAAAGTTTCTTACTGTGATGCAGAAGCATGGTAAGTATACATTTTTACCCCTGTTATTGCAGTAATCCGTATTGTTGAGTAATTGTACTAGGTGCATGACTGCAGACAGGATGTATGTTATCGTAGTGGGAACTTCTTTATGGGTTTCTGTGGAAGTATAATACATTAAGTAATAATTTGTATTACAATGTTTCTTGGGACATTTTTGTTTGTTAGTTTGACACTTTTTTTTAGCAGGAGTGCACTTTTAAGATTTTTGTGGTTGTTTGGGTAAAATTGTATTAGATTTGTCCTTTCTCTTGCTTTTCTGCTGAAGTCTTATTTACAGTTCAAAGAATGTTAGTATATTGGAAGTCTAGCCTATCATATTTGCAAGTTATTACCTGGCATTTCTTGTTGTATAAAACCTGGTTTGCTTATTCTGCTGTAACACCTTATCTGAATAACATTAATTGCAGGGTACATTGATGAATTTGAAAGTGTTGATGACCACAGAGCTGGTAAGATTGTGGTGGAGCTGAATGGAAGGTTGAACAAGTGTGGTGTTATCAGTCCTCGTTTTGATATCAGTGTTAAGGATATCGAGTCATGGACTGCTAGGCTCCTTCCTTCTAGACAGGTTTGTATCCTTTTTAATTCTTTGATGCATCTCATGGATGGGTCTATAAAACCTGAAGTATCATGGGTGCGCTAAAAGCTTGAAATGCTGCATATCTGTCTGTGCTTCCAAATCATAAGAAGTATCATGTATGCTTCCTTAAAAATGCTGAATGTACTCTTCAGTTTTCACTGCTTATCGCTTATAAGAATGAAAGAGGTTGCAATTTTGGAAAAATCAAGTAGATTTGAGTGTGTTACATGTGATGTTCATTAGATATTTTTTCTTGTTTCATATTTCTCAATTTGATTTCAATTTTTTAGATGCATCTACAAAATTTTGATTAGAAACATACCAATATTGGATCTTGCTCTCTGTCCTACCTTTCTAGCTCATCTGATGCCAGAACCAAATAAGATGAAATTTGTTTCTAGATGTATTGGCTATTACCTTTTGTGTTTAAGTGATCATCTTTAACCTGACTTGTTGCTTATTTCTTCTAATGAAATAGTTCTAATATTATTTGTGTTTCAACCTTGGCAGTTTGGGTACATTGTGCTCACAACATCTGCTGGTATCATGGACCACGAGGAGGCCAGGAGAAAGAACGTTGGAGGAAAAGTTCTTGGATTTTTCTACTGAACCAGAAGTAAAAGGTTTTGAGTGCAAATTTAGTTTTTTTTTTTAGATATTTAGGGGAGAGATGTGAGGCATGAAAGTTAGTTATGTTTTGAAATCGTTGTTGCTAGTTGGATTTATTTATGATCCTTTTTCTTATTGCAAATATGCAGCATTGCAAAAAGCATACCTGAAGTAACATTAATTTAACGAGTTTTATTAGATGTGTCCCGACTAGAATCCAGATTCAATGATAATAAGTAAATTATCAAGCACAATATTCTCTATATGTTGTGAGGTCCAGGAGAATCAAAATTCATAAATCTTTGTCTCATTCCTGGATTCAAGTACAAATGATGTGAGAATTCTGTTACCCATGTAGAATCCAGAATCGACGATAAATATATACGTATCAAGCACAAGATTCTCTATAGGTTGTGAGGTCCAGAGAACAAAAATTCATAAAATCTTTTATCTTATTCCTGGATTCAGATACAAATCACAAGAGATAAGTGAGACAAATAACAAGACCATCGCAAAAAGGGTATAGATTTGATTTGGACTACTCGTCTGCTATTGGCAAAATTCGTGTAAATTTCGGCTTTGTTTAGCAAAGCTGATTCAGCATCTGCGACAGTATACGATATGTGTAACAATATCCATCTTCTAATTTTGTTTACAAGGAAAATTATTCTCTCACCTAATCATTTTATGTACTTTGAAGGATCTAAGTTCTAGTAAATTTTATTGAAAAAGAAGTTTTAATAAATTTTAAAGAAATAAGCAATTCGGTTATATGACATCACTAACTATTTAACTTTCCTGAATTGTTGTCTTTGTGCCAACAAAATCTTCAATTTTCTTCCAATCCCTTCCAAACCTACATTCAAATTGGTTCAATATGTTACCAGAAAACATTTAAAAAAACGGCAGTCTTTATTCAAGCATTTGCAACAATAATAACCAAAAGAGAATTCAATTTGCATCCATTCTGTAAACTTTATTTCTCGACTTAAAGCCTAACTTTCGCATAGCCATTTTCTAAACAATCTAATACCCAGTAATATACTGATAAACACACCTGATCCTACATGATAAGGAAAAAAGAGAGAGAGTTTTTAAAAATGTGGTGAATAACTTGGGAGGGGAGAGTTGAAGGGTGTTTACAGCAATAGTGCTTCGAGAAACCGTTCGTGCTCCTCTGAAGTCCACCGGTCGCGCGGGCGAGTGATTGTGTATGGCTTTCGGAGCTTCTTACTAGGCACTTCCCCTTCCATATTATCTGCAAATTTCCTTCTGAAAAATGGAAGTAGAATGGGCCATCTTGGTCTATTTAATACCACATCTCTTTATCTCTCTCTCTCTTTTTCTCTTTTTCTAGTTAGGCGCGAAAAGGATGGACTCATTGCTAGTTGTTAGCGAGAAGAGGGAAAGATGTGATCCTGGCCACTCAGATTTATTTTGAATGGTCGGCGAGATCTTGGCCACTTAATTTAAAGGTAATAAATAGCCAATTAGACTTGGTCTATATATTAATTATGGAAATGGGTATAACTTTTTGTAACAAAATTCATTGCTAAATTAAAAAAAATCATCGTGGCATGGTAGAAATAGGCATGGTGTGTGTTGGAGAAAGTGGAGGCAAGCGCTTAGGTAGAGGAAGCGCCAGAGAGAGAAAGGGAAAAGAGTGGCCTAACACGCATTCTACCATTAAAAAGTAAAAACACTCTATCGCAAGTTTGTTAATTCCTTCTCCATTTATTTCATGATTGGACATGACATTTAAAAGAATAGATCCATCCAGTTTCATAAAAAATTGAGAGGAGGCGGGTCTCAACTCAAAGTATTAGCTGGCTAATTGCCTAACTAGCCGTTAAGGGTCTATTTATAAAAAAAAGCTGGTTGGGTGAAATGGGGATTTACATGCTTAATGTTCCTTTTTCTTGGCAAATTAAAACTTAAAAGAATAATATTTAGAGGTGGAATTATACTATAATTCGGAGACAATAGAATATTCTACTAATATGAATGAATCGTATAAAGGAGCATCTGCCTAACAGGGCGATGAAAGCAATTATACCTATATAAAAGTTTGATGCCCTGTTTTCGTCAAAAACTGTGCTATGAACAGTGCAGTTTTTCATTTTTCAGGAAATTATCTGGGCCTTACATCTGGGTCTGTGCGGTTAGAATTACAGGTGGGAAGATCGGCGTGTGGGTCCCATGAAATGAGCGCGGTGGCCTTTTTTCGGTGGGTTCTAGAACAGAGAAAGTGGACTCGGTGTATAATTTTAAAGGATCGCTATTGAGTTATTATTCAATGCTATGGTCCCCATGTATAATGGTATTAGGATGTAAACCCAATTCAATGCCATGCACTGTGTTTTTGTAGTTCCATATGAAGCAACCCACCACATACCATATTTTCAATCGGTGTGGCGGTGCCCCCTTTATCCTCTCTCTCACTTTATCCAAAAATGACACCGATCTCCCACCGAGAGGAATAATTTTCTTCCTCGATTTCCCGGCTGTGCGCCGATCAATCGCGGTGGTTGGCCACCGATCTTACCTCTCCTCACCAGGACAATTCGATAGAGATCTATCTCGGCCATCATATCGACTTATCGAGGCAAGGAGAGGGCAAAAGCACCGAGGCGGAGAGAAATAGTTCTAACGTTGTTTCGACCTCAGACCTATACCACTTCTGACCTCGGTTTGAATTCGACGTCGCTTCCTCTGAGGTCGATTTTTGTTGCTCCTTGCAAAGTGGGGTAAAAAATGATGCACATCTTGTCTCATAAGCATAGTCGAGGTTCGGACTATCGTCTCGCAGTTCGTCAGTCGCTCTTGCCTCGGACTCCTCCGTAGGTGCTGCCTCCGTCTTTCCCTCTGGAAAGTTCCACTTGAGAGTTGACGTCTTTCAGTTTCCGCCTCCAGAACCTGACGCGCCATCTGATGTTCTTAATTTCAAGGTAGTGAAATTCCTGATAATCACTTTTTTTTTTGGAGCTGGGTCCTTGATTTTATTTAATCTTTCATATTAAACATAAATTTGTTTCTTTATTATAATTGGAAGAAGAGATAGTTTTGTTATTATTATACGCTTCCCTTACATGTACGAAACAATTATTTGACTGTAAATTTGAATACGTTAGCACAAGAAATGAATAGTTGCACAAATGAGCATTTGTCATGCTAAAGTGGTGCGTGGACATTCTTATTTGTAAATTGGGTCTACTTCGACTAAATTTGATTTGAGTTAATGCTTAAGGTTTGTTACAGCTGAAATAAGTTAAAGTGGATTAATTACAAATTGAGTTTTGTATTATATGTCTCATGTGACTGACTGTTTGTCGAAGCTTAATTGCATAGTGTGAATAAGTTTTAGTTTATACACATGTTCATAGCAGTGTGTCAATTTTACATAATTGTCTTTTAGTTATTCTGTAAATTCTGAGAAAAATTGGCAATAATGAGGTAACAACCAAATCATGTAGCTTTTAGTAAAATTTAGGGGCAGTTGTAACTCCAACCCTTTTAAATGTGTTTTTGGCCTTAATTCTCAGATTACAGCAAAATATTTCTAGAATTTTTGAGACCGCTTGAAGGCTATGCACCAGGTTATCAGCACAGAGAAATTTAGCACCACTTTTGTGAGGTAATGTATTGGGTTAATATCTACACTTCAAGAACTTCTCTTTGAGAAACTGCTTTTCTTATTGAACTTTTAAATGTGTAACTAGATGTAATTTGAAGAATTGGTCTTTTCATTCTGACCTTGAGTATGTACAACTAGAAGTTCCTACATCAGTACCAGTTTGTATTGCAAAGGAGCTTCTTCAGGGTGGGAATTGCTATGTTAATATTAGGTAATATTTCAACTTATAATATGTCATGAAACATTAATCTTCCAAAAATTGAGCTTTCGGGATGAGATTTCCATACTTGGGTTATTTAATAGAGCTACATTTTATGATTAAAATTTGTAATGAGATTATTATATTAGCCCGACAACTTTAAGTTTTGGCTAATAGGACTGAAGATGGAAGCTCTTGCCACACGATCTATTTATTATTATTTTAATTTTGAGGTACATGAGGCAATTGTATGAGCTAATTGAAGATGACTAAATTTATTCCGTTTGTATTTCAGTTTCTAGGCTTTTTATATAATTCATTTTCTTCAATGTAGATTATGAGATTTGCCACTGCTTTTATCTTTCTTCATTTTCAGACAGGTTATGACCTAGCCACCTTTGGGCGAGATAGAGATGACATAAGAAAATAAATTCTAATGGGTGCATTAAATGAATAGTTAAGGATCTTGAGCAGTAGGAGTTCGATGGATGCTCTTAATAGCAATTCCGGGTGATATTTGACGTATGCTCAACTCGTCTATTGATGTTATTAAAATTAGGTAACAGGTTATTAATTTATATGCTATCTCAAATAATTACAGTTGATAAATGAAGCTTATATATTGTTTTCATTAGTTAAGTACTTGGATTGGAGTTCGTTTTGCGGCAGGCTTATATGTTCAATTTTAAAAAGGATAGAACAACTAATCCAACTTCAATGCCGAAACTTCATGTCCAATTTGCTTGCATTCCTCTTGACGATTACGTATTACTTTCCAATCGAATACTAAGTCATAACAACCAGAGTCTGATATAGTCAATTTGTAAGAAGGGAGTCAAAATTTTAGAATTTTATTCGCTGTTGTTGGTATACAAATTGCTGCAAGAGAATCTTCTGGTGTTCTCCACTTCTGATTTTTTCAAGCAGCACTTCTTTTTAATTCAGTAAGCAAAAGTTTCTCTTCTTTCTTACCAAGCATTAACAAAAATAAATTTCAACTTTTTTCATAGGTCCTTGGAATTTGAAATGGCCGAAGATGTAATATTATTGAAACAAAAGTAAGTTCCAACTTTTCTGAGGTTCTAATTTTAATTTCACCTTGAAATAAGGGGTGGGGGAATTATTTGAATTTTGCCACATGAAACTCTTGATAGCTCCATTTTTGTCTTATTAATGATCACCAGTGCCCAAATTCTCTTTCTCGAATTGCAGGATGCAACCAATAGACAGTAAAAAGTTCTAAAGAGTTATCTTCTAAGCTAATTCTTTTGTTTTTGAATAATTATAGTAAACATATCGAATGATTGCATGAGTGGATAATGATAGAAGCAGCTGGATCAATTTTGTTGAATGCATGTACATGGTGATAAAAAAAAAAAAAAAAATAGGAGAAAGAGATGCAAAGAGGAGCTCATGAAAATTTTTTTTTATCAGTGGCCAAGATAAGAATGTGAAAAATGTTGAATCTCTCTTCTTCTTTTTGTATAATTTTACTGTAGTTACCATATTTTTAGACCACAAAATTAGAATTCACAAACTGGGAGTCCTTTTTATTTTCTTTGGCAGAATTGACTTTTTTTTGTCTTATTTATAACTTTTTTCATATATTATATATATAGATTTGTTGATTGATTGCATTGCCATTTTCAGAAAGCACGTCCTTTTATCTGTTAAGTATACCTTTTGTATTCTTTGATTTGTATATCACTTTTGTGGTACTATTGCAAATATTTTTTTGACCTGCCATTCATTCTTTTTAAATTTTTTGTAGAATTTAACTTGATATAATATAATTTCTTAACAAATATATGTGATTATTTCTTTCTTTTATATTCAGGAAAAGCTTCATTGTGGAGTAAATTCGAGAAACGATACACCGTTCTGCTGACAGTATATATCTTTATCAGATTTGTTTTAATTTCTTTTTATACACTCTTTCATAATTTATACTGCTTGGTGATTGTATATACTTGTACTTGACAATGGGCGGTTAGTATTAATGATTCATTGTTAAATTCTTGGTGCTACTCCAATTTGTCTTTTTATGCCATCAGTTAGTACAGTTGTGTGGGTCCTAATAAAATGTGTCTTTGGTAACTTTCGAGCAGGTCTTAGATGAGTACTTTTATAGATAATTACCAACAATATTGAATGCAATTAAAATTAGCTTATGCAAATTTTGTTTATCTTACATCAAAAGATAATTGAAAGCACATCCATTTAATCTTTTTCTTAGGTGCATTATTAATTTTGTTACCTTTCATTACACAAAGGTTTTTTTATTTTTCTTATTCCCATATTGTACTTTAGGTACTCAATAGTTCAAAATGAACTTGTAAACGGTTTGGCTTCAAAGTATTTTATAAGGTTGAAGAATTGAGAACTATTAGTGTACATATTTAGGGTGGCGTAGGCCAGGTGAACTAATTAGCAGAACAAAGATTTGAAATTTTAATTCAACTGATATCTTAGTTTTTCTAATTGACACTTACTCAAATCAATTTACATTAGCTGAGCTTTTGTATAGCTAGATTATGGAAAATTTCTATTCTATTTGCATGCAGTCGAGAGTGGAAGACCAGAATTGCTTTGCAGCTGACTAGAGTAAAGATTTTAAACTGTATAATCTTTATTTATGGAAGACACTGTAATAGAACCTTCTTTATGCATCTTACCTACTGTCTTAATAAACTTATATCGTCTAACTCTGCTCTGACATATCATGTTACTTGTGTATTCATTTTATTCCTTCAAAATCTATATCCCAGATTATATTACAATTAATTGAACATATCAAGTCACATAAATTCTCGACATGATTTGCATTTTAATGTTGATTTAATTGTTTTTTTCAATCACAGAGTGATTGTTCCACTGAACCTTGGTGATGACTCACAAAAGTTCACTTCACAACATGGTAAAATAGCTCCCTTTTCTGTTTGCTTCATTTAGTTACTTAAATAAATTACTATATTATATAATTACTGAAACATGTGGTTATTTCTATTCTCAGCCTTTGTAATCGATAACTTACATTTTCATCGGAGTCCAAGTTTTTTTTTCCCCAGGTTTAGTATGTTTTTATCTCAATTAATAGAAAGTGATTGTGTTATGACAGTATGCTAGGAAAATTATAAATTATTTGTTTTTTAACTTATTTTTATCACAGTTCATGTGTTTAGTGTGTCTCAAATGTATAAATGCTTCCATATGCTCAATAATGTGAAATCCCCCACGTTTTGGCACTTAGTCAATTAGTATTACACGAGTTAGTGATGATTTACATAGGAAGAGGCACTTGATTAAAGACTAATTTTTGCTTCTCGAGTACCCTGTAGTTTTACCATATTGCATAGAGGCATCTTTAGAAACTTTTAGATGTTTAAAAAAAATAAGAAGAAATTATTAGGTAGTTCTTCAAATAACTACTAAAATTTCTATTGTTTTTTGTAATTACACAGTGAGGTGATGACATGGCAGTTGCATTGAAGCAATGACATTATATTATAACATACTAATCTTCGATGGGGTCTGGATTCCTTATGAACAGTGAGGTCTTATTCTTGCTATAACAGGAATTTTATTTTTTTGTTCTTTCAAAAAGAGTAAAGTAAGAAAACACGATTATTGTAAGGAAAGAGATGCCTTAAAACGGGATGTGTCCGTGATAAGTTCAAAATGTGCTCATAAGTTTGTTTCCCTTATTTTCGTTTCACTTCTATTTAGTTTTGATCATGAATTTGTTCCATTATTTTCATTTTACTTCTATTTAATCTCACTAGGATGCGTCCGTAGAGATCTGCCTTCATTAGTCGTTGCTCACCATGCATTGTCTGTCGACAAGGAGTACAGCATAGAAGCTGCCTGGAGGCTTGCTGGTATGGATGCGGCACATACTCTTTTGTTCTAAACTGGCGCCCTAATCGAGTATGGATGTGGAGCTGGTAACTCTTTATCGCCTTTCCATTCCGAACTTTTAGCTTTCAGTCAAGAGGTTTCAACAGTAAATAGGAATGGTTTGACTTTGTGGTTCTTCTTTACAGACTGTCAGCAACTACAAAAGGTGGTTGCAGGAGTAGAACATGTTGAATATGTGGATTGGAGATTCTTTCATGATATCTTACATCTGAAATGTTTATTTAAGGCCAACGATTTGTATTGTACTTTAATAAATAGGGAATTAAATCAACTAGATGATACTATTGCCAAGTATGCTAGGATTGGCTATCTATCATCAGATTTCTCTCTCTTATTTGATTCCCTTAAAATTCTTGAAATTTTAACTGTCATCTCATAGTAATGTTTTCCTAAAGACCAATTCTCGAAAAGAAAAAGCTTTTGTGTCCAATTTGGCATTTGCATTCTGTTTTGGACTGATTTCACTTTTCTCTCTCTCTCTATTCCTTCTTTTATTCTTTTCAGGATGTTAATAAAACAATATTGTTATTAGTTGTGATTGACTGGGAGATTAGAGGGGTTGCTATATCTTGCAAACAGGGAATTGCAAAATCAGTGATGGCACACAGATTACATACCATGGTTCCTCCAATCCAAGTTGAGGTCGGTTCTATTTCGAATTCTGATACGAGTTGCCCATTAGAGTATTCTTCTGTTGATCCTTCATTTAATTGTCAATTTATGAAAGAAACTTCGATGTTAGTACTATGTAGGGTTGTGTAACCACTTACGTTTTGGTAGAGGACATTTGTTGTCCAATATTTACTTTTGCAATTAGGTGTTTACCACGATTAATCATGAACACCAGTTAGTCCTGACTTGAAAAGTAGTCTTCAAGAAAACAAAATTGCTTTTTATGTAAAAAGCAAAAAGAATTGAACCAAAAAATGACTCGACAATCGAATATATATGTGTTGTACCGGCCCTCATTTGTTGATACTGCCCGGACCAATGTAATTTCTGATTCTGGTAGGTTTTTAGTAGTTAAGCACCTCATCTATCAAAACTGCAAGCACATATGATCTAACTCAAACCATATCATACTCTTTTAATTCGTGCCATGAACTTTGTTAAGTTCTTTCCTGATGCTAATAATCTTTTATGTTCCCATTTATGAAGGGCTTTCTCCAGCTTATAAATTCCCACAATCAGCTTTTCCACCGTATAGCAATACAAGTTATGGATGCATTCTTCCTGTAGGTTCTAAATAAATTCTGATATCATAACTTTTGAGGCTAGAAAAAGCTTCACTTGTCTGATTCTGTAAGTTTCTGGTATTATGTGAAATAAATATGACTTTCCTATATTTTTGCTCACTGAAGATTGCATTCCAACCCTTAACGAGGCATTTCTTACTTTTCAAAGGTAAACAATAACAATTTGATCAGTTTTGTCAGATGTATCATATTTATTTCATATTCTTGGCAAATTGTCACTAAAACAAATGAGGCAGGCCCAAAGAATGATGTAGAGTTTGACCTTGTCATGCAGGTTTGTCTCCTCTTTCTTCCAAGTAAGTTAATATATTTCTTTGTGACATTACTAGAAAAAAAAAGAGTGACATCGTTATATTTTCTGAAGTCATGCTTCTTATTCCATTAGACAATAAAACTTGAAAACCATGATTTAGAGGCTTGTCTCAGAGAAAACCCCATACTGTACCAGTTAGGTACCAACTGGCCATTTAAAACATGTTTGGGCTTTTTAGTTATTTAAGGTTTGCCATTTTGGTACTATTAAAATTATTATCGATTTTCTTTTGTATATGACCCCAGCTATATTCTGAATGAGCTCACATCTTTTTCAGACGAGGATCATTTTTTTCTATTTGCTTTTCCTGCTGATGATTGAAAATTCACTATATATTGATTTAATCTCTCTTAATCTTCTCTCATAGGTTAATTTTTCCACGTTTATATGAACTAATTATTACGTTTATGGATGATAGAAAGAGCTGCAGTCAGGTTTGTGATTGTCTTAACTAAAGAAAATTCAGCCTATGGCTTCAGAATGTTGTTTGTTTTGGAAGATTTGAGCACTTATTCTTTTGGTAAGATGTAGGTGAGTGTTGACTATTTATTGGTGCAAAAGGTTGCTGTTATAAACTAATTATTTCAAAAAGTCAATCTGAATAATGCTAACGAGACTTCATTTGAAGAACTGAAATTTGGCATGTACAAGCTTGGTAGCGATCTACTTGATTCTGTTGTTTAGATAGTTTAGGAGGCTATTGTAGGAATAGTAATTTTGCAAAATTATTACGATATGCCTTGTCCATTAAGCTGGACTTATATAAACCTCCCATAGAAATATAGGATGCGATTCAATGCTAAAAACTCTTCCTTTCTATCTACCAAGAAAGGAAGGTAAACAAAAAATTAAATTATACCTATATAAAAGTTTGATACCTAGTTTCCATCAAAAACTGTGCTATGAACAGTGCAGTTTTTCATTTTCCAGGGAATTATCTGGGCCTTACATCTAGGTTTGTGCAGTTAGAATTACAGTTGGGGAGATCGGCTGAGTGGGAATTGTTATAGCGGACCGGGTATACCATCATAAATGAAGAACGTTGCCTTTATTTTGTCCTGGCATGTGTATTGAATCCTTGGTTCACAACATTCAATGCTGCTCGCTACTTTGATCCTTTAACTATTGGATTGTTCGGTTGTCAAAGGAGATTGGTTGCGTTTGAGTTATATACGATGGACCATTTGTTAATAAATGTGGGACTGTACTGTCGGTATGTGTTGGTTTGTGTACTTTGGTTTTGGCCTATGACAATAAATGCTGGTATGTTTTTGGCCTTGTGTTGTTTGGTTCCTTTTGTTGAATTATGAGATTTTTTTTTTGTTGAACCATAAACTAAACAAACAAACAATAAAACATTATAAGAAACATGTACAATTTTTTTATTTCCCTTTATTATTATTAAATTATAATTCACGTCAACTTAATTAAACAAAATCAATGAATATATAAATTTTTTTTACTTCCAAACATTTAAAAAAAAAAACGTTCGCTAGAATTATCTTCAGTTTTATATTTGATAGAAAAAAATACACCTGACGCTTAAAGAAAACAACAATACTAAACAAATATTTCTAATTACGAATAACTAAAATAACTTCAAAATAACACGGCACGCATTGATAATTACAAGACCAACACGATTTATTTAACTACTTCAGACATTTCCAAAATTAATTTATTAATAACTGCATTGCATAGTTTCAAAATTAATTTATTAATAACTGCATTGCATAGTTTCTATAACGTGCAGGCGAACATATATTGTAATATATTTTACTGTCCTTCCTATAGTTGTTTTATTAATTCAGCAGTACCCTGTAAACGTAGTTATCGGTATAACACTTAACAGTGCATGATGACATACAGGCATACAGCTTCGTAAACTCCATAAACACCACTTAAAAAAAAAAAAAATACTCCAATTAAACGTGGACACGTGGTAACTTGAGTAGATCCGAAAAAGAATGAACCCGGAACCCGCTATCCAGACTCGTGAATAGCGAGAGCCCATTAACTTCCACTATAAAAGGAAGATTGCACAGCCCTCGCGAAAGCTCTTTCGCTCAAGAACCCTAACCTAGCCGCCGATCAGCGCACCAGCTTAAAGGAGTCAAAAGGTTCGTCTCTTCCCAATACCTCTTAAATTCTTTAAGTAGTTTAGTGATCCGATTTGTGATTGTCTCGGAAGAAAAAGAAATCGTGTCGCTCAATTGCTAGTTTTCAAGTCCCTTGTTGGGTTTATCTGTTGCCTGAGCTAGGGTTTTGCTCTGCGTCATATTTTTTTGCTATAATTTTCGTGGTTCTTTTCTGTTTGGTTTATATGTCTCGTCGAATCGAGATTTGTTTTAGTGTAGAATCGTCGTTTTTAGTGAACAAGCACCTGAACATCTAATTTAGACAAAATGTATGGGTACTGATTTGAAAGAGGCTGACATGAAAACTAATTGAATGTTTTTTTCTTGATTCCACCAGACTGTTTTAGTGTAAGGCTTTGTTTAAGGAAACCTGTTAACCAGTACTTTTCTTTGGATTTTGTATTATGATCCAAATTAACCAATTACAATATTTTTTCTGTTATCTTATTTGTACTTGATCCTTCTTCCAATATGTCAGAAGATCATGTTTATGCCTAATTAAGCTCAAGTTAAGCCAGAGAAATCATATACTTAATAAGCATACTTAATTTGATTCTGTTTTGTTGTTTTTCTTAGTTACATAACTTGGCACATTAAAGATGGTGAAGATTAGCGTGTTGAATGATGCACTGAAGAACATGTACAATGCTGAGAAGAGAGGCAAGCGCCAGGCTATGATCCGCCCCTCTTCGAAAGTTATTGTAAAGTTTCTTACTGTGGTCCAGAAGCATGGTAAGTATACATTTTTACCCCTGTTATTGCAGTAATCCATACTGTTGAGTAATTTGTACTAGGTGCATGACTGCAGACAGGATGTATGTTATCGTAGTGGGAACTTCTTTATGGGTTTCTGTGGAAGTGTAATAGATTAAGCAAATAATTTGTATTACAATGTTTCTTGGGACATTTTTGTTTGTTAGTTTGACACTTTTTTTTAGCAGGAGTGCACTTTTAAGATTTTTGTGGTTGTTTGGGTAAAATTGTATTAGATTTGTCCTTTCTCTTGCTTTTCTGCTGAAGTCTTATTTACAGTTCAAAGAATGTTAGTATATTGGAAGTCTAGCCTATCATATTTGCAAGTTATTACCTGGCATTTCTTGTTGTATAAAACCTGGTTTGCTTATTCTGCTGTAACACCTTATCTGAATAACATTAATTGCAGGGTTCATTGATGAATTTGAAAGTGTTGATGACCACAGAGCTGGTAAGATTGTGGTGGAGCTGAATGGAAGGTTGAACAAGTGTGGTGTTATCAGTCCTCGTTTTGATATCAGTGTTAAGGATATCGAGTCATGGACTGCTAGGCTCCTTCCTTCTAGACAGGTTTGTATCCTTTTTAATTCTTTGATGCATCTCATGGATGGGTCTATAAAACCTGAAGTATCATGGGTGCGCTAAAAGCTTGAAATGCTGCATATCTGTCTGTGCTTCCAAATCATAAGAAGTATCATGTATGCTTCCTTAAAAATGCTGAATGTACTCTTCAGTTTTCAGTGCTTATCGCTTATAAGAATGAAAGAGGTTGCAATTTTGGAAAAATCAAGTAGATTTGAGTGTGTTACATGTGATGTTCATTAGATATTTTTTCTTGTTTCATATTTCTCAATTTGATTTCAATTTTTTAGATGCATCTACAAAATTTTGATTAGAAACATACCAATATTGGATCTTGCTCTCTGTCCTACCTTTCTAGCTCATCTGATGCCAGAACCAAATAAGATGAAATTTGTTTCTAGATGTATTGGCTATTACCTTTTGTGTTTAAGTGATCATCTTTAACCTGACTTGTTGCTTATTTCTTCTAATGAAATAGTTCTAATATTATTTGTGTTTCAACCTTGGCAGTTTGGGTACATTGTGCTCACAACATCTGCTGGTATCATGGACCACGAGGAGGCCAGGAGAAAGAACGTTGGAGGAAAAGTTCTTGGATTTTTCTACTGAACCAGAAGAAAATGTTTTTGAGTGCAAATTTAGAATTTTTTTGAGATATTTAGGAGAGAGATATGAGACATGAAAGTTATGTTTGAAATTGTTGTTGCTAGTTGGATTTATTTATGATCCTTTTTTTTTCATCGCAGTAGAGATTTTTGTTGTGCAAGGCAAGCTCTCTCTGGTATGTCTTGTTTTTTGGGTGAACTTAATTTGATTTGAAGTATAATTAATCTTGTGGTATCGGTAACTAATTATTCCATTATCTAACTTTGGTTTTGTTAACTGTTAAAATTTCCATTACATTAATCTTGTGGTAAGTACTACGCAGTGTTTAGAAAGAGCTGACTGGATCCCAATCGAAAATATATTCTAACAGTGAAAAAAACAAGATCAATAATAAATTGTTAATCTGTTCAAGAGAAAATAACGAGTACTTCAGTTATTATGATATCGACTATGAATGTTTTAATCTGAAAGAAAAGAATTTAATCCAATCTTTTCTTGCATATCTACATCTATAATAACATTTCAAATCATCGGACACGTGAGCTGTAAAAGAGAACCTGGGTGAAATTTTAGTGTTATTTCAATTTAACTCCAGGATGTGTCGCTGTTAGTTTATATATAATTCTTAGTGTTAATTGCAGCCACATAGTTCAAATTACAATAAAATTTATTAGGACCGAGATTAGTTGGTATATTCATACTTATTCCGTATAATATAGAACTGAGATTCAAAATTGGCAAAATGATTGTGTCTTTACAGAGAAGACTACTGCTATAAAATGGTAGAATTGACAAACGCACCAGTACTTACGCCCTTATTTTCCTTAATTACTTTAACACCAATCCTGTATACTAACTGATTACATAACGTCACTGCTCATCATCTTCGACCATCGTACCAGTAACATCTTCAATTACTCTAACAGCATTTAAAAGATCTCCTGTAGATGATCTTTTGAATTTGGCTCTCTTTTCTTGTGAAAAAGCTATCTTGCTCTGTGTCTATTTGCATGCAAGATTTTAAAGTGATTATGGTGTCTGTTGCACTGAGTTGTTTGTGTCCATGTTTGTCAGGTACCCAAGTGATGTAGATAAGCATTTGTTAGCACGGCAGACGGGTCTCTCTCTCCAAAAATTTAAACGGTGATCGGCTGTGAGTTGGCAACAGCAGCCTTTAGAATTTGGTAATTCTCTCATCTCATCTCTGACCTTCTTTGATTTGATTTTATTTTCCTTTTTTAGAATAGAGCGGTACAAGGGCAGGAGAGAGTGGCGATGGAAACTTGAACAGATCATGGTTTAATGGGTTGTTCTTTTCCTCTGATGGGTCTCAACATAATGCCAGTGAAGATAATTTCCATATGGAAATTTTATGTTCTCTGTAGATATTTCTAATATAAATGTCTATGTCCAGTAAATTGTATAAATTTTATTTTCTCTGCAGGTTCTATGTATTGTACTTTATCAGAATTGGAAAACAAGGGTCATTTCAGTACCACTTACGGGGTGTTGTTTTCTTTAATCTATTTATGTACTACTTGCTGGTGTTGTTTCTGTATTATTGGTATGTTTCATTGGTGTGGTAAACTTAAGCAAGCTAACATGTGAATGTATGCACAAGTATATGCCCATCTAATGGTTTATTGGTATTGCTTATCTCTGCAGTATCAGTAAAAGTGTTAACAGGTCAAAATGTTTTAAAATTGTACAAGGAATAATACTTGTTACATTATATACAAGAAAGTTTAAGCCATAAACTATCCTTCTGATAAAAAGTACAACTCCTTTTGTCGGATCTTATTATATACAAGAAAGTTTAAGCCTCATGTACAATTACAAACACTAAATCTGTTGGTGGACCATCTTCTGCATCATGTCCCAAGTCACCACTGCTCAAGTGCTCATCTCCAATCCGGCAATCCTATATCCAAATTTGTAATTTAAAAAACCATCAGGGGCCATTTGTAAATTGAAATATCTAGCCTAAGCCGCCTAATTGTGGTGTTACTAACAACGAATATTATAAAAGAATAGGATATTAAAATTAACTCTTCTGTCTCAGATAGATAGAGCTAAGCTCCTCTGAGTTCTCCCGCCTTTCACAAAAATCATCTAGTACGCTCTCTAGCCCTTCTCTCTCTCTCTCTCTCTCTCTCTCTCTCAGGCTTGCTTGGAATTAAGCACTTAGTTGAGCTATTTTCTTTTATTGGATGCTGTGAATGGTGTATAGCTTGACATTTTTCCCCTTTTTTTGTCTTTTGTTACTGACAGGCCAAAATATATGAAAGTACCAGTCCAGCCGATTCAAGAGAATGCAGTCTGTTGTGAAATGGAGTCTAGGGCTCAAGCTTCACGGGATTAGTGTAAGTTTATCTTCTTAATTCTTTTCTTCTCCTGTTCTTGTCCGATACTTAGTGAGTGTGACCAGTCATTTGGACTAAACTTTTGGTATGTCATTGTTTTGCTTTGCCATATCTGTTAATTATTTCTTTTTCTGATTGGATGCTCACAAGGTGTTTGATGATGAGACACAATGAAATAAACTTGCAATTTCTTTTTCATTTGCAAATTCAACTGAATTATGTCATGAGGGACAATTTGTAAACCTGAAATTTTGCACTATGATGAATAGCCAGATACGTAATGTACTGCAGTCCATTTTGTTATACTTTTTTGTTGTACACAAATTATATCTTTGTTCATCAAAAGCAATTAATTGTTGAGTTTGTGTCATAAAAATAATATTTAGATTGGCACTTCTCATCGGAGGAATTTTGTCTACCCTACCACAAGGCCATGCTGTATTGCTTCTTCAAAACCACATCAGATTACAAAATTGGACCAAACCTGCTCGGATTCTCTACCGATATTCAACCAATCTGCAAATGCACCATTAGTTGAAGCCTTAAAAACTGCCGCCACTGAACAAGTTGCATGCTTCCACTTCCCTGGCCACAACCGTGGCAAGGCGGCACCAACTTCCCTTTCATCTCTTATTGGGTCGGGTCCATTTAACCATGACCTGCCAGAATTACCTGAGCTGGATGACCTCTTCTCACCTCAAGGACCAATATTAGAGGCACAGAGTCTGGCATCTGAGCTTTTTGGGGCCCATAACACTTGGTTTCTCGTGAATGGGAGCACCTGTGGAGTCCATGCAGCTATAATGGCTACATGTAACCCAGGCGATGTTCTTATCCTTCCTCGAAACTCACACCTATCAGCCACCTCGGGTATGGTGCTGACTGGAGCAATACCAAAATATATTATGCCGGATTATAACCCACATTGGGATGTTGCTGGTGGGGTCAGTGTATTGGAGGTACAAAGGGCAATACAAGAAGTAGAGAGAGATGGATCTAAAGTAGGAGCTGTTTTGGTGACCACTCCTACATATCATGGCATCTGTAGTAATTTGGAAGATATTGTGAAGATATGCCACAGTTTGGGTATACCAGTAATTGCTGATGAGGCTCATGGGGCCCACTTTCGGTTTAATAAGGCTTTTCCCAGATCAGCTTTGGAACAAGGTGCTGATTTATCAGTGCAATCCACTCATAAGGTTCTTTCTTCCTTGACCCAATCTTCAATGCTACATTTATCAGGAAATTTAGTGGATCCGGAACGGGTTAGCAGGTGCCTTCAATTGCTTCAAAGCTCAAGCCCAAGTTATCTCTTGCTTTCCTCTTTAGATGCTGCTAGGGCTCAGTTAGGTGATAACATGGGCATATTTGACCAATCCTTGGGTTTGGCCTTAGAAGCTAGGAAAAGGATTCAAGAAATACCAGGTATTGATTTGCTGGATTTGTCAGTTTTTGGGTTAAATTTCTGTGATATAGATCCTTTACGTATCACTGTTGGAACCTTACATCTTGGTTTGTCTGGTCATGTTGCAGATGATATATTATATGAATGTTATAAGATAGTACCAGAGCTTGTAGGAACATGTTCTTTGACCTTTGCATTTAACATAGGGACCCGTATTTTGGATGTGGAGAGGCTTATTCTTGGGTTAAATCATTTGTCAGATAACTTCTTTCATAAAAATTCTAAAATATTATGTAGTGAAAGCAATGGTTCAATTCAACCTTTTGAGAGGAGTCAAATGGTATTCACTCCTAGAGATGCATTCTTTGCTAAGAAGAGGAGAGTGAGAATAAAAGATAGCATTGGTGAAATATGTGGTGAATTAATATGCACATATCCACCAGGTATTCCGTTGCTTATTCCGGGTGAGGTCATAACTGAGGATGCCTTAACCTATTTGTTGAATGCCCAGAAGCAAGGTGCATTGGTTAGTGGTGCATCTGATACGGCACTGTGTTCTGTAATTGTGTGTGATCAGTGAGTTGTACAAAATAATTCAGGGCATGCAAATTCTGGGCAATCAGATAGATTGGGGAGACAATCAACAGCTAAGACTGGTAAGGCAAACAGTACAGGTACCATATCAAATTGGTACGATGGGATGGCATGTAATTATGGATGCGTCATGGGATATGCAAGGGACGGCTGGAACTGCATGGTGTATCTTCAAGAGAGGCTGAATGCATATGATGGGTTACCATTCTCACCGTCTCCCTGATGCTTTTACAGCTGAGGCAACAGCCTTGCATGAAGTGGTGATGTATATACATATGCTCTCAGATAGACAATGGGAACAGGAGGTATGTATTTTCTCAGATTGTTTACCCCCTGGTCACAGCCATGGAAGATGATACGATCGAAGACCTACCCTTGTGGAGAGCCATGGAAGTAATTGAAAATGCAAAGGTGATTCTGAATTTGATGGGTACAAATACACAGTTGCAGCATGTCCGGCGGGAAGCGGTACAGGTGGTACATGACCCGGGCAAACATGACAAGAACAGCTGGTACTTCATATGTCGGCCACCAGTCCCACAACAATCAGTTCACATTGATGAAAGCTTTAACCAGCAAGTGCGGCAGGAACCACTTGAAGAAAGTTTTTTATTAAGTATTCCCCCCTTTTTGTTACGATTATTGGGTAGTGGGTAGTTTAGTTGTTTTAGTTTTTCTTAATTTGATTTTAATTTCATGTTGTTTTTCTTTTTGTTACGATCAGAAGACACTCAGTTTGAATCGGATCGGCCATTTTAATTTAAAAAAATTAAATTTTATTACGTTGGATGAGTGTAGCTGTTCTTGTTCTTATTGGAAGCTAGTCGGACCACTCCCAAGTTTCAAGTTTTGTATGTGCAAATGGGCCGACTCTCTGTACATAATTAAGCCCATGGGCCGTTTAATAAAAAAAAAACATAATTAAGCGGAGTATCTCACGCAGATCCGATCCGTGAACCATTTCATTTCCAGTCGTCCATCCTGACCGTCCATCTATCTACTTGCAAATTACAATCAGACATCTGCAGTGACTAGTGGTGAGTCCTCTCTCTCTCAAGTCTCAATTATAACAAGACCCGGTCTACTGATTTAACTAGACCGAGACGATAGCACAAGGGCCTAAACTAAAACCCTCCTCCATTTCCTTTCTCCCTCCGTGTACGAGTATCCAAGCAACAATGGCGGGATCCCTCCTTCGCGCCTCTCCTCTCTTTCTTCTCTCTCCACGCCTCTCTCTTCTCTCCCGTTTCAAGTCCATCTCACGTGCGCCGCGCGTGCCTCGACCACTGTCCTTGATCCCCTCTTGTACGACTTCCACCTCTACTACAATCGAGGCTCTTCACGAACCAGATACGTCACCAGCGAACCTCTCTCCATTGAATTGGGTGAGAAGAACCGCGAATTGTGGCGACTTGGGAGAGAGCGACGTAGGCAAGCGTGTGACTTTGTGTGGCTGGGTCGCTTTACATAGGATCCATGGAGGTCTCACCTTTCTCAATCTAAGAGATTCTTCTGGTATTGTACAGGTGCAGTTAACATTTCTTTTCTGTAAAGACGAAACGTAGTACTTTTCTTTTTTGTTTCATTAAACCTTAGTAGTCCCTTTCACGTTCAAGTGTTCAATTTTCACCAAGGATTGGGTTTTCATGTCTAATTATTATATTTTTGTCAGATAACAACACTTCCGAAAGAGTTCCCTGAAGCTTACAGTGTAGCAAATAAGCTAAGAGTAGAGTATGTGATAGCTGTTGAAGGGGTTGTCAGGTCTCGGCCATCTGAATCGTTCAATGCCAAGATGAAAACTGGTGCTATTGAGGTAATTCAATCTGATTTCTTTTTGAATTGTGCTTGTAAAATTGATACATACCTAGTAAAGTGCTGAGTGCCTACTCTGTTGTGTCGATGTTAGGAGGCCTGAATATTAGTCTCTAGTTAAGTCATATTTGATGGTTAAAAAAATGGAAAACAGTTGAACATTGATCTTTGATTCTGTTCATATTATTGGGTTTTAACTTTCCAAGTAATCCAGATTCCATGAGGCTTTTTTTTGTATTTTATTTCATTTCTGAATTAATTCTTTTATTATGCTTGTATGCAATTTTTAAGAATCTGAAATCTTATGAAGCACTGGCTGTATCATGTAGAAAAAAATACTTTAATGTAGGTTGCGGCAGAGCATGTGCAGGTGCTCAACCCTGTAACCCGTTCCTTACCTTTTCCAGTTACCACTTCTGACGAGGCAAAGGAGATTGTCACTGAGGAGATTCGTCTGAGGTATTGTTCCCACCTAGAATTACAGTACTATTTGTTACCACAGAACTGGTATACCAATAAATAGTTTATCAACAATTGGAATCTTTTTATTTTAATATTTTGTGCTTTTTGTATTTCTAAAGCAGCTCTGGTATTCAGATTGGTAAATATGTGGCACCATCCTCGTGCTACTTTTCTTTTCTATTTTTAATTGAAGATACTGGATTGAAAAATTTGTAGATATCGGGTACTAGACCTGAGACGGCAGCAGATGCAGTCAAATATAAGACTACGGCATAATGTAGTTAAGCTTATGAGGCGTTATTTAGAAGATAAACATGATTTTGTGGAGGTATTGTGTTATATTTTATCCAAATGCAACAATTATTTTTATATTCCATTGTATGTACTATGACACTAAGATCTCTCTCGTTTGCAACTAAGGTTGACTTTTGTTCGCATTATTTATTTGTAAAGCCAACCCTCAGGATGTACAAAGAATATATTATGCAGATTAAAAAATTATTAGTTATTCCCAATTGAGCTGTTCTTTTCTCCGGCTAAAGCTCGAAACAAAATTAAGCTTTAATCCATGGAAGTTTTGCTGATTGTCTGAAGTTTATATAAGTTAGCTGGAAAATGTTTGGGTGTACTGTGCAAGAGCTTTTAGGTATTTGCATACTTGACTTGTTACCAACTAATTCTTACAAGGGAACATAAATATGCATATATTTATATTTGTGTTGCGTGGTTAAGGTAGATTGAGACTCCAATATTATCTCGTTCCACACCAGAAGGTGCACGCGATTATCTTGTACCATCTCGAGTTCAGGTACTTCCATTCTCTTTTTTGAATTGTCCTCAGAAAACTTCTGTCCTCATTTGTCAGTTGTTTATTATAATGTTTATTTGTTTTTGGGATTTTGTGAAGCCAGGAACATTTTATGCATTGCCCCAAAGCCCCCAACTATTCAAGCAAATGCTCATGGTCTCTGGTTTTGAGAAATATTACCAAATTGCAAGGTAGTATACATCATTTCCTTCTTTATAAAATATTTGATACTTAGGCTTCTGTTATCTGTAGATGAAAAAGTAGTATACACCGTATACTTATGATCATGTTAGATGCAGCGCATTTTGAGGAAAAAGTGGTATACTTGAGACTTTGTACTATTTTCATTTCCATTTCTTTTTTGAAAAAAAAAAGTGACCCAAAGGGCTCACCAAGTTTCATTGATATATAAAAACTAGCACAATGTCTGAGAACAAAAAAGAAAATGCAAACTACACTAAATCTAAATACTTTAATACCATACAAACCTAGAATACAAATAAAAACACTAGGGTGCTACTCTTCCCTCCACAATTGTCAGAATATATCTCTCTGCGTTTTGTAAAACCAGAGCTCAATTCACCAGTAAAGAAAGAGTCAAAAAGTATGGACTGATTACACCTAAAGCAACATATACTTTAAACACTTAAAGTTTTTGTGCTGCTATAGGCTTCATGTTTCTCAAAACACAGTGATCCAGTTTTGCATCCTCCGCCCAGTATCATTTCCATTTCCTTTAATTTATAAACCAAGTTACTCTGTAAACAGATGCTTTAGGGATGAGGATTTGAGAGCTGACAGACAACCTGAGTTCACACAATTGGATATGGAGCTGTCTTTTGTACCCCTTGAAGATATGTTGAAGCTTAATGAAGATCTTATAAGACATGTACACTTTTCCTTTTAGTTACATTGCCAGTTTTATACTCACAATACTCCAGTATTGTCCTTCTAAATAACTTGGAAAATATCAAATGTACCTACAAGTATGTGCCCCGACTTGATATATATTTCAAGCTTTTAATTATTAAAACAAGTGCATATTTTCCATGTCAGATATTTCAAGAGATTATAGGAGTGCATTTGCCAAACCCTTTTCCAAGGCTGACATACAATGAAGCAATGAGTCGGTATGGTACTGACCGACCTGATCTTCGATTTGACTTAGAACTAAAAAATGTATGCTCTCCTTCTAAATTGTTGTAACTATTTTCATAATGGCAACAGCAATAAAATGCTGATCTTGATTTTAATATAGTGATCACGCCATCATCATCATCATCATTGTTTATTTCATATATATTCCTGATAATTGTTTTTTATTATTCTTATTTAGATTTGTCAGTAGTGAGGAAGTAATATGATTGCATCTGGTTTATCATTGTAATGGTTCAGAACATTGCATAATGTTTCTCTCTCTATTATATGCAGGTCAGTGACATTTTTCTCGGATGCAATTTCAAAGTTTTTGCAGACACATTAGCAAATGAGGGCGTAATAAAAGCCCTTTGTGTGCCATCTGGTGCCCAAAAATATTCAAATACAGCACTAAAAAAGGGTGATGTTTACAACCAGGCAATAAAAGCTGGTGCAAAGGGATTACCTTTTCTTAAGGTTTTAGACAAAGGTAAGTTAATAATAAGCTACGATATAATGCATCTGCGTAAGTTCCAATATAATGCATTTCGCAAGGAACATCTTCATTCCCTGTAATGGGATTGGTACTGTACCAGAGCTTCTCTGATTGATTTTAGTGATGTCTTTTAAATTTTACCATGTTTGCATTAAAGTTGCTTTCCTGAATTGTGTACGATACCTGTCTGCATGAATACCGGTACAAATTGAGCTGGTAAGCCACAGAACATATTGATTATGGGGCTTGAAGTACGGTTTATAGTGTGTATGTGGAATTAATTGTGCTTAGGTGTTCATGACAAATTTCTGGATTGCAAAAATAAATCTGAATCGATTATGTTCAATATCTAAACCACACATACATGTTGGAGATAAAAATCGGGGTTCCTTTGGTTCAAGACCGAGATGCCAAAAGATTGTCGGTTTGATTTCTGGCCCCTTGACCTTTACATTACAAGTTGGATCCCAATTTTATGATTTTTGGCATTCATGCATTGTTCTTAGAGTAAGATTAGCAGGTTGGGTTTGTTATTTTGGATTCGAATTTTTAAATGTTAACCTAAGAACAATTGAATACCTGTGAACCTGAGTTCATACCAGCGCAACTTGAATTATAAGAGGTAGAAGGTTCCTGAAGCTACAACAGGTAGGTTCAGTACAGTGGTACTATTGTAAGTTGTACCAGTCAGTTCATCCAAATATGAAAAGTTTAGTATGCTTAATATGAACTGACCCTACTATTCATTTTAAGTTACTTGACCCTTGTTATATATATTATTCATTTTGTAGATGAACTAGAAGGAATACCAGCCCTTATTTCAAGTCTAACTCCTGACCAAAAAGGGAGATTGATAAAAACTGTAAATGCAAAATCGGGCGATCTCATCTTATTTGCAATTGGAAATCCTGCTAATGTGAATAAAACTCTTGACAGACTTAGATTGTTCATTGCCAATGATTTGGGTTTAATAAACCATGTAGGTACTGAAGTTTCCCTCATGTTCTATTTGGCATGCGTTTTTCAATTCTTTTATATATTTAACCTTTAGTTTTTTTGAAAACTTTGTAGGGAGAGCATTCAATTCTGTGGGTTACAGATTTTCCAATGTTCGAATGGAATGATTTGGAGCAAAGATACGAGGTTTAATTTGTTCTCTTTTATTAACATTTTGTATTTGTTTCTACTATATGGAGCAAGCAAAGTCTAGCCTGATCTGAAAACCAGCCCGAGCTATCAGAAAATGAAGTTGACCTAACTTGTCTCCTGAACCCCGACCAGCAACCTGAGCTTGAGTGTTTCTTAACCTGTCTGACATGACAGGATGTCCTGCTCAACCCGACCTGTGAGCTGGCTTGACACAAAATTACCCAATTGCTACTTGTATTAATTTTGTTGGGGTGATAAACTGAAAGAACCTGACTTATTAACTAGCTGACCATGTCTGATTTTGCTCGACTCAAAACAGAATACCTGACTACCTGAAACCTGAAACAAGTCTTACTCAGTTACTCCAAAATGACCAGAACCAGCCTGATATATTTGCTACCCAAGCTTGACCTTTGCCTGCCTGGCCTAAACAGAATGACCATAGATTTGAAACAGGTCAAACGTAAAATGACCTTAGATCGAAATTGAACCTGATCTGCTACCTTAAACTGAGACCCTGCCAAAATTAATCCAACTGGTTGGCTCTATTAGTACTTCTTGTTTGATAAGGATGCTTTTGAGTTAGGACACAAATCTAGGTAGCTAGCACTGATAATTGAGTAATGTTTTCTGTATATTTTGGGTGAATTTATTTTTCTGGTATGCTAAATCTAGTTGCAAAAAATTGGGATTAAGTGTTCTAATGATTGAAGATATGATGATGAATTGAACCAAGTCAGACAATTAACACAAACAATGAGGGACTTTGAATCTTTGTCTGGTTTAATCTGGCCAAGCATGTACAAATAGAGGAGATTAATTTAATTTGTACATGTACTAGTTAGTGACAGCACGTACTAAGTACTAATTGTTTTGTTCTTTCTCCGTTGCTTTATATAAAATCTTTACATTTCAGGCCTTGCACCATCCATTTACAGCACCAAATCCAGAGGATATGGATGACCTGACCTCTGCCCGTGCTTTGGCCTATGATATGATCTATAATGGAGTTGAGGTATTATTACTTTCGAATTAATTGATTCTTAGTTTGCTTTTCTTTTTTTGCCTTAAATTTTCTTTGATTACTAGTAAATTTAGAGTGGGTTGGCTTAAATTATTAATTCACAATTTTCTGCTTTTATTGATTGAGGAAATGGGTATACGATACTTCAAATTAGCTGTCTAGGTAAGGACTTTTTTTGTTTGGATAAAATGAAGGTTCCAAATAATTGTGTGGCTATACAGCCAATGGGCTGTCTTAGATGTAAAGAACTAGAAACCAACATGGCGGCAAACAAGGGTGATGGATTTATAATCCCAAATTGGAACTCTTATGGTCATGTGATTGCGGCTTTGGTCTTTGTGACTTCTGTATTTAATGAGAATGGAAAATAAAGAGAAAGTTTAGATACATTATTTGTGCCTTCAAAATTCTAGTGGGCTGGCTGATATCAATTAATGGCATATTCCAACATCCATGCCATCATATTTAAGGAAGTGGTTATAGTTAAGATCCTTGCCCTATAAATGTTAAATCATAGGAGTGTACCTTCAATCTTCTGTTTATTGCAATATATCATACAATTTTCTTTTATTTTTGCCTTTTCCATTTTTTTTTAAACTTTAGATTGGGGGAGGGAGCTTGAGAATCTACAAGAGGGAAGTTCAAGAAAAGATATTAGAAATTGTCGGCATTTCTCCGGAACAGGTTCTCTCTCATAAGCTCATAACACACCCACCTTTGGATAACGCACACACTCTGAAGTACCTTTAGAAAAACTTTGAATGGTAAAACTGATAGTACTGGTGCAGTAGTGCACAGTTGTTCAAGTACTTAAATCTCCTGGCTTAGTTTCAACTTTCAGATGCTTACTAAAATTTAGTTTGTTCAATTTTAGGCAGAAGAGAAGTTCGGATATCTTTTGGAGTGTCTTGATATGGGTGCCCCTCCACACGGTATTGTATTTTTTTTTTTTTTGGTTATTTAGAGCATTTTGGGTCTGAATTATTTCAAAATCACGATGCAAGTAGTAGATGTCTGATATGTAAAAGAAAGTCATATTTTTCTGAATGCATTAAGAGTTATTTTAAGAAGTTTAACATCTCTACTTCTTGGTGGTGCCCATGATTGCTGCCAAAAATTTAATCCTTATACTAACTTTTATGCCTATGAAAAAAATCTAATTGTTATCCACTTATCCTAACTTTTCTGTCTACTTACATGCAGGGGGAATTGCTTATGGCTTGGATCGACTGGTAATGCTGTTGGCCGGTGCAAGTTCAATTAGAGATGTAATCTCATTTCCGAAGACGACCACTGCACAATGTGCACTTACAAAATCCCCATCAGAAGTTGACCCACAACAATTGAAGGAGCTCTTTGTTTCTAATAAATCCAATGTTAATTAATTGATTATTTTTGCAAGCCTACATTTTTTTTTCAGAGAGTAAAGTGTATTGATGTCATCATGCTATCATTTATATTGACTTGTTTAAATAATGTAGTACATAATAGGTAAACATCTTTGTGAAACTTAATTATCATTCACAGAATCATACGTTATGTTACAGCATTGTCAGTTTATTTCTTCTTTTATTTATACTATTTTCATCGTTCAAATTTTGTTAAGTAAAACCAATATATTTCTGAACTTTTTTTTCGTTGTTCAGCTACGCATCGTGTGTTTCCATGATCGAGTATCATACCAATTATTGATATCAATACAATGATCATATAAAAAACATAAATTTATTTTCGTTATTAAAAATCAATAAGAAAGCTACTATTTATATTAATATTTTATGGAGATTTTGTTTATAAAAAAAAGAAAATCAAAAGAGCTTTAAAACAGCTACATAATAGTTATGATAAAAAGCAATGGAGGCGTTGCATCGCATTTATTTTTGAGTCCGCGTGTGTTTGGCATGTGAAACATGTTCTTTATAGTTTACATCAAGTAGAGAAATTATATATATATATATATATAAATAGTTTGCCAGCATACACAACCGGGTACCATTAGGCCTGTCTAACGTGGTAAATGGCACGGTATTAACCTCTACCGTTATCGTGCCATTTAAAAACGGTATGAAACCGGCATTGCCACTTACCGTTCCGTTTATTAAACGAAACAGATTTTTATGCCATCAACCGTTCCACTTCAGAAATTACACATAAAACGGTTTGAAATGAGGTTGAAACAGTCGAAACGGTATAATCATCTGTGCCACATACCGTTTCGTTTAGAAAACGGTATAATTTTCTATGCCACAAACCGTTCCGTTTCAGCCGAAACGTGGTGGCAAAACGGTAAACGAGTACCGTTGACAGGTCTAGGTACCATGACATCTAGGAAACCAATTAACTCGGTTGCAACTTTGTTAATTCGATTAGTTATTATTTTTTTTTTTCCCTTGAGTATATGGTCGGACCATCTGACTTCAAAGTACATCAGTGCAGATCGGCCTGAAAATGATAAACCTTATATGGGAAGCAGGTAGGTACTTTATGTCATAGGGTGTTGTAATTTTATACGCTTTAAAAGGTGCATATGTTAATTTTGACCTTAAGCTGTCGAGATAGATTTTTAAAGAGGAGAATCAGTGAGGATGCATACTGTAATAAAAAAAAACCCTTGTTTTTGAATTAAAAAAAAGTGGCAGCATTTGCGGCTGTACTAAAAAAAAAAAAAACAAACAAACAAAAAAAAAATGGCGAGATAGGATAATGTTTTAAAACCATCAAACCAAACTAACATACAATTCATCCACATAATAAAAAAAATAAAAAGTATATTTATAATTTTATCATTATATTTGATAGCATTAAACACAGGTTATTGTTATTCCAGCCATGAAAATTTTTTCAAGAGCAATGCCTTTTTTCCCGAGCAAAATTTCGTTCGAAGTTCATCCAATACGGAGTTTATTGTTTTTTATCCATAGAAATTCTCTAAGCGATAAATGTATCAGCTTGTCTCGTTACAGCTGGAGATATTAGTGACCCAGCTTGTCTTGTTAAGGCTCGATCAGGTAGCGAGATGAGTTAGATACATATTTTATGATATAATTTATAATATTTTGTACTCAATTTGATGGAAAATATATTTATTTTTTAACTATAAATATTAAAATTGATTAAAATCGTATTATAAAATAAATGAAAGATTAGTTTATAAATAAAATTACTTTTAAAATAATAATTATTAAATAATTTGCATTTTACTTAATAATTGAGCTTGTTTATCTCTCGATAACGGCTCATGTTCGATAAGGCTCGATTCGACTAGCTCGAGTTGACCAAGCTAGAGCTAGGTAAGCTTGCTCGAGCTCGTTTCGTTTACGGCCGTAGTCCCATCTATAAACATGTATTTTGGATGGAGTGCATCCTGCGCAACGCGTTCTTACCATAACGCCAAAAAAACAAGCTCCTTTTTAAGGTACCTACTCTTAAATTAAAGATCATACTGTCACATTCTGATCAAATGATGAGCATATTAATTTATTAGAATTAGAATAGAGGACCTTAATGCAGTGACCCACCTATCCTTGTATATAGCGCTCTTAACGTTAACTCTGTATTGAAGTTACAATAAGGCTTTAAAAAAAAAATTATATGCCGTCCAGTTCATTCAGCAAATCCTTTTCAACTCCTTTAAGTCTTTACAACATTTTGATATAGTTGAATTCGGTATGATTTTATACTTTGGATAATCCGTGTACTAGTTAGATCACACTGTGTATTTGTCTTCACAATCCATCTTTAACTCAACCAGTCTTCGACGTCAACCGTATATTTCTTGAAAATTTGTATCTCCAATTTGCCCATTAAATGTAATAACTTCTTCATATAACGCATTAAATCAATTACAAAATGTTATGTTAATTTCTATCTATATTTTAAACATTGTTTCTATTTTATAGTATAATAATTTTTTAGTAGAAATTTAGTATTTTGACCAGTGAGATCTAAGTATCATACACTAAGCATTTCTCGATCAATTAATTATTTGTTTTTTGATCAATTTTTAACTCTAATAGTGCCATGTTATTTTTACCATTTATTTATTTTTTCATTCGAATGCTGTTAAAATATAATATAAAACTGACAAAATAAAAAGGTATATTCTTCGGTCAGTCAAAATTACAACCCTCTTAATTCGTATAACCTGTAAAATTTCATACAACCCATATAATTCGTACATGTAAAATTCATACGTAAAAGAATTAGATGCATTGAACGAACTTTCAGGTGGAATAACATAAAAAATTTTAATTAAATATGGACAGATTGAATTGAAAGTTTAAATAGAAATTTAATATGAACAGATTGAATTTAATTTTCAATCTAATCCGACAGTTTACATCGTAGTTACAAATATATAAAGCGCACCTGATGAGTGACGCTTCTGTTTTCGGGTCAAGTCAGCTCAATAATGCATAAAAACAAATACGTCCAACTTCCCAGAAATAGTCAAACAACTTTGGGGAACCAACAGGAGAACTTTTACCCGGGTACCCTACAACATTTCAAATTTGCCGAGTTTATACACTTACATTCATTACTATTGCTTCTTTTTTTAAATAATAAAGATCCCAGCATCATATAACATTTCATACAATAAGAATCATACACTTAAGTTTCATCATAACTTGCTCATGGCCATGTTTCAGATCTTGCAATCTTACACACAACAAAGGGTTTTTTTTTTTTTTTTTTTTTTTGAGAGAGATAAAACACACACACAACAACAACAAATTTATGGTGAGGGTAAAGTTAACATATGGTAATTTTAAAGGGTAGATGTAAAAGGAAAAAGTAAGAAAAAGTCTCCCAACCTCATTAGGAAAATGACAATATTCAGCCCAATTGAACTTGTGCCACCCACGGTTTTACCCCAATCCACTCACCGGTTACCACCTGGCACCATCATTTCATTTTCACCATCAAATCCAAATATTTTCTTAATCAAGTATTTACTCGTTCTAGACCTTATATTTTACTGTATATCCAGAAAACATACATCCCTGAAAATTGCATATGGAGTTTAGCTAAACAAATCTAACAACATTTCTCAAACAGTAAGCTAAAAGTGAAGTAATTGATATTGTGCCAAATTGTTCTTCAATTATATATTAAAAAAACACAGCTAGTTCATCTTTGGAAATATGCTAAAATAGAAGGTGCTAAATGAACATCAACGCAATTTGCTCTTTTTCTAAACACCAACGAAGTACAAAGAGAATAGCTTCTTATATAAAATTCCATACCTTCCTTTTTCAAATAAACAATGGCTAATAATGCTCAATTAAATAACAATGGTCATGTTTCAAGTATCTTCACATAAATCACAAAGGCTTTAATTAAACAAAGTATACCCAATTGTCCTCTAAACAAAGCAAGCTTCATTTTTAAAACAAAGTATATCCAAGTGAGCTCTATATAAGGGAGTTCTTAGCACATTAATGTAAGCGAGTCCTTGGCCATTTTTGGGTTAGCTCTGAGGAACTGGTAAACAGATTCAGCCATGTTAAAAAAGGAGAAGGTACCGAAAGGCTATGTACCAATACTTATAGGAAAGGAAAAGGAGAAGGAGAGAGTATTGGTACATACAAAGTTACTAAAGCATCCATGTTTCCTGGTACTACTTGAGATGGCTGTGCAAGAATTTGGGTATGATCAAAAGGGAATACTTCAGATTCCATGCGAGGTTGAGCAGTTCATGCTGGTGAGCGCTGCATTAAAGAAAGGAAACTCATGACATTTGTTTTATTTTTGTAATTTTTTTCTCCTTTTTTTTTGTTGGGATGTCGAGGATCTTGCAATTGTAATTTAGGAGTACTGAAGGAGCAAAGTGGTTTTGTGTGGGAATTCCTTCTCTTGAAATTTAGTGTATGATGAAGGAAGATCTGATTAATGCAAAATCATGATTTTTTTTTACAATTATGCTCCATCAATCTTTTTTGTATCTTGACTTGATTTTCTTTCTAGAGTCCATAGATTTTTTAAGTGTTCAACTTGAAGATCTGCCCATGATGGAACTTAGCAAATACAGTCTTAGTTACTTCCAAAAATTATCCAGGAAGACAAATAGATGTTTGCAACTGCTATGTTAACAAAAATTATATCTAGACACACCCTTCTGGTCTTTCAACCGATGTTGCCTAATTGGAGCTGTTCTATAGCTGGCATAAGTTCTGAGAACTTGTCATCGGTAATAGATTCTGATGTTCAACAGTTCAAGATTGATTAATCTAGAGAAAAGATGTGACATAGTGATAAATCTTGAATTTGAAATAGTTCCATGCAATTTAGAGTTCTTGATACAGATAAAATGTAATTCTAATTCACCTATAATTATGCATACGAAAATAACAATTATTTTTTTTAATAAAAAGCTAATTCTGGAGTAATCACAATTCACAAATAATTCGAATCCACAGATAGCTAGTAAATTCGTAAAATAAAGGATGTATTTGATGTGCTGAAATGATAGTAAGATTGACAAGCTATCCAGAACCTGAATCCTATACAATAAAATTGTTGCAAGCGCACAGCCTATCAATGTAGTTTTATATACCGCCATACAGGGTCGAACCATGGGGACAAACAAGACAAATACAAATTCTCACAATTTCAATTAGCTAGACTAATCAAATTTTAAATATTTTATTACTCAAACTAAGAGAATTCAAACGCTTAAAGGAAGTAGAAAGTTTTAAAACCTAGTTCGGCTCCTTGCCAAACATAACCACGTTAACTACCATGACGAGATCCTGTGCCTAAACTAGTTGATCATCTACTTCTCTAATTTCGCACCATCTACTTAGCTAAGTTAGCATAATTGTAAATGAATGTTAACTTAAAATATGTGTGTGTGTGTTTGTGTGTGTTTGTTCCAAGTTTGGAGGAAAAGAAAAAAGAAAAAAAATTCAATTGAGAATCAAATTTAAAAGATCTAGGCACGCTTCGATAAAGTTTTGATATAGCTGTGTGTAATAATAGTTCTTCTCCCATAAGATTATTTAATTCACAATATATTGTTAGAAACTTCGACGGACTGCTGCACTTTGATTATTACTCTTAAGATTCACCTCTAAAAAGATTATATATATCTCTTGTTTTTCACCTATGTTTATCGTTATTGGAGCAAATCCTAAGGACTTGATTGATCTCAACCAAATTGCAGTTGTATATCATAGATTATGGAGTTGATTGGACCAATAAAATTTGAGAAACATGATTTAAGCAGTCCAATAATTGAGGTGCGAAATCACATTGCCTCAAATTTTCTTGGAAGGATATGCACATAGTTAACTATATTTTGTTGGTAATAAAGCAGGTGAGGTGGCGCACCAGCATGAAGTTAGGACCACTAGGAGAAATATTTTGAAAATTCAAACATTAAAATAATATTGATTTGTGATACCACCCTAGGACGGCTTACTTGAATAATTTTATAGAAGTCAAAGCGAATAGGGGTTATGAACTATATGAAGTAACTTTGAAGAAAACATATATAGAAAGGGGAGGAAGATAAGGTCAGCAAAAAGCTGTGGAGAAAGAAAAGAGAAGCAATGTGCGAGCAATGAAATAAAACAGGAGCAATTCTCTAGGATTCTGTCATTCGATATCTAGATTTTTATGGCTGCAAGTCCTGAAACTGTCATCTTAGCCACGACTTCCACAAATTCATCAACATAAGACCCAATTAAAGATTTGAGTCGAGAAAGGTTTTCTATAATACAAAAGTTGATAGTAAACAATTGATTTAAATTATTTTATTTCGATCCAATACTTGGATGCAAGTATGCTTAGGAAAACAAGAAATATTGGAGTATGCTTCGGATATTAATTTATGCGCGGTTATTTCTCACCAGAATTTGATTGCCTCAATTTCATCAGAACATAGATCTAACATTTGTAAAACTGGAAAACAATTACTAGTGTCTAGGGAAAGCAAGGGGACTAGAGGTAAAAAACTAAAAAAGTGTCAGAGAAGGCACATATTGTTCAAATAAAGGAGGTCAGAGAAAGCTCCTTGAATGGTGTCAGATCTTGGTGTAAGAAGAGAAAAGCAAGCCATAGATCTAGAAGCAAAGGAAAACAAATGTGCAGGAGTTTCAGCCTTTTTTGCCACATAATTAGCAAACTAGATCAGTGTTTGGTTATCGGTAAGCATATGAAACCTTGGTTAAAATGTATTCCTCTCACTTTTATAAGGCTTACTATTAAAAGGCAACAAATACCGTACAAACAAATAATGAATGTAATTTTACAAATTTTCCCAAAACTAAATGATGGTACAGCATCCTACCATTACAAGTTTACAACATAACCTTCACGACAGTTGTGCCTGTGTCAACAAACAGCTCGCTCGGTTTTGAGAATAATGCTGGACTCCCCACCTCCAAAATGGTTTAATTTAAAAAACAACATAATTCATCAAGAACTAGAACGTTTGACCAAAACTTGAGCCTTCTTTTTTCCACTTTTCAACCCCAAACTCTTCTCTCTCTCCTGCTTCTCTCTCTTAAACCCATCATATAAACAAATAGACGCCAAGGTACAGTTCAATTCCCCTTTCAACCGTTCATTCTCTGAAATGTCTCTAAGGACCTTAAAGTGCTCTTCAAACCTCAGCTTTGCTTCTTCCTCTCCAATAGCTTCACTGTCAATATTTCTCATTTTTTGAGGATCCAAAACATAATATTCTGTGTCTTGTTCCCTTTTCCTTTTACGTTTTAAGGAAGGGGGAACTTTTGCGTTCATTGGTTTCGATAATTCCTTTTGGACTGTTGACTCCCAAAATGCTTGAATTGGATTCAAGGCGATCAAAGAGGGGTTGACAATATTTTGGGTTGGTTTTAGATTTGTCATGCTTAAAATATTTGAGGCCATTTGCGAGACACTAGGGTTGTAGTGCTTTGATAGAAGGCTTAATTCCCATAAAACTGAAGCAAGGGCACCACTTAGGTAGGGATCTGTGGATTCTGGTTGGTATTTCTACAAAGTACAAGAAAAAAACAAAATATGAGAGACATTTAATAAACTTCAAACGGTGTACTTGATTAAATTAGAGACATTTGAAAGACTATACATAGGGTACTCGATTGGATTTGTGTCAGGTCCTGCCAACATATTACAATTCAACAAGAGGTACAGCTCAAGTAATAAAATGCATACCATTCAAATAAAATAAACAAGCTAGTCACTCTGAATCGGACTTAAACATTTGGAACAAGGAGGTCGTTCCCAGTTCAATGTGGTACTGGCCACAGATCCTGCCATTACTAGACAAGGTAGTGGCCAAAATTTAATCTTCCAATCTCTTGCCAAGAAAAGGTCACTTACCACAACAAAACCAGAAATGGACCCACCACCAGCATCATTCTCCAACAAACTTCGGCATTTAGTATTCTTCTGTAGAAGTTGCTTCAGTGTGGCCAGTGCTGAAAATTAATAAAGACAAAAGGACAATCAGCAAAGATAGTAATGAGATGGTTTATCTTAACATCAACATTATTTGATGACTGCGATGACCAACCAAAAGGTAATCAAGAACTATACACTCACTATAGTTTAGATATGTTGTGTATCAAATTTGGTTCAACTTGAAAAGCATTCATCATCCATAAAGCGATTTGAAAACTTAATATCCAAGAAAATTAAAACATAGTTGAAGAAGCAAGGGAAGTACCTGCCATTGCTTCAGATGAACCAAAGGAGAGAGAAAAGGTAGCTAGGCGTTTAATAAAAGCAGCCGCACGTTGCATGTCATGTTGCCTACCATCCCATAGCATTGTCTTTAATGCCTCTGCTAGAACCTCTCCTCTATCCCTAAATATCCCCCCCCCCCCCCCCATTTCAATATTTCAGTCAGTCTCACCATAATCATGATTTCTTTCTTCACAGATAAAAAAGGTAAATTAATTTAACCTTTTTTTTTTTTTTGTTAAATATAGAATCAGAATTTTTTTTACATGTCTTAGCTGAATATTGCATTTATAACTCTAGTTGTGCTGATTAGAAATATTAGACGCTGAAGGACCCAAGCAATAAGTTTCACAAACAGAAAACGACACAATTATAGAAAAAAAAAAAAGAATGAAAACTTCATTAGCTATGGGTGCTCCTTTGCATATACATTCTTTGGTCTGGTATGGGCATGGGTAATTAAAATATCTGTATCAACACCTTTATTGAGGGCCTAAATCCAATTAATTAAAAAAATCTGGTGTAACACAGATAAGAACTTGACAAAAGGTTGAGAGAGGCTGCTTTAGAATTCCCTAACAAAGAGAATCCAACACATGGATAGACAAGGGGCAGGAAAGAGGAGTGGACGGGTGGGCGGATTGGGGTGGGTTGGGGGGGGGGGCAAGAGAGAGAGAAAGAGAGACCTGTAGGGCCGGTACTCAAGAAGGAGGTTGTATAACTGCACGAAGAAATCTTGCAAATCGACATTTAATGCATCCAAGTTGCTCTTCATAATCTTAAAAGCAACTATACAGCATTGCAACCTCTCAGACACAGTCAATCCATTGTTACTTCTATTACTGCCAGAATGATTTACATTAAAAGTTTTTGACTGAAGGTGGGTCCCACTACTGAAGCCAGAGAGCTGCTTGAGGCATGACATGAGATCAGCCATGAAGTCGAGGTCAATTAAGTGAGAGAATTTCCCAAGGCCTTCTAGACATGGTGCAAGGAGTGGCTGTGCATGGGATCCACTTGCCTCAGACATGAACCTGAAATTTTTTAAAACAAATTTGACCAATCAGGAAATAGGGAAATGGATGGTCCAACTTTTAGACAGAAAGGACCTATGCAAATTTACATGAAATAATGAAGGGCGTATAAGATACCTGTTATTACAGGGAATACATGGTACTCGATCTCATAGGAGGCAACATACTTTTAGATGCAATGACAAGATATTTCCATTGTTTCCAGGTATACTAATTTATTTGGGAAATTCTGCCATGAGAACCAATTTTGAATCGGGCTTTAATCACAACTGTTCATGAGTGCTAATGAATTAAACTTTCTTGGAAATGTGCAGTTGAGATTAAAGCCCGATTTAGAAATTGGTTCTTATGGCAGAATTTTCCATTTATTTTGTATCAGTCTGTCATGAGACTAGTTATTATTTTTATTTAATTTGTACTTGAACAAAAAGAAGTCACCTAACAGGGTAGTATTATGCAAAAAACTTCAAAAAATGACAAAAACTTAATAGAAGAAAAACCTAGGATCAGAAGCATCAACAGCATGCTTTAAAATACGGAAATATATCTCAAAAACAGCTGAAAGTGTATCAGACTGCATCCTTTGTCTCTTCTCTGAGTCGGGAGCAAAAGAGACTGCCTTGTAATCTGCATAAACCTACCAACAAAAGAAAACTATAGTCACAAGTTTACTGGCCTCAATATTAGCGCCGGCCAATGATATCATGGCCAGCAATCATTAGGGCTAACACAAGTTGGAAAAACATTATCCACCGAATCAAGAAACATATTCCATAATTGCATGCAGCTTTACATAATAATGTATCAGTGCCAGAACTGATCAGAAAGGTACCAGCATCTGATATAGACATCCTCATAATGAATCAACTGGTATAGCTAATGAAAGGAGAGCGGGAGGTACCTCTCCTCTTGTTTTAGCAATCAACTCCTGTTTGCTCTTCTTCTTCTCATTAGGGGGCAAATGTTTCATCGGCTCCTGTTTCCCTTTCTTATTTTTTGTGAACTTGTTCTTTTCTTCAGCTTTGTTTTCGTGCTTACCCAAATCTTCATCAAATCTCAGAGACAGAAAAACCTATACAATACGTAACAACAAAGAGCTGATTACGAGGAAAATTCAACAAATCCACGGTGATCCAATTTACTTCACCTTGTTAACTTGACCCACAAAAAGAATTATATTGAGTTAGAATAATCAAAGTTCAAGAATCCACACCTCTAAACTATCAGGATGTAACTGGCAATGATGTTTTTTAACTAACTGTGCAATGAGACGCACTGCACGCACAGTTCCTTCACCTCCATGCTTTCCCTCATTTTTAAACAATGACTTTATAGCTTCACAACACAGTTTCCTAGACCAAATAAATACATAAAAATAAAACAAACTTTAACTGCTTACCTATAAACAAACATAAATTTAGAAACTAATTGTAAGCAATTTCAAAATTTTCCCTTTTCTTCACCTGATGACATCATCTGAAGAGCTTATGTTCCTGACAGTACCAGCCAATAATTTCTCACTTAAATTGAAGTGTGGAGCTGCTTCTAATAAAGTGCACATGCACCGTACAACAACAAGCTTGAAAATGGCCTCCTTTTGTAATTCTATTAGCTTTTGTAGATAGGACTGAGTAATAATTCGTGAAAAAAATGCATAAGTTTAATGAAAAAAAAAATTGAGAAAAAATATTTGGCATTAGGCACATGAGCTAGCCATCCATTTTCTGATGAGAGAGAGAGAGAGACCTTGTAAGAGCGCAGAAGGGTATATTCATAATAGCGCGTCTTTCGTACAGCTTCTGAGACTGGCATTGCTAGCTCCTTATCAGTAAGTTCTCTGATTCGATAACTGAAAATGATAACAACAAAGGTAACTCATTCGGTTAGAAAACTAATCAAACAATAGTTGAGACTTGAGAATATCAGTCTCATCTATCAGTGCCCTATAGCACTTAACAATGAGGTCCTATCAATTAGTATTACACAGAGGAAATACACAATAGAGGAAACTTATCCAATTAATTTTGCTTGTAGGTCGACTTGGGATTTTCAATCCCACATAAGATTGTTTCAGGATCATAGGATCTTTTTCTATCAAAAAGGAAGAGTTTTTGCACACAATGTATTTCTTAGTAACAAACTCATAACAATTGATTCTCGAGAATCACTCACCAATTGAAAGTGAGAATCAAATATGGAACTTGAACCACTATTCAAACTAGTATTTTCTGGGACAAAAAATTATATTTCCGTTTTTCCAATTTTTCATTTCGCTCAATGATAAATGTATTACAAGCAATATTATATGCAATAATAAAATATGGTAACACCTTTCCAGGACCATTTAGTACGGTCATGATATATCGCATGTTCTTAATCAGCAAAATATAATTTTTTTTTATTCTTTTCGTTATGTTGAAACTTTGATTTGTGAAACTCAACAAAGACGAGAAATACAAACTACATCAACACCTACAGAGACAAAATTTATAAAAGCATAGCGTACCTAGGTATAATATCTTTAAAAACTGCCAACATTGACATAAGACCCAGCTTTACAACTTGAGGATCTCTATCTTTACAAAAGTCCAAAAGTTCCTTCAAAGATCTGATATTAGCTTCCGGGTCCTCTAGTAATGCCATCCCTATCTCAGCCAATTTCATCTTTTTCGCTCCAAATGATTCTTCAGCAGAAATTTCTTCTTCAACTTCTTTCTGTGTATAACATAATGCGATTAATTAATCGCACACACACAAAATCGCCGAGAATCCATAAATCATTTTTAAAAATAGAAATTTTCCTAAAAGAAGAATTTTTCCTTGTAGAATAAGCCTATAGGATAGGTATGCAGATATAAAATTCTCAATCCTCATACCACTACCTGTACAAATGCTCATTTGCACCAGTAGCAGTAACAAAAATAAATTAAGTTACTCTTATCATTAAAATTTGCAAATTATTATGCACACAGGACCCTTTTATCCATAGAAACAAACTTTTTGCATACAGTTGTCATAACATATAAAAACACAGCAACAAATGAATAGGTGCACACACAATATTTAGTACACTAACAATGGAAATAATCATATCTAGATAACTAATAATAATAACAATAACAATAACAACAGTAAATAAAATAATACAACAACAACAACAACTGCAGTAACAAAAATAACAAATTAGAAAAGTACCAAAACTTCTGAGTGTGTTTTTTCTTTTGGTGAGTTGGGCACTATATCTTCATCCTCTTTTAGCTTTTTAGCCTCCCTTTTTTCCTTCTTTAACTTTTTGTTCCTCTCGGCTTTCGTGAGCCAAATTAAGTTTGTGCCTTGCTTTTCAGCATCCTCTTTTCCAGTCAAGTCTGTGCTTGCATTCCCCTCCTCAGATCTCACCTTCTTGGCTAAAATGACAAAAAAGAAAAAACAGAAAATATGATTTAAGTATACAGAAGTTTGAAACAGACAGTACTCATACACTACAGATTATTTCATTTTTCTTCAGTTCAAATAATGTTTATTTAAAACCATAGAAACATGCTTGTTCTTCCTATATACAAGAAAAGGATGATGATGAAGAACACGATGATGGGAATGATGGAGCAACTGTTCATTTTTTTAATGATTAACTTAAATCACATCAGCCTGATTATATATTTTATTAGTGTGTTATTTGTTAATCTTGTATTTTAAATTTATAATAGTAACTGTTCCAAACAGTGCAATATTTTATTTTCTCAATTTGGTTGAAAAGAAAAATCATACTCGTCCTGTATTGTAGCTTCCCATCCAATGTCTTAATAGGGAGCGCATCAACAGGATCAACTTGTAAGTCATTTTCCCGTGAATCTAATGGAGCATTGTTTCTGTTTCTACTTTCATACAGCCTCTCTATCTCATCTTCAGACTTGTCCGCTACTCGGGTGACATGCCTTCAAGACCAAGCTTTATTTCAGATTCAGACAAATAAAATTTTCTAACATAACAAAAATCGCTGGCACCAACTATTTATGAACAGCTTGCACAATGTTATCTATCAGTGACTATATTGAAGGATGTACAAAAGAAATGCGCTGCTATCCTTGAAAGTTTTCTATGCAGAACGTGAAATTGATGACCTCAGGGTACACAGACATGACATGTTCCAAAAAACAAACAGATTGAATCAAAGAGTAACAACTTACTTGTCAATCTTTTTTTTATCAAAACGGGCTAGGAAATTAGTGAATCTGGGATTTTCTGAGAAATACTCCACATCCTCATCAGATATTTCAAATTCTTCATCTGGCGTTTCAGGTGGGAGCTCTGGAGGCAGAATGACTTTCCTTCTTTTCCCCATTTTTTTATTCCTACAGAAAAATAACAATTAATAATAAGTGCAATTGTATTGCTTCTGGAATTTACAGGATTAGTAGTATGCCCAAAGTATAGCCCAATTCAAAACACAGTATGTTGACTTTTAGTAAGAAAACTGCTTTGACCTAGTTACAAGTACAAATTCTAATCGGTAATCTCTCTCAATATCTCAATCTCGCTATAAGAAATGAAACATTTCAGAGAGTGGAGAGGAAGGAAGGAGGTCGTACCGGTGGCGCCGCAGGAACGGAAGAAGGCTGAGACCGAGATAGAGGAAGGAACGAGGGTTTAAGGAATATAAATAAGTTTTTTATTTTTTACGTATGTGCCCCTGATGAGAGGCGATATCTCATGTCTGTAATAATATTAAGTGACAAAAGGAACTTGCAAAGTGCAGATCCGTTGTAGTCTAGCTGGTTAGGATACTCGGCTCTCACCCGAGAGACCCGGGTTCGAGTCCCGGCAACGGAAACCTTTTTTTTTTTTTTTGCTTCTTTTCTCTCTTTCCATTATTGTATTCTTTAATGCTTTTGCATTCAAACTGAAAGGGGAAATTAGCGAATTAGTAAATTGCAATGATCTTCTAAGTATCAGCTGCTGTAACATTTTTTTTCATCCTCTTCTCTTACAGAAACATTTTGTCAGACCCTCCGGAAAAAGATGTACATAAACAGTTACATCAGTTCCTTTCTTCCCATTTCCCTACCTCTCCTATATGCTTCTCTAAAAAAGCATTTGAAGAATTGAAGTTCTTGCTATCCTTATTTATTGTACATTTGTACTGCTTTATAATTTTTTTATAACATTGTTTTAAATAAATTTATTCGACATATGAAGTTTTTGGTTTTTATGGTGTAGACTAATTGTACACCAAAGTGGAAATATATTAAAAATTAATTAGTCAATTTGTCAGTGATTTAATTTGGTCTTTATCAAATGCCAAATAATTTTTAAATTGATTCAATCTTATTACATAATTCATTTAAACTATGAAATTTATATTATTTTTATTTATAATGTTATTATAATAATTAAAAAAATATAATTGTCAATAAATGTCTAAGCTAAATGTCCAATGATTTACATCGTAGGAACATTTTACACTGCAATCTTTTTTCTTTTTTTAAAACAGTAGCTTTTTTAGAGCTACTTGTTTCATTAGAAAAAAAAAATTATAATAGATTTTATGTTATTTTTAATTTTAGTATTGTTATAATTATCAAACAAAAATTATTGTCAATAAATATCTCATCTTTATAAATGCCCAAAGATTTATATCGTTGTAACATTTGTTTTTGTGGTTATGTTTACACGCGAAAGTGGATATTCGTAGTAGGTTTAATACGTTTGGTTAAGGATTCTAGCTGTGCTGTTAATATAGTTAGGTTCCAGTTATGGGTGGTGGTAAGTAGTCTAATTAGGTTAGTAAGAGGGAGTCTTTTTTTTTTTTTCTTTTTTTGAAAAATAGTAAGAGGGAGTCTAACGAAGTCACTCTTGTTTTTATCTTGTATCAGACTTGTTTCTTTTAATTCCACGGAGGCCAATTTTAGAAAAAAAAAAAAAAAAAAGATCAACCTTTATTTTTAAAAGTTTCTTATTTTGTGCCCTCACGAAGAGATCTTGCCACCGAAAGGGAAAAATAATAGGAAAAAAACGACCACAGTGGGAGTCGAACCCACGACCTTCTGATCCGAAGTCAGACGCGCTAATCCACTGCGCTATGCGGTCTTTTGATGCTAGGATCAAATAATGTTTATAATAACATAAAAATATTTTACGCACTGAGTCTGAGGCACATGGTAGCGGATTCGAGATGTCCAACAGTCACGAGTAGGAGAGGTTCAACCAAAACACCCGGTCACCCAAACCCACTCCATTAATCAATCTTTTCCACTCTTATAAAAACACGCCAACAAAGCTAGCTATGTCAACAGCACTACTACACAAAACATAAACAACACACAACGCTCTCTTCCTTGTACAATTACTTAAAACCTCTCAAAATGCAGAAACAAGCTCCATCCATCCCTCTCTTTATCTTTACTCTCTTCCTCCTAGTTGCCACAGCATATGCGAGTCGCATGTTAACCGCAGAACCCACCGCAGGATCTGCTATAGCCAACCCAGCCGCCACATCAGCAGCCTCACCGGCCTCTGCACCTGTCGGTTCAGCCGACCTGCCACCAGCCGGGGATCAACCACTCATATTTTACATGCATGATATACTCGGTGGGTCCAACCCATCAGCCCGAATAGTGGCTGGTATAGTTGATGATGTGGCAGTCAGCTCGCAGTTACCTTTTGCTCGTCCAAATGGTGCCGTGCTGCCGCTTGATAGTAATGTCAATGTAAACAGCGGCAACAACGGGGCCATTAATAATAACAACATACCATTCCTTACCGGTCTTGGTGGCACCACAAATGCCATCAACACAAACAACGGTGGAAATGCAAATGGTGTACCTTTTTTCGCAGGAGGCAATCTGCCAGAGGGGACCACATTGCAGAAACTGCTTTTCGGAACCATGACAGTGGTTGATGATGAACTAACAGAGGGGCCAGAGCTTGGATCAGGGAAACTGGGGAAGGCTCAGGTTTAATACTACTATATCCTATACCTTTTATTTTTAATTTTTTTTTCCTTCTATTTCTTAGCATGGAAATGATCTCCCGCTGCCGACATATAAAAATTTTTTACCATCCTGAACTTAATATTGCTGACCTTCTTGGTTTAACCATTTGTGCTATTTTACCATTTTGGACGTGACCTAAATTTGGCAATTCTCTTTTTATTTATTTCTTTCTGGGTTCTTGTCAGCGCCTTTTTGTACAATGTGATGGTATTCTCCAAATTTTTATCAAGACTTCTTTTTCAATCTAATATACATGCTGTGTCTCAAACTCTCAATTATCAGGGATTCTATGTGACCAGCTCAATAGATGGAGCAAGCCAGACTCTAGCACTGACAATGATGTTCAAGGCCGGTGAGTATGCTGACAACATCAGCTTCTTTGGGGTCCACCGCACTATTGACTCGGAGTCACACTTGGCGATTATTGGTGGCACCGGGAAGTACGTCAACGCAGGTGGATTTGCCAAGGTGGCAGTGGTCCACTCAGCAGCAACACAACATGAGACTGATGGTGTTGAGACTGTGCTGGAATTTTCAGTTTACCTTGCGTACTAGCATTTGTTTCAAGTTTTTCCAACTTTACTTTTCTAATTTCTTGTCAAAAGAGTGAGTTTGGCTTGTACAATGATATATTAGTGTGGCTTTAATTAAGCGTTCTTGTTCCTTATTCAAATATTGACCGAACTGGTATCATGTTTATATAAGAAAAAAGTTCTTGCGGATTTCGTCCATATAGTATAACAAAGTAGATTCAAATTACTCGCAGAAAGCTCTAGGATCTAAATTTCAATAGTTTAATTTGAGACTACGGAAGAAGTTATTGAAGAAAGGTTTGTAATTGTTGTTAACATGGTGCACTTTGCATGGGGAACAGCAAACAAGAAACATAAAAGAAAATGAACACACCAAATGTAGAAAGCAAATGTACAAATTTCAGAAAATAAGCATGGCATATAATAAACTGTATCTTTGTTTATATAGTATAAAAGAAACAAACAAATTATATACACGAGAGTCAAGTCCACACTGGACATTTTACAACTCTACCCAACATGTCTTCAACAGTTAAAATGTTGTCGATGGCATTCTCTAAAAACAGAATTAAAAATACAAGCACAAATTAAAGTTCAAATTATTTTGTTTCGGACCTTAGTTCCTCCTCAAGCTCATCAAACTCCCAACCACTAATTTCATCAGCTGAAAAATCTTTCCCTTCTTTTCCAAATTCCAACTCAAATTTCGCAAGATCTGATTCAGGGTCCAACTCCTGTTTAACTTGTACAGGGGATTTTGGCGAGTCAATTTGGGCTGGTTTGGGTGAATTTGGAACCTTAATTTCAGTAGATGCACTTCCTTGTGACTTATCTTCGGCTTTGTTTTTTCCTTTTGGAGACTCAATTTCTAATTTTGGCCTTGATATTGAATCAAATTCCTCGCGCAATTTTTCAATCTCAACAAACAAAATTTTAATGTCCGGATCTTCTTTCCTGTATTAAAAGTAATAACTATAAAACTTCCTTTCATTAAAAAAAGATAGGGCCCTGTTAAACCCAGCATCAATTTGGATGCCTCTTTCAGGAATTGAACCCGTCTCCCTAAAGAGGCAAGGCTACTCACCTTGTGTGAGCCAATGGTTCAAAAATAATCTATACAAGGGCACCCATAACAAAAAAACAAGTGCAACATAATATGCAGTGAATCTTTTTATTTCCAATTAACTGCATTGAAATTTACTAATTTTGTAGCTTAAGATACTTCTGCATTCATTTCTAACAGTGAGTGAAAATTGCAGTTCTTATACCTAGATATGTCCCCTTGCTCAGCATAGAAAAGATCCTTCATGCGATCAACCACGCCAAATAGAGTCACAATCTGGAAAATAGACATATTAGAGTGTTAAAAGGGAAAAGAAAAACAAAACACATAGATTGAATTTCGATTTCTTTATGCTCATCTTCTTTTGAAAGTGCTTATTTGTTTTTGCTTTTCCTGACAATTAAAATGATTCACAAGTCAGCACTCAAGTTCTATAATGTGTACTTATTTCCTTTTTAATATCAGGCATATTCTCTACTTTTCTTGTTGTATTAGCTTTCTTTACGAGGGTATTGGAAGCAATGGACCGACATGCTTAGCAACTGACATAATGTTTCCTGCAAATGGCTGCAATGTATGTATGATTCTACATTCTAACTATATACCTTTTTCTCAGTTTCCAAGTATTCCTCCTCAAGATCTTTCTTCGGATTCGACTCTTCTACCATCTCAAACCTGTGCAGTATTATTGAATGCAATTTTCCTTTTAGTTCTAAACCATAGTATGTCTAAATATCAGACAACAAGACAATAATTAAGAGTCAAAGTACCTCTCGTTAAAATCATGCAAATTATCCACAAATGTTCTGATGCGCTCAATAGCAGGACCGAGCATGTCCTATGAAACCAACACACGATTAGAAAGAAAAGAATTATTCACAAATTCAGTCAAAATAAAGAATGATTCTCTCACAAGTATACACTGCCAAAATCGTTGGTATCCTGTTAATCTTGAACTCCTATCCATAAAAACCTTGTGGTGATGGTGGCAGTCCAAATTTGTAGCAGTGCAAATTTTAGAAAAAAAAATTAGGAGGGTTTATATAGGTAGAAAGACCTTAAATTCAACAAGGTGATGCTTTGTGACCTCAGCAAAGTTTTTCTTACTCTTCTCCAATTCCTCGCTACAGACAACAAAATTATAATTATGAAAACAAATACTACATGCTACAGTAACAAAATATTTTTGCACTAACTTCATTTTATGCCTATGTGTATTCAGCACTGATCATGCTGGGACAAACATAATTAAATTTCCCCAGAAAAATGTAAATTTCTTCTTGTTTAATACGTCACCAATTTTGGCCAATGCAATTCCTACTTTTATGTGATTTTTATCTGTGTGGAAACCTAACTGATCCATGATAGTAGTCAATCCTGAAAGTGGTGCAAAATTCATGAGCTTAAACAAGCACAGTATCACTAAATGGAACTCTGCAAAATTTGCATGTGAATGTACAGAGCTGTTCAGCAACACACAGGATAGAGAGGCCATGTGGAATAAAGTCTTCAAAACTTGAGTCACTTCCACACTATTCCAATTATGCTTGGCTAGAATGAAATAATGGGAAGAATGGAATTGGGCCTATTCCGGCACATGGAAAAGCCAATCTTCCTCAATTTTGTTCCCCAATGGAATTGGGGGTAGTCAAAGTATAGGACTGAAGTGCAACAAGGAGGTTTGACTGCCAATATTCATTCAAATTCAACTTTTTCACAATTTCATTCATATCCAATCCAGTTTGGTATTCCAAAAATTTCCTTCACAAGTTCCCCTATTCCTTCATGATTTCTATACATTACAAGAATTACAATCAAACAATTTAATATTGCTTTTACCTAGATAGCTTTTCCTTTGTTTCAGTATACGATGATTTAAGGCGCCATGTGTCCTCTAAGAAGTTAATCCAAGTGTTCACGACATCTGATTCTACTTTGCAGGATGCTATTGACCGAGCAAGCTCATCCTCCTATGGGTCAAGTACATAAGGTCAGAAGAGTTTTCACCTCGATCTGCCTATGAGAGATTTCAATTTGAAACATACCCCCGATAGATTGTGATTTTTACCAACCCTTGCAAATTGTAGAGAAGCACAACTACTAAGTTAAAGATGTGACTTAATTAAGGACAGGTTAAATGCAAACATGAAAAGCTTGAAGAGTGGACATGCAAAACTATAAAGAACAAAAATAAGAACCTTGGTTTTCAGGTGCAGTACAATTTGGTTGCTAGCTTCATCAAACTGATCTCTTTCTTCCCTTGTTTTCTTTAGGCGTGAGTTTGCCGCATTTAAGGATATATTGACCTGAAAGTGTAGCAATTAAAATTTCAAACATAAGGTACCTTGTTCAAACTAACAATTGCTTATTTCAATGTAGAGTTGTATCATCTTTGATTATCCATTTACCTTCTTTAATTTAGCTTCCAATTCATCTCTTTCCTTTTCAAGCTCGGTAATCTCAGCCACCAGCTCCTTTTTATTAAAACAATAAAATAAAATCAGAACTAGAACAGTATATCAATAATGATTAATCCAACAAGTACTGTTACATCCCCAAACTGAAATAACAGACGGGTATTACCTGTTCAACCACATCTACTTCATTAGCCTTTTTTGCACGAAAATTGAGCGCCTCCTCCTTCTGGCGCCTATTTTTATTTAGGAGAATTGAAAGAAAAGAAATAAATGAATGAGTGCACTTCAATTAACATGAAAACTTTAGTTAGTTACAATGTTTTCCTTTTTCTTTTGCTTTTTCTCATTTTTTCTATGTGGGAGGGTAGGGTGATAGTTGACCTGTGGTCTAAAATACGCTTTTCAGCCTTAGAGGAAGAATTGGCAAGAGATTGTGCTAACACCTTCAGCTTGTCAACCTAATAAATAATTAAATTCAAATCAAAACTCATCATTTAATGCAAAGGAATGAATTCATGTAAGCCCTTATGAGTAGAAAATACTATGTGTACCAACTACCAACTGATATATCAAAAAAAGGGGGAGGGGGGGGGGGGGGTGGGGGGGATTCTTTGGATATGATCAAATTGCCCCACTTTTCTCCATCATTTGTTCATAGAAGCAGACAAAAACAAGCAAATAAACCATGAGGGGGCCACTTGAGGGCAAAATATTTAAGCAAGCAGCGCAAATAGAGGGGTATAAGATATTTTTCATGCATCGTAAGTGTACATAGTTTTGTCATGCTTTAAGTGTACGCATTATATGCTATTTTGCAGAATACAAATAACATTATCCTTAGTGAGCAAGATAACCTAAACAGTTTGAATTTAAGTTATATTCTTCAAATAGTGAAAACCAAATCATAAGGTACATAGAGCAAGAGATACCTTCTGAGAATGCGCTTCTGACGAATCTCCAGTGGAAATTGTTTTCTTCTTCAGTGCAATTGTTTCCATTTTGGAGCACAACCGTGCTTCAGCAAGCGCATTTTTTAGTGCCTATTTACCCAAAAAATTAGAGCATATAGATTAAAGGTATATTAAATGGGCATGCACATATGCATGTAGAGATGCATAAACCAATTCAAGCATTCACCAAACTGTAAATAGATACACCAGTTTCTCACTTCCAAATATGGAAACATACAGCAACCGATTTTAAAAGAGAAGTTCATTAAACTTATGCATCCATGCAGAAAGGAATGTATACAACATATATTAAGTACATCATGAACACATGAACATGGCAGAAGTTAATGTATATCACATAGATAAGTACATCATGCTCGCATTCTTTAATTAAAATGAGATATGTGCATTTCATTGAAAAAATATATAAAAACACTGATAATCCACATATCAATGATAAATTTGCAAATACGTACATATAAAGCTGAGAGAGCAACATTGCTAGAAATGATAAAAAAAAAAAGGACCAAGCACACTTTGGAATTATGGAAGTTAGAAGTACCTCCACTGTGGCAAGCGTTTTCTTCTCAGATGCCTTATCATCATCAGTTGTTATTTTTGCTCGCATCGCTTCCAGTTCCTTGATCTTTACTTCAATTCTTGATGCCTCAGCATCCAACCTAAATTGAAAGTATGATTATTTGGTAAAATTCTTATATCCAGGCTTATGAACTCGTAACTTAACTTCCAATTTATATGAAGAATGGATTCCATATGCAAATCGAAAGTAAGTATCCATATTAGAAAGGTGATGCTAAGGGACTTATAATAAATGTACATATATCCTCATTGACACAATAAAAACAAAGAGCTACTCTGGTGCTAATTTTCTTTTGTATTTCTTTGCTAGTGATTAAATATGTAAACTAACTGGAAGCAAACCAGGAAAATATCGAAAAAAAAAGTAGGCTGATAGTTACTTTTCAACAATTACCAACCTGACAACATCAGCACTTAATTTCAACCCAGAAATAGCAACTTGAGCAAACTGTAGTAGTTCTTCACCCTTCACCTGAAAGTTGAATTAAGTTGAACTTGAAACACTAGAAAAAGTATATACTATACAGACGAAATTGAAACAGCTGGCAAACATAAATATTTAAAAGAGAGAAGTAAATGAAATGAAAAGCAAATTATACCAAGACTTCTTCTTTGTAGTTAGAGAAAACTTTGGCCAGATCTTGAATGCTGCTGATTACTGCATTGTGTACTTCTTTCCCTCCTGTCAGACAGATGCTTATAACATAAAAATAAAATAAAATAAAATAAGTGAGAGTCGTGAGACAAAGTAAAATAAGGATTTATATTAAAGCCTCTAAACTATAAAAAGGTTCAAACTGTCAAACAAGTAAATCAAGATCAATTGTCTGTCTGAAGCAATTCACTAGTATTTGAGGTTGAGCTCATGAAATCCCCTTGGTAGCTGAAGCTCATACTAGCTTCCCCCCAATAGCATTGTTATTATGATAAATCTACTTCTATCTAAACATGGACTTCAATCTATATATTATTCGGTTCAATTTCACCGTCTCATAATTTAAACTAATATATTTTTCCTCTTTGATTTTATCCTAATATACTGTGTTTTTGAAACTGAAAGGTCAAAAGTCTCTTTCCAGTGATTTTATCCTGACATATGTTTTTTAAACTGAAAGGTCAAAAGTCTCGTTCCAGTGATTTCTTGGATGGTTTACCTTGCAAGTATCGGCTGAATGAAAAAAAAAAGGTGTAAAAAAAGCAGGAAAGGTATGAGAAGAGAAGGTTGATGGCACTACCTAAAGATGTCCAAAAGAAGGGATACCTCTTCCTCTGTTGGAGCCTCCATTATCTGAATCAATAAATAACTACATTGTTACCACAAACAATTCTCTCCACATTTCACAAACACACAAAAAGAACTCAAAAACCCTCAACGTAACAACTTACCATGGAGAGTGTAATGCCTTCAAGTGCTTGGCTATACAAGAACACCTCAAGGAAGTTCATTGGCTCCTCTCCACTCTGAGGATCATAAAATAATACCTACACAGAATGAAAAAGAAAATAATAAACAAACAATATGCATTTGGTCACTAAAGAAAAATAAAACATTCACTATTCTTGCATTGATCTCCACAAAGGTACCTCCTAAGCACAGCTGCAAAACAGAAAAAACATATATATATTTTTCAACCTAATTCACACTCACCAAAGGAGCCTTTCTAGGAGAAGTGATGGGCTCAGCGGAGGCCTCAGATGTTTCAGTACTTTTCTCGTCGGCAGGGGCACTTTCATAATTTTCAATCTCCTTGAGTGCCATCAACCAGCGCTTCAAGAGTTGAACCCTTTCAACGCCACGGCAAGAAACAGCTACTTCTTCTAACCTTTTCACAGTTTGTTTGAAACTTCTGTAATTTCTCATGCCCTAGAAAAATATGTGACGCCATATTAATCAGAATTAGAGATTCGTATAAACATTGTAGTTAATACTGTGCATTTCTTTTTGTCGGAACATATCCTTGAGGAATAAAGTAAAATGGGCAATGGGATGACAGCTTTCAATATTTTAAGAAAAAGTTTTAGGAGTAATCAAGCACAACGGCGGAGCCAGAGATGTTATTGGGTCAAAAGTACAAAAACTTATAACATAACTATCATATCCACTCATACAAAGCATCAATTTTTCTATTGCACTTCAACAGAGATTTGTGTAGAACACATCCTGTCCTACCTACATTAGAATCATTGTGCATATTATTTCATTATTTTAAGTCAATTAAGGTAATAAAAGATGGAAAATATAGATTATATTGAAAAAAATGTATTGCTTCCTTCTCAACTCCAGAGAAAGCACTTGTGTATGAATAAAAATACATAGGGGCCTTTCAACCAAGCACAATTTGTCAAACACAATTGGTCATGTTTTACCATAAGAAGTGATCGGCACTTCGCCATCCGTGGTACATACTAGTTAATCCATTTTTTTTAAGTAAATCTAGTTTGTTAACATGCCACGCTATCAAATCCGATACAGTGCCAATGACAAAATCAACCATTAAGTGCTTCTTAGAATAATAAAGCATTCATTGATCAAAGGAACACTTCTATGATTACTAGAGGCAAACCAAACCCGATCCTATACACGGTTTTATTTCCACACTAAAGCCTTCCATAAATTACCAATAGATCGAGTCAATTAGAGCACAGAAACAGGATAACTTGTTAATTGGATGGATAATCAACTAGAAAAAGGAGAGAATTACAAGGTGATCTTGGAAAAGAAGCTTGGCGCCACCGGAAACGGCATTCCCGGCCTGGGTGGCGACGGTGTCGGCGTAGGTCTTCACCTTGCCTCCCGCCTCCACCGCCTTGCTCACGGCGTTTCGAATCCACGACGACATCTGATCTCTTACACACACACACAGAGAAGGGGGTCAGAGTCTGAGAGAGAGAGAGAGGGGGGAGAAGAAAGAAAGGGCCAAGGGAGAAAGGTAGCTGAGAGAGAGCCTGAGACACGAGACGAGAGAGTGTGAGGCACGCAGTGAAAATCTTCTGTGGTTACTGCGAGTGGTTACAAGTATGAGGCGGGACAAGAAAGGAGGGTCTCATACTCTCATAGACTCATAGTCTCATGCCACGAGTAAGGTGTTCTCGATTACTGACATAGTGGGCCCATATGTCAGTTGTAAAAGCCATTGTAGGGTTACATGCGAACCCAAGGGACTCCGGAATCCTGGATTAGTACGAAGGGTTAGGTTAATCTCGTGCTAAACCCGGGAATTCGGAATCTCGAATTGTTACAAACAAACAAAAATTAGTAAATGTAAATTTCTAAGTGCGATTGTTAAAGTTATTATTAAATTGAACGAAATTATTATTTTTTTACTCTAGTTTTTTACAAACAGAGATCCTTCAAAGCAAACAAAATCCCTTACTAATGCTATCGAATCAGCTATCCCTGCACAAAATCTAGCCATTCACTAAAATCCCTACTGATTATTTCAGCCAAGTAAACACATGTAACCCCACTCGAGCTTATTTATTTACAACTCTATCCGACTTTGACCCGCCAGAAGCCATTGTAAAAGAACACATCCAACCAGCTAGTCCAGCTAAATAAAACCCACTGTACCAACTTTAGAAGCAGGTATTATTACAAAACAAGATCACAAATTTTTGAATAATAAGCAGCCTCCACTATGCATGCTAGAGATGTCAAGTCATCAAAATTCTAGTTCCACCCAGCTCCTCAAGTTGACCTCACTCTCCATGTTTGCTCCTTCTGGCACCTGAAATACTTTTGTGTAGTTAGCCATTCTCATCATTGGTTCCACCTTTTGTAGAGGGATCATATCACAGTTCACCGGTATTCAATTGGAGATGCACTCTTTGACGACTGCTGGCGCCAGACCTAACCAATAGCCTATAGTTGCACATATTTCATTAGCATTTGTCTCATTTCATTGGTACAATATGATTAAAGGTACAGTTATTTCTTTTTAGCCAAATATTTCAACAAATAGCACTATACATAATCAAAAGAAGCATGTTTGTTATTCTGCTATAGCTGCAATGCAAACTGGACAATATCACTCACATTCTGCCAAGACATAAAGTTTTTGACAATAACCCATCCAGTACCAAATTCTTTGGGCATAAAAACAAAGCAATAAAAGATGTGCAAAATTTTCAGCATTATCACAAGACATACATTGTGAACTACCATTCCAAGCCCCTTTTGAACAAATTATCCTTAGTAAGTAATCTATTCTTATGAAGGAGCCACATTATGGTAAGTAATCTATTCTCATAAACAAATAAGTTTCAATCTCTTTTTATTATTCTGTAGATATTTGTATATTCTGTGAATGTTTGCAATTTTTCTATATGTCAAAGGGATGTTGATATAAAAAATTACTTGTTAGAATAAGGCTCTAATAAATGAAGAAGGGAGAGTTTAATTAAGTTAAACACAAGAAAAAATAAAAAGATTGGAATGAATTTTACTGATTACACGAGTGGTAAGGAGAATTGAAGCTCGATTTTAAAATAAAGTTAATATAATCGATCACGAGAATTTAATTTTTCATCAAATTTCATGGTTTTCTCTAATAATTCAAAACACAATTTTGGCTCAAAATTGCCAACGTGAAGTTTGTTTTAGAGCAAGGTTCCAGATGTGTATGGCAACTTTAAGAACTAGGACAAGAGTTTATTTATAGTTTTCACAAATTCACATGAAACTAGTTAGAACAAAATTAGAACAAAGTTTGTTCTAGTTCTTGTTTCTAATTCATGAATTTTCAAACACATATTTCATCCGTCTTTGTTTTTTTCCCGCTTCCTATGTTGGGATGTGTCAAGAACAAAGAACAAGAGCCTTGTTTCTTGTTTTCACAAATCCAAACATAGCATCAACAAGGAACAAGGGCTTGTTTTTAGCTCCAACAAATTTTTTTAGGGTATGTTTGACAAATGGGTGAACTAGAAGCCGAACTAGAACAAGGTTTGTTCTAGTTTTAGGTTCTAATTCCATAGATTTGGTAGAACTAGAACAAGAAGGCGAACTAGGTCTTGTTCTAGTTCGGGCTATGTTTGGTAACGTCGAACTAGCCTAGTTCGCGAACTAGCTAGTTCGGCTTCTTGCCAAACATAGCCTTATAGAATTAAGAACAAGAATTAAAACAAGACTTGTTCTAGTTTTTATTCTAGTTCACACTCTCTCCCAAGCACACAAGCTAGCGATTCACACTAAATGTACTTTAGCTCCCATTTTAATATGATTCATATTATACGACGAACAGAGCTTATGATAGAGAGTTCTTTCAAAGACACATTTGATAGCGAAATAATATAAGACTTTGTTATCGTCAAAGTTCTTTTTTATTAATTTACGTTTTACTTTTCCAGGACCAAGTATACCATTGCGCGCAGGAAATGAATAGTTTATTATTATTTTTTTCACTATGTATTCCAACATATCGTTTTAAAAAATGTTAAAATGCACTAATCAACTTTTACGTTACACAAGTTCGTTCTTCTAGATGTCAGGTATTTTATTTTATAAAATTTCCACCGGGTTACCCTGCTTTGCAACGCCATGTATTTTCTACCGTGCTAATGCCTGAAATGGCACATCCTAGTTGATCTAGTTATTCACATTTTTTTTTTCCATTGATATACTTTCTTAATTTAAAGATCACTCAAGAATATTTAAAAAAATAAAAAATTGAAAATTAAACTTTTAAATATTTCGAAGGAAAAGAAAATTCATGGTTGACCATGTCATATACACTCACAATCCGCAGCAAGTAAAATTGAGACGAAGCATATATGTTTTCAGATTTAACTAAAAAAATGCAAATATAAAATTGAGACAATTTAGTATTAAAAATCATACATTCGGTAAATAGTTGGACCCAAAAATATATTTTTCTTTGAAATGATAAAAAATTTTATAATAAGCAATGACACGAGAAGTTATGTGGATGTCTCAAAAGTACAATATAAATTGAATTACTCTAAATTAGTTTTTTTTTTCTATCTGATATAGATTTCAACGATTGGATACATCTCCTTTAAATATAGCTCGCGAAAATATGAGGCACTGATAAGAAAAAGATAACGAGAAGAGAAGATGCGATCTGATAATTCAAAATTTACAAGTTTTATGTGTTAATATTTAATAATTTAAACAGCTCGATCAAATATATTTCCTTTGTTCAATTCTCAAAAATCAAGGACATATTCCATCCCTTTGTTTACAAGAGGTTCCTCGAATTTGTTTCAAATTTCCATCCAGACGACCAATTCCTATGTATTTCCAACTCATATCCAAAACCAAAAAGAAAAAAAAATGCAAAACATTATTATCCAAACAAAGCCAAATGGTTATCTACTTATCTTCATTATGTTTGCGTCTCATGATTTGGCCTAGTTTCTTTTTGCTTCCCCCGCAGAAGCAGAAATAAAAATTGTTTTTAAAGCCGAGATGCAAGTTTAGATGGAGGAATATTTCTCATGCATTATCTATCTTTTATTTGAAGAAAAAAGATTCCATGAAATGAGCAAAATTTTTATTGGTGGGAAATTTCCTAACTTTAATTCACTATTCTAGAAGCGATATTTACTAATTGCGGGTCATTTTCTCCAAAATTTTAAGACCCGTCATATGAAAATTTGATACAATAAAACTACAAGATTTGTGAGGTTACAACATGTTTGAAGATTCCTTTGAATCTCCGCCTTCCTTACCAGAAGACACTTTAAGCATTTTCCAAAACTAAAATACTGACTTAATTCCACTAATTTAATTTTCAAAAGAAATAGATTCCTTCTTATTTACGGAACTGCCCTTCTCCCTCTCTATTTTATCTGCTCCAAACCCCCACTTGCTTGTTTCTCTCTTCTTCCAATCCCTCTCTTGGTTCTAGGAGAGACGACTTTCACATTATAGGTACTCTTTTCTTTCTATCCCTTTTTTCAAGTTCATTTATTGAATTACATGAAGGTTTTGTTACCTATTTGTTTCTTTCTTTTCGATTGATTTTAACTGATCTTTTTTTTTTTTTTGAGGGTCTAGTTACGATCTTTTTATCAGTTGAAGATTTTTAAATATATATATTTGTTAGCAAGAATTTGTGTTGTAATCTGGGGAGTGGAATTAAGCTAGTGAGTGGATAAAATTTTTCTTTGCTTTTATTTATCAAACCAAAATTTATTAAAGGGAACTGTTAGATCAAATAGAATTCGGATAAAATTTTATAGGCCTCGTTGTTTTTTTTTTTTTTTTGCCTTTTTCTTTTTGTGTTTGTTTCGGATAGTAGTAAACCTTCTGGGTTATTTCAAAATTCCACACGTATATATTGAAAATTTGGAGAACATCGAATTGGAACCTCAATTTATTGCCTGATTTAGATTGAAACCTGAACAAACAGAAACTTAATGTACAAATCAGCAGGAAATTAAAAAGTATGTTCAATTTCTCATTTGGACTGTTTTTTAAAGAACTTTTGGGTCCACTTATATTAAACGTTTATGTAGTGAAAAATATTACTGCAATATAGCCTCTATATCAAAGGGAATGATCACTTGACGATTATTACCTCGATTTAACAACTTCAGGTAAATTCATAGGTCTATTATATATATTAACCAGATAGACAGTCTAATAATAAAAATTTACGTAATTTTAAAATTTTACTTTTGAAAATTACTAACAATGAGTGATTGTCGAGTGACCTCTCCTCCTAATTGAATATACTTCCTAATTTAAACGTAAACTCCAGTAAATGCATACCCAAAATTTTTAAAAGTTTAAGAAAACCTTCCGCTTCTGGTATAGAGCCTATAGCCGTCCTAATCAGTTTGCGTTATAGTGAGAAGACCCAAATCATTTTACATAACAGGAATTATAACCACCATCGGCAAATAAACCATCGCGAGCCATCGCTAAACACAAAGTGAACACATACAACAAACAAGATAAACATATAGGCTAACAAAGTGAACACTTACAAACAAATAAGTATTGTCATCTTTTGTTCAGATTTTTATATGTATATTGAATTTATTTTTATTAAACTTGTTTGTATGTGCTCACTTTGATCACTATATATGTTCACCTTGTCTATTCTATGTGTTCACTTTATATTTAGCGATGGCAGGGATGGTAAAACTGAAGATGGCAGTAATCAATTTTCTTTACATAATGTACGTAACCATGTATTGTACCAAACACCATTAATTATATTTCATCTTGTAATTTGGGTAACTAGCTTGACTTTGTCTGGGCCGATATGGGCCGATATGGGCCGATACTAGCTAGTACATGACCGGTAATCCGGTATGCAAATAAGAATTAAAGAATATACTGACGTGATAGCAAATTTTTTTAATATATATATTTTCATTTTCAATTAATGGAATAACAATCAGCGCAACATCAAAATTTCAGAATTTATTTTTCATTTATTTTTGTATGTTCTTATTCAAGACATGAAGATGAGTGCGACATTGAAGATTGCTCTTGCGGTGTCGGTCTTTGGTTGTCTGTCCTTTATATTCGGATGCATCGCTGAGAATAAAAAGGTTGTAATTAATTTCTTATATATATATTCTTATAAGACATATTTTATCCATTCTATTAACTACTCAAAAATAATTTAGCTATAGAACCTTCGTTATATAATTTTGAGCTAGAATCAACTCTACTGATATTTACAAACCGCAAGTATCTTTTCTTAATTTAGATTCTATCTATTTGATGCAACAATAATATTTTAAGATCAACTTTGAAGCATCTTCATGAATCTTTTTATACAATTTTTATTCCATTCTCAGATCAGTAATAGAAAATTTATAAAAAAAAAAAAAGAGAATTCACATACAAGTGTAAATTCGATTAATTTTATTTGTTTCACTGTATAGCCTGACAACGGGACCCCATATACAAAAGGAGATGTTGTTGTATGCCACTATCCCAATGATCCCAGCATTGCTCTAGGGGCTTTATCTATCATCTTGCTTGCGGCCTCATGTGTGGCGGGTCAAGTGGCTGTGTTCTTTCCCTACAAGGGGAAGTCTGTCCCTAAAGATGTCTTGTTCTCCAACATCAGTTTGGCTGTTTTCTACATTGTTGCTCAGTAAGCATAAGAATTTCTATGGTTTTTTTTTTTCCATTGGATAATATTTCAATTATGAGGAATAAATAAGAATAATAAAAAAAAATACTCGACCCTAACTTCTATCTCATTGGAGGAGAGAAGAATCTAAACTCAGTACTGTTTATTTCATTTTTCATGTCTGGTTTTGTGTTGGCCGAGCCTTTTGCATTTCACTTATAATTTATATAAAAATGTTTCTACTTTAATTAGTAAAAAATGTTGCCAATTTTTCAATTGAGTAAGACAAGCAATTCTTTAGACCATTCTCCGCTCCGGCCATTTCATAGCTAGGGAAAAAAAAAGGAAAAGAATTAATATATGGCATATGAATATATACTTTTTTAATATATAATTTTTTTTATAGAGGGGTTACTGCATTAGCACTGGGTCTGACATTGTGGGCCACAGTCACCGAGGGGCTTCATCGTCACTGGAACACGCACCACAACCTCGAAACAGACTGCCCGACAGCCAAGACCGGCCTGTTCGGTGGGGCCGCCTTCCTTTCTCTCGATGCTTGCCTCTTCTGGCTTGTTTGTCAGATGCTGACCCTGAATGCTCACTCCGACTACTTGGACCGAGATGAAGACTCCAAGGGTGAATACGGCGAGGTGTTGGCTGCCGATTTCTACACCAGTGGGACTCGCTCCAAGGTGTAAGACGAAGCCTGCCTTTATATCTGATGAAGCATATATGTGTGATCTCTTGGTGGCTGGTTTCATGCTCTTTGAGTTTGTTTGTTGTAATCTTTGTTGTGTGGTGTCTGTTGGTGATTAGTTATATTGCATGCCTTCCTATGGTGAAATCATAACTATTAAGTGATCAAACTATATATTGACTGCATTTTGTACAAGCTTCGCGCTCTAATATATATAGTTATATATATGGCTGTTTTTTCTGTTTTTAAAATAAAATAGTTATTATTAAATCTTAAGACTATGACAGTTAAGAATCTCTTCTCACTTAACATTCTTTTCTTTGCCAATGAATCTCATGATCTCATCAACATTCAAAGAAACCAAATATATATATCGCTATTTATGGATATGTTTCTTAAGTAATATATGTAGCGGGTCAAATATAAGACTTCAATGTTAAAACAATTCAATGGATTGACCCGCCATAGCATCGGCAATTTTACGAAACGCAACGAGAAAAAAACACAGGAAATCTCGATTTTGCAAGATTCCTATGAATCGGGACACCAGCTAAAACACAGGACAAACCTTTCCAAAACTAAACACCCACCAATTTTTATTTATTGACGAGTTTGCCCCTCGATTATTTATCCGCTTGTTACTCTTCAGCTCCAAACACATTTCTGCTTCTTTCTTCCATTTCTCGTGAAATTCTCTCTGATTTCTGCGTTAGAAGGTATTTCTACAACTTATATACCCTTATTATGCGATTATTCGAGGTTTGCATCACTATGTTTACTTCTCAATTGGATTTCTCACTGGTGTACTGTGCTGCGGAAGTTGAATCTGGATTTGGAGTTGAAAAATCTGTCAGAAATTGTTATTGTCCCTTTTATTTGTCAATTGAATGTAAGATTCATTCGTATACATTGGTCTTTGAGACATTAATTTGGATCTAGCTCGATTTTGAATTTCAGTTATGTTTATCCCTGATTATGAGAGAATTTCAGTTAGATATCTTCTTGTTTGTTGGCCCAATTAAATTGAAGTCGAATTAAGTCAAAGCTACTGCATGATTCAGATTAGAAAGATTAATTTGAAGTGAAAAGACAATAAGATTACTTCCCATGTACAGCAATTTGATCTATTGGGAAGAAATATGTAATTATCAAGTACTAATATGTGATTGGGAGTTTGAGACAATCTATCTTATTCCAAGAGCTAAATTGGTTAACTGTTTCTCATACTTTGGCAAGTAATTTGTATGCTGTACCTTCCATTTTGGTATTGTGTGCATCTGGTCCACAAATGATTGCATATCATATAGCAATCACCACCATAAGGTACTCAAACTTTAGTGCATTCTATGATTTATTGCTTAATTGTTTATATTTTCAATGTCATTGCTAAGAAATGGCGCTGAATTCTACATGGAGTTTGGCGCTTGGGGTTGCTTTCTTTGGGACTCTCTCTTTCATATTTGGCGTGATTGCTGAGAACAAAAAGGTATGTCCTGCTTTATAAAAGGAAAGTTATATAAATTTACTGTAGTCCTTGCAAAAATCGGGATAAGAAAGGGTTTACTGGTATTAAGAAATGGACTAATTGGATGTCCTTGTCTTTTTATATTTCTTCCATTGTTTTGAGCTTTAATTTTTGGACAAATTTATTGGTTTGACTTGTTTTTAGTTGAAGTTTTATCTCAGAAAATAAGGCCTGAATGAGGCTTGAATGCCTGTTTGGTTTGCTTATCATTATAGTGCCTGAACTAGTTTTGTAAGGACCAGTAATTTCCTAGTTCCTTGTTGATCTTTTACTCACCTTTACTCTTTTTATTTTTTCAATTATTGTTGATGTAGAGCCTCCATTTGGGACTGCAATTAAAGGGAAAGATGTGGTAATTTGCATGGGCCACTGTAACAGAGGGGCTTCACCTCTCCCGGAATGTGCACCACAACCTCTCCACTGACTGCCCGACAGCCAAGACTGGCCTGTTTGGTGGGGCTGCCTTCATAGCTCTAGATGCCACTCTTTTCTGGCTGGTGTGTCAGATGCTAACTCTAAATGCCCGGGCAGACTACTTGGATGAAGATCAAGATGCCAAGGGGCATTACGGTCAGGTGTATGGAACTGATTATGATGCCATTAGTGCCCCGAACAAGGCGTAAGAATAGGGCTGAATTATTAGTTATCTGTCTTATAATTGATGCAATTTAGACGGTGTGGTTATGTAAAGATGGTGCCTGGTATTTTGTATATTATAAACGGTGAATTGTCGGCCACCTTGTTAGCAGATATTAAATGCATTGTTGACATAGTATGCAGCATTGTCACGAATAATACTTATTTCTTTGAATAAAATTGTAAATCCCATATCAAAAAGATGAACCCACCCACCCACCCACTCACACAAACACACACCACCAGACGGCTGTTCACACTGATGAGTGATGGCCTCGTGGAACACGGGAAGGGAAGGGCTACTTACATAGATCATGTTACTAACTATGGAAAATCATTCGGTGATTGCATAAAATGGATGAATTGATTGCTAGTTTCCTTGTTATCTAGCCTTCCAAATATAGGCTTAGTACAGCCTGGATGCAAATCTTGACAGCAATTGGTGAGAGAGGAGTCAAACCACTCCATCCTGAACAATGAGCCAAGCTCCCTGGTCTCAGCCCATGAGCCGAAGGGGAGAGTTATATGAGTGAGATTGGGGAGAATAGTAATAATATAATAGCAAGTTGGCTGGTTGATTGAAGGGAAGTGATTCGGACACCTCTGAAGAGTGATAAAACACCACCAAAACTGATAAAAAGACTAGGGTACCCTCAACCTTATTATAAGAAAATAATTTAGCAACCCCAAATATTGTCCCCAAGAAAAGCCAGATGAAAGTTAAACAGTATATTCGATATACATGACATAGTCAAAACCCAAAAGCCGGCCTAGAATAATTTGAAAGGATAAAAGTCATTTAAAGACAGATCTCTAAGAGTTCTGAAAATCTCATAAATATTTATTTTTCTTATGAGCGATTGGCGCCTCAGTGCAAACAGTACAATTTACAAAGAAGCACTCAAGGCAACTGAGACAATCCAACCACCAGCAACCGGTTTTGTCAGACCACAAGACATCACCGGAAGAGCAACAGAAATTCAATTTAAGCAAAACAACACAATTATACAATTGTTGCTTAAGTTGACAGAAGAAGTTGAGGATCTGAAGGTAGCAGTTAAAAGGCTCAAGACTGTGAAAGGAAAGGAAGTCACTCAGCCTGACGACCTATCCGACTCCCTTGATCAGATCCAACAACAACTTCAGAAGCTGAGCTTAGGTGAATCTAGTAAGCCAGCAGTGCCTAAATTGAAAGGCAAACTTTTTGTGTTCAAAAATCCAAAAGAAATATTTGAAGCCGAGAAAAAGAAGGCGGCATGAGCAGAACACAAACGACAACAGAGGAGGCAAGACCATCAGTATCTGAGAGGGACACAAACCGAACTCCTACTGTTGAAGATCAGATCCGAGGCTACCGCCTAGGATCTAGACTCAGATTTGAGGCTCAAAGGAGGCTCCCTGGTCAATCCAGACGATACCAGCGAAGCCTTGAGTCACAAATGAATCCTGATGCTGAGCTCAGTATATCTCAATACAGACGAGCACAGCAGGTTCCAGCAGAGACTCTGTATCAAGCTGGATGGACAGAAAACAGACACCGGGTATACCAACATTACTCGGATGAAAGAACATTGGTCACAGACGGCCAGCAAGTGGAGTTACCATTTATCTCTGAAGAAAGCTTTAACAGGCTTTTACAAGAAGGGCTCCAACATCTGCATATCGGGCTAATCATGGTTCGATTATATACGCTGCACAGACGAAGTGTAGGTGTGAATGCGCTAGTGTTAATCAGAGACACTAGATGGCGAGATGATAGGGCTGTTATCAGCTCTATGGAAATGGATCTGACATCTGGAACGCAGTTGGCATATACTGCTCCAGATATGACATTAAGTATTCGTGATTTTAGGGATCACATTCAACTGGTGATTCAAACTCACGGGTATGAAGGATGGCAAGGTGGTGAGAGTAATCTCCTACTCTCAAGATCACTAATTGGGCGATTATCTAATACCAGCCACACAAATTTCAGATATAATGTTCAGAATGTGGCCGACCACTTAGCAAGCCGAGGAGTTCGGGCCATCCTTGGCTCACAAAGAACAACCGCAGAACTACAAGGAAGGCAGTGGCTTGTGAGACCAGCTATCATTTCACAAATCCAAAATCCCCAAGTAGCACGAATCCGAGCAAGGACAGATGGCTCATTATCTGTCAGATTTTCAGGGTATACAACAACAATCCCTGAACAGGAAGTCATTCGGGGGGAGAATGATGAAGAAATCGAGCAAGAATATGTGAACTTGCTCACTGATAATGAAGACTGGTATGATGAGGATTGGTATGATAATGATGATGAAAATTGGTTAGGGCAAGGCTGGCCCCATTATCTAGATCCGGAATTCTCTGATCCAGAAGAATTCAGTGACGCTGACAGCGAGGAACTAGGAAACGATGATTCCTTATTTGGCAGTTGGTTCCTGGCAATATTAGGAGCCGAACAAGCAGAACCGACAATAGAAATGTTGGAACCAATAAATCCGTATCAATGGTTTGCAGTAGAACAAATGGATAGCGAAGATGAACTCGTGCAAATGACATTTGCAGAGTTTAATTGGCTAGAAACTATAGAAGCAGAGGCTGAATGGTCCAAAGAGCAAGCCTTAATGATGACTTGTCAATGGGATGAGTCGGAAGACGAAACTGAGGATGATCTACTATCCACGGTGCAATTTCTATCCCAACTAGATGCACCTGCAGACCAAGACGAGGACTTGTTAAGTCTCTGGTCAAAAGGTTTCCAAAAAAATGAAAATGCTGCTGAGATAAAGTGGGATGAATATCCATCAGAGGCAATTTACATGATCGAAGAGATGGAATACCCGCAATTCAAAAGTCTCAAAGAAAATGTGGAAACAGTACTCTCGTCAACAGAATCTTCCCTCACAAGAATACCACCAGAACCAATCATGGGTCCGGCTATGTACCCACCTGGTTCAAGGCAACCACAGAATCTCCAGGTCCCGGAGATAAGAGCACGATTAGACAATATCCGTGGTGGCTATGCAAGACAAATGAATGAAAGATTTAACCTGCCAACAGCCCAAGCCAGTCAAGGCGCAATTCTGGTTCTACCAGAAGACATTGGGCTATATTCGGAAGTTATCTCCCGCTGGGAATCCATTACCCTTAATCTCATCAATGAAAGAAACTGGGCAGATAATAAATCAAAGGTCAATTATATTGAAAATCTCCTAGGAGAAACAGAGAAAAAGACCTGGATTCAGTGGAGAATGGCATACCCCACTGAATACGAAGAGTTGGTAAACATCGCTGATGATCCACAGAATGTTATATCTCAGATCAGGCGAATGTTTTTGTTGGAGGATCCGACAACCGGGTCCACAGAGGAGCAAGATCGAGCGTACAATGATTTGGAGAGACTTTCATGCCATAATGTGAAAGATCTTTTCGACTACATCAATGATTACAAGATTTTAGCCGCAAAATCGGGAAGGATGTTTATATCTCCTGAGCTTTCAACGAAATTTTTCAGGAAAATGCCTCCTATCATCGGCGGAGAAATTGAAAAGGCATTTGCTGAGAAATACCCGGGCAATACTGTGGGAGTTATTCCAAGGATACACTTCACCTATCAGTATTTGTCAGAACAATGCAAAAAAGTGGCACTCCAGAGAAGCCTCAAGGATCTATCATTCTGTAGCCGCATACCAGTGCCAGGCTACTATCAGAAAAATAAAAAGTATGGTCTTCGGAAAGCAAAAACATACCGAGGCAAACCACATGATACTCACATCAGAGTATTCAAAAGGAAGCATGCCGATAAAATAAGAAAATGCAAATGCTTCATATGTGGTGAGGAAGGACACTTTGCCCGAAATTGCACAAGGCAAAAGGGCAACATTGCAAGAGCAGCAATAGTCGAAAATCTAGATTTAGATGACGACTGGGACGTGCTATCGGTTGATCAGAATGAACCAGATAGCGATGCAATCTGTTCATTTTCTGAAGGAGAAGGAGGTACTAGCTATTCTCTGATGGCTGGTATAGGTGAGATGCCATACGAAAACGCGATGATGATGACAAATGAAGAAGTCTCATGGCGAGTGGCAGTCTCACTACCTCAAGAAGTTAAAAATTGTGCGCATCAATGGGAAGATAATGGCCCTGTAGCGCAAAAGTTCATGAGATGTCTGTTTTGCAAAGAGCAGACCAATCCACGGATGCGAGCGCATTGCAGTCTGTGTCATCTAACAGTCTGTCCAATGTGTTCAAGATTCAATCTGGGGAGGAAAATAATAATTCAAAGGTCAAAACCCCAGTACGACGGTAAGGATACCCTAATCAACGAATTGATTGGGTATACAAACTTCTTGTTAGCCGAAAATCAAAGGCTAAAGGCAATGATTGAAGAATTGGAGATGGGAAAGGATCTAGACAAGATGCGAGATCCAACAAAAGGAAAAGCTCCTGAAAAACCAATCCTTGAAGAAATGGATTCGGATGATGAAGCAATTGAAAATCACATCCAAAAACAAAAGGGAGTGATTATCAAAATGATGACGGAGGAAAAAGAGTATATCAGTACTCAAGTTCCAGATCCAAGGAAAGGTAGAAGGGTCTTAAACAGACTCTATAACATTGAGTTAATAATGGAGATACCAGGAGTTGAAAAATTCAAAGTCCAAGCAATCCTGGATACCGGTGCAACAGTCTGTTGCGTAGACCAGAATGCAGTCCCAAAGGAAGCCCTAGAACCAAGTGCTTATCCCATTCAGATCAATGGGGTTAATTCTTCTCAAATAGCCAACCAAAAACTCAAGGGCGGAATGATGGCTATTGAGGAAAATAAGTTCAAAATCCCCTTCACTTATGCTTTCCCGATGGAACAAAGGGACGGAATTCAAATGTTGATTGGTTGCAATTTTATTCGAGCCATGCAAGGAGGGCTCAGGATTGAAGGACAAATGGTGACGTTTTACAAAAATATCACAACAGTTGCAACTAAAGTGGATGCTGAGGTAGCAGCTTCAGCAGCAATTGAAGAGCTGGATCTATCTGAACTTGAGTATTTTGAGATCCAGAGGATAACTGCATACTCTTGCGGTGAGGAATCACAAAAATTCAAGGAAAGATTCCTACCTCTCCTAGAAAGATTGAAGGAGCAAGGGTATATTGGAGAAAATCCTCTCCAACACTGGGAGAAAAACCGAGTAAAATGCAAACTAGACATCATCAACCCAGACGTCACAATCCAAGACAAGCCACTAAAACATGTCACGCCGGCAATGAAAGAACAATTCGATAAACATATCCAGGCGTTATTAAAGATTGGGGTAATACGACCTAGTAAAAGCCGACACAGAACTATGGCCATGATGGTAAATTCGGGTACATCCATAGACCCGAAAACTGGTGCTGAAATAAAAGGGAAGGAACGAATGGTATTCAACTTCCGTACCCTTAATGATAACACGCACAAAGATCAATACAGCCTGCCAGGAATTAACACCATCCTGAAGAAGGTCGGTATCAGTCGGATTTACTCAAAATTCGACCTAAAAAGCGGGTTCCATCAGGTGGCGATGGATCCTGAATCAATTGAATGGACGGCCTTCGTCGTCCCAAATGGATTATATGAATGGCTAGTCATGCCATTCGGTTTGAAAAACGCACCGGCGATTTTCCAGAGAAAAATGGATGACTGTTTCCGTGGAACAGAAGGTTTCATAGCAGTCTACATCGATGATATACTGGTATTCTCTGAAAATGAAGAACAACATGCCAGACACCTGGAAACAATGCTATCAATTTGTGAGAAATGGGGACTGGTGCTCTCCCCAACAAAAATGAAAATAGCTGTGCAAGAGATCGAATTCCTAGGTGCAGTTATTGGAAATAAAAAGATAAAACTTCAGCCACACATAATAAAAAAGATCATATCTTTTGATGAAGAAAAACTGAAGGAAAAGGCTGGAATGAGGTCTTGGCTAGGCATTCTCAACTATGCAAGGTCATATATTCCAAAATTGGGAACGCTGCTTGGGCCACTCTACTCAAAAACAAGTGAACATGGTGATAAGAGGCTCAAAAGCTCAGACTATGAAATTATCAGAAAAGTTAAGCAAGCTGTGCAGCAACTCCCGGATTTAGAATTACCTCCAGAAGGGTCTTACATCATCCTTGAAACAGATGGATGTATGGAAGGATGGGGAGGAATTTGCAAGTGGAAGAAGGCAAAACATGACCCCAGGTCAACAGAAATGGTATGTGCATATGCAAGCGGGAAATTTCCGGTAATCAAGTCAACAATAGACGCGGAAATATATGCGTGTATGGAGACCATGAAGGCACTCAAAATACACTACCTGGATCAGAAGGAAATAACTCTCAGAACTGATTGCCAGGCCATTATTAGTTTCTATAACAAATCGGCACAGAATAAACCGTCAAGAGTTCGCTGGATTAATTTTGTTGATTTTGTTACAGGAACAGGAGTGCAAGTCAATTTTGAGCACATAGACGGAAAAATGAACGTGTTAGCCGATTCACTATCACGATTAACAGCAAAAATGGTGAAAACTGGTAACTGTTATTTCATTGATGAGCAGTTAACAGAATTAGAAAAAGTGCTCGAAGAAACTAGAAGTGCACCGAGTGATATTCTAACTCATCTAGCAACAACTGTCGGTCACATCGGCAACATGCTAGATTTCGGTCCATAACCTCCAGATGGAAGCAAGCGGGCATAGTGGACCGCTGGAAAAACCCACTATACTTGTATCTTAGGAACTGTCTGGTAGTAATCTACGGAAAGTTACTGACAATTTTAGTTTTCTAAATAATTTTATTTGTGTAAATTTTACAGAAAAATGGTGCTTGTTCATTTGAGGAACTTAATGAGAATCCATGAAGGAAGCCCTGCAACTGGTTTTACACCAGGAGGACGACAAGCTTTTCAGCAAGCTGAAAGATGGGCAGCCTTAGGGGGAGAGGCAGACTCTCTTAGGGATTATGAGGTCATCACTGGTGATTTACTCACTGTCTACCCAAGGTCTTTTCATTGGAAAGGAGCCATGCAACTCAGGCTCGGAGAAATACATAACGAACAAATACAAAAAACCATAGGGGAGGTCGAACGACTCATATCCTTGAGCTACTTGCAAAAGATTCGACTAGAGCAGTGGGCATCCAAGGACAACTGGGCCAGCAGTGCACTAGGACCAGTTAATCATAACATAGATGAATTATTGATAATTCACCAGCAGCTTCGTCAGATCCAACAAGGCCATTACTATTAGGGAGACCCACCATCACATGGGAATCTCTATAATATGCTTGCTTTAGGTACCACTCAGGATAGTGCGCCTTTCTTTATTTTCTCTTTATTCCTTGCTGCATAGGTGCAGGAATCTCTTTTTAATTTGTCGGGCAATTATTGTACTAAAAGATGCCCACTACGGTTTGATAAGGACATACCAACTGTGGTAGACGAATAATTGAAATGGACGATGGGGCCCATACGCGCACCCGCATTCAATTATCGAGCTCACCAACCGGTAGCGTTCCTTCTATATAAACAGCAGGATGTTTCACTAAGAGGGCATCACCCAACTTAGTAATCATCTCTTCTTCTCTTGTAACAAAGTTTCCGCTATAATAAATATTTTCCAATAATTTCCACTCTTAAATTTTACACTTACATAGTTCATAATTTTTGAGTTGTTGAGATCCTGAAATCCACATTCGATCGTTCATCGTTCACCATTGGTATCAGAGCAAGGTTTGTTTTTATGGCTTTCTAAATTTCTTCTGTTCTAGGTAGGCATTAAGGGTGCGACTATGTCGACTATATTATAATGAGAATAAATCAATCTCTGGATATTAACCTATAATACAAGTTATAAAAGTACAACCAAAAGAACTATCCTGACCGTACAGTACTCAAAGAATGAGGAAGATCGCGGATAATCACGATAGTGTGAGGCAATACTGGAATAAATTGTCTTAAAGGATAATAGCAAAGAATGATTAGACAATTGGTCATTTTGGGTATACATTTGGGAACCACCTATTTAGGGTATTTTTGTCATTTTGATAAATCTTGTGGTGAGGTATCACTTTTAAGTGGTGCCCAAATCAATTCTCTTGATTGAACTATGCTCGGTACATGGAGGTGGTATGTTCTATTGTAATGGTCTTTTTATGATGCATCTTTGTTCTCTTTTGTTAAAAAATATATTTGGTTTAACTGAATTTTGGTATGCAAAATAGAACATCAGATACAATATTCGGATTGCATAATATATGTGGATTTAGGTACGATCAAATTTTCATTCAAAGCGAACTAATATATATAAGGTAAATTAAGAAATAAACAATTGATTCTTAATTTACAATTTCTTAGAAAGCAAACTCAAAAATCAATTTGAACAGCGGTTTGTCAATCCTAAGTAAATTTTTTAATTTCTCCTAGTTCAATCTGTATACTAATATATATACACACAGTTAAAATACTCAATGCCTTTATTTTTCTTCTATTTCCTGTGGATTCACAAGGTATTCATAATGAAAAGGAGTTCTAGTATGTGAGCAATGGTGAAGCTAGGATTTTGTGTCAGCAGGGTCCGTAAAATTTTTTTTGCTGAAAACATATATATGTATGATGTAACGTCTAATATAGACATAATATAATAATAATTTTTAAATAAACAACTCTAAAATAAGAATACATTAAAAAAATTCATGAGAAATTAAATATATATTTTAATAATAATAAAAAATCTAAAATAATATATTTAATATACAAAATAATAATTCAGAAATCAAGACAATAAAAAAATACAACAATTTCCTTGGAATTTTTATTTTTCTCATAATTTTGCACAAGTTCATTAGAAATCTCATTGATCACTTATTTTTCTCGGTGTGTTTGGCAATTCAAGAATTAGAACAAGAACTAGGAACAAGCCTTGTTCTTGTTTTTGTTTTTAGTTCCATGAATTTGTAGGAACTAGGAACAAGAACTTGCTCCTTGTTTATGCCTTGTTTGGATTTGTGTGAACAAAGGAACAAGGCCCTTGTTCCTTGTTCTTGACACATCCAAACATACCCTATATTATAGATATATATAAAGATGGGAGCATACGGAGAAGTTCGGTCACTATTCAAATCACAATTTCTGATCTTTTGTGGCGTTTGGATTTTTTTTGACAAAAACAATATTTAAGATTTTTAGTGTCAGTTTTTATATAATATTTGAATTATTTTTTTTTATCTTCTGTGGTATTTTTTTTTTATAATGTCCTGAAACATTATATAGATGAATCACACAATGCGCAAGATATGCTACAAATAATTATTCTATTCTATTCTAAGTTTTGTCTTACTAAAATTTATTGGGGAGGAAGAAAGAAGGCGATTAATCAGGAATAAATTTTACCTGGGTCCCTATGTAATTTTTTAGGCATCGTCATGAAATTCAAATCAAACATGACATGTTCAGCTGGGTCCTTCAAATTTTTGAGATGGGTGATGATGTTTTTTCCGCTTTTAAATTTATACCCTAATCTACCTAAATTAAGTCGCAAGCGCACGACAATCGTCTAAGTATTTCGGGGTCGAACCACAAGGACGGATTGGATTATTGGATTCTAACTCAATTTAATTCGCTAAATTGAACGATCAAGAATAAAAGTTGATTGGTCACAATAACAAATTAATAGGAACTGGCAATAAAATAAATCCTAAATTAACAGATCACCTTTGAAGAGGATTAAAACGCAATTAACTAAAACTAGGGGCTTAAGGCAAGCTAATCTTTCAGTTTACTCCAGTTCTAGCGGCCCGCTGACTCTCGTAGCGGCCCGCTGACTCTCGTAGCGGCCCGCTGAAAGAACTCAGGTCGCTAATCCTATTGACTGGTCGCTGGCTACTTGGCGGGCATAGACCACCTCGCTGGTTCACTCAGCGGCCCGCCAGGATTAGTGCAGATTCAACAGTTTAGTTAATTTAGAAGTCGCTTTATGTAAGGAATAGGGTTTGGTCGATATTTAACAGATCAAACTCTCGTTTTAGGTCTGGTTGTCAATCAATTAACTCAAATCCCTTCAAATAAAACCCAGATTTCAACTCTCGTTTCGTGGTCTGGTTCCTATAAGTTTAAACCTTTCTAACCTAATGAATTCTTTGAGTTTTCACTCTTAGAAAGGACCTAACTCTCGTTATTAGTCCTGGTTTGAACCTCTCAGTTCAAATCTTCAAGTTGGTACAATTGTATCAAATATCTTAAGTTTGGTTTGGACTTAACCATTAAACGATCAAGCAAGGCCTATACTTGACGAATGTGAGCAAATCTAACTTAAGCAATTCAAGCAATCAAATCAGGTATTAAAGAAAGGAAATAAAACACAACATGCAACAAAGAAATTAACTAAAAAGTATATTATCTAATCATAAACTAAAAAGGTTCACTGCCATGGCCCCTAATCAGTATCTACTCGCTACAACTCATCAAATAAAACCAAAAGGTATCAAAGATAAACAAAAACATAAGAAAGAATCAAGAGTTACAACAGACTGCAACTTGGACTCTATCTTTCTGCCTTCTGCTACTCTCCAGCGGTCCGCTGATGGTGTCGGCGACCCGCTGGCGATCCTGTTGGCTGTCTCGACTTAGCTGCAAATTAACCTCTCAATTCCCTCCTCCTTGGCATCAAGGCTTCTCCCTTTTATAATAATCATTGGCGGTTCTCTAGAGGTCGAGGACGTGCAATTGGTGGCTCCAGAATTAGCTCATAACGCGGTTTGGAAGTTAACAAAACTGGCTGTCTAAATTTGGCAGTGGTTTCCTTCTTTCCAGCGGCCCGCTGTCGAACCTAGCGGCCCGCTGGAATCTTCTGAGTCGCCAGTCTTCTCTTCTACCCGCTGGTGCTCTTGGTGGGTCGCCAATCAAGCTGGTGGGTCGCCGATCGATGCAGATTTCGCCGCTTTGAGTAGTTTATCTTCAATCCTGTACAAAAACAGAGCAAACATGGCAGTACCTAGATTCTAACCTAAATTATCAGTTAAACAACAGAAATTACGATGAAATGCATGAAATTAAGTCCTATAAATGGCTGAAATACTATGTATGAAAACCATTTATCAAACCCCCCAAACTTAACATTTGCTTGTCCCCAAGCAAGATCCTAAGTCTAAGTTATGGTTTCTGGGCTTAATTTCATTTATTTACATGTTATTTCTGCAAGTTAGAGAGTTAATTAACAAGTTAACTAATCAAGACTTGAGCAAATTCAACAACTTCAACTAAAATCATTTTTCAATTTCAAGTTCAAATTCAAAGTTTTGTTGTTGTGTAATTGGCTAACCTAACATGCAACCAGGATATTCGTAATTATTTTCCATGACTTATCTCATCAATACCTAAGTTTATTGACTTATCAAAGTTAATGCATTTGGTCTAGCAATTGAGACGGGATCTAACCCTACCAACACAAACGTCCATGACATACTAATTCATTTTACAATTAGGTCTTTGGGTACTTAACCATTTATTTTCGAAAACGCATTGAAATTGGTCTAAAGTGAGGCGGAAAAAAAGGTACAACTCCTCACCCAACCAATTCCAAAGTTTTTGGGTTGGATTATTTATTAATTCTCCCGGGGCTAGGAGGGTTTTCCCGCGGCGGAGAGGTCAGCCAGAATAATGTGGGCGGACTTTCTGAGATGTTAAAACCGTAGGCATAAGAAAAGTGCGAACCAGGCGGCCCATCTCTTACTTGTCCTTTGATATGACACATTTTTTTTTTTTTTTTTTTTTTTTTTTAAATTACAAGTTGTGCTTTTGTACATCTTCGACTTTTAATTAAACTTGAAAACATGGTTAAATCCCCTAGACCTAATGATCATTCCTTAATTTGTCATGTCTTTGTGTTGCTAAAGTTGATCTCAACGAGATTTTGATTTGTGGTGGTTACCGTCTTAAATGTTTCGATCAATTCTTTTAACTTATCAGATCAAAAAGCTTAGGTTTAGTTGAGATATATCATGGAAAACTCAAACTCCTATCCTAATTACATTTCGGTTTTGACAATTAAATTCATGCAAATTTTGAAAAAATTCAACAATTTTGTTCTTCAGTTATGCATCTTTGTTTTTGCTCAAGTCAGCGTCAGTTAACTCACTAAACAACTCCTTAACTTATCTAAATGCTAAATGTCTTTAATTATGCAATTATTCACAAAACTAAATGATTATGCAAGAAAACCCTAAGTTCTGGATATTTTCAGCGGTCCGCTGGCTATATGAGCGACTCGCTGCCTTAGCAGCGACCCAGATGATGGGTTCAGCGGCCCACTGAAAATCTTCAGTACTTAGAATTTTCTAAGTTCTGCCAACCTGTTATCAGCGGCCCGCTGGTAGGGACTGCGGTCCGCTGGTAACAAGGCTGACAGAGCCTAAAATGCATGAAATGCAATTTCCTAACTTAATTAACCTAATTAACCTAATTAAATGCAAATTTTCTGATTTCTCTCTACCCCCCCCAAGCTTAATTCATGGCACTGTCCCTAGGGCCATTAATTACACTAGAAAGATAAATAGAGGGAAATTAGAAAACTTACAAACTCGGCTCAATCCTCGGGTGGTGGCTGCGGTGGTTCATTCTCCGGTGGCGGTGGTGGGTAGAATGGCATGTTAGCAGGTGGTGGAGGAGGTGCCCCAAAGAACTGGTTCGCCCAATGGTCGAAGAGGGCGTCCCGTGTCTTGTTCCTTGCATCCTCCCGTTCGTACCACTCACGTTGGTACTCGCGGAAGGCTCGGGCCTCCTTCAGTTCCTCGGCCTGTCTCCTCTCGATCAGGTCCATGCGCTGCTCCAGGTTGGAGTAGCCATCTTGTAGCTCGGAGACATCTTGGCGGAGCATACGTTGGTACCCATGCACGTCAACAAGCATTTGGTAGTGTGCCATTGGGTCGTACGCTTGCTGGCCCCAGCCTGGCTGCATAAATGGCTGGTAGCTGCTGCCTGTACCATATTGGGGGACATCAGATGTGCCCGTCCCCGCAAAATCTCTTCCAGCAGCTTCTGGCTCAGCTCCTGGCCCAAACTGGCGGGCCGCTGGCTCCGACTGCGACCCGCTGGCATAAGTCTCTGTTGCAGCAGTCTGGCGGGTCGCTGGCCCTTCCTGCGGGCCGCCGGCTGCAGGCTGAGGACCTGCTGCTGGCGCTGGCAGCACAAGTTGGCCATTCCGGACGAGGAGATAGTCGCCGGTGCGCATCTGGCCAATCCTGAAGGTGATGGGGATCTCCAGCTTATAGTCCCCCACCACGTAGCGCGTCTCACGGGGCGTCTTCTTCACATGGCTCATCGTGACCAATAAATCCATGTTGAGTCGCTCGGGCCCCGCACTTTGCTTCATCCGGAAGCTTGAGACTCCCACATGCTTGGCCAGGTGTGTGATGTACCCACCTATCGGGTTCTGCCCCGCTCCGGTCGCACGGCTAACGGCTATGTCATGCCAATGCTTGAGCATCCGCCAAGCGAGATTTTGATGCTCCGATTGGCCGCGGCGGAGCATTTGGGACAGCACACACATCTCCCCCACTATCACCTTGTTACCCGACTCACCACGGGCAAAAACTGAGAGACATAATGCCCGTTGAATGAAACGGATCACGGGCATTTGTATGTCCACGCTCTTCTTCTCCTTTGGGGCCCGCAATCCCGTGAGTCTCTCCCATAGCCCCTCATCAACATCTCTCACGTCTAATCCGCCTCGCCTCAAGCCAAAGATATCGGCTATCTCGCTTACGGTCCTCGAGCACGGGACCCCATGGAATGTCCAAGACGCCTTGTGCTCTCCTTCCTCTTTCAACCATTCGAGTTGCAATGTGCAGAGAAACTCGATGGTGAGGCGGGTGTAGGAGGGCTCAACTATCTCCTAAAATGCCCGTGTGATCCCGGCATTCTCAGTGAGAGCGTAGAAATCGGCCTCAATGCCAAGATCTGTCAAGACTTTCGGGTCGAGGCAGCGGCTGTTCTCAATCTTCTTCTTCTTTAGTCGCTCGTATCGGGCCTTTGTCTCGGCCTCCAAGAAACGGGGCTCGCTGCCCCTCAACTCCTCCTCTGCTGTCCTTGATTTCCTTGCTGCCCGGGTGGTTGTCTCCACCACGTCGGGCATCACCTCTATTCTGTCCTCTTCCTCACTTTCTTCCTCCTCACCCCCGTCCTCGAATTCACTCCCGGTCTCACTACCGGATCCACTTCCATCCTCTCCTCCATTCTCCTCCTCACTGCTACTGTCCTCTTCCATTGGAGCCTTTCCTCTGTCATCAGTCACAGGAGGATCAACCTCCATCTCCTCATTTCCCGAGTCGTCCCCAAAAACATCCCGACTCGCTTCTTCCAAGTTGAGAGGCGGCTCTTCAGCCCTACGAGAGGGTTGGCTAGAGGAACCCCCCTTGTTAGTGCCTTCTTGGCAGCCCTGAGCCCTCTGCGGAAGACTTTAGGTGCCATGTCGAGGTTTCGGTTGATTCGTCGAGATTTTGGGATGGCTCTGGATCAGGTTTGCCTAGTATTAGCGGGTCGCTGGTGGTTTCGGCGGGTCGCTGATATGGGGTTTGCAGAGGTTTTTGCTTGTGTTCAGCGGGTCGCTGGGTTGACTAGCGGGCCGCTGAAACTGGTGTAGCAGGGGTAGAGGGGTATCGGATTTGGGGTTTTCCGGTGGTGATGGTTTTGGTACCTGATTGGGTTGGTTTGTTGGTCTTTGTACCGTCTGAGTCCTGAAATTGAAGAGGGGTGATGGATTGGTTACCTTATATGCTCGGATTGGAGAATAGGCCGAGTATTGTCGTCGATTTGGTCGATCTGTGGCGAAGTGTGGTGGCGGGGTGATTTGGCGGCGGCGTGGGGAGAGTCGAGTAGGTCGGCGGCGATCGTGGCGGCGCGTGAGGCAGTCGGAATCGCAGGCGTCGCTGGAGTCGATCTCGGGTCGCCAGAGAGTCAGATCGAGAGAGAGAGACGGCAAAATGAAGGGGTGAATGGTGAAAAGACCATTCTGTCCTCTATTAACTGCCGCCTATATTTTTGAATTACAGTTATGCTCGGCGGGCCGCTAGCCATTCCAGCGGGTCGCTGGTCCCTCCCCCAAGCTAGGCTTGGACAGCGGGTCGCAGAGCTTCTGGTGGGCCGCTGAAAGGCTTGGCGGGCCGCTGAATTAGGCGACAGAGCTGTTTTTCACCTGAAAATTAAGCCAATATTTAATTAAATTATACTACTCCCAATTTTTTTTGTATTTTTGAATTTTATTACCCTTTTTTTTTGTATTTTTGTTTTCTATTTATTATATTTTTTTTTAGTTTTGTGGTTTTTCTGACTGAAAAATAAATCGCATAAAATTAAAATCTAATTTTTCCTAAATCCTTGGGTTGCCTCCCAAGAAGCGCTCGTTTAGGGTCCTGAGCTCGACCCCTCATGTCTACGTCTCGCTAGGTGTCGGAGCAGTAAGGTGCATGACTCCCGCATCTTCTCCCCTCGACACATTCTCCAAGTAAAGCTTGAGACGTTGGCCATTGACTTTGAAGCTTCCATGAGTTTCGCTCCAAATCTCGACCGCTCCGAATGGGAAGACCTTCGTGACCTCGAATGGTCCCGACCATCTTGACCTTAACTTGCCTGGAAATAGCCTTAGTCTTGAGTTGAACAAGAGCACCAAGTCTCCTTCCTTGAATTCACGCCTTAGGATGCGCTTGTCATGCCATTGCTTGGTTCGTTCCTTGTACATCCTTGCATTCTCATAGGCATTCAACCTAATCTCATCCAACTCATGCAACTCCAAAATCCTTTTCTCTCCCGCTTCCTTGTAGTCAAAGTTAATGGCACGAGTGGCCCAATATGCTTTGTGCTCCAATTCAACGGGTAGGTGGCATGCCTTTCCATAAATCAACTTGAACGGGCTCATGCCAATGGGCGTCTTGTATGCGGTGCGGTATGCCCATAGTGCATCATCTAACTTGAGGGCCCAATCCTTCCGTGACCTGCCAACCGTCTTTTGCAAAATGTTTTTAATCTCACGATTGGAAACCTCCACTTGCCCACTAGTTTGAGGATGATATGGTGTAGCCACTCTATGGTTGACTCCATGCTTCTTCAACAAGTTCTCGAATTGGCGGTTGATAAAGTGTTTCCCTCCATCGCTTATCACAACTTTAGGAACTCCAAACCTAGGAAATATGATTTTAGAGAACAACCTCCTTACCGCATCCGAATCGGCTTTCTTGCATGCCACGGCTTCAACCCACTTTGACACATAATCCACCGCTACAAGAATGTACTCAAGTCCACATGATGATGGGAAAGGACCCATGAAATCTATACCCCACACATCAAATACCTCCACTTCCAAAATAGGATTCAATGGCATCTCATGTCTACTTGAAATATTGCCCATCCTTTGGCATTGATCACATGTGAGCACAAAGGCACGGGCATCCTTGAAGATCGATGGCCAATAGAACCCTGCTTGCAGTATCTTAGTGGCTGTCTTTGAATGAGATGCATGTCCTCCATAGCTCGATGAATGGCAATGAGCTAGAATCGCATCAATCTCCTCGTGTGGAACACACCTCCGAAACATCCCGTCTACGCCCAGCCTCCACAAAATAGGGTCCTCCCAGAAGTAGAACTTGACATCTGAGAGGAACTTCTTCTTCTGTTGATAAGTCTGCTCTGGAGGCAGTACACCGGTAGCCAAATAGTTCGCGAAATCAGCAAACCATGGTGGCTGCCCAGTTCTGGCGGGCCGCTGGTGGTACTGGCGTGCCGCTGAGATGTCAGCGGGCCGCGCCCATCCCTGGCGGGCCGCTGGTACTGAGTCGACTGCCAGCAGTTGTTCATCCGGGAAGCTTTCGTTGATCGGTGTCGGCTGTGGCTCATTCCATCTGAGTCTGGACAGGTGGTCTGCAACTGAGTTCTCTGTCCCCTTCTTGTCACGGATCTCCAAATCGAACTCTTGCAATAGAAGGACCCATCGGATGAGTCTTGGTTTGGCATCCTTCTTACTCATGAGATATTTGAGAGCCGAATGGTCCGTGTACACAATCACCTTGGATCCGACCAGGTAGGGTCGGAATTTGTCCAGAGCAAAGACAACAGCAAGAAGCTCCTTTTCGGTAGTGGTGTAGTTGATTTGAGCCTCATCTAACACCTTACTCGCATAGTAGATCACACATGGCTTCTTGTCCTTGCGTTGGCCAAGCACCGCTCCTACGGCATAGTCGCTTGCGTCGCACATCAACTCGAAAGGTTGATTCCAATCCGGTGGTTGTAATATTGGTGCAGTGACCAAGGCTTCCTTCAACCTACAAAATGCATCAACACAATTTGAATCAAAATCAAAATCAACATCTTTCATTGTCAAATTTGTCAGAGGTTTTGCAATTTTAGAGAAGTCTTTAATGAATCGTCGATAAAACCCGGCATGTCCAAGGAAACTCCGCACATCCTTCACGCATGTTGGATTGCTCATCTTCTCAATGACTTCTACCTTCGCCTTGTCCACCGAAATTCCCTTGGATGAAACCTTGTGTCCAAGCACCACTCCATCTTGAACCATGAAATGGCATTTCTCCCAATTGAGCACTAGGTTGACCTCTTCGCATCTTTCCAAGATCTTCGATAAATTAGCCAAGCAATGGTCGAAAGTAGTGCCATATACCGAGAAATCATCTATGAAAACCTCCATGTCCTTCTCAATGAAATCCGAGAATATAGCCATCATAGCTCTTTGAAATGTGGCGGGGGCGTTGCATAGCCCAAATGGCATCCTCCTATATGCATAGGTTCCATACGGGCATGTGAACGTAGTCTTCTCTTGGTCGCTTGGGTGGATGGGAATTTGAAAGAATCCGGAATAGCCATCCAAGTAGCAAAAGTAAGAATGGTTGGCGAGACGCTCCAATAGTTGGTCCACAAAAGGTAATGGGAAGTGATCCTTGCGCGTGGCGGTGTTGAGCTTGCGGTAGTCAATACACATTCGCCACCCCGTTACCACCCTTGTTTGAATCAACTCATCATTCTCGGTCTTCATAACCGTAGTTCCTCCCTTCTTAGGCACAACATGGACCGGACTCACCCATTCACTATCGGAAATCGGGTAAATGATACCTGCATCCAACAACTTCAATACCTCCTTTTTGACAACTTCCCTCAGGTTCGGGTTCAGTCTCCTTTGATGTTCAACTGAGGGTTTGTATCCTTCTTCAAGCAAAATCCGATGTGTACAAATCGACGGGTCAAGTCCCTTTAGATCCTCAATTGAATAGCCAATCGCCCTTCTATGTGCTCTCAGTTCTTTCAAAAGCTTGTCAGTCTGGTCCTCATTTAGCTGGGCATTGACTATCACGGGATAGGTCTGATCAGGGTCCAGGTACTCGTACCTGAGGCTGCTCGGCAGCTGCTTCAGTTCCAGCTTAGGTGGCTCAGTCTCCCAGTTTTGGCGGGCCGCTGATGGATCCAGCGGGTCGCTGACTGTGTCGAGGCTGAACACTGTTTCAGCTGAAGTTCTGAGCTGAACTGAGACTGCCTGGCGGTCCGCTGCTGAGGCCTGCGGGCCGCCGGCTTGTGGCCAGAAACGTGGTTGAGGCTCTATCGCTTGCATAATCTCGCTGAATATCCAGTCTGCCTCTACCATTTCTTCGTCGGTGTCGGAGAAAAAGTTATACACCTTGAGAATCTGACTAAAGATCGTCTCCTCCACCATTTCGTCGAGTTCTTCAACCATGAAGATTGAGTCATGTTGAGAGGGCATCTTCATGGCTTTGTCAATTTGAAACTCGACTTTCTCATCCCCGACCTCCAAAGACATCTTGCCATTCTTCACATCAATCAAAGCCCCGGCGGTGGCAAGGAAGGGTCGTCCAAGGATGATCGGCACCTCCAAATCCTCTTCCATGTCTACAACAACAAAATCACAAGGTACATAGATGTTACCTACTTGTATCGGTATGTCCTCAACCACTCCGAGAGGGAAGCGTAAGGAACGGTCGGCCAATTGGAGAGACATCCTCGTTTGTTGCAATTCTCCAACTCCGATTTTGTCGAAAATCGACTTAGGCATAAGGCTTACACTAGCTCCCAAGTCACACAATGCCCTTCTAATGCTTGCTCGTCCAATCTTACATGGAATAGCGAACTTGCCCGGATCCTCCATTTTAGGTGGCAATTGGTTCAAGATCAATGCGCTGCATTCCTCCGTCAAGGCCACCGTTTGGCATTCGTCGATCTTCCTCTTATTGCTAAGTATGTCTTTTAGGAATTTAGCATAAGATGGCATTTGTGTCAAGACATCCGTGAACGGGATCGTGATGGAGAGCTGCTTCAGGACCTGCAAAAACTTACCGAACTCTTTGTTCTGTTTGGCTTTGGCTAGTCGCTGAGGATAGGGCACAGTTGTACGAGAGATGGCTTGCTGGACTGATTTGCCCTTTTCCTTCTGTCTGTCAGGCTCAGGACTGGCGGGCCGCTGGGTGTCCTGGCGATCCGCTGGTTCTGCCTCGACCAGCACAAATCCACTGTCTTCTTCTGATACGAGCCTCATCTCAGGTTCAGCGGGTCGCTCGTCAGGCTGGCGGCCCGCTGATACTGGTCCAGAGGCTGGTTCTTCAGGCATTTCAGGTCCATCGTAGTTCGTGCCGCTCCTGAGTGTAATGGCATTGACGTCGGCCTTTGGATTGGGCTCTGGTTGGCTTGGAAACATGCCTGTCTTTGTCATCACGCCATTGCCTGGTTGGTTTACAACCGAATTTTGATTTTTGAGAATTTGGTCCAAGGCTTCGCCGATTCGGTTGATCTCCAAAAATACCTTATTGTTCCATATCCCTTGGTCGCGCATGAAGTTGTCGACCTGGATGCGGTGCTGAGATGGTTGATTTTGTTGACTGCCTCCTTTGTTTGCATAGACACCGGGATTAGCCGCTCCATTGGGGTTCGAGTAGGAGAGCCCCGGATGGTTACGTCTATCCCGTTGTCCCACATTCGGAAAGAAGGAGGGTCCATTGCTGATGGCATTCACCACTTCCCCTTCGGTCTCATTTTGATTAAGGCGGGGGCATTGTGGAGCCAAATGCCCTTCCTCCTCACAAAGTTGGCATGCATGAATTTGAACTACGGCGGGTAGCTTCTTTTCATTCATCTTCTTGAGCATAGTTGTGAGAGCATCAATTTGAGATTGGAGATGTGTATTCTTGTCCACTTCGAACACTCCACGAGTTTGGCCTTGAGATCTTGTCGAGTAGTTTGTTTGTGCTCGTGCCATCCTATCAACCAAGTCAATCGCCGCTTGGCTTCCCAAGTTCAAGAGTGATCCACCTGCAGTATTGTCAACATTTTGACGAGTTAGATGAGTCAAACCGTCATAAAAGCAACTTATCAATTTAGATTCAGTTAGATCATGGTGTGGACAAATCCTTTGCAAATCCTTGAATCTCTCCCATGCCTCCCCAAGATTCTCATCATTCTCTTGCTTGAAGTTGTAGATCTTGCGAACAATTTGGACGGTTTTCTCCCTAGGGTAGAATTTCTCCAAAAATGCCTTGGCTAGCTCATCCCATGACTCAAATGGATGGGTCTTGTAACCGGCAAGCCAAGTCTTCGCACGTCCTCTTAGAGTGAAAGGGAAAAGGGTAAGGCGGATTGTGTCGTCTCGAACTTGGTCAAAGTTGAGGAGGATGCAGCATTGTAAGAACTCTTCTAAGTGTAGGTTGGCATCCTCATGCAAGTCTCCTCCGAACATGTTTTGCTGCAGTAGATTGATTATCCCGGGGTTAAACGCAAAGTCCCTCGCACGCTGGGGATTAGGTGGGTTGACTCCAAGACCGATATTGTTTGCGGCGGGTGCTCCCATTTCGCGCAAAGGTCGGTTGCGGGCTGCAGCCTCCCTCATCTGAAGTTCCTCGAGCACCCTGCGCTCAAGTTCAAGAGCTTGGTCCCCATCGTCGTTTCCAGCCATGTCGTCGGTATCAGAAAGGTCGGGTCCTTCGATTTTAGGGTCCTCTATGGTGTCGGGACCCAAGTCAGCGGCCCGCTGAATGAGTGGGCGGTCCGCTGGTTCTGGTGTCGTCTGCTCTGGGTCGCTGGTCGACCCTCCCCCTCGTCTCTGGTATACGAGAAGAGGCGGTGGACTCGATGACGTCGCAACAGACTTCCCTCTGCCTTCTGTCGACTTCTTGGCGGCCCGCGGAGCTTGACGGCGGGTCGCTGAGATTGGTTGATTTTCAGGCTGAGAGACTCCTCCTTCGCAAAGTCTCGGTTTCCTCGCACCTGAGCTGCTTTCACTGGTGGTCTTCTTCTTTCCACGTCCACCTGCCAGTGTTCACACCTGAAATTTGAAGAGACAGAATCTTGTGAAGAAGGGTAAACGGAATTTACCAAACTAAAATTGAATTTAAACCCAATTATCGCTACCGTCCCCGGCAACGGCGCCAAAAAGCTTGATGATGTTTTTTCCGCTTTTAAATTTATACCCTAATCTACCTAAATTAAGTCGCAAGCGCACGACAATCGTCTAAGTATTTCGGGGTCGAACCACAAGGACGGATTGGATTATTGGATTCTAACTCAATTTAATTCGCTAAATTGAACGATCAAGAATAAAAGTTGATTGGTCACAATAACAAATTAATAGGAACTGGCAATAAAATAAATCCTAAATTAACAGATCACCTTTGAAGAGGATTAAAACGCAATTAACTAAAACTAGGGGCTTAAGGCAAGCTAATCTTTCAGTTTACTCCAGTTCTAGCGGCCCGCTGACTCTCGTAGCGGCCCGCTGAAAGAACTCAGGTCGCTAATCCTATTGACTGGTCGCTGGCTACTTGGCGGGCATAGACCACCTCGCTGGTTCACTCAGCGGCCCGCCAGGATTAGTGCAGATTCAACAGTTTAGTTAATTTAGAAGTCGCTTTATGTAAGGAATAGGGTTTGGTCGATATTTAACAGATCAAACTCTCGTTTTAGGTCTGGTTGTCAATCAATTAACTCAAATCCCTTCAAATAAAACCCAGATTTCAACTCTCGTTTCGTGGTCTGGTTCCTATAAGTTTAAACCTTTCTAACCTAATGAATTCTTTGAGTTTTCACTCTTAGAAAGGACCTAACTCTCGTTATTAGTCCTGGTTTGAACCTCTCAGTTCAAATCTTCAAGTTGGTACAATTGCATCAAATATCTTAAGTTTGGTTTGGACTTAACCATTAAACGATCAAGCAAGGCCTATACTTGACGAATGTGAGCAAATCTAACTTAAGCAATTCAAGCAATCAAATCAGGTATTAAAGAAAGGAAATAAAACACAACATGCAACAAAGAAATTAACTAAAAAGTATATTATCTAATCATAAACTAAAAAGGTTCACTGCCATGGCCCCTAATCAGTATCTACTCGCTACAACTCATCAAATAAAACCAAAAGGTATCAAAGATAAACAAAAACATAAGAAAGAATCAAGAGTTACAACAGACTGCAACTTGGACTCTATCTTTCTGCCTTCTGCTACTCTCCAGCGGTCCGCTGATGGTGTCGGCGACCCGCTGGCGATCCTGTTGGCTGTCTCGACTTAGCTGCAAATTAACCTCTCAATTCCCTCCTCCTTGGCATCAAGGCTTCTCCCTTTTATAATAATCATTGGCGGTTCTCTAGAGGTCGAGGACGTGCAATTGGTGGCTCCAGAATTAGCTCATAACGCGGTTTGGAAGTTAACAAAACTGGCTGTCTAAATTTGGCAGTGGTTTCCTTCTTTCCAGCGGCCCGCTGTCGAACCTAGCGGCCCGCTGGAATCTTCTGAGTCGCCAGTCTTCTCTTCTACCCGCTGGTGCTCTTGGTGGGTCGCCAATCAAGCTGGTGGGTCGCCGATCGATGCAGATTTCGCCGCTTTGAGTAGTTTATCTTCAATCCTGTACAAAAACAGAGCAAACATGGCAGTACCTAGATTCTAACCTAAATTATCAGTTAAACAACAGAAATTACGATGAAATGCATGAAATTAAGTCCTATAAATGGCTGAAATACTATGTATGAAAACCATTTATCAAACCCCCCAAGCTTAACATTTGCTTGTCCCCAAGCAAGATCCTAAGTCTAAGTTATGGTTTCTGGGCTTAATTTCATTTATTTACATGTTATTTCTGCAAGTTAGAGAGTTAATTAACAAGTTAACTAATCAAGACTTGAGCAAATTCAACAACTTCAACTAAAATCATTTTTCAATTTCAAGTTCAAATTCAAAGTTTTGTTGTTGTGTAATTGGCTAACCTAACATGCAACCAGGATATTCGTAATTATTTTCCATGACTTATCTCATCAATACCTAAGTTTATTGACTTATCAAAGTTAATGCATTTGGTCTAGCAATTGAGACGGGATCTAACCCTACCAACACAAACGTCCATGACATACTAATTCATTTTACAATTAGGTCTTTGGGTACTTAACCATTTATTTTCGAAAACGCATTGAAATTGGTCTAAAGTGAGGCGGAAAAAAAGGTACAACTCCTCACCCAACCAATTCCAAAGTTTTTGGGTTGGATTATTTATTAATTCTCCCGGGGCTAGGAGGGTTTTCCCGCGGCGGAGAGGTCAGCCAGAATAATGTGGGCGGACTTTCTGAGATGTTAAAACCGTAGGCATAAGAAAAGTGCGAACCAGGCGGCCCATCTCTTACTTGTCCTTTGATATGACACATTTTTTTTTTTTTTTTTTTTTAAATTACAAGTTGTGCTTTTGTACATCTTCGACTTTTAATTAAACTTGAAAACATGGTTAAATCCCCTAGACCTAATGATCATTCCTTAATTTGTCATGTCTTTGTGTTGCTAAAGTTGATCTCAACGAGATTTTGATTTGTGGTGGTTACCGTCTTAAATGTTTCGATCAATTCTTTTAACTTATCAGATCAAAAAGCTTAGGTTTAGTTGAGATATATCATGGAAAACTCAAACTCCTATCCTAATTACATTTCGGTTTTGACAATTAAATTCATGCAAATTTTGAAAAAATTCAACAATTTTGTTCTTCAGTTATGCATCTTTGTTTTTGCTCAAGTCAGCGTCAGTTAACTCACTAAACAACTCCTTAACTTATCTAAATGCTAAATGTCTTTAATTATGCAATTATTCACAAAACTAAATGATTATGCAAGAAAACCCTAAGTTCTGGATATTTTCAGCGGTCCGCTGGCTATATGAGCGACTCGCTGCCTTAGCAGCGACCCAGATGATGGGTTCAGCGGCCCACTGAAAATCTTCAGTACTTAGAATTTTCTAAGTTCTGCCAACCTGTTATCAGCGGCCCGCTGGTAGGGACTGCGGTCCGCTGGTAACAAGGCTGACAGAGCCTAAAATGCATGAAATGCAATTTCCTAACTTAATTAACCTAATTAAATGCAAATTTTCTGATTTCTCTCTACCCCCCCCCAAGCTTAATTCATGGCACTGTCCCTAGGGCCATTAATTACACTAGAAAGATAAATAGAGGGAAATTAGAAAACTTACAAACTCGGCTCAATCCTCGGGTGGTGGCTGCGGTGGTTCATTCTCCGGTGGCGGTGGTGGGTAGAATGGCATGTTAGCAGGTGGTGGAGGAGGTGCCCCAAAGAACTGGTTCGCCCAATGGTCGAAGAGGGCGTCCCGTGTCTTGTTCCTTGCATCCTCCCGTTCGTACCACTCACGTTGGTACTCGCGGAAGGCTCGGGCCTCCTTCAGTTCCTCGGCCTGTCTCCTCTCGATCAGGTCCATGCGCTGCTCCAGGTTGGAGTAGCCATCTTGTAGCTCGGAGACATCTTGGCGGAGCATACGTTGGTACCCATGCACGTCAACAAGCATTTGGTAGTGTGCCATTGGGTCGTACGCTTGCTGGCCCCAGCCTGGCTGCATAAATGGCTGGTAGCTGCTGCCTGTACCATATTGGGGGACATCAGATGTGCCCGTCCCCGCAAAATCTCTTCCAGCAGCTTCTGGCTCAGCTCCTGGCCCAAACTGGCGGGCCGCTGGCTCCGACTGCGACCCGCTGGCATAAGTCTCTGTTGCAGCAGTCTAGCGGGTCGCTGGCCCTTCCTGCGGGCCGCCGGCTGCAGGCTGAGGACCTGCTGCTGGCGCTGGCAGCACAAGTTGGCCATTCCGGACGAGGAGATAGTCGCCGGTGCGCATCTGGCCAATCCTGAAGGTGATGGGGATCTCCAGCTTATAGTCCCCCACCACGTAGCGCGTCTCACGGGGCGTCTTCTTCACATGGCCCATCGTGACCAATAAATCCATGTTGAGTCGCTCGGGCCCCGCACTTTGCTTCATCCAGAAGCTTGAGACTCCCACATGCTTGGCCAGGTGTGTGATGTACCCACCTATCGTGGTCTGCCCCGCTCCGGTCGCACGGCTAACGGCTATGTCATGCCAATGCTTGAGCATCCGCCAAGCGAGATTTTGATGCTCCGATTGGCCGCGGCGGAGCATTTGGGACAGCACACACATCTCCCCCACTATCACCTTGTTACCCGACTCACCACGGGCAAAAACTGAGAGAGATAATGCCCGTTGAATGAAACGGATCACGGGCATTTGTATGTCCACGCTCTTCTTCTCCTTTGGGGCCCGCAATCCCGTGAGTCTCTCCCATAGCCCCTCATCAACATCTCTCACGTCTAATCCGCCTCGCCTCAAGCCAAAGATATCGGCTATCTCGCTTACGGTCCTCGAGCTCGGGACCCCATGGAATGTCCAAGACGCCTTGTGCTCTCCTTCCTCTTTCAACCATTCGAGTTGCAATGTGCAGAGAAACTCGATGGTGAGGCGGGTGTAGGAGGGCTCAACTATCTCCCAAAATGCCCGTGTGATCCCGGCATTCTCAGTGAGAGCGTAGAAATCGGCCTCAATGCCAAGATCTGTCAAGACTTTCGGGTCGAGGCAGCGGCTGTTCTCAATCTTCTTCTTCTTTAGTCGCTCGTATCGGGCCTTTGCCTCGGCCTCCAAGAAACGGGGCTCGCTGCCCCTCAACTCCTCCTCTGCTGTCCTTGATTTCCTTGCTGCCCGGGTGGTTGTCTCCACCACGTCGGGCATCACCTCTATTCTGTCCTCTTCCTCACTTTCTTCCTCCTCACCCCCGTCCTCGAATTCACTCCCGGTCTCACTACCGGATCCACTTCCATCCTCTCCTCCATTCTCCTCCTCACTGCTACTGTCCTCTTCCATTGGAGCCTTTCCTCTGTCATCAGTCACAGGAGGATCAACCTCCATCTCCTCATTTCCCGAGTCGTCCCCAAAAACATCCCGACTCGCTTCTTCCAAGTTGAGAGGCGGCTCCTCAGCCCTACGAGAGGGTTGGCTAGAGGAACCCCCCTTGTTAGTGCCTTCTTGGCAGCCCTGAGCCCTCTGCGGAAGACTTTAGGTGCCATGTCGAGGTTTCGGTTGATTCGTCGAGATTTTGGGATGGCTCTGGATCAGGTTTGCCTAGTATTAGCGGGTCGCTGGTGGTTTCGGCGGGTCGCTGATATGGGGTTTGCAGAGGTTTTTGCTTGTGTTCAGCGGGTCGCTGGGTTGACTAGCGGGCCGCTGAAACTGGTGTAGCAGGGGTAGAGGGGTATCGGATTTGGGGTTTTCCGGTGGTGATGGTTTTGGTACCTGATTGGGTTGGTTTGTTGGTCTTTGTACCGTCTGAGTCCTGAAATTGAAGAGGGGTGATGGATTGGTTACCTTATATGCTCGGATTGGAGAATAGGCCGAGTATTGTCGTCGATTTGGTCGATCTGTGGCGAAGTGTGGTGGCGGGGTGATTTGGCGGCGGCGTGGGGAGAGTCGAGTAGGTCGGCGGCGATCGTGGCGGCGCGTGAGGCAGTCGGAATCGCAGGCGTCGCTGGAGTCGATCTCGGGTCGCCAGAGAGTCAGATCGAGAGAGAGAGACGGCAAAATGAAGGGGTGAATGGTGAAAAGACCATTCTGTCCTCTATTAACTGCCGCCTATATTTTTGAATTACAGTTATGCTCGGCGGGCCGCTAGCCATTCCAGCGGGTCGCTGGTCCCTCCCCCAAGCTAGGCTTGGACAGCGGGTCGCAGAGCTTCTGGTGGGCCGCTGAAAGGCTTGGCGGGCCGCTGAATTAGGCGACAGAGCTGTTTTTCACCTGAAAATTAAGCCAATATTTAATTAAATTATACTACTCCCAATTTTTTTTGTATTTTTGAATTTTATTACCCTTTTTTTTTGTATTTTTGTTTTCTATTTATTATATTTTTTTTTAGTTTTGTGGTTTTTCTGACTGAAAAATAAATCGCATAAAATTAAAATCTAATTTTTCCTAAATCCTTGGGTTGCCTCCCAAGAAGCGCTCGTTTAGGGTCCTGAGCTCGACCCCTCATGTCTACGTCTCGCTAGGTGTCGGAGCAGTAAGGTGCATGACTCCCGCATCTTCTCCCCTCGACACATTCTCCAAGTAAAGCTTGAGACGTTGGCCATTGACTTTGAAGCTTCCATGAGTTTCGCTCCAAATCTCGACCGCTCCGAATGGGAAGACCTTCGTGACCTCGAATGGTCCCGACCATCTTGACCTTAACTTGCCTGGAAATAGCCTTAGTCTTGAGTTGAACAAGAGCACCAAGTCTCCTTCCTTGAATTCACGCCTTAGGATGCGCTTGTCATGCCATTGCTTGGTTCGTTCCTTGTACATCCTTGCATTCTCATAGGCATTCAACCTAATCTCATCCAACTCATGCAACTCCAAAATCCTTTTCTCTCCCGCTTCCTTGTAGTCAAAGTTAATGGCACGAGTGGCCCAATATGCTTTGTGCTCCAATTCAACGGGTAGGTGGCATGCCTTTCCATAAATCAACTTGAACGGGCTCATGCCAATGGGCGTCTTGTATGCGGTGCGGTATGCCCATAGTGCATCATCTAACTTGAGGGCCCAATCCTTCCGTGACCTGCCAACCGTCTTTTGCAAAATGTTTTTAATCTCACGATTGGAAACCTCCACTTGCCCACTAGTTTGAGGATGATATGGTGTAGCCACTCTATGGTTGACTCCATGCTTCTTCAACAAGTTCTCGAATTGGCGGTTGATAAAGTGTTTCCCTCCATCGCTTATCACAACTTTAGGAACTCCAAACCTAGGAAATATGATTTTAGAGAACAACCTCCTTACCGCATCCGAATCGGCTTTCTTGCATGCCACGGCTTCAACCCACTTTGACACATAATCCACCGCTACAAGAATGTACTCAAGTCCACATGATGATGGGAAAGGACCCATGAAATCTATACCCCACACATCAAATACCTCCACTTCCAAAATAGGATTCAATGGCATCTCATGTCTACTTGAAATATTGCCCATCCTTTGGCATTGATCACATGTGAGCACAAAGGCACGGGCATCCTTGAAGATCGATGGCCAATAGAACCCTGCTTGCAGTATCTTAGTGGCTGTCTTTGAATGAGATGCATGTCCTCCATAGCTCGATGAATGGCAATGAGCTAGAATCGCATCAATCTCCTCGTGTGGAACACACCTCCGAAACATCCCGTCTACGCCCAGCCTCCACAAAATAGGGTCCTCCCAGAAGTAGAACTTGACATCTGAGAGGAACTTCTTCTTCTGTTGATAAGTCTGCTCTGGAGGCAGTACACCGGTAGCCAAATAGTTCGCGAAATCAGCAAACCATGGTGGCTGCCCAGTTCTGGCGGGCCGCTGGTGGTACTGGCGTGCCGCTGAGATGTCAGCGGGCCGCGCCCATCCCTGGCGGGCCGCTGGTACTGAGTCGACTGCCAGCAGTTGTTCATCCGGGAAGCTTTCGTTGATCGGTGTCGGCTGTGGCTCATTCCATCTGAGTCTGGACAGGTGGTCTGCAACTGAATTCTCTGTCCCCTTCTTGTCACGGATCTCCAAATCGAACTCTTGCAATAGAAGGACCCATCGGATGAGTCTTGGTTTGGCATCCTTCTTACTCATGAGATATTTGAGAGCCGAATGGTCCGTGTACACAATCACCTTGGATCCGACCAGGTAGGGTCGGAATTTGTCCAGAGCAAAGACAACAGCAAGAAGCTCCTTTTCGGTAGTGGTGTAGTTGATTTGAGCCTCATCTAACACCTTACTCGCATAGTAGATCACACATGGCTTCTTGTCCTTGCGTTGGCCAAGCACCGCTCCTACGGCATAGTCGCTTGCGTCGCACATCAACTCGAAAGGTTGATTCCAATCCGGTGGTTGTAATATTGGTGCAGTGACCAAGGCTTCCTTCAACCTACAAAATGCATCAACACAATTTGAATCAAAATCAAAATCAACATCTTTCATTGTCAAATTTGTCAGAGGTTTTGCAATTTTAGAGAAGTCTTTAATGAATCGTCGATAAAACCCGGCATGTCCAAGGAAACTCCGCACATCCTTCACGCATGTTGGATTGCTCATCTTCTCAATGACTTCTACCTTCGCCTTGTCCACCGAAATTCCCTTGGATGAAACCTTGTGTCCAAGCACCACTCCATCTTGAACCATGAAATGGCATTTCTCCCAATTGAGCACTAGGTTGACCTCTTCGCATCTTTCCAAGATCTTCGATAAATTAGCCAAGCAATGGTCGAAAGTAGTGCCATATACCGAGAAATCATCCATGAAAACCTCCATGTCCTTCTCAATGAAATCCGAGAATATAGCCATCATAGCTCTTTGAAATGTGGCGGGGGCGTTGCATAGCCCAAATGGCATCCTCCTATATGCATAGGTTCCATACGGGCATGTGAACGTAGTCTTCTCTTGGTCGCTTGGGTGGATGGGAATTTGAAAGAATCCGGAATAGCCATCCAAGTAGCAAAAGTAAGAATGGTTGGCGAGACGCTCCAATAGTTGGTCCACAAAAGGTAATGGGAAGTGATCCTTGCGCGTGGCGGTGTTGAGCTTGCGGTAGTCAATATACATTCGCCACCCCGTTACCACCCTTGTTTGAATCAACTCATCATTCTCGGTCTTCATAACCGTAGTTCCTCCCTTCTTAGGCACAACATGGACCGGACTCACCCATTCACTATCGGAAATCGGGTAAATGATACCTGCATCCAACAACTTCAATACCTCCTTTTTGACAACTTCCCTCAGGTTCGGGTTCAGTCTCCTTTGATGTTCAACTGAGGGTTTGTATCCTTCTTCAAGCAAAATCCGATGTGTACAAATCGACGGGTCAAGTCCCTTTAGATCCTCAATTGAATAGCCAATCGCCCTTCTATGTGCTCTCAGTTCTTTCAAAAGCTTGTCAGTCTGGTCCTCATTTAGCTGGGCATTGACTATCACGGGATAGGTCTGATCAGGGTCCAGGTACTCGTACCTGAGGCTGCTCGGCAGCTGCTTCAGTTCCAGCTTAGGTGGCTCAGTCTCCCAGTTTTGGCGGGCCGCTGATGGATCCAGCGGGTCGCTGACTGTGTCGAGGCTGAACACTGTTTCAGCTGAAGTTCTGAGCTGAACTGAGACTGCCTGGCGGTCCGCTGCTGAGGCCTGCGGGCCGCCGGCTTGTGGCCAGAAACGTGGTTGAGGCTCTATCGCTTGCATAATCTCGCTGAATATCCAGTCTGCCTCTACCATTTCTTCGTCGGTGTCGGAGAAAAAGTTATACACCTTGAGAATCTGACTAAAGATCGTCTCCTCCACCATTTCGTCGAGTTCTTCAACCATGAAGATTGAGTCATGTTGAGAGGGCATCTTCATGGCTTTGTCAATTTGAAACTCGACTTTCTCATCCCCGACCTCCAAAGACATCTTGCCATTCTTCACATCAATCAAAGCCCCGGCGGTGGCAAGGAAGGGTCGTCCAAGGATGATCGGCACCTCCAAATCCTCTTCCATGTCTACAACAACAAAATCACAAGGTACATAGATGTTACCTACTTGTATCGGTATGTCCTCAACCACTCCGAGAGGGAAGCGTAAGGAACGGTCGGCCAATTGGAGAGACATCCTCGTGTGTTGCAATTCTCCAACTCCGATTTTGTCGAAAATCGACTTAGGCATAAGGCTTACACTAGCTCCCAAGTCACACAATGCCCTTCTAATGCTTGCTCGTCCAATCTTACATGGAATAGCGAACTTGCCCGGATCCTCCATTTTAGGTGGCAATTGGTTCAAGATCAATGCGCTGCATTCCTCCGTCAAGGCCACCGTTTGGCATTCGTCGATCTTCCTCTTATTGCTAAGTATGTCTTTTAGGAATTTAGCATAAGATGGCATTTGTGTCAAGGCATCCGTGAACGGGATCGTGATGGAGAGCTGCTTCAGGACCTGCAAAAACTTACCGAACTCTTTGTTCTGTTTGGCTTTGGCTAGTCGCTGAGGATAGGGCACAGTTGTACGAGAGATGGCTTGCTGGACTGATTTGCCCTTTTCCTTCTGTCTGTCAGGCTCAGGACTGGCGGGCCGCTGGGTGTCCTGGCGATCCGCTGGTTCTGCCTCGACCAGCACAAATCCACTGTCTTCTTCTGATACGAGCCTCATCTCAGGTTCAGCGGGTCGCTCGTCAGGCTGGCGGCCCGCTGATACTGGTCCAGAGGCTGGTTCTTCAGGCATTTCAGGTCCATCGTAGTTCGTGCCGCTCCTGAGTGTAATGGCATTGACGTCGGCCTTTGGATTGGGCTCTGGTTGGCTTGGAAAAATGCCTGTCTTTGTCATCACGCCATTGCCTAGTTGGTTTACAACCGAATTTTGATTTTTGAGAATTTGGTCCAAGGCTTCGCCGATTCGGTTGATCTCCAAAAATACCTTATTGTTCCATATCCCTTGGTCGCGCATGAAGTTGTCGACCTGGATGCGGTGCTGAGATGGTTGATTTTGTTGACTGCCTCCTTTGTTTGCATAGACACCGGGATTAGCCGCTCCATTGGGGTTCGAGTAGGAGAGCCCCGGATGGTTACGTCTATCCCGTTGTCCCACATTCGGAAAGAAGGAGGGTCCATTGCTGATGGCATTCACCACTTCCCCTTCGGTCTCATTTTGATTAAGGCGGGGGCATTGTGGAGCCAAATGCCCTTCCTCCTCACAAAGTTGGCATGCATGAATTTGAACTACGGCGGGTAGCTTCTTTTCATTCATCTTCTTGAGCATAGTTGTGAGAGCATCAATTTGAGATTGGAGATGTGTATTCTTGTCCACTTCGAACACTCCACGAGTTTGGCCTTGAGATCTTGTCGAGTAGTTTGTTTGTGCTCGTGCCATCCTATCAACCAAGTCAATCGCCGCTTGGCTTCCCAAGTTCAAGAGTGATCCACCTGCAGTATTGTCAACATTTTGACGAGTTAGATGAGTCAAACCGTCATAAAAGCAACTTATCAATTTAGATTCAGTTAGATCATGGTGTGGACAAATCCTTTGCAAATCCTTGAATCTCTCCCATGCCTCCCCAAGATTCTCATCATTCTCTTGCTTGAAGTTGTAGATCTTGCGAACAATTTGGACGGTTTTCTCCCTAGGGTAGAATTTCTCCAAAAATGCCTTGGCTAGCTCATCCCATGACTCAAATGGATGGGTCTTGTAACCGGCAAGCCAAGTCTTCGCACGTCCTCTTAGAGTGAAAGGGAAAAGGGTAAGGCGGATTGTGTCGTCTCGAACTTGGTCAAAGTTGAGGAGGATGCAGCATTGTAAGAACTCTTCTAAGTGTAGGTTGGCATCCTCATGCAAGTCTCCTCCGAACATGTTTTGCTGCAGTAGATTGATTATCCCGGGGTTAAACGCAAAGTCCCTCGCACGCTGGGGATTAGGTGGGTTGACTCCAAGACCGATATTGTTTGCGGCGGGTGCTCCCATTTCGCGCAAAGGTCGGTTGCGGGCTGCAGCCTCCCTCATCTGAAGTTCCTCGAGCACCCTGCGCTCAAGTTCAAGAGCTTGGTCCCCATCGTCGTTTCCAGCCATGTCGTCGGTATCAGAAAGGTCGGGTCCTTCGATTTTAGGGTCCTCTATGGTGTCGGGACCCAAGTCAGCGGCCCGCTGAATGAGTGGGCGGTCCGCTGGTTCTGGTGTCGTCTGCTCTGGGTCGCTGGTCGACCCTCCCCCTCGTCTCTGGTATACGAGAAGAGGCGGTGGACTCGATGACGTCGCAACAGACTTCCCTCTGCCTTCTGTCGACTTCTTGGCGGCCCGCGGAGCTTGACGGCGGGTCGCTGAGATTGGTTGATTTTCAGGCTGAGAGACTCCTCCTTCGCAAAGTCTCGGTTTCCTCGCACCTGAGCTGCTTTCACTGGTGGTCTTCTTCTTTCCACGTCCACCTGCCAGTGTTCACACCTGAAATTTGAAGAGACAGAATCTTGTGAAGAAGGGTAAACGGAATTTAACAAACTAAAATTGAATTTAAACCCAATTATCGCTACCGTCCCCGGCAACGGCGCCAAAAAGCTTGATGATGTTTTTTCCGCTTTTAAATTTATACCCTAATCTACCTAAATTAAGTCGCAAGCGCACGACAATCGTCTAAGTATTTCGGGGTCGAACCACAAGGACGGATTGGATTATTGGATTCTAACTCAATTTAATTCGCTAAATTGAACGATCAAGAATAAAAGTTGATTGGTCACAATAACAAATTAATAGGAACTGGCAATAAAATAAATCCTAAATTAACAGATCACCTTTGAAGAGGATTAAAACGCAATTAACTAAAACTAGGGGCTTAAGGCAAGCTAATCTTTCAGTTTACTCCAGTTCTAGCGGCCCGCTGACTCTCGTAGCGGCCCGCTGAAAGAACTCAGGTCGCTAATCCTATTGACTGGTCGCTGACTACTTGGCGGGCATAGACCACCTCGCTGGTTCACTCAGCGGCCCGCCAGGATTAGTGCAGATTCAACAGTTTAGTTAATTTAGAAGTCGCTTTATGTAAGGAATAGGGTTTGGTCGATATTTAACAGATCAAACTCTCGTTTTAGGTCTGGTTGTCAATCAATTAACTCAAATCCCTTCAAATAAAACCCAGATTTCAACTCTCGTTTCGTGGTCTGGTTCCTATAAGTTTAAACCTTTCTAACCTAATGAATTCTTTGAGTTTTCACTCTTAGAAAGGACCTAACTCTCGTTATTAGTCCTGGTTTGAACCTCTCAGTTCAAATCTTCAAGTTGGTACAATTGCATCAAATATCTTAAGTTTGGTTTGGACTTAACCATTAAACGATCAAGCAAGGCCTATACTTGACGAATGTGAGCAAATCTAACTTAAGCAATTCAAGCAATCAAATCAGGTATTAAAGAAAGGAAATAAAACACAACATGCAACAAAGAAATTAACTAAAAAGTATATTATCTAATCATAAACTAAAAAGGTTCACTGTCATGGCCCCTAATCAGTATCTACTCGCTACAACTCATCAAATAAAACCAAAAGGTATCAAAGATAAACAAAAACATAAGAAAGAATCAAGAGTTACAACAGACTGCAACTTGGACTCTATCTTTCTGCCTTCTGCTACTCTCCAGCGGTCCGCTGATGGTGTCGGCGACCCGCTGGCGATCCTGTTGGCTGTCTCGACTTAGCTGCAAATTAACCTCTCAATTCCCTCCTCCTTGGCATCAAGGCTTCTCCCTTTTATAATAATCATTGGCGGTTCTCTAGAGGTCGAGGACGTGCAATTGGTGGCTCCAGAATTAGCTCATAACGCGGTTTGGAAGTTAACAAAACTGGCTGTCTAAATTTGGCAGTGGTTTCCTTCTTTCCAGCGGCCCGCTGTCGAACCTAGCGGCCCGCTGGAATCTTCTGAGTCGCCAGTCTTCTCTTCTACCCGCTGGTGCTCTTGGTGGGTCGCCAATCAAGCTGGTGGGTCGCCGATCGATGCAGATTTCGCCGCTTTGAGTAGTTTATCTTCAATCCTGTACAAAAACAGAGCAAACATGGCAGTACCTAGATTCTAACCTAAATTATCAGTTAAACAACAGAAATTACGATGAAATGCATGAAATTAAGTCCTATAAATGGCTGAAATACTATGTATGAAAACCATTTATCAATGGGTACCTAACTTTTTGTGATTTTTTTTAATTACAAATAAATACAATATGAAGGAAATTTTTTTTTTTTTGAGGTGGGTCCATGGACCCACTAAACCATATGTGGCTTCGCCACTGTATGTGAGAAGTCCAGAGCTACTCTTCACATCCTACTGTCCTTCTGCATGTTCCAAGATTTTGTAATAAATCATTATAAAAGCACAGCTGATGAATGCATGATGGATACAAACGAATTTTCTTTTCTTTTCTTTTTCTTAAAAAAAGAAGAAGATTGTACATTAGGAGAGTGAATGTGTGTACTTTCCAATTGTTTTCTTTTCTGGATCGTATGTGGAGAACCAACTGTCCTGTTTTAGAGAGTGGAATTTAGAGTTAATAGATGACCCAATAACAAGAAACAGAGGTCAAGTGTTTCTGGAAAAGAAGATAATTATTTATTTATTTACACTATGAAATCAAGTGCTCCAGTACAGTTGAAATGGTGAAGGATAGAAATTACAATAGATATAAACAAAGAGATTGTATAAGTTTACCAGAGGCTGAAAATTAGGGCCTGAGAGTTGGATAGTTAAATTCCTTATCATCGTCAATAGCTGCATGAGAAAGTGATGTATTAAAAAGAAATAAATAATAAACTGGAAGTATTTTTCTTCTTCCTCCTTTTCCTTTTATTTTTTTCTGGCAGCAGAGAGTATTCTAACTATAAGTCTCACTAATACTAGGAAGTACCCCCGAAACCTTAATAATTTCAGACCCGTTTAATTATCTCTATCTCTGTAAATGCTCCTTTCGGGAAGAAAGTTAGGTGAAGAGATCCAAACATTTGATGTGGTGGAGGGCTGGTGGCAAAGAGCAAATAAAAGGCAAAAGGATCAACCTATGGAGAGATAATATTTTAAAGAAAAACTTTGTGCAGATATAGCTACTTTTTACTACAGTGTAAGCTTCTAACTCAATTAAGAGGCACAAGCTATCAGGAGAGAGTAATTTAAATCCTATAGCACCTTCTAGAGGGCTATAAACATGAAATCAAAATTTAGATGGAAACATATGCAAAATAACAAGACTTCACAAAGGTAAGCTTTTCAACTGGAGGAAGCATACCTAGGTATTCGGCAAAGGTATTTCCATTGTTTGCTGTATAATTCAGCACATGGGAAGAAGTAGAAGGCGTGTCCCATGAATTGCATGTAGGCATGAAGCTGGGGCCCATGGGAAGAGCAAGTGGGACTTCTGACTGTGTTATATCTAAAAAGCCATGTAAACGACAAATATAATTTTGAATTTTTCATTACTGATATTTAATGATTATAGGAATGCATATATTTATTGGTTTTGTGATCAAAGTAACATTTGGTATCTATTGTGCATATACGCTTACCTCATAATATGGTTACTTCTCAGAAGTAAGATGAAACCAATTTGTCTAAAGGAAGCTGCTGATTTATTTTGGTAACTTGAATAAGGAGTTGTGTTTATCAGAGGGAACTCTAGCTGAAATGGAAACTATCCCTCAGGTTTATCAATTTCTATAAATAGAATACAATTACATTGAACTTATTTTCTTATTTCAGTAATGTTCAGCTTATCTGTTATAATTTTTGGCTATACATTCTCTACAGGAACTCACTTTATTTTTAATACCGGTCAAATTTCTGCCAAACATGGATACAGGCATTTCTGTGTACAAGTACTTTTATTTGGAGCATTAATTGCACACAAGTGTCTCTTTAAGAATTCATCAAGTATTCAAGTTGAAGGGGCTAAAGTGTAATAAAAAGCTAAAGAAAGAGGGATAAACCATTAACGGAGGAGTTTTGATGCTGTTGGTGTGGCCCAGCTTTGCGTCTGGAATGAGGTGGGGGCACATGTGCAGATAAGCCAATTTTTTGTACCTTCAGGAAATATTTCTGCGCATGGCTTCTTATCTGAATTGGAAAGAAAAAAATGACTTAGAAAACTAAACAGTTATTGGGTGCACTTAAGGTTGTTTTTCATGAATTGACGCTTAATTTAACGAGTTCTATTAGATGTGTCCCGACTAGGATCCAGATTTAATGATAATAAGTAAATTATCAAGTACAATATTCTCTATATGTTGTGAGGTCCAGGAGAATCAAAATTCATAAATCTTTTGTCTCATTCCTGGATTCAAGTACAAATGATGTGAGAATTCTGTTACCTATGTAGAATCCAGATTCAATGATAATATTTATATACATATCAAGCACAAGATTCTCTATATGTTGTGAGGTCCAGAGAACAAAAATTCATAAAATCTTTATCTCATTCCTGGATTCAGATACAAATCACATGAGATAAGCAAGTGAGACAAATAACAAGACCATCGCATAAAGGGTATAGATTTGATTTGGACTACTCGTCTGCTATTGGCAAGATCCATGTTAATTTTGGGTTTGTCTAGCAAAGCTGATTCAGCATCTGCGACAGTATACGATATGTGTAACAATATCTATCATCTAATTTTGTTTACAAGGAAAATTATTCTCTCACCTAATCATTTTATGTACTTTGAAGGATCTAAGTTCTAGTAAATTTTATTGAAAAAGAAGTTTTAATAAATTTTAAAGAAATAAGCAATTCAGTTATATAACATCATTAACTATTTAACTTTCCTGAATTGTTGTCTTTGTGCCAACAAAATCTTCAATTTTCTTCCAATCCCGTCCAAACCTACATTCAAATTGGTTCAATATGTTACCAGAAAACATTTTAAAAAAATGGCAGTCTTTATTCAAGCATTTGCAACAATAATAACCAAAAGAGAATTCAATTTGCATCCATTATGTAAACTTTATTTCTCGACTTAAAGCCTAACTTTCGCATAGCCATTTTCTAAACAATCTAATACCCAGTAATATACTGATAAACACACCTGATCATACATGATAAGCAAAAAAGAGAGAGAGATTTTAAAACTGCGATGAATAGCTTGGGAGGGGAGAGTTAAAGGGTGTTATACAGCAATAGTGCTTCGAGAAACCGATCGTGCTCCTCTGAAGTCCACCGGTCGCGCAGCCGAGTGATCGTGTATGGCTTTCTGAGCTTCTTACTAGGCACTCCCCCTTCCATAATTAAATGCAAATTTCCTTCTGAAAAATGGAAGTAGAATGGACCATCTTGGTCTATTTAATACCACATCTCTTTATCTCTCTCTTTTTTTCTCTTTTTCTAGTTAGGCGCGAAAAGAATGGACTCTTTTGCTAGTTGTTAGCGAGAAGAGGGAAAGATGTGATCCTGGCCACTCAGATTTATTTTGAATGGTCGGCAAGATCTTGGCCACTTAATTTAAAGGTGATAAATAGCTAATAAGACCTGGTCTATCAACTTAAATAAGGTACAAATGTGTAGTACTTTTTGTAACAAAATTCATAGCAAAATCATGGTACAATTATTTTATTAAATTTTCCTTTTTATGTTAAATTGGTGGCAAAAAATCTTTGTGGCAAAATGAAAATTTTTTGGTACATGAGGAATCAATGCGCACCTTAATTATGAATCATTATATGATGGCAATCTTTGACATGTTAGGTAACCGATTTAATCAAACGCCAGATTCAGCATATTTGGGAATGGGGATTGTCAGTAGGTTTTGGTACAAGCACCCCACACTGCGTAAACGTTCCTCTTTTGTCTCCAAGGATGAGCGATGGATCGAAATCGGACGGTTGAGAAGGGAGGTAGAAATAGGCATGGTGTGTGTTGGAGAAAGAGGAGGCAAGTGCTTAGGTAGAGGAAGCGCCAGAGAGAGAAAGGGAAAAGAGTGGCCTAACACGCATTCTCCCATTAAACACACTCTATCGCAAGTTTGTTAATGCCTTCTCCATTTATTTCGTGATTGGACATGTCTTTTATGTGTATAGATCCATCCAGTTTTATCAAAAATTGAGAGGATCTCAACTCAAAGTATTAGCTGGCTTATTGCCTAACTAGCCGTTAAGGGTCTATTTATAATAAAAGCTGGTGGGGTGAAATGGGGATTTACATGCTTAATGTTCCTTTTTTTTCTCGGCAAATTAAAACTTAAAAGAGTATTATTTAGAGGTGGAATTATACTATAATTCGGAGACAATAGTATAAAGAGGTTTATCAAGAAACTTTGCATTTTTCTTTCCGGCCCGGTCTTTCATTGATGTGAAAAATTATCCAAAATATGAAAATACAAATGATGCTAAATGAAAAAAAAAAATCATGCATAAATATAAACATATAAAAGATTCACACTTAATAAAAAATTATATAAATTTATTCTTAATCAAATCTAAAACATTATGTATGGATTATGCACTTAAACAACATCAATCATATACAAATTATTTTTGCAAAGAGTGATCCTTTTAAAAATTGACTTTTTACTGGAATTATATACTTGTCGTCGTTCTGATCATAATATGTTTACTACGTTTGATGGTTAAACTGGTGAGAAAAATACGAGAGTGATAAGTGCAATTTTAAGATTTGTCATCCATCTTATTTCAGCCAAAAATAAAAATGACGTTGGGGAGCGCTTTTTTATTTTGCCGTTAGCATTAATCTCCCCCTTTAACTTCTGCTCCCTCCCTCTCATCTCATCTGTCTCACGCACATACCTCTCTCTAACTTCCAATTTTTACGCCGCTCTAGGAGCATCTTTCCATTCTCTGACGTGTTCCCTCTCTCTCATTTCCTCTGTTCCTCTTGTCTAACTCTATATACTTATATTAAAATGGTCACTTATTACAACTAACGGAATAGTTACGATTACAAGATGATACTTTCTTATATCTAATAAACTCACTAATAAGATAATCTCATGTTACCACTAACTTTAGTGAACATTTATACTCAATAAATTGAACATTTATGCTTACCCCTAACATAAGGCTAACCCACTAACAATGCAAAGAACCGCTAATAGTTACGATTACCGCTAACATAAGGCTAACCCACTAACTCTCCCAAGAGGTGGATTAGCGATTTCACCGCTTCAGATGTTAGCTTTAATTTTGTATTAATAATTTATAATTATTAATATTTAATAATAAATTAATATATAATATAAATTAATAATATTTATTAATTATTTATTAATTATTAATTTATAATAATTTTTTATAATAATAATAATCATTATTGTTGATGCTTTCAGGAAGTCCCCCCATCCCCCTCTTCTTGCTTAACCAAGCTCAGATGCATCCAAGCAGTGTCCAACAACCCAAGCCTAGCAATGCATACGCACATAATGTTCAGAAGAACCGCGACTGGTTACTTGTAGAGAAGGATAAAAGAGAAAAGAGAATCAAAATCTTAATTCAATCAACTTCCACAAAGAGCTTAAAAAAGACAGAAAAATAGAATTAATATGAACACACATAAACACTTGCCTTAGATTAAAAGATGAGATCCTTTGATGAATTGTATCAACTAATTCTATCCCAATCGACTCTCGGTCATTCATTTGTAGCAGTGCGTACTCACTCCATGCTTTCTCTATCTGACTTAATCTAAAGTAATATCTCAGCTCTTCTGAGTCTAAAACCCAAATCTAAAGGCTTTAAGGTAGTGGCACGCTCGTATTTATCTAGAGCTTCTTTGTACTAGCATTTTTCATAGGCTAGTGAACGCACCGCATCTTGTTTCATCTTAGACAGATCGGACCGATAACTCGTACTGACCAGGTTGGTTGCTGGTTTAGATAGTAAAATTCAATTTATATTATATAGTAAAGGAGATAATTGTGTAATGGATACTTTATACATTGAATTCATATATTTGTCAATCCTTACAGAAGAGTAAGTGTTTATAGAAATGCAAAGGAGAGAGAAATCGAGAGAAATTCAATTAGTTTATGCAAGATTAAGTGTTTGATGAAAAGCATGAGAGAGAATAGAGGAATTCAATTTCTTTTGGAAAAAAATCAAGAGATACAGACAATTAGTTTATTTCGATTTCTTGACTTCATGTAATTAAGCCTATACCTAAGAATATTTAGTTTTCTCCATTATCTTATAAATATGGAATGCAAGCCCATCTATCTATTTATTATGTCTATTAATAGATTTATACAAGATAAAATTTTGATGATTGAATGGAAAAGAAAAAAACTCATGTCTAGAATAACATCTATAGACAAGAAATTTCACTTCAACGAAACAATGTTAATATTGTAATCACAACGAAAGCGTGAATTGAGATCCAAACTAGATGAATCTAACACCATATTTACATGCATAGCTCATATTTTGTAGAAAATAGACATGAGTTGGTGCTAATTGTTCATAGTAATTATTAGAGCCCAAATATTTATTACATGCATAGCTCATATCTTTTAATAGGTGTCATTCTAACCCAAACAAGATGAAACCTCAAACACGGTCCAATTCACTAATCTGGACACATTAGACCCTTGCGGAATGTTTCCTTTCATTTTATTACCCGGCTTATTAATAAGCGACTTATTATTTTCTATTGACTTTTGTAATATCATGTACAAAATCAATTCTTTTGTACTGTGCAATCCGCATCGTCCCATTTATATATATATATATATATATATAGAGTTTTGTTATGGTGAGTTGCAACTCACCAAAGGGTCGGTGAGTTGCGATCAAAATTGTTAGATATAGTTCAAAATGACCGATCCAAACCGTCTAATATGATCTTCCTATTTAAATCTCCATGCCGACAAAATTTTATATTTTTTCGAAATTTTTAAGTATTTTTTTGAAAATTTAAAAAATCGTTAATCTAATTAGTCCTGAACCGTTCAAAAATAGCAGTTTTTAAAAATCCGGAAAAAATACTTAAAAATCTCAAAAAAATATAAAATTTTGTCGGCATGGAGATTTAAATAGGGAGATCATATTAGACGGTTTGGATCGGTCATTTTGAACTATATCTAACAATTTTGATCGCAACTCACCGATCCTTTGGTGAGTTGCAACTCACCATAGCAAAACTCTATATATATCAATGATTTAGTACTGCTCGTTTGGTTGGTATTAATTTGCTTCCCACAACAGGCGGCACTTGTGATCTAAGTCATTGGTGTTCCGTCGTTTCTTTTGACTATGTTAAGGGTCTGATCGGAATGAAATATTAGTAGCTCAAACGTGAAATGGATTTCGCGAGAAACTAATAATCCTGACCGGAACTGACGTAAGTCCGCAAGTTCAATTCATTTGGCGCGATTGTGAAGGAAAATTTAGAGCTATCGAAATCGCGAGTAAAAGGTAGAAATTTGGCACGATTTGACTTGTGGCGAGAGGCGCGAAAGTTTCAAGACTTCTATACCCTTCCCACTAACTCTCTCTCACTCTCTCTCTCTCGATAAAAACCGCACTAGGTTTTCTTTGTTATCTTCTAGAGCGGTCAAGACAAGCACCAGTCAGTCAAGCACCTTACCTTGAGTCACTTTTTAACTTTTTTTGTCGTTTGTTCCAATTTTTGGAGCAGGGGGCTGCAAATCTAACTATGATACAATTATTAAATAAGAAACATACTCGATAAATTTAATTAATGAAAAGGTGGAGGCTTTGACCTCCATTTTTTGCTCAAAAAACATACTCGATAAATTGTTAATTTAATAATCTACTTAATTCCCCTAGCATCTGATTTTGAGATCTAATCATATACTTTTTTATTTTAAGTTTACAAATGTTGCTACAATCTAATTACATCCATACAATCCTATAAGTTAGATCCATCCACTTCTGTAATATTGGATAAGTTTTGTTTTCGAATATTTTTATGTGATGTTTTTTCAAGTTTTTCAATTTGCTCATGTAAGGGATGTAATTCATTGGCAATGTTCAAATGATTTACCCGTATTAGTGCTCAGGTGCTTTACTGGTAAAAAAAATACGGTATTCATTAGCAAGTTTCAAAAGGAAAACAGATATATATATACTTAAAAGAGAATAAGGGTAAAATAGTCAAATTTAAGGAGATGAAATCATTTCTGTCCTATTTTCATATGTTATTTGATCATAAAATTCATTTCCCTTCAATTCTTTTTCTATTTATTCCGATCGCCAAATTTCATTTGAAAATCATCTCTTTTGAACTCCATTCTATTGAAATGAATTCAACTCTTTCTAAAAGTCATTCCGATCAGACCCTTAGCTGTTATTCGAAATTATTCGGTATTTGAATGCGGACAGTTGTCTAAAATAATCGCCAATTTGTTATTTTATTATATTATTAATACAACTAAATTAGTAATTAATTAACCTCGTGCACGACTTGATTTTATTTTTCAAGATAAGTATGTAAATGATCGTTGAAGGATTAATTCGCTCACTTTGGTATAGTCTATCAAATGAATATGGTCGCTCAGTCGCTGTCAAGTAATTATTTTATTTGTGTTGAGTATAGATTATATACATAAAGGAAGAAGGATTCCGGGAAGAAAAATTAGGAAGAGTGTTATTTCGGAAAGAAGAAATGTTGTTTGGATGATGAGTTAGGAATAAGGAATGGAAGAGTTGAATTAAAATAATCATTTATCTTTTTATTTTTTTCAACTAACTTTTGTACTTTTAAATGAAATAATTAATAATTATTATTTAATATTAATAATCATAATAATAAAATAAATAATAATAAGAATATTATAAAATAATTAAAATATTTATAATAAAATAAATATAAATAATTGTCATGGGTCATGGGAGAAAAAATATATTATTATTTAATACTAATAATAATAATACTATTATTAATAATAAAAAATCATTTGTTTATACTATCTAACTAATTTCTAATTTATTATTGTGTATTTATTCATTTTAAAATAATTAATATTGTAATTGTTATAATATTATAATACTAATATAATTATAATAAAATAAATATAAATAATATTATAATATTTATAATAAAATAAAATTTTTATAATAATATTATAAAAATTATTAATATTGCAATAATATAATATTATAATACTAATAATGATATTATAAAAAATAATTATTATAAAATATTATAATAATATTTCCACTAACTATAAAATAATAATAATAATATTTAATTATTAATTAATTGATAATATTATTATCATAAAAATAAAGTTATTATTGTACAAATAAAGTATGTATTGAATGTTAATAAAACATTGGTGCATATACAGTCCGTGATTATGCATGTATTGAAGGGACATGATAAAATAAAAATAAATTTTATATTGAGTCACGGGTTGTGAAAGAGCTAATATTTTATTCATTGTTTTCTTCCCACTTCTTTCTTCTTGCTAATTCCGACTTCTAGCTAGAAGAGTTTATTCCAGGAGGAACCCTTCTTCCCACCCTTCTTCCCTCTTGTTTGGATCACATCTTCTTCCCAGAAGAGCCTTCTTCCAACCTCATCCAAACAAGCCCTTTTAGATGGGATTTCAAGATGGAATTTGAGGGAGTGAGTACCCATCAATTGAACTCGCATGATTAAATTTTCTCATTTTTTATCAATAAATTTGAAAAGAATCGAAATTCCAATTCCAAATCCGTTCTTAAAAACACCCTTCTGAGTTCTGATCAGAGTCTAAAGGGACTAAAATAGGGACATTATTGTTAGATGAAATTCAAATAGACAAATCTCTCTTTACGTCTTGGTTTTTGCTCGTCAGTCCTCTTGTTTCTATAAAACTGAAGAGGAAGGTTCCGCTACTAACATTTTAGTTGCCTCCAAATGCCAACATTTTACTATTTACTTAATTTTTAAAATTTTAAAATTCAAACGTTAAATCCAAACTGTTGATCTTATTTAATTTAATGAGCAATGTGTTTTCATATAAGTTTTGAAAATTTTAGATTTTATTTGATGCTCGATCAAAGGCTAAAATATGAACGTATTAGAATGAATCTATCATAGTTAATAAGGTTCGTTTGTTTTTCTATCTCTTGATCGAGTATCAAATAAACTCCAAGTTTTACAAAACTTATATGAAAACACATCGCTCGTTAAACTAAATAAGATTCACAGTTTGAATTTAACGTTTGAATTTTAAAATTTGAAAAACTAACTTAATAACAAAATGTTGGCATTTGGGGGCAAACAAAATGTTGGTAGCGTAACCTTCCTCAAAACTGAAATATGCCAATATGCATCGTCGTTAGATGAAAAACATAGCGTAATCTAATAAGGTCAAATACCAAAATTTAGGTATAAAAAAATGAAAATAAAAATTTGTCCTGAAAACATGAAACAAGATTTAATGACTTAATAAAAAAAATCTTTTCAATATTGGCAATTTTACACAATTAAAATACTCAGCTTCAAAATTTTCAAGCATTTTGATTCTAACAAAACGAGCCATGTTATATATATCTATCGTTCTAAGTTACTCTGTTCTTTATAATGAGTTATAGCATTAAATTTTGCTAATATATAAAAATGCCTTTTATATTGACATAAATAATTCTTTTTATTGGAATGAACTTTTTTGGCTGTCAATGGGTACGGTACAGTACGGTAGAAGGTATTTTCATACCCGCACCCGTTAAGAATTAACGGTAAGGGTATGATAACGGTACATAATGGGTAATAATAATATTATTAATTTAATAAAAAATATATGATATGCTAAATAAATAATATCAAATAAATATATAGATAAAGTAAAACATTTAGATAATATTTTAGATATAACAAAATCATAATTTTTTCCTCGTATCAATTGAATTAAAAAAATCTATATAACTAATTATATATTATAATATAATATAGAGTGTAAATTAATTTTTTCATCATCATAAATAAATTTGGATGAAGATCGAAATTAATAATATATCTTAGTAAATATGCTAAAAATATGATTATCTATATATATATGTTTGTAAAATATTACCCGTTAGATAATGGGTACGAAATAGCCCTTACCCGTACCCGTACCCGTACCCGACAAGTTAACGAAAATTTTTCTTTACCCGTACCTATACCCGTTAGTCTAATGAAAATAAAACTTTACCCATACCCGCCTTATCGAATACGGTACGGGTACGATAAATGGGTAAATGGGTTTCATTGACAGCCCTTTTCGCTTAAGTGAACATATTCTTGTTAATATTAAAGGTGAAACCAGTACTTATTTTTGGATTAAAAAAAGGTAACAAAGTTACTTAATTAAAATAAAAATTACATTTAGTAATTTAAAGAGTACAAATTATTGAAGTTTAGAGAATCAGCTTTTAATTTGGAGCTAAGAACAACCCACCTCGAGTAAGTTTGAAATTCGGTTTATTTAAACTTCGGAGTTTAACTCATTTTACTAAAAAATTAGTCGAAGTTGGAGGATCATTTGTGAAATAAAAGGAAAGTTTTGCACTCTGAGAGAAAATTTTTTCTTTGTGTGCGTGTGGTACGGGAATCCAGATCCTGTGCCGCTTGGCACCGTCCAGCGCACAGGATCTGGACCGTTCGCGAAATCCTACGGTTGAAGATATTTCCTCTCCGCTCCCACGACTTATCGAATCGGATCTGCGTTATCTCCGTTTCCGTATTGGATCCGAAATGAAAAAGGTTCTCTGATGCGATTCGTAGGGAAAATCGGAGAGGGCCACACCTCCGTTCCGAAATCAAGAGAGAAAATTGCTGCGATTTCCTTTCAAAATTCTCCTCCGATATTAGCAAGGTGTGAAAAGAGCTTCTCCTCCGTTCCACAAACTTCTCCGCCCTTATGTCAATCCCAATCTTGACTATTTTTTACTGGTTTTGACTCTTGCTTGGTTTAGGAAACTACTGATTGGCGCTTCGTAATTGAATTCTTGTTGCCACCGTTCCTAGCCAAAGTGAACCCATCGCTTGTAAGAAAAGAAGTAAAGAACCGTTTTTCCTGAGTATAAAGGTAAGTGAAAAATACTCATCGCTTGTACATCTAATTGATAAGCGTATTCAAAGAGCATGCTATGAACAATTCCTATTAACTGTAGCTAGTTCTTATAGGGTGTGTTTGGATGCAACGGAATAAGCCGTGAATAGGGTATAAGAATAAGGAATTTCGATTTGTGTGCTTATCTTTATTCCTTATTCTTATACCATGGTTTTGTTAGTATAGGAATAAGGACCCAAATTCCTTATTCTTATACCGTTTGTTTTGCACAAAAATAAGAATAAGCACGCAAACCGAAATTTCTTATTCCTATTCTCTATTCCCGACCTATCCAAACACACCCATAGAAAGACAATAGCAATTTGACTTTCCAGCATGGGCGTATATCTCGAGCTATGGAAATTCTAGGGATTTGAAAAGTCTAGTCTGCTTTCACGCCAGTAGGATTTACTTATTGTTTTTTATTCATCTTGTTTAACAGTTTCTCAAATTTTAGCCTATCAGTTAGTTTGTTTCTAATTTAGTATTTGCGGTTGAAATTAGGTTGATGAGGAAGATGCTGGATCTGACAAGTCAAAGTCTGAGGTTGAGGAAGATGGTGAACCTAGAAGTTCAAAGCATACCACGAGCAAGTACTTCAAATATGTAGCATCCAAATTCATTAAAAAGTAAAACAAAAAAAAAAATCTCAAAAAGAATTATCTGGATAAGTTCTCTGATTTTTTAATTTTTAATGGAATTCCCTTCTTGGCAAGTTTAATCGCGCTTAAAGCACAAGAGCCTTTTCTTTTTTATTTTCATAAAGTCAACAAAATCCAAATATCATATTCAGTCACCAGAGAAAAACTGAAATCTTGCTTAATCATTTTGTCACATTGCGACAAAATTTTATCTTCTCCAGCCAAGTTCTTCACAAACCTTTCTTCATAGCTGACAAAAACAATAAACTAAAAAAAAAACTAATGCATAAACTATAAGAATGAACAATCATCAGAAAACTCTCCCACTTCTTGAGTCGCCAATGGTGCTTGAGTGAAGGGAGAGATGGTGAGGTCGAGAGCGAGAGAGGCAGAGAGAGGCTGGGGGTGGTGTGCGAGTGAAAGGAGGAGAAGGAAGCGGAGGCTGGTCCTTCATCCTTCGATCTAGGGTTCATCTGAGCTAGAGAGACGGTGGTTCGGTTCATTTGCGAGAGAGAGGAGAAGAGTCGAAGAGAAGAAAACGGGTTAACTGATCGCAAATCCCACCCGATAATCGATAAGTGTGGGAACGGAGAGAAAAATATCTGAGCCGTCAGATTTCACGGACGGTCCGGATCCTGTGCGCTGGACGGTGCCGCGCGGCACAGGATTCGGATTCGTGGTACGGCAGCGACACAATCACATATATGTGATATATCCCTCGCAATGGAAATGAACCTCTAACAAGACTAGCTACAACTTCCAAAGGAAGCAATTAAACAAAAAAACAAACCCTGATTACCTGACACTGACACGGAAAGCCTTCTCTGGGTTACCTTCATCTTCCCTCCGTTGTAATTCTTTTAGGTGCATCTCAACTTCTTACAAACAAAAGAAGAAAGAATTTTGTTTCACACCGTGCTTTCTTTTCTCCTTCAACAAAGAACACTAGAGGAAAGTGCATTGGCTGATTGGAAGTTTGTAATGGACTCCCCTCCTCAAAAATCAAAAACTAACTTACAAAATTGGGTCAAAGCTAGCTTTACTCCACTTCTCCATTTTCTTCACAACCGTTTTCATCGTCGCATTTGTGCCTCCTGGCACCACCATCTCTATCTTAAATAATCATTTCTCCATCTATTATCAGATGCCCTACCCTTCCAGCAAATCGGCAACGTCTGTCAGTGATTTAGGGAGCAGGAAGTACGACTCAAGTGTTATAACGACAACACGATCGGTGACAAGTTTGAGCCAATTGCACTGACAAAACTAGAGCATAGCCTAGCAAATGTGCCTCCACCATTGCTGTGGATTGTGGTGGAGGCACAAAAGAAATCTAAAATTACCGCTGAGAGGCTACGAGGCTCAAAAGTGATGTACTGGCATCTCACATACAAGAATAATTTATTAATTTTACATCTCCGGGAGGGGAGATCGACCACCAGAGAAACCTTGCATTGAGGCACATAGCGCTGCACCGCCTGGCTGGCATCGTTCATTTTGCCGATGCATCAGTTATCTATGATCTCAAGTTTTTTGAAGAGATGAGGAAAATAAAGTATGTAAGTTCCTTAGTTTTTCTTTCTTTTTTCTTTACTTTTCATTTTGTTTATGTAGTTGAAACTTGAAACATTATGCATGTATTTAAGTATTTTCATCAATTCTTGCATTCTGCCATGAATATCACCAAAGCTACATTGTCCACAGTCTTACATTCTTCTCTGTTTTTTGTTTTTCCTTTCTGTAGAAATAATAAGAAAATTATTTGTAAACCCTCCAAAGTTTCTGATTTCATTTTTTATTTTATTTTTTTGGATAAAGTTTTTTCACTTGTAGTACTAAAAAACGGTCACCACAGTTATGTATTACCATAAGTCCATAACTACTTTCTTGCCTCTATAAAACTCCTTGAAGTTGGAATGCTCATCTATGCATAATCTCAAATTTTTATAGAATCTAGATTAAGATATATTTCGTCACAGGTCACTGTGTACCATATCAACGTAACATTTCGGTTTCACCTTGGTAGAACCTATCATTACATGACCGTCTGTAACTCCGTTATTATTTTCTTTTTAAATATACATATATAATGTTTGTGGAGAGCCATGAACGTACATTTTCCACGACGTGTTGACCAATTATTATTAGTATTTGAGAACTGTTGACCAATTAATTGTGAACGTCCAGAGTAGGTTTTTCTCCTTATATATGAAGTACATTTGTTATATTTGTTTTCTTAGAAGCACATTCATTAATTTTTTTAATATTAGCACAAGGGGAAATGTGTTCCTCATTATGAAGTTAAAATTAAAATTCTCTTATTAAAAAAAAGAAAAAAAATTCCAATTCAAAATGTTCACTAATTAACTTCGATATATATACATACACTACCATTTCTTCATGTTCACTCTAATTCCTCAAACATTTTAGATATGGAGCTATTTTATAATGAATATATATACAAGACGGAAGTCGTATTAAAAAATGATGGTAATGGTTGCCATGACAGTGTGATTCAAATGTAAATTTTTATCTCTGTTTCATGACAGTTAGCACCAGGTAAGAGACAATCTGTCATATCATTTTTTAATTAATGTTGACCCCAGAATGGATTATTGCCTTACTATATAAGTGCAAAGTCAAATAAGAAAAAATTTGGTTCTTCGACCTATCTTGATTGTTGAGATGACTAAACTATTACAATCCATTTATATAAAATAAATGACATTTGAATAGTGGATAGAAGATTTATTTAGAAGAGTGAATAGCATTGTTTGGCAAAATATTAGTTCGAAAGTATATATTTTATGCGTTTAATTTCTTTTCGCTCTTTTACTATTCGGGTTTTCCCCTTGGAATAGAAGAAACTTTGTCTCTCTCCCGATTCCTTATTAATTCCTATTTGACACACATGAAAAATTATAATAACGTCGCTATTTTATTTCGCGATGAAATATCGGGTTTGTCAAATTCTCCTTTTTGTTTTCAATGTATTTGATCAAGCTTTGCATAGGTCAGAAGTCGAAAGTTTCAAGTTTCTTACTAGATTGCGGCTATTGAGTTCGTTTCAAAATAAAATCCAAAAAACGCTAGATGAGAACTTGCATTGTCCTCAAAAAAAAATAATAATGAAATGGGTGAGCTTAAACAAACAAAAAAAAAAAAACAAAAACATAAATAAATTGGACAAAACATGGTGATTGAAAACTATGGTTACAAAAATAAGAGGAAATAGCCAATACTTTTCTAGCCATTTTTACTACATCAGCTTTTAGTTTGATGCTATGATGTTATTCATACAGGAGGTTTGGAGTATGGCCAGTTGCAACAGTTGGATTGAACCGGAGAAAAGTGATCATCGAAGGACCTATTTGTCAGGAGTAAAAAATGGTAGGGTGGTTCTCTAAAGATGCCAGTAGCCACGCAAATCAAGCAATTGCTTCATTACAAGATATTAGATCTAACCCAACAAAGATAAATGTGTTCGGAATTGGGTTCGATAGTACTATTCTATGGGACCCGAGCAGCTCCAGTCGAACAAAAACTACAACTAACACCACCAAGGTTTGTCAGAATGAATTTTAGTTTTTCACTCTCTGTTACAAACAGTTTCTTGGAATTTTCTACTTTAACCTAGTTTCAGATACTTATTTCTTAATGAAATATTAAGTCAGCCTAGTTATTGAAGGATTGAATGGAGAAAAATTGCATCTAAATTTCCAGAAACTCATACAGCTGTCTAAACAAACCTACCCAATTTTTTCTTGTTTCCCAAATACTCTGAACTAGCACCCTCCTTTTCCCCCAACAAGCATTTGAAAAGGTATACTTTTAATTTTAGCAAGAAGCTGAAACATAAAGGCATTTCTTTTCTAATTTTTTTAGCATAAATATGTTGTTAACTTGTTGATTTGCAAAAGATTTTTTTGGTATGTAAACATTTGTTAGAACTAGCAGCAGTGCCCATCCAATATGTGGGCGGACTTTAATATGTTAAATTCAACGTAAATATGTTGTCTTTTTTTAAATATTTAAGGTCAATGTTTTCATCGATTTAAACAAATAAAATCAATAAAAGTAGACATATGAATAAAGTCATAGCCTTTTTGTCCCAAACAAGTTGGGTAGGCTAGAAATGACACCCCGACCCTTGTCATTTCTTGTATATATGGCTGAGTTTTTATACTGGCTCGCCAAGCCTATCGCAAGCATGCGGGCTTGAACCCTGGACCTCTTAGAAGAGAGCCCAGTGCTCTTAAAAGTAGACATATGAATAACTCAAAAAAATAATTCAATGAAAATAAATGTATATCTCAATAAAAAGTTTCGCATAGATGAGAATCCATTCTTATGAGGATATTATTATTTATTTGTGAGTCTTTTCTTTTTAATAGACGCAAGTCCCTACTGTTAATTATCTCGAGATTAACCGTGAGAATCCCTGATTAAAAGATTCAAAGAATTATATGTCATAGGCTAAAAAAGTCTTATTTAAACGATTTTTGTGTTTACGCGAGGAAAATACCCAAAATATTATTTATTTTTTTACTTTTATTTTACTAAAATTTTTATATTTTGACTATTTCACAAATCTAGGCTTATTGAAGTTTTGGCTTAAATAGTATTTCTTCATAGGCACACGTCATCAAAAGGAACACATGGCAGCTAGGTCAGCGCTTAAGTGGCAAAAGCTGATTTTGCTTGATTTTAACTGGACTTATTCGGTTTCGGATGTTGGGCTTGATTTTATGTCCTGGCCTAAGTTTATTTATGGGCCGAAATAATATTTATATTGACTGGTATTATGTAGCGGGTATTTGTCACTCAGGTACGGCTCAGAAGTGAGTTGGTACTGGTGTTCAATTGATTGGGTTTAGATCGGTCCAGGAGGTTAGAAGAACTAAAAGCTGACATGACATGGATATGGGTATAGGCTTGGTATTAGTAATATTCATAGAAAGAAATTGGGATGTGGAGCAATTGAGGAGACAGTGCAGAAGTTGGTTCAGCAGGGGGTGGATTTAGATACCAATAGAAAACGTGTGGTACTGGTCACAAGATTATGCTTTCCTAAAGACAACAGCATGCTTGGAGATAACATCATGACAAACATCATTTTTTGTTTACAAAGTACATCCAATTTATTTTAGGTTGTAACAGTACATGACATTCAATTTAAGTTAACTACATAAATAAGTAAAAAAATGAAAACAAAGAGTGTTGCTTATCAACAGATATCCTATTTCATATATATTCATCTACACGTTCAATTGCTTTAGGACATACATCTATTCTTTCAGTAACTGACTTTCAGAAAGCATTATAAACCCATTCTCTTGACACACTCTTCTGAAACTTTGCTCAAGAATCTCTGTTGCTACCTTCCTTATCAATTACTTAACCAATTACTATTTTAAATTATCAGCAAGCACTTACCAAGTACCAATATATATCATCAAAGAATAATTAAACTTAAACTCTACCAAATTGCATATCAGGAAGGAAAAAGAAAAAAAATAACAAAAAACAAAAAAGATAGCAAGTAACATCAGAAAATGCCTTTATAACTATGAGCGACATGCTTTATGCGTAAAAGACCTCAGAGAATTTCCTCTTTTGCTGTTCCATTGTAAATACACTAATTCTGAAACAAAATTGGCAAAGGAGAACTTTTTCACTTTAGTCCCAGTATAGCTCACATATTGACATATATAACTGAAATTGGAGTTCAATATTGACCCAAACTTATATATGATATCTGAGTTTTGGCTCTTACAACCCATAACACATTTACCACAGTACAGGACAGAATTTATGCAATTTAACCCAGATATGCAAAGAAAGCCTAACAAGTAGAAACTGTTGGATATGATTATAATATAAAAAAGCACACAATTTTGGCATACAAAACCAAATTAATTATAAGCTAGCCTCAATTAATTTGCATCCATTAAAATAAAAAAGAAAGCAAGATATAACAATGGTCATGATTCTGTTATTGATCCCAGGTTCATCAAAATTAGTACTAATTCTCTCCAGGTCCATCAAAATCAATCATCCGACGCTTTTTCTTCTTCAGCTCATACATTTGTTGCCTGAGAATTTTGGTTTCGGCCTTGATATCCAGGGATGGATTCTCTTTGATGGATTCAATTTCTTCCAAAATTCCACAATATTTTGAAAGTCTCGAACTCGATATTTTGTCAAATCATTCACCAAATTACTCAAACTCTTTGGCTTCGGATAAGGCCACTTTTTAAAACCTAGCTCCCGACAATGCAACTTAAAGGTAGACGTGGATAATTGAAACTCTTTTGCAGCTTTACCTATTGGCACATTGAATTTCTGCGCCACTTGATTGAAGTTAAGTGCAAATCTCCTAGCCCTGAAATATATGAAGAACATTAATGAAACGAAAAGCTAGAAAAGACTAATAATTTCAGCTTAACACTGGTGAGGAACATACCTTGGGTTTGGTGATATATCTTGAAGCATTCTACGTCCATTGATTGCAAAGGCTGAGACCCGCCTCTTCTATTTTGACTAAAATTAATACCATCAGAAGTTAAGACTCAGAACTTTTTTGTAGCCAGATTTTCGTTCTCTTAAAATAATTCCAATGACAACACATATACAAGCCAGTACAGGTTCAATTTGTCATGAAATCATGCTTATAGCATATTGTTATTGTTGTAAGAAGGCACATGTTCAGTTTGTCATGAAATTATGCTTATAGTACAGGTTCAATTTGTCATGAAATCATGCTTATATACAAGCTAGTACAGGTTCAGTTTTTCATTCTTGACAATTAACAACTAAAGCAAAAATGTAAGAATGTAATGTTGATTAGAAGCTCTTACATCTCGAGAAGAAAATTAAAATATCCTTAATCTGAACCTTGCATAATTATGTCACAAACAACAATAACAAAAGAAATTTGACACACAAATTATTGAAAATAAATAGTACTTGTCAAATGGTAATAGTAATAAGAAAAGCTAGGATGGCAATACCGAATTTGAAAGAAAATGTATGGCCATTGGACTGCTGGATGTTAAATCATCAAAGTGAGTTTTAGTTAAAAAATTTTAAGTCTATATTAGGTCAATGTATTAAATTGATCAGTCAAAATACAGTTTTTAAAAGCAATTTCATAGACCAAATGAAACTTAAAACAAAAATTTCATACAAAATATTGGGATTCCAAATAAAAAAAAAAACACAAACAATAATTATCTTGCCATGCATGGCACTGTTTCATACACAAAGTTCTTTTTTTTTTATCTAATGCTCTTATGGAAAGTTAAATTCTACTAAAACTCACAATATCAATGGGTTCTTGTCAGGATAGTAACTAAAACTGATCATGCCCATCTATCAATTTTCATCAAATGATTAACATTTGGTGGCATTTGTGGCAGCAAAAAAAGATGGCACTGGAACCTTTCTCTTCTTTATATTTGTAAAAATTGGTGAGATGCATACCTTTGTAATGCATGTTGAACCATCCCAGCATTATTGATATGTAAAGGATGAGTTCCACCTTGTCCATTTATTAGATTCACAGTGTGGAATTGATGAACTGGTTGAACCTAGATAACCACAAATTAAAAATTATATAGATTAATAATAAACAATAATAAGAGCCTTGCACTATTCAGAGATTAGAGAATTAATAATTGTTTCTATTTAAAAATATCAAATTATAATTACCATAAAAGGCATGGCATCATTGGTGTTAGTTATAGCATTTGTGTCCCTTATGACGTACGTGCGTCGGATACATTTGAATGCATCCCCCATTCTATTTAACACCTACAATCAAGAAACAGTTATCTATTAACATTATGGAGATTTAAAAAAGATAATTAGTCACCTACATCCTCATTCTGATTTATTGCGACTATTGCAAATATAAACATGATTGCTTTACGGGTGAAAGATTCTATATATTTTTACATAAGCTAAATTCCATGTCCTAATCACTGCTTAATGATCGACAACATCAATACATGTACATCCAATTTCAGTGAATGTCCAGACAGCTTATAAGAACCCCAAATGACCATCATGTGTGGCTAATAAGAAAATATGATATAACCCTAAATGACCATCATGAAAGGGTCTTCCTACATAATTGAAATATGCTTCTTTCTATAAAAATATTAGTCGACAGTAAGCTGAGCAAGAGCAAAACTGTATTTCTAATTTCATACAAACTTAAATAACTCCTGAGGGTTTATATGAAAAAAAATCGATATCACAATTTTCTTGAAAGAAGTTACTGTAGAGATCGAAATCATAGCGCTTACTAAATAAATGTAAAAAAGAAATACATACCAGGTAGCGTAGCAATAAAAAGATCAAGTAGCAGGTCTCGCTGCAACAAATTAAATAAAAACCAAATATTAGTAACAATTAATTAGCAGAACCTGCTGGTACCGACTGTTATAAGTAGTGGATCTTGTAATAAGTTGAAATATTGATTCATGTACCAATTTATTAAGCATAATTTTCAAACAAACAGAATCATGGAATCTAAAATTGGAACTTAAACATGGAATCAAAAGATGTTATTTATCTCTCATGGAATCTCCTTTTTCCAATACTATATTTGTATTTTCTTTGACGTTTATGCAATAATTTTATGACCTTTCAGTCACCTCATAATACTGCTATGGGAAAGCAAGTCATGGGCATCTATGTCACAAATTATCAGCTGCGCATGGTGAGTAATTGATTTTTGTATCTTTTTAACACATACAGGCGGAAAACATTTGCAGAGAATGAAATAAGTTTTTTAAACATGGCATAGACCTGCTTTGTACACATTCAACTCCTTAAAATTGGAACTCCAACCAAATAAGAATCAATATACAGAATAAAATTATAAATTGAGGGAAATTTTAGGAAATTTGATAGAACCTAGAAAACAAATTTTAGGAAATTTGCAAAAGATTTTTTTGGTATGTAAACATTTGTTAGAATTAAATCATAGTCTGACTGGATTATTAATTGGTAGGTGTTCTTAAAATTTGTACTGGAAGAGGCAACAAGAGAAAAGGACACCAACTTGAAAGGCATCCCTTCAGACTGTTCCCAAGTGATGTTGTGGCACCTTCATGTACCTAGGTCATTTGTGCATCCACTTCACGCCTAATGAAAACTGTAAAGAGAAGTAGAAAGAACAGGAAAATTTTCTATTCTTAGCATTGAACTTTTCCTTACTGAAAAGAATTTCCTTTCTAATATCTAAATTATAAGAGATCAGAATCAACGCATTTGTAATTGGCTCATGTTATAGTTATCTTATTGGCTACTAGTTCTTACAGTTTTTATTATTTCTTTATCACAAACAATATTATATGTTAGAATCATGCTAACTTTGCGAAAGTTTATAATCACATACTTATTGTGTGTGTCTGCGAAGATACAAAGGCAAGTTGTCATACAAATACAGTGAATAATTATTTCATTTGATGTTAATCCCTGATGTTTAAGAAAATATATAAATTTTAGTTAGTTGGTATTTGATACAGTGTTTCAGTCACATCTAAATCAATAACATTATACGACGGATATGCACACAAAGAACACGTGAAAAGACACCACATAGAACCATATATACAAATACAGTGAATAATTATTTCATTTGATGTTAAGCCCTGATGTTTAAGAAAATATATAAATTTTAGTTAGTTGGTATTTGATATAGTGTTTCAGTCTCATCTAAATCAATAACATTATATGACGGATATGCACACAAAGAACACGTGAAAAGACACCACATAGAACCATATAATATAACAGTAGAAATTTTTTGTCATATCACATGAAATAATTTTATATTTCAAACCTCACCACTGATCATAAATCGGACGGACCTGATTAATTGCTGGACAAAAAAAAAAACAAAGGTATGTTCAGCAAAACAACTGATCTAGTAACATAAAATTTGCATATATTTGATAAAATAGACTAGTAGAATTAATGAATTATAAAAAATTAAAAATTCTTGAACAATTGGTTCGGCAAATTATGAAAGTAAATCATGCTTGATTACGGCATGCAAACATATTTTTATACGCATAGTTGAGTATACGGCGGTTCAACATGTATATGTGAATTTTCAAAATACCTATTCGATATAAGTTAGCATTTACCATTGTGTGCATCGAGAAAAGGGGTTCAATTTTCGCTGAAAGCGAAAGAAAAATAAAATATATTGTACGTTGGACAATGCATTTCAAAAATATAAAATATATATATTTTTTTGTAATTCAACATGTAATGTACGCAAACATAGCTCGGCAACAACTCTAAACTAAATTATAGTTTATCACCATCAACTAGTGGAAAAGCAAATATTCTGTAGATATTTGTATATTCTGTAAGAATGCTTGCAATTTTTCTATATGTCAAAGGGATGTTGATCTAAAAAATTACTTGTTAGAATAAGGCTCTAATAAATGAAGAAGAGAGAGTTTAATTAAGTTAAACAGAAGAAAAAATAAAAAGATTGGAATGAATTTTACTGATTACACGAGTGGTAAGGAGAATTGAAGCTCGATTTTAAAATAAAGTTAATATAATCGATCACGATAATTTAATTTTCATCAAATTTCATGGTTTTCTCTAATAATTCAAAACACAATTTTGGCTCCTCAAAATTGCCAACGTGAAGTTTGTTTTAGAACAAGGAATTTAGATGTGTTTGATAACTTCAAGAACTAGGACAAGGGTTTATTTCTAGTTTTCACAAATTCACTTGAAACTAGAAACAAGAACTAGAACAAAACTAGAACAAGATTTGTTCTAGTTCTTATTCCTAATTCATGAATTTCCAAACACATATTTCATCCGTCTTTTTTTTTTCCCGCTTCCTATGTTTGGATGTGTCAAGAACAAGGAACAAGGGTCTTGTTTCTTGTTTTCACAAATCCAAACATAGCATCAACAAGGAACAATGACTTGTTTCTCAAAAATAAAATATAAATTTGAATTACTCTACATTATTATTTTTTTTTTTGTATCTTATATATATTTCAACGATTGGACTCATCTCCTTTAAATATAGATCGTGAAAATATGAGGCGCTGTCAAAAAAAGATATGAGGCGCTGATAAGAAAAAGATAACGAGAAGATCTGGTAATTGAAGTTATGGATAATTTGTACATTGCTGGGAAGTTTAAAATTTACAAGTTATGTGTTAATAATTTAAACAGCTCAATCAAATATATTTTCTTTTTTCAATTCTCAAAAATCAAGGACATGTTCCACCCCTTTGTTTACAAGAGGTTCATCGAATTTGTTTCAAATATCCATCCAAACGACCAATTCCTATGTATTTCCGACTCATATCCAAAACCAAAAAGAAAAAAAAAATGCAAAACATTATTATCCAAACAATTAGGCCTAGTTTCTTTTTTTCTTCCCCCACCGAAGCAGAAATAAAATTTGTTTTTAAAGCCGAGATGCAAGTTTAGATGGAGGAATATTTCTCTTGCATTATCTATTTTTGATTTGAGAAAAAATTCTCTGAAATGAGCAAAATTTTTATTGGCGGGGAATTTCCTTACTTTTATAGTTTTATTCACTATTCTACGAGCGATATTTACTTATTGCGGGTCATTTTATCCAAAATTTTAAGACCCGTCATATGAAAATTTGATACAATAAAACTACAAGATTTGTGAGGTTACAACCTGTTTGAAGATTCCTTTGAATCTCCGCCTTCCTTACGACCTTACCAGATGACACTTAAGCATTTTCCAAAAGTCCAAAACTAAAATACTGACTTAATTCCACTAATTTAATTGTCAAAAGAAATAGGTTCCTTCTTATTTACGGAACTTGCCCTTCTCCCTCTCTATTTTATCTGCTCTAACCCCCCACTTGCTTGCTTCTCTCTTCTTCCGATCCCTCTCTTGTAGACCTGTCTAACGTTAGAAACGGAGGCGAAACAATGGTGTTTCGTTAACTATTTCGTTTCGGTGACGAAATTGATTTTTGTTTCGGTAATCGTTTCGCATAGCTGAAATGGGCCGAAACGGTCAAGATTTACGTAAATTACACTGCAACGAAACTATTCGTTGTTTCGTTGTTCGTTTCGCTATACCGGACGAAACCATTTTCCTCTTTCGTTGATCGTTTCGCAGGGCCGAAACGAAATGGAATTACGTAATTCTTTTTCCGTTTGCAGCCCTACTCTCTTGGTTCTAGGAGAGACGACTTTCACATTATAGGTACTCTTTCTTTCTATCCCCTTTTTCAAGTTCATTTATTGAATTACATGAAGGTTTTGTTACCTGTTTGTTGCTTTCTTTTCGATTGATTTTATCTGATATATATACTAGTTATGATCTTATTATGAGTTGAAGATTTTTAAATATTCAAATTTCTATATATTCAAATTTGAATAATAAAAATTCTTTAGGAGTCTATTATTAACCAATCAGATAGATAGCCTAATAATAAAAATTTACTTAATTTTAAAATTCTACTTTTGAAAATTACTAACAATAAGTGATTGTCGAGTGACCTCTCCTCCTACATGAATATACTGCCTAATTTAAATGTAAACTCCAGTAAATGCATACCCAAAATTTTGAAAACCTTCCACTTCCGGTGTAGAGCTTATAGCCGTCCTAAACTCCTAATCAGTTTGCGTTATAGCGAGAAGACCCAAATCATTTTACATAATGTATGTAACTATATATTGTACCAAACACCACACCATTAATTATTCTTTATTTATATTTCATCTTGTAATTTGGGTAGCTTGACTTTGTATGGGCCGATACTAGCTAGTACATAACCGGGATGCAAGTATATAAAAATACACTGACATGATAGTATGATACTATGATAGCAATTATTATTTTTTTCCTTTTCAATTAATGGAATAATAGGCAGGGCAACATCAAAATTTCAGAATCTACTTTTCATTTTTTTTTTTTTTTTTGTATGTTCTTATTCAAGACATGGCGATGAGTGTGACATTGAAGATTGCTCTTGCGGTGTCGGTATTTGGTTGTCTGTCCTTTATATTCGAATGCATTGCTGAGAACAAAAAGGTGGTAATTAATTTCTTATATATATATATTCTTATAAGACATATTTTATCAGTTCTATTATCTACTCAAAAATAATTTGGCTATAGAACCCTCGTTATATAATTTTGAGCAAGAATTAACTCTACTGATATTTACAAAGCGCAAGTATCTTTTCTTAATTTAGATTCTATCTATTTGATGCAACAATATTTTAAGATCAACTTTGAAGTCATGAATCTTTTTATCCAATTTTTATTCCATTCTCAGATCAGTAATAGAAAATTTATAAAAAAATAAAATAAAAGAGAATTCACGTACAAGTGTAAATTAGATTAATTTTATTTGTTTCACTGTATAGCCTGACAACGGGACCCCAAATACAAAAGGAGATGTTGTATATGCCACTATCCCAATGATCCCAGCATTGCTCTAGGGCTTTATCTATCATCTTCCTTGCGGCTTCATGTGTGGCGGGTCAAGTGGCTGTGTTCTTTCCCTACAAGGGGAAGTCTGTCCCTAAGGATGTCTTGTTCTCCAACATCAGTTTGGTTGTTTTCTACATTGTTGCTCAGTAAGCATAAGAATTTCTATTTTTTTCCATTGGATAATATTTCAATTATGAGGAATAAGTAAGAACAAAAAATACACGTCTCTAACTTCTATCTCATTGGATGAGAGAAGAATCTAAACTTAGTACTGTTTATTTCATTTTTCATGTCTGGTTTGTGTTGGCCGAGCCTTTTGCATTTATAATTTATATAAAAATGTTTCTACTTTAATTAGTCAAAAATGTTGCCAATTTTTCAATTGAGTAAGACAAGCAATTCTTTAGACCATTCTCCGCTCCGGCCATTTCATAGCTAGGGAAAAAAAGGGAAAGAATTAATATATCCTATATGAATATATACTTTTTTTAATATATAATTTTTTTTATAGAGGGGTTACTGCATTAGCACTGGGTCTGACATTGTGGGCCACAGTCACCGAGGGGCTTCACCGTCACCGGAACACGCACCACAACCTCGAAACAGACTGCCCGACAGCCAAGACCGGCCTGTTCGGTGGGGCCGCCTTCCTTTCTCTCGATGCTTTCCTCTTCTGGCTTATTTGTCAGATGCTGACCCTGAATGCTCACTCCGACTACTTGGACCGAGATGAAGACTCCAAGGGTGAATACGGCGAGGTGTTGGCCGCCGATTTCTACACCAGTGGGACCCGCTCCAAGGTGTAAGACGAAGCCTTTATATCTGATGAAGCATATACGTGTGATCTCTTGGTGGCTAGTTTCATGCTCTTTGAGTTTGTTTGTTGTAATCTTTGTTGTGTGGTGTCTGTTGGTGATTAGTTATATTGCGCGCCTTCTTATAGTGAAATCATAACATCATATAAAATATAAATACTATATATTGACTGCATTTTGTACAAGATTCGCGCGCCAATATAGTAATATATATGGCTGGTTTTTCTGTCTTTAAAATAAAATAGTTATTATTAAATCTTAAGACTATCTATGATGACGCCATAAAATACTAGGAATGAATTTATTATTATTATTATTATTATTTTGGTTCTTACGAAACTAAAAATGCGGTGACATATTTCATTACATCGCCGGATGTACATGGATTTGAATGACTAGCAGATACGCCCACCCAATGTGTGGGGAAATTTTTATTATTTTGTTACACTTAAATAAAATAGATAATAGATAAACATATAAATATGGGAAAAGGTAAATTGATGAACATGGATATTTTTTAACGAATAAAATTATTAAAAAATTTATGTGGGATTGTCAAGCTTAAATATAAAAGCAAATAATAGTTATGTACATAGAAGCTATAAGTATTTTGCATCATTTATGTTCCAGATGCAAAGAAAATTATGATATGCAAACGCAATATAAAAAATATGCGTCAAGTTATTATTTGAAAAAAACAGATTTGGAACGTCCTTGAAATGGTGCATGCAATAGGAGAAATTAAAAAAATAGTGCAAGAAAAAAAATAATAAAATCGCTAGAGTCAAGAATCGAACTCAGAAAATATTGACAAACTCCCTAAAAACTTTAATTCAATTCAGCGACCGGACACTTTCTGTCAAAGAGTCTGACTCTTTGTTAGAAATACAAATCTGAACCGCACATCATATCAAATTGCACAGATCAATGGTTTATAATTGATGTTAACACATGTTTCCACCCCTAGTGGTTGGAATTCATGACCTTTCTATGGCTGCTTTTATAAGTAATATAGATAATATAGATATAGATTTATTAGGTATATTTGGCTTCAATATTTATGCGTCACTTGCCAAATAAGAATTGTACACGGTAAGTCGGTAATTACAGTTAAAAATCTCATCTCACTTAACATTCTTTTTCTTTGCCAATGAATCTCGTCAACATTCAAAGAAACCAAATATATATATCGCTATTTATGGATATGTTTCTATTAAAATAATATATGTAGCGGGTCAAATACAAGACTTCAATGTTAAAACAATTCAATGGATCGACCCGCCACAGTATCGTCAATTTTACGAAACGCAACGAGAAAAAAACACAGGAAATCTCGCTTTTGCAAGATTCCTATGAATCGGGACACCAGCTAAAACACAGGACAGACCTTGCCAAAACTAAACACCCACCATTTTCTATTTATTGACGAGTTTGCCCCTCGATTATTTATCCGCTTGTTACTCTTCAGCACCAAACACATTTCTGCTTCTTTCTTCCATTTCTCGTGAAATTCTCTCTGATTTCTGCGTTAGAAGGTATTTCTACAACTTATACACCCTTAATAGAGTTCATTTGTGCGATTATTTGAGGTTTGCCTCACTATGTTTACTTCTCAATTGGATTTCTCACTGGTGTACTGTGCTGCGGAAGTTGAATCTGGAGTTGGAGTTGAAAAATCTGTCAGAAATTGTTCCTTGTCCCTTTTATTTGTCAATTGAATGTAAGATTCATTCGTATACATTGGTCTTTAAGACATTAATTTGGATCTAGCTCGATTTTGAATTTCAGTTATGTTTATCCCTGATTATGAGAGAATTTCAGTTAGATATCTTCTTGTTTGTTGGCCCAATTAAATTGAAGTCGAATTAAGTCAAAGCTACTGCATGATTCAGATTAGAAAGATTAATTTGAAGTGAAAAGACAATAAGATTACTTCTCATGTACAGCAATTTGATCTATTGGGAAGAAATATGTAATTATCAAGTACTAATATGTGATTGGGAGTTTTAGACAATCTATCTTATTCCAAGAGCTAAATTGGTTAACTATTTCTCATACTTTGCCAAGTAATTTGTATGCTGTACCTTCCATTTTGGTATTGTGTGCATCTGGTCCACAAATAATTGCATATCATATAGCAATCACCACCATAAGGTACTCAAACTTTAGTGCAGTCTATGATTTATTGCTTAATTGTTTATGTTTTCAATGTCTTTGCTAAGAAATGGCGCTCAATTCTACATGGAGTTTGGCGCTTGGGGTTGCTTTCTTTGGGACTCTCTCTTTCATATTTGGCGTGATTGCTGAGAACAAAAAGGTATGTCCTGCTTTATAAAAGGAAAATTTTATAAATTTACTGTAGTCCTTGCAAAAATCGGGATAAGAAAGGATTTACTGGTATTAAGAAATGGACTAATTGGATGTCCTTGTCTTTTTATATTTCTTCCATTGTTTTGAGCTTTAATTTTTGGACAAATTTATTGGTTTGACTTGTTTTTAGTTGAAGTTTTATCTCAGAAAATAAGGCCTGAATGAGGCTTGAATGCCTGTTTGGTTTGCTTATCATTATAGTGCCTGAACTAGTTTTGTAAGGAGCAGTAATTTCCTAGTTCCTTGTTGATCTTTTACTCACCTGTACTCTTTTTATTTTTTCAATTATTGTTGATGTATAGCCTCCATTTGGGACTGCAATTAAAGGGAAAGATGTGGTAATTTGCAAGTACCCCAGCGACCCGACAGTTGCTCTAGGGATCCTCTCTATCCTAGCCCTAGTAGTTTCTTGGGTGGTGGGTCATGCCGTGGTGTTCTACCCTTACAATGGAAAGTCGGTCCCAAGAGAGACTTTATTTCGAAGTTTCAGTTTGGTTGTGTTCATCTTTATTGCTGAGTAAGTATTTATATTTTTCATGAATAGTATGATTTTTGTACTATATTAAGATCCTACAGACAGAGATGGTAACTCTGAATACAACCATCAGGGAGTTCCACACTGACATGCTGATATTGGCAGGTGCGATACCAGAATTATGAGGGTTGAGTATCACAATAATCTCAACCTGTTCATTTCACTGGTCTTTTTCTTAATTATTCAGTTTGAATGACACACCACCACACCAGCTGAGATTGTATTATGTGGTGCATAGTGCAAGCTGACAATGCAACATTTGATATCTCTTTTCATTTGTAACTGTAAGGGGTACTCATGCTGCCTCTTATTCCTTTTCTGTTTTGCCTTTTCTAGGCTGACAAGTGCATTGGCCTTGATTTTCTTGGCGTGGGCCACTGTAACAGAGGGACTTCACCTCTCCCGGAATGTGCACCACAACCTCTCCACTGACTGCCCCACAGCCAAGACTGGCCTGTTTGGTGGGGCTGCCTTCATAGCTCTAGATGCCACTCTTTTCTGGCTGGTGTGTCAGATGCTAACTCTAAATGCCCGGGCAGACTACTTGGATGAAGATCAAGATGCCAAGGGGCATTACGGTCAGGTGTATGGAACTGATTATGATGCCATTAGTGCCCCGAACAAGGCGTAAGAATAGGGCTGAATTATTAGTTATATGTCTTATAATTGATGCAATTTAGACGGTGTGGTTATGTAAAGATGGTGCCTGGTATTTTGTATATTATAAACGGTGAATTGTCGGCCACCTTGTTAGCAGATATTAAATGCATTGTTGACATAGTATGCAGCATTGTCACGAATAATACTTATTTCTTTGAATAAAATTGTAAATCCCATATCAAAAAGATGAACCCACCCACCCACCCACTCACACAAACACACACCACCAGACGGCTGTTCACACTGATGAGTGATGGCCTCGTGGAACACGAGAAGGGAAGGGCTACTTACATAGATGATGTTACTAACTATGGAAAATCATTCGGTGATTGCATAAAATGGATGAATTGATTGCTAGTTTCCTTGTTATCTAGCCTTCCAAATATAGGCTTAGTACAGCCTGGATGCAAATCTTGACAGCAATTGGTGAGAGAGGAATCAAACCTCTCCATCCCGAACAATGAGCCAAGCTCCCTGGTCTCAGCCCATGAGCCGAAGGGGAGAGTTATATGAGTGAGATTGGAGAGAATAGTAATAATATAATAGCAAGTTGGCTGGTTGATTGAACTATGCTCGGTACATGGAGGTGGTATGTTCTATTGTAATGGTCTTTTTATGATGCATCTTTGTTCTCTTTTGTTAAAAAATATATTTGCTTTAACTGGATTTTGGTATGCAAAATAGGTCATCAGATACAATATTCGGATTTGTCTCTATTTTGCATAATATATGTGGATTTAAGTACGATCAAATTCATTCAAAGCGAACTAATATATATAAGGTAAAATTAAGAAATAAACAATTGATTCTTAATTTACAATTTCTTAGAAAGCAAACTCAAAAATCAATTTGAACAGCGGTTTGTCAATCCTAAGTAAATATTTAATTTCTCCTAGTTGAATCTGTATACTAATATATATACACACAGTTAAAATACTCAATGCCTTTATTTTTCTTCTATTTCCTGTGGTTTCACAAGGTATTCATAATGAAAAGGAGTTCTAGTATGTGAGAAGTCCAGCGCTACTCTTCACATCCTGCTGTCCTTCTGCATGTTCCAAGATTTTGTAAAATCATTATAGCAGCACAGCTGATGAATGCATGATGGATAAAAAAAATAAATTTTCTTTTCTTTTCTTTTTTCTAAAAATAAGAAGAAGATTGTACATTAGGAGAGTGAATGTGGGTACTTTCCAATTGTTTTCTTTTCTGGATCGTATGTGGAGAACCAACTGTCCTGTTTTAGAGAGTGGAATTTAGAGTTAATAGATGACCCAATAACAAGAAACAGAGGTCAAGTGTTTCTGCAAAAGAAGATAATTATTAATTTATTTACACTATGGAATCAAGTGCTCCAGTACAGTTGAAATGGTGAAGGATAGAAATTACAATAGATATAAACAAAGAGATTGTATAAGTTTACCAGAGGCTGAAAATTAGGGCCTGAGAGTTGGATAGTTAAATTCCTTATCATCGTCAATAGCTGCATGAGAAAGTGATGTATTAAAATGAAATAAATAATAAACTGGAAGTATTTTTCTTCTTCCTCCTTTTCCTTTTATTTTTTTCTGGCAGCAGTAAGAGTATTCTAACTATAAGTCTCACTAATACTAGGAAGTACCCCCGAAACCTTAATAATTTCAGACCCGTTTAATTATCTCTATCTCTGTAAATGCTCCTTTCGAGAAGGAAATTGGGTGAAGTCTCTCTGAAAGGTTCAATTGTTTCTCTCTTTCCAAACATTTGATATGGTGGAGGGCTGGTGGCAAAGAGCAAATAAAATGGATATTTTTGGTGAAAACATTATTCGTGTTTTTGGAGCAGTGTTGGTTTTTCTTGAATGTCATGCTGAGATCCTGATCAAAAGGTGTTATTTCATCCTTTATATATCAAATAAGGCCTGCGATTCTTCTTCTATTTATTTAGAAACTAACGTTATTACTTAGAGCACCACTTGTTGTATATATACTAATATATATATATAGAGAGAGAGAGAGAGTTTTGCTATGGTGAGTCGCGCTCAAAACTCCTAGATCTAGTTCAAAATGACCGATCCAAACCGTCTAATACGATCTTCCTATTGAAATCTCCATGCTGACCAAATTTTATATTTTTTCGAAATTTTTAAGTATTTTTTTTCAAATTTTAGAAAATCGTTAATCTAATTAGTTCTGAACCGTTCAAAAACTGCAGTTTTTAAAAATCCGAAAAAAATGCTTAAAAATTTCAAAAAAATATAAAATTTGGTCTGCATGGAGATTTCAATAGGGAGATCGTATTGGATGGTTTGGATCGGTCATTTTGAATTAGATCTAGGAGTTTTTTAGCGCGACTCACCATAGCAAAACTCTATATATAATTATATATATATATATATATGTAAAAGAATACAATTATTTTGAGATTTATTTTCTTACAGCTTTCCTAGTAGCAGGATCAACTTGCTTGAGCTTATCAATAAAAATCTCAATTGGTCTTGTTGTCTCAGGATCAAACATGTTCCCGATGAAAGAGTAGACCTGACATAAATTCGGCATGGCTGCAACAAAGAAATATTACCAATATCAGGAATAGATTCTGCATGCAAAAGTACCTCACTACCCTGATCTATCACTATGTAATACTTCCTCTTCTTCTTAATACTAAATATTTCTTAGTTTATTATTCACATATAGTAAATAGATGAAGCAGTGCATCTTAATTAATTTTCTATTTACAAAAACAAAATAAAAAATTGGTACTATAGTGCCAGTAGAATGGAAATTAAAAACAAAAATTCTTAATCTGTGATTCAAGTTTAATAATTTTTGCCAGTAATGGAAGTAGAAACAGTAAATTCCAGTTTATATTTGCAAGAGCACAATAGCTAATTGACATATAAGAATCTATTTGAAAGTATATATAATTTTGTTTCGCAAGTAGCATGCATATAGCAAAGTGTTAAACCCAAAAGTCCGTATCAGAACTTAAATATTCCCAAATGGCGATTCTCTGAAAGTGCATATGCATAATTACCAGAAGAAATAATGTAGTAAGTACACACATACCAGGAACAGAGGTAGATGGATTTAAAATGGGGGGTACTAGAGCATAATCGTTTTGATATGCTTGACTTGAACTTTCAGCCCAGTTTATATTTGAATTTTGATCATCCAAATTTAACCTTCTCATCGAACCCTGGACACCTAATTTAATACAGGCACACAACATTTGCTATCAATACCAGAAATATTTTGTGATATGCAGTAGCAACAATACCCATATTACATTTATTTTCCTTTCATACATCTACAATGCGAGCTATCAATAAATTCCAGTGATATTGAGAACAAGTTATACAGTATATTCTAACAGGAAAAAAAAAAAAATAAAAGGCAAAAGGATCAACCTATGGAGAGAGAATATTTTAAAGAAAAACTTTGTGCAGATATAGCTACTTTTTACCCAGTGTAAGCTTCTAACTCAATTAAGAGGCAAGCTATTAGGAGAGAGTAATTTAAATCCTATAGCACCTTCTAGAGGGCTATAAACATGAAATCAAAATTTAGATGGAAACATATGCAAAATAACAAGACTTCACAAAGGTAAGCTTTTCAACTAGAGGAACCATACCTAGGTATTCGGCAAAGGTATTTCCATTGTTTTCTGTATAATTCAGCACATGGGAAGAAGTAGAAGGCGTGTCCCATGAATTGCATGTAGGCATGAAGCTGGGGTCCATGGGAAGAGCAAGTGGGACTTCTGACTGTGTTATATCTAAAAAGCCATGTAAACAACAAATATAATTTTGAATTTTTCATTACTGATATTTAATGATTATAGGAATGCATATATTTGTTGGTTTTGTGATCAAAGTAACATTTGGTATCTATTGTGCATATACGCTTACCTCATATGGTTACTTCTCAGAAGTAAGATGAAACCAATTTGTCTTAAGGAAGCTGCTGATTTATTTTGGTAACTTGAATAAGGAGTTGTGTTTATCAGAGGGAACTCTAGCTGAAATGGAAACTATCCCTCAGGTTTATGCTATCAATTTCTATAAATAGAATACATTGAACTTATTTTCTTATTTCAGTACTGTTCAGCTTATCTGTTATAATTTTTGGCTATACATTCTCCACAGGAACTCACTTTATTTTTAATACTGGTCAAATTTCTGCCAAACATGGATACAAGTACTTTTATTTGGAGCATTAATTGCACACAAGTGTCTCTTTAAGAATTCATCAAGTATTCAAGATGAAGGGGCTAAAGTGTAATACAAAGCTAAAGAAAGAGGGATAAACCATTAACGGAGGAGTTTTGATGCTGTTGGTGTGGCCCAGCTTTGCGTCTGGAATGAGGTGGGGGCACATGTGCAGATAAGCCAATTTTTTGTACCTTCAGGAAATATTTCTGCGCATGGCTTCTTATCTGAATTGGAAAGGAAAAATAACTAAGAAAACTAAACAGCTATTGGGTGCATTTAAGGTTGTTTTCATAAATTGACGCTTAATTTAACGAGTTTTATTAGATGTGTCCTGACTAGGATCCAGATTCAATGATAATAAGTAAATTATCAAGCACAATATTCTCTATATGTTGTGAGGTCCAGGAGAATCAAAATTCATAAATCTTTGTCTCATTCCTGGATTCAAGTACAAATGATGTGAGAATTCTGTTACCCATGTAGAATCCAGATTCAATGATAATATATACATATCAAGCACAAGATTCTCTATAGGTTGTGAGGTCCAGAGAACAAAAATTCATAAAATCTTCGTCTCATTCCTGGATTCAGATACAAATCACAAGAGATAAGCAAGTGAGACAAATAACAAGACCATCGCATAAAGGGTATAGAATTGATTTGGACTACTCGTCTGCTATTGGCAAGATCCATGTTAATTTTGGGTTTGTCTAGCAAAGCTGATTCAGCATCTGCGACAGTATACGATATGTGTAACAATATCCATCTTCTAATTTTGTTTACAAGGAAAATTATTCTCTCACCTAATCATTTTATGTACTTTGAAGGATCTAAGTTCTAGTAAATTTTATAGAAAAAGAAGTTTTAATAAATTTTAAAGAAATAAGCAATTCAGTTATATAACATCATCAACTATTTAACTTTCCTGAATTGTTGTCTTTGTGCCAACAAAATCTTCAATTTTCTTCCAATCCCGTCCAAACCTACATTCAAATTGGTTCAATATGTTACCAGAAAACATTTTAAAAAAATGGCAGTCTTTATTCAAGCATTTGCAACAATAATAACCAAAAGAGAATTCAATTTGCATCCATTATGTAAACTTTATTTCTCGACTTAAAGCCTAACTTTCGCATAGCCATTTTCTAAACAATCTAATACCCAGTAATATACTGATAAACACACCTGATCCTACATGATAAGCAAAAAAGAGAGAGAGATTTTAAAACTGTGGTGAATAGCTTGGGAGGGGAGAGTTGAAGGGTGTTATACAGCAATAGTGCTTCGAGAAACCTATCGTGCTCCTCTGAAGTCCACCGGTCGCGCGGCCGAGTGATCGTGTATGGCTTTCGGAGCTTCTTACTAGGCACTTCCCCTTCCATATTATATGCAAATTTCCTTCTGAAAAATGGAAGTAGAATGGACCATCTTGGTCTATTTAATACCGCATCTCTTTATCTCTCTCTTTTTTTCTCTTTTTCTAGTTAGGCGCGAAAAGAATGGACTCTTTGCTAGTTGTTAGCGAGAAGAGGGAAAGATGTGATCCTGGCCTCTCAGATTTATTTTGAATGGTCGGCAAGATCTTGGCCACTTAATTTAAAGGTGATAAATAGCTAACAAGACCTGGTCTATCAACTAAAATAAGGTACAAATGTGTAGTACTTTTTGTAACAAAATTCATAGCGAAATCATGGTACAATTATTTTATTAAATTTTCCTTTTTATGTTAAATTGGTGGCAAAAAATATTTGTTACAAAATGAAAAATTTTTGGTACATGAGGAATCAATGCGCACCTTACTTATGAATCATCATATGATGGCAATCTTTGACATGTTAGGTAACCGATTTAATCAAACGCCAGATTCAGCTAATTTGGGAATGGGGATTGTCAGTAGGTTTTGGTACAAGCACCCCACACTGCGTAAACGTTCCTCTTTTGTCTCCAAGGATGAGCGATGGATCGAAATCGGACGGTTGAGAAGGGAGGTAGAAATAGGCATGGTGTGTGTTGGAGAAAGAGGAGGCAAGTGCTTAGGTAGAGGAAGCGCCAGAGAGAGAAAGGGAAAAGAGTGGCCTAACACGCATTCTCCCATTAAACACACTCTATCACAAGTTTGTATATTCCTTCTCCATTTATTTCATGATTGGACATGTCTTTTATGTGTGTAGATCCATCCAGTTTCATCAAAAATTGAGAGAAGATGGGTTTCAACTCAAAGTATTAGCTGGCTAATTGCCTAACTAGCCGTTAAGGGTCTATTATAAAAAAAAAGCTGGTGGGGTGAAATGGGGATTTACATATATATATGCTTAATGTTCCTTTTTCTCGGCAATTTAAAACTTAAAAAGACTATTATTTAGAGGTGGAATTATACTATAATTCGGAGACAATAGTATAAAAAGGTATGTCAATTGTCAAGAAACTTTGTATTTTTCTTTCCGGCCAGGTCTTTCATTGATGTGAAAAATTATCCAAAATATGAAAATACAAATGATGCTATATGAAAAAAAAAAAATTAAATCATGCATAAATATAAACATATAAAAGATTCACACTTAATAAAAAATTATATAAATTTATTCTTAATCAAATCTAAAACATTATGTATGGATTATGCACTTAACAACATCAATCATATACAAATTATTTTTTCAAAGAGTGATCCTTTAAAATTTTGACTTTTTACTGGAGTTATATACTTGTTGGTGTTCTGATCATAACATGTTTACTGCGTTTGATAGTTAAACTGGTGAGAAAAATATGGGAGTGATAAGTGCAATTTCAAGATTTGTCATCCATCTTATTCCAGCCTTATTCCAGCCAAAAATAAAAATGGCGTTGGGGAGCGCTTTTTTATTTTGGCGTCAGCATTAATCTCCCCCTTTAACTTCCGCTCCCTACCTCTCATCTCATCTGTCTCACGCGCATCCCTCCCTCTAACTTCCATTTTTGGCGCCGCTCTGGGAGCATCTTTCCATTTCTGACGTGTTCCCTCTCTCTCATTTCCTCTGTTCCTCTTGTCTGACTCTATACACTTATATTAAAATGGTCACTTATTACAACTAAGGGAATAGTTTCACAAGATGATACTTTCTTATATCTAATAAACGCACTGATAAGATAACCTCTTGTTACCACTAACTGAACATTTATACTCAATAAATTGAACATTTATGCTTACCGCTAACAGAAGGCTAACCCACTAACAATGCAAAGAATCGCTAATAGTTACGATTACCGCTAACATAAGACTAACCCACTAACTCTCCCAAGAGGTGGATTAGCGATTTCACCAGTTCCGAGGTTAGCTTTAATTTTATATTAATAATGATAATTAATAATTTATAATTATTAATATTTATTATTTAATAATAAATAATTAATTAATAATATTTAATAAGTAATAATCATTATTATTAATAATTAATAATAATAATAATTAAATAATATTTTTTAATAATTAATAATTTTTAATTGTTACTTATAATAACTAAAAATTAATAATGATTATTAATTAATATTTATTTCCCAATTGCCATCTTTTCTTGAATCTTCAAGGTTTATCATGTGGTTCTTTGCATTGTTGATGCTTTCAAGAAGTCCCCCCACCAACTCTTCGTGCTTGACCAAGCTCAAATGTATCCAGGCATTGTCCAGCAACCCAAGCCTAGCAATTCATATGCACATAATGTTCAGAAAAATCGCGACTGATTACTTGTAAAGAAGGATAAAAGAGAAAAGAAAACCAAAATCTTAATTCAATCAACTTCCATAGAGAGCTTAAAAAAGACAAAAAAAAAATAGAATTAATACAAACACACATAAACACTTGCCTTAGATTAAAAGATGAGATCCTTTGATGAATTGTATCAACTAATTCTGTCCCAATTGACTCTCGGTCATTCATCTGTAGCAGTGCGTACTCACTCCATGCTTTCTCTATCTGACTTAATCTGAAGTAATATCTTAGCTCTTCTGAGTCTAAAATCCAAATCTAAAGGCTTTAAGGTGGTGGCACGCTCGTATTGATCTAGAGCTTCTTTGTACTAGCATTTTTCATAGGCAACCTTGCCGGACCGCACCACATCTTGTTTCATCTTAGACAGATCAGACGGGTAACTCGTACCGACTAGGTTGGTTGCTGGTTTAGATAGTAAAATTCAATTTATATTATATAGTAAAGGAGATAATTGTGTAATGATACTTTATACATTGAATTCACATATTTGTCAATCCTAACAGAAGAGTAAGTGTTTATAGAAATGCAAAGGAGAGAGAAATCGAGAGAAATTCTATTAGTTTATGCAAGATTAAGTGTTTGATGAAAAGCATGAGAGAGAATAGAGGAATTCAATTTCTTTTGGAAAAAAAATCAAGAGATGCAGACGATCTGGTAGAAAACTATGCAAAATTGCAAAGGACAGAGAAATTTAATTACTTTATGAAATTTCTTTCTGTTAAGTAAGGATTTGATGAAATGCATGAGAGAGAATAGAGGAATTCAATTTTTTTGGAAAAAAAATTGAGAGATACAGACAATCTGGTAGAAAACTATGTAAAATTACAAGGGATGGAGAAATTCAATTACTTTATGGAATTTCTCTCTGTCAAGTAAGGGTTTGATGAAATGAATGAGAGAGGATCAAGGAATTCAATGTTTTTGGAAAAAAAATTAAGAGATAACAATCTGGTAGAAAATAATGCAAAATTGCAAAGGAGAGAGAAATCATGAGAAATTCAACTAGTTTATGCATAAACTAATGACATATTGATGAAATGCATGAGAGAGAATGGAGGAATTCAATTTTTATTCAAACGATCTAGTAGAACTCGAGAGAAATTTCTCAAATTCAATACAAAGCAAGGAAACGAAAAATTCAAGAAAAAAATCTCCTATCCAATACAAAGCAACGAAACGAAAAACCAAGGGATCTGATCTCTTTGAGAATCCTTATCCATAATCTTCTTATGTAATCTATCGTGCACCTCAGTTCGACGCCGATGCTCCATCTCTTTTCTCTATTTATCTCGGATCAACAGTATCTCTTTGACTTCATGTAAGGTTATACCTAAAAATATTTAGTTTTCTCCATTATCTTATAAATGTGGAATTCAAGCCCATCTATCTATTTATTATGTCTATTAATTAATAGATTTATACAAGATAAAATTTTGATGATTGAATGGAAAAGAAAAAACTCATGTCTAGAATAACATCTACAGACAAGAAATTTCACTTCAACGAAACAATGTTAATATTGTAATCACAACGAAAGCGTGAATTGAGATCCAAACTAGATGAATCTAACACCATATTTACATGCATAGCTCATATTTTGTAGAAAATAGACATGAGTTGATGCTAATTGTTCATAGTAATTATTAGAGCCCAAATATTTATTACATGCATAGCTCATATCTTTTAATAGGTGTCATTCTAACCCAAACAAGATGAAACCTAAAACACAGTCCAATTCACTAATCTGGACACATTAGACCATTGCGGAATGTTTCATGTCAGTTTATTACCCGGCTTAATAAACAACTTATTATTTTCTATTGACTTTTGTAATACCATGTACAAAATCAATTCTTTTGTACTGTGCAATCCGCATCGTCCCATTTTTTTTTTAATATATATCAATGATTTGTACCTGCTCGTTTTGTTGGTATTAATTTGCTTCCCACAACAGGCGGCACTTGTGATCTAAGTCATTGGTGTTCCGTCGTTTCTTTTGACTATGTTTAGCTGTTATTCGAAATTATTCGGTATTTGAATGCGGACAGTTGTCTAAAATAATCGCCAATTTGTTATTTTATTATATTAATACAACTAAATTAGTAATTAACCTCGTGCACAACTTGATTTTATTTTTCAAGATAAGTATCTAAATGATCGTTGAAGGATTAATTCGCTCACTTTGGCAGTCTATCAAATGAATATGGTCGCTGTCAAGTAATTATTTTATTTGTGTTGAGTACAGATTATATACAGAAATTTAAATTTATTTATAATTCTCGCTTGATATAAACAAAATTACACTTGATGACAGCATAATGTATATCCATTGCATGGGCACAGATATTGTATTTATGATAATATTTCTAATTACTAAGATAAACGTCTATTTATTACATATATACAGGATAGGTAATTTCTACTTGGATTTTTTTTTTTTTTGCTTTTTTTACATTCCCACAAGACAACACAAAGAATAGATAATAATAATAGAAAAAACTAAGACTTGTGAAACTCCAGAAAAACGGAAATGGGACGTGCTCTGATCGGAAAGAAAATTTGAGTTGATTTGATTGGACTTGATTTCAGTGGAGTAGAAATGATTTGATTTTAAAATGAAATTCAGTGATCGGATGAGTGACAAGAAGAATTGACCAGAATTCATCCGTAACCATAGAGAAGATGATCAGACGCTCTAAATCAATTCTCACCAAATTTCTTTCTTTTAGATGAGATTTCAGGATGGAATTTGAGGGAGTGAACTCCCATCAATTGAACTCGCATGATTAAATTTCCTCATTTTCAATCAACAAATTTGAAAAGAATCGAAATTCCAATTCCAAATCCGTTCTTAAAAACACCCTTCTGAGTTCTGATTAGAGTCTAAGGGGAACTGAAATAGGGACATTATTATTAGATGAAATTCAAATAGACAAATCTCTCTTTGCTTGGTTTTTGCTCGTCAGTCATCTTGTTTCTATAAAACTGAAATATGCCAATATGCATCGTCGTTAGATGAAAAACATAGCGTAATCTAATAAGGTCAAATACCAAAATTCAGGTATAAAAAATGAAAATAAAAATTTGTCCTAAAAATATGAAACAAGATTTAATGACTTAATAAAAAAATATTTTCAATATTGGCAATTTTACACAATTAAAATACTCAGCTTCAAATTTTTCAGGCATTTTGATTCTAACAAAAAGAGCCATGTTATATATATCTATCGTTCTAAGTTACTCTGTTTTTTATAATCGGGGCTGATAAGGATCATTCCCTAAATTCATCATCCCCATCATCCCACAACAGTTAGATTAATTGCATTCCGAAAAAGAAAAGAGAGGATGAGGATGATGGGGATGATTCCTCTGGCAGTTATTAACGCGTTTTTCTTTTTTGCCTCTCATCCCATCATCCTCTGGCGTGTTATTTAATCCATTCTCTCCCTATCTCTGTTCTGCTTCTTCTCCCCTTCCCTGGCACACATTTTTTTTTTGAATACTAACTGTTCTAGTTAAATTAGTAACTGTTTAAATTGTAAATACTAACTGTTCTAACTGTGAACTCATTCCTTCTCTCCCTCTTAGAATAGTTAATTGTTCTAGTTAATGTTACTAACTGTTCTAGTTAACATTAACTAGAATAACACAATTATTTTTTTTCAGAACAACTAGAACAATTAGTAACATTAACAAGAACAGATTACTAAATGTTCTATTTGATATATCTAATTGTTCTAGTTAATATATAATTGTTCTAGTTAATATCTTAACCGTTCTAGTTAATATATATAACTGTTCTATTTAACTAGAACAGTTATATATATTAACTAGAACAGTTACGATATAGTCCCTCCCCCCTCCCTTCTGATTCACTCTCTCCCTCCGATTCGCTCTATCGCTCATCCCCTGACGTTAATCCTCTGATTCACTATCTTCCTCCGATTCACTTCCTCATCCCCTGACGCTCATCCTCTCATCCCCTGGATTCTATCATTCCCTCATCCCTGAACTTCTATTAATGAGGACGCTGGATAATTAATGAGAATTTTGGGGATGATGAGGATGATAGAATCTAGGGAATGATCTTAAGCAATTCCGCTTTATAATGAGTTATAGCATTAAATTTTGTTAATATATAAAAATGCCTTTTATATTGACAGGGATAATTCTTTTTATTGGAATGAACTTTTTTTGCTTAGGGTATGTTTGGCAGGTCACGGAATAGCTGTTCGCAGCACTGTTCTCTATTCACACGAACCAAACAGAGCGCGAACAAGAACTAGTCCCTGTTCGTGGCTTTATTCCCAATTCCAACTTTTTTCCGAATTACGAACTTGTGGGAGCGAATTCCTAATTCAGCCGTTGTTCGCATTGCATCCAAACACACCCTCAAATTATTGACGTTTAGAGAATCAGCTTTTAATTTGGAGCTAAGAACAACCCACCTCGAGTAAGTTTGAAATTCGGTTTAAAAATTTCTATAAGATATTTAAACTTCCGAGTTTAACTCATTTTACTAAAAAATTAGTCGAAGTTGGAGGATCATTTGTGAAATAAAAGGAAAGTTTTGCACTCTGAGAGAAAATTTTTTCTCTGTGTGCGTGTGGTACGGCAGCGTCACAATCACATATATGTGATATATCCCTCGCAATGGAAATGAACCTCTAACAAAACTAGCTACAACTACCAAAGCAAGCAATTAAACAAACACCCAAACAAACCCTGATTACCTGACACTGACACGGAAAGCCTTCTCTGGGTTACCTTCATCTTCCCTCCGTTGTAATTCTTTTAGGTGCATCTCAACTTCTTACAAGCAAAAGAAGAAAGAATTTTGTTTCACACCGTGCTTTCTTTTCTCCTTCAACAAAGAACACTAGAGGAAAGTGCATTAGCTGATTGGAAGTTTGTAATGGACTCCCCTCCTCAAAAATCAATAACTAACTTGCAAAATTGGGTCAAAGCTTTACTCCACTTCTCCATTTTCTTCACAACCGGTTTCATCGTCGCATTTGTGCCTCCTGGCACCACCATCTCTATCTTAAGTAATCATTTCTCCATCTATTATCAGATGCTCTACCCTTCCAGCAAATCGGCAACGTCTGTCAGTGATTTAAGGAGCAGGAAGTACGACTCAAGTGGCCTCATCATTGTTATAACGACGACACGATCTGGCGACAAGTTTGAGCCAATTGCACTGACAAGACTAGCGCATAGCCTAGCGAATGTGCCTCCACCATTGCTGTGGATTGTGGTGGAGGCACAGAAGAAATCTAAAATTACCGCTGAGAGGCTACGAGGCTCGAAAGTGATGTACCGGCATCTCACATACAAGAATAATTTTACATCTCCGGGAGGGGAGATCGACCACCAGAGAAACCTTGCGTTGAGGCACATAGCGCTGCACCGCCTGGCTGGCATTGTTCATTTTTCCGATGCATCAGTTATCTATGATCTCAAGTTTTTTGAAGAGATGAGGAAAATAAAGTATGTAAGTTCCTTAGTTTTTCTTTCTTTTTTCTTTACTTTTCATTAAATATGTAGTTGAAACTTGAAACATTATGCATGTATTTAAGTATTTTCATCAATTCTTTGCATTCTGCCATGAATATCACCAAAGCTACATTGTCCACAGTCTTACATTCTTCTCTGTTTTTTTTTTTTTTTTTTTTTCCTTTCTGTAGAAATAATAAGAATTATTTGTAAACCCTCCAAAGTTTCTGATTTCAATTTTTATTTTATTTTTTTGGATAAAGTTTTTTCACTTGTAGTACTAAAAAACGGTCACCACAGTTATGTATGAATGTATCACCATAAGTCCATAACTACTTTCTTGCCTCTATAAAACTCCTTGAAGTTGGAATGCTCATCTATGCATAATCTCAAAATTTTATAGAATCTAGAATAAGATATATTTCGTCACAGGTCACTGTGTACCATATCAACGTAACATTTCGGTTTCACCTTGGTAGAACCTATCATTACATGACCGTCTGTAACTCCTTTATTATTTTCATTTTAAATATACATATGTAATGTTTGTGGAGAGCCATGAACGTACATTTTCCACGACGTGTTGATAATTATTATTAGTATTTGAGAACTGTTGACCAATTAATTGTGAACGTCCAGAGTAGGTTTTTCTCCTTATATATGAAGTACATTTGTTATATTTGTTTTCTTAGAAGCACATTCATTAATTTTTTTTAATATTAGCACAAGGGGAAATGTGTTCCTCATTATGAAGTTAAAATTAATATTCTCTTATTAAAAAAAAGAAAAAATATTCCAATTCAAAATGTTCACTAACGTCGATATATATACATACGCTACCATTTCTTCATGTTCACTCTAATTCCTCAAACATTTTAGATATAGAGCTATTTTTATAATGAACTTATACAAGACAGAAGTCGTATTAAAAAATGATGGTAATGGTTGCCATGACAGTTTGTTTCAAATGTAAATTTCTATATCTCTGTTTCATGATAGTTAGCAACAGGTAAGAGACAATCTGTCATATAATTTTTTAAATAATGTTGACCCCAGAATGGATTATTGCTTTTCTATATAAGTGCAAAGTCAAATAAAAAAAAAAAAATTTGTTCTTCGACCTATCTTGATTGTTGAGATGACTAAACTATTACAATCCATTTATATAAAATAAATGACATTTGAATAATGGATAGAAGATTTATTTAGAAGAGTGAAAAGTATTGTTTGACAAAATATTAGTTCGAAAGTATATATTTTACGCGTTTAATTTCTTTTCGCTCTTTTACTATTCGGGTTTTCGATCCCCTTGGAATAGAGAAGAAACTTTGTCTCTCTCCCGATTCCTTATTCCCATTTGACACACATTAAAAATTATAATAACGTCGCTATTTTATTTCGCGATGAAATATCGGGCTTGTCAAATTCTCCTTTTTGTTTTCAATGTATTTGATCAAGCTTTGCATAGGTTATAAGTCGAAAGTTTCAAGTTTCTTACTAGATTGCGGCTATTGAGTTCGTTTCAAAATAAAATCCAAAAAAACGCTAGATGAGAACTTGCATTGTCCTCAAAAAAAAAAAAAAAAAAAAAAAAAAAAATGAAATGGGTGAGCTTAAACAAACAAACAAAATAAATAAATAAATTGGACAAAACATGGTGATTAAAAACTATGGTTACAAAAATAAGAGGAAATAGTCAATACTTTTCTAGCCATTTTTACTGCATCAGCTTTTAGTTTGATGCTATAATGCTATTCATACAGGAGGTTTGGAGTATGGTCAGTTGCAACAGTTGGATTGAACCGGAGAAAAGTGATCATCGAAGGACCTATTTGTCAGGAGTCAAAAATGGTAGGGTGGTTCTCTAAAGATGCCAGTAGCCGCGCAAATCAAGCAATTGCTTCATTACAAGATATTAGATCTAGCCCAACAAAGATAAATGTGTTCGGAATTGGGTTCGATAGTACTATTCTATGGGACCCGAGCAGCTCCAGTCGAACAAAAACTACAACTAACACCACCAAGGTTTGTCAGAATGAATTTTAGTTTTTCACTCTCTGTTACAAACAGTTTCTTGGAATTTTCTACTTTAACCTAGTTTCAGATACTTATTTGTTAATGAAATATTAAGTCATAAATGGAGCAAAATTGCATCTAAATTTCCAGAAACTCATGCATCTGTCTAAACAAACCTACCCAATTTTCTCTCGTTTCCCAAATATTTTGAACTAGCACCCTCCTTTTCCCCCAACGAGCATTTGAAAAGGTACTTTTACTTTTAGCAAGAAGCTGGAACATAAAAACATTTCTTTTCTAATTTTTTTAGCATAGATATGTTGTCAACTTGTTAATTTGCAAAAGATTTTGTTGGTTTGTAAACACTTGTTAGAATTAAACCATAGTCTGATTGGATAATTAATTGGTAGGTGTTCTTAAAATTTGTACTGGAAGAGGCAACAAGAGAGAAGGACACTAACTTGAAAGGCATCCCTTCAGACTGTTCCCAAGTGATGTTGTGGCACCTTCATGTACCTAGGTCATTTGTGCATCCACTTCACGCCTAATGAAAACTGTAAAGAGAAGTAGAAAGAACAGAAAAATTTTCTATTCTTTTAGCATTGAACTTTTCCTTGCTGAAAAGAATTTCCTTTCTAATATCTAAATTATAAGAGATCTGAATCAACGCATTTGTAGTTGGTTCTTGTTATAGTTATTTCCTTTTCCCCTTTTTTAAACAAATTGACAATCTAGTTGTTGCCATGTGGCTAGAGCATGCAATACAAGCTGTTTATTCTAATGATTGTAACGTGTGAGTACGTAGATAGAAAGGAGAAGCAGAAATGACCCATTGGAAAGTAGTCAAAGTACAAGTTTACTAGTATAATAGAAGAACATTAAAACTTTCCATCTGTTTCATAAGATACAAAAAAGGTAATTCGCAATATTTTATTATGTAAAAAATGAACTTAAATGTATATGTCAGGCCCAGCACAGTGGTCATGCCGCATAAGCACTCCAATCAATGTTTGCACCAAGATTTAAGACATAAGATGCCAAAAACAAAACGAACTATGACTAGGCAACTATAAAGTTAAACAAAACTCCATAGAATTTGAAATTCAAAACTTCAATTTCTTTTGGCACGCCATCAGCAGAAACCCCATCAGCACAGTACAAGTATTAAAAAGCTGAGCCGCCCCCTTTGGTTTTGCCTAATAGTACATCCTTTGCCTCATTTATTTTGGAAGCCAAGTAGTCACTACCTCCAGCATCGGGATGGTTCGCCACCATGACCTTCTTGTGGGCTTCTTTCACTTTGTCAGGAGGGGCATTTTCCCTATTCAAATAAAAATCAAGGTTAAAACCCAAAATACTAAATTTCAACATCATGTAATAGAGGGGAAAAAAATGTCAGATTCTGACTTCAGTAATGGTTACAGATCATAAGTGGGAAATTTACCCCAATGTTATGCTTCTGTTTAGAGAATTTTTTTTACTGCTTTACTCGCACGACAACTAAACAACCACTAATCCATGATGTAAAATCTGAATAAGACAAATGAACCAAGAATTTTCACAAAAGGAAAACCCACAACAACAGTTACAGACCTATCAGGTAATACACTGATTCCATAACACACCGTGGGGTTTACATTGGTGAAGAAAGGTTATGATCCCAGGTCATCAGTCATGACGAGTAAAAATGAAGTTACACCTCCCATCCAACTCTATATTGGTACAAAAACATTACAAAATGCAATGAGAAATGTTATACACCTGACACCTAAGATCAAAGAAGCTTCCCGTCTAGTCATGGTTTGTTGAAAACCACCTTCATAAAATTTGCGCATGCGCGGTACAACAGGTCTAGCCTTATATGCATTCCAAGCCTGGACCCCATACCGGCCTGCCACAGCAGCCGCAGCCACAGCCAATCCAGCTATAAATGGAGTTGCCTAATATTCAAATTAAAAGAAAGGAATAACAATTTGTTAACTAAAATTATAACCCTGAAATACAGATTTTGCAACTCTATTGATACTGTCCCCTCTATAATGGTTTTCAATTGTGTTTCTACTTGAGCTTCTCTTGCTAATAACTTGAGGTTCAGAAATAAAATACACAGTTATCCGATGTTATAATCGTTAAATCCAAGGACAAATTTGGAAAAAAAAAAAAATCCAAAAGTGTTGAAAGTGGGTCTCTAGAATAAAACCCTTGATTATTGGCGTCCACAAATGGAAGTGCTCAGTAAAACATCAAATTAAGAATTTACGAAAAATTAATTCAAATCGACAAAAGTAGAATGTATAAAGAAAAAGGAAGGAAAGGAAACAAGCGCTGACCATTTCACAGGAAGAGAAAGCGAGAGAGAGGTCGGAAGTGTATATCTACCGCCTTCTAACCATCAATGGTTTCCCGATTCGAGGCGGAGAGATCAAAATCGCCGGGAAGAGAGCCGACGGAGACGGCGGCTGAGAAGTACAACGACTAAGAAGAGAATCAGAAAGCAAAGAAAAGTTCAAAGAAATGAGCCTTTTGTCATGTCATGGCATGGGATGGGATGGACCCAGATGGAAGAGCAAAGAGAGGTTGCAATTATGAGCCTTCTATTAAGAGCTATTGATAGGCCCATTAACACCATTTGGGTTAGGATTGGACGAAAACAGAACACGGCCGTTTTTTCACACATGATAAGTTGATAACTGCAATCTGAAGTGTTACCATGGCTTATCATTACTAAAACAAAGTGAACACATAAAGTAGATAAAATGGGCATTTAAATGATTCGAAGTAAACACATACAAATAAATAAGTTCAATAAAAATAAGTTGAATATGCATATAAAAATCTGAACAATAATACAAAAAATAAAATCTAATTAATAATTGAAGTGAACACATAAATGAAAAAAAACTGGATATATAAATTAATAAAGTGAACAAATACAAACGCGATGGTACGTGATGACGTATGGAGAGATGGTAGATAATAATTTCCGTTGACGACTTAAAATTGGATTCACAACCATTTCTCGTGTGGCAACATAGTCCAAACTCGATTTTGAGTTCGGCTCATGCGCAACATTCGATCTGTTTCTGTTTGCGTTGGGACATTTTTCTCTCCCTCTGGGATAAACAAGAATTTAAGAAAAATAATGTACACTAAAATATAATGTTCGATCAATGTATTAAAACTAAAAAAATCAACAGTGCTAATTTCTTGATAATTTTACTATGTATTTTAATTATTTTTTATCAAAGGTCAAAGAAAAAATTATATATTTTATTATTGGAAAAATCAGATATAAACCCCGCTAATCTTTTCTATTCTGATATAAACCCCTCAAACCTTCAAAATTGGATATAAACCCCTCTAATTCTATTTTATATGGATATAAATCCTTTTTATTATTTTTAAACATATTTTAAATATAAAAAATCAGACGTATAATATTATGACCAAAATATCCCTACGTGTCTACATCTCCGCTCGATTTGTGCATTATCTGGATTCAGACTTGCCCTATTGTCTCCATATTACTCCATTTTCTCTAACCAAACATTTTTTGCACTTTATATGAGTAACTACCATATATAATCTAATTATTTTTAATAAATAACATATGAATCATATTCTAGATAGTATAAAGAGTTTAAATGTAGATTATTATGACGAAATGACTTAGAATTAATCCAAAAACAATTGAAATGCACAAATGATACTCAAAATTGCATTATTCAAACTTTATATGCGTAATTACCATGTATAATCCAGTCCTTTTTAATAATAAACACATGAATCATATTCTAGACAGTATAAACTATTTAAATGTAGATTATTGTGATGAAATGACTTAAAATGAATCCAGAAATGATTGAAATGCTCAAATGATACTCAGAATTGCATTATTTGCACTTTATATGCGTAATTACCATTTATAATCTAATCTTTTTGAATAAATAATAGATGAATCATATTCTAGAGAGAAGAAATTGTTTAAATGTTGATTATTGTGATGAAATGACTTAGAATGAATCCAGAAACGATTAAAATGCTAAAATGATAACCAGAATTGCATTATTTGCACTTTATATGCGTAATTACCGTGTATAATCCAATCTGTTTGAATAAATAACACGTGAATCATATTTTAGACTATATAAAATATTTAAATGTAGATTATTGTGATGAAATAACTTAGACTGAATCCATAAACGATTGAAATGCTCAAATGATACACAGAATTGCATTATTTGCACTTTATATGTGTAATTACCATGTATAATCAATCTTTTTGAATAAATAACACTTGAATCATATTCTAAACACTATAAAGTGTTTAATGTAGATTATTGTGATGAAATGACTTAGAATGAATACATAAACGATTGAAATGCTCAAATAATACTCAGAATTGCATTAATTGCACTTTAAATGCATAATTACCGTGTATAATACAATCTATTTGAATAAATAACATGTGAATCATATTCTAGACAGTATAAAGAGTTTAAATGTAGAATATTGTGATGAAATAACTTAAAATGAATCCAGAAACGATTGAAATGCTCAAATAATACTCAGAATTGCTTTATTTGCACTTTATATGAGTAATTACCATGTATAATCCAATATTTTTTAATAAATAACAAATGAATCATATTCTAGAAAGTTTCAAGTGTTTAAATGTAGATTATTGTGAGGAAAAGACTTAAAATGAGTCCAGAAACAATTGAAATGCTCAAATAATACTCAGAATTGCATTATTTGCAATTTATACGTGTAATTACCATATATAATGCTATCTTTTTGAATAAATAACACATGAATCATATTCTAAACAGTATAAAGAGTTGAAATGTAGAATATTGTGATGGAATGACTTAGAATGAATCCATAAACGATTGAAATGCTCAAATGATAATCAGAATTGCATTATTTGCAATTTATATGCATAATTACCATATCTAATCCTATCTTTTTTAATAAATAACACATAACTCATATTCTAGACAGTATGAAGAGTTTAAATGTAGATTATTGTGATGAAATGACTTAGAATGAATCCATAAATGATTGAAATGCTCAAATGATAATCAGAATTGCATTATTTGCAATTTATATGCGTAATTACCATGTAGAATCCAATCTTTTTGAATAAATAACACTTGAATCATATTCTGGAAATAATAAAGTGTCTAAATGTAGATTATTGAGACGAAATGACTTAGAATGAATCCAGAAACGATTGAAATGCTCAAATGATACTCAGAATTGCATTATTTGCACTTTATATGCGTAATTATCATGTCTAATCCAATCTTTTTTAATAAATAACACGTGAATCATATTCCAGACAGTATAAAGAGTTTAAATGTAGATTATTGTGGTGAAATAACATAGAATGAATACAGAAACGATTGAAATGCTCAAATGTAACTCAGGATTCAATTATTTACACTCTATATGCGTAATTACCATTTTTAATCCAATATTTTTGAATAAATAATAGACGAATCTTATTCTAGACAGAAGAAAGTGTTTAAATGTTGATTATTGTGAAGAAATGACTTAGAATGTATCCCGAAACGATTGAAATACTCAAATGATACTAAGAATTGCATTATTTGCACTTTATATGCAAAATTACCATGTATAATCCAACTTGTTTAAATAAATAACATATGAATCATATTCTAAACGGCATAAAGAGTTTAAATGTAGATTATAGTGTAGAAATGACTAAGAATGAATCCAGCAACGATTAAAATGCACAAATGATACTCAGAATTGCATTATTTGCATTTTATATGTGTAATTACCATGTTTAATCCAATCTTTTTGAATAAATAACACGTGAATCGTATTATAGTCAGTATCAAGTGTTTAAATGTAGATTATTGTGGGAAAAAGACTTAAAATGAATCCAGAAACAATTGAAATGCTCAAATAATACTCAGAATTGCATTATTTGCAGTTTATACTCGTAATTACCATATATAATCCTATCTTTTTGAATAAAACATAACTCATATTCTAGACAGTATGAAGAGTTTAAAAGTAGATTATTGTGATGAAATGACTTAGAATGAATCCATAAACAATTGAAATGCTCAAATGATACTCAGAATTGCATTATTTGCATTTTACATGAGTAATTACCATGTATAATCCAATCTATTTTAATAAATAACACATGAATCATATTGTAGACAGTATAAAGTGTTTAAATGTAGATTATTGTGATCAAATGACTTAAAATGAATCCAGAAACGATTGAAATGCTCAAATGTAACCCAGAATTGCATTATTTACACTTTATATGCGTAATTACTATTTATAATCCAATATTTTTGAATAAATAATAGATGAATCATATTCTAGACAGAAGAAAGTGTTTACATGTTGATTCTTGTGATGAAATGACTTAGAATGAATCCCGAAACAATTGAAATGCTCAAATGATACTCAGAATTGCTTTATTTTTCCTTTATATGCGTAATTACCAAGTATAATACAAGTAACACATGAATCATATTCTAGACAAAATAAAGTGTTTAAATATAGATTATTGTGACCAAATGACTTAGAATGAATCAAGAAATGATTGAAATGCACAAATGATACTCAGAATTACATTATTTGCATTTTATATGCGTAATTACCATGTATAATCCAGTCCTTTTTAATAATAAACACATGAATCATATTCTAGACAGTATAAACTATTTAAATGTAGATTATTGTGATGAAATGACTTAAAATGAATCCAGAAATGATTGAAATGCTCAAATGATACTCAGAATTGCATTATTTGCACTTTATATGCGTAATTACCATTTATAATCTAATCTTTTTGAATAAATAATAGATGAATCATATTCTAGAGAGAAGAAATTGTTTAAATGTTGATTATTGTGATGAAATGACTTAGAATGAATCCAGAAACGATTAAAATGCTAAAATGATAACCAGAATTGCATTATTTGCACTTTATATGCGTAATTACCGTGTATAATCCAATCTGTTTGAATAAATAACACGTGAATCATATTTTAGACTATATAAAATATTTAAATGTAGATTATTGTGATGAAATAACTTAGACTGAATCCATAAACGATTGAAATGCTCAAATGATACACAGAATTGCATTATTTGCACTTTATATGTGTAATTACCATGTATAATCAATCTTTTTGAATAAATAACACTTGAATCATATTCTAAACACTATAAAGTGTTTAATGTAGAATATTGAGATGAAATGACTTAGAATGAATACATAAACGATTGAAATGCTCAAATAATACTCAGAATTGCATTAATTGCACTTTAAATGCATAATTACCGTGTATAATACAATCTATTTGAATAAATAACACGTGAATCATATTCTAGACAGTATAAAGAGTTTAAATGTAGAATATTGTGATGAAATAACTTAAAATGAATCCAGAAACGATTGAAATGCTCAAATAATACTCAGAATTGCTTTATTTGCACTTTATATGAGTAATTACCATGTATAATCCAATATTTTTTAATAAATAACAAATGAATCATATTCTAGAAAGTTTCAAGTGTTTAAATGTAGATTATTGTGAGGAAAAGACTTAAAATGAGTCCAGAAACGATTGAAATGCTCAAATAATACTCAGAATTGCATTATTTGCAATTTATACGTGTAATTACCATATATAATGCTATCTTTTTGAATAAATAACACATGAATCATATTCTAAACAGTATAAAGAGTTGAAATGTAGAATATTGTGATGGAATGACTTAGAATGAATCCATAAACGATTGAAATGCTCAAATGATAATCAGAATTGCATTATTTGCAATTTATATGCATAATTACCATATCTAATCCTATCTTTTTTAATAAATAACACATAACTCATATTCTAGACAGTATGAAGAGTTTAAATGTAGATTATTGTGATGAAATGACTTAGAATGAATCCATAAATGATTGAAATGCTCAAATGATAATCAGAATTGCATTATTTGCAATTTATATGCGTAATTACCATGTAGAATCCAATCTTTTTGAATAAATAACACTTGAATCATATTCTGGAAATAATAAAGTGTCTAAATGTAGACTATTGAGACGAAATGACTTAGAATGAATCCAGAAACGATTGAAATGCTCAAATGATACTCAGAATTACATTATTTGCACTTTATATGCGTAATTATCATGTCTAATCCAATCTTTTTTAATAAATAACACGTGAATCATATTCCAGACAGTATAAAGAGTTTAAATGTAGATTATTGTGGTGAAATAACATAGAATGAATACAGAAACGATTGAAATGCTCAAATGTAACTCAGGATTCAATTATTTACACTCTATATGCGTAATTACCATTTTTAATCCAATATTTTTGAATAAATAATAGACGAATCTTATTCTAGACAGAAGAAAGTGTTTAAATGTTGATTATTGTGAAGAAATGACTTAGAATGTATCCCGAAACGATTGAAATACTCAAATGATACTAAGAATTGTATTATTTGCACTTTATATGCAAAATTACCATATATAATCCAACTTGTTTAAATAAATAACATATGAATCATATTCTAAACGGCATAAAGAGTTTAAATGTAGATTATAGTGTAGAAATGACTAAGAATGAATCCAGCAACGATTAAAATGCACAAATGATACTCAGAATTGCATTATTTGCATTTTATATGTGTAATTACCATGTTTAATCCAATCTTTTTGAATAAATAACACGTGAATCGTATTATAGTCAGTATCAAGTGTTTAAATGTAGATTATTGTGGGAAAAAGACTTAAAATGAATCCAGAAACAATTGAAATGCTCAAATAATACTCAGAATTGCATTATTTGCAGTTTATACTCGTAATTACCATATATAATCCTATCTTTTTGAATAAATAAAACATAACTCATATTCTAGACAGTATGAAGAGTTTAAAAGGAGATTATTGTGATGAAATGACTTAGAATGAATCCATAAACAATTGAAATGCTCAAATGATACTCAGAATTGCATTATTTGCATTTTACATGAGTAATTACCATGTATAATCCAATCTATTTTAATAAATAACACATGAATCATATTGTAGACAGTATAAAGTGTTTAAATGTAGATTATTGTGATCAAATGACTTAAAATGAATCCAGAAACGATTGAAATGCTCAAATGTAACTCAGAATTGCATTATTTACACTTTATATGCGTAATTACTACTTATAATCCTGTCTTTTTGAATAAATAATAGATGAATCATATTCTAGACAGAAGAAAGTGTTTACATGTTGATTCTTGTGATGAAATGACTTAGAATGAATCCATAAACAATTGAAATGCTCAAATGATACTCAGAATTGCATTATTTGCAATTTTTATGAGTAATTACCATGTAGAATGCAATCTTTTTGAATAAAACTCTTGAATCATATTCTAGACTCAATAAAGTGTTTAATTGTAGATTATTGTGACGAAATTACTTAGAATGAATCCAGAAACGATTGAAATGCTCAAATGATATTCAGAATTGCATTATTTGCACTTTATATGCGTAATTATCTTGTCTAATCCAATCTTTTTTAATAAATAACACGTGAATCATATTCTTGACAGTATAAAGTGTTTAAATGTAGATTATTGTGGTGAAATGACTTAGAATGAATACAGAAACGATTGAAATGCTCAAATATAACTCAGAATTGCATTATTTACACTTTATATGCGTTATTACTATTTATAATCCAATATTTTTGAATAAATAATAGATGAATCATATTCTAGACAGAATAAAGTGTTTAAATTCTTATTATTGTGATGAAATGATTTAGAATGAATCCCGCAACGATTGAATTGCTCAAATGATACTCAGAATTGCATTATTTGGCCTTTATATGCGTAATTACCATGTATAATCCAACCTTTTTGAATAAATAACACATGAATCATATTCTAGACAGTATAAAGTGTTTAAATGTAGATTATAGTGTAGAAATGACTTAGAATGATCCAGAAACGATTAAATGCTCAAATGATATTCAGAATTGCATTCTTTGCACTTTATATGCTTAATTACCATGTTTATTCCAATCTTTTTTAATAAATAACACGTGAATCATATTCTAGATAGTATAAAGTGTTGAAATGTAGATTATTATGGTGAAATAACTTAGAATGAATACAGAAACGATTGAAATGCTCAAATGTAACTTAGAATTTGATTATTTACACTTTATATGCGTAATTGCCATTTATAATCCAATATTTTTTAATAAATAACACATGAATCATATTCTAGACAGTATAAAGTGTTTAAATTTAGATTATTGTGAGGAAAAGACTTAAAATAAATCCTGAAACAATTGAAATGCTCAAATAATATTCAGAATTGCATTATTTGCACTTTATACGCGTCATTAACATCCATAATCCTATCTTTTTGAATAAATAACGCATAACTCATATTCTAAACAGTATGAAGAGTTTAAAAGTAGATTATTGTGATGAAATGACTTAGAATGAATCCATAAACGATTGAAATGCTCAAATGATACTCTGAATTGAATTATTTGCAATTTATATGCATAATTACCATGAAAAATCCAATCTTTTTAAACAAATAACACTTGAATCATATATTAGACACAATAAAGTGTTTAAATGTAGATTATTGTGATGAAATGACTCAGATTGAATCCAGAAGCGATTGAAATGCACAAATGATACTCAGAATAGCATTATTTGCTCTTTATATGCATAGTTTCCAGGAATAATCCAATCTTTTTTAATAAACAACACATGAATCATATTATAGACACTATAAAGTATTTAAATTTAGTTTATTGTGATGAAATGTCCTAGAACGAATCTACAAACGATTGAAATGCTCAAATGATACTCAGAATTGCATTATTTGCAATTTATAAGCGTAATTACCATATATAATCCTATCTTTTTGAATAAATAACACATAACTCATATTCTAGACAGTATAAAGAGTTTAAATGTAGATTATTGTGACGAAATAACTTAAAATGATTCCAGATACGATTGAAATGCTCAAATGATACTCAGAATTGCATTATTTGCACTTTATACGAGTAATTACCATGTATAATCCAATCTTTTTTAATAAATAACAAATGAATCATATTCTAAAAAGTTTCAAGTGTTTAAATGTAGACTATTGTGAGGAAAAGACTTAAAATGAAACCAGAAACGATTGAAATGCTGAAATAATACTCAGAATTGCATTATTTGCAATTTATACGTCTAATTACCATATATAATGCTATCTTTTTTTTTTTAATAAATAACGCATAACTCATATTCTAGACAGTATGAAGAGTTTACATGTAGATTATTGTGAGGAACAGACTTAAAATGAATCCAGAAACGAATGAAATGCTCAAATAATACCCAGAATTGCATCATTTGCATTTTATACGCGTAATTACCATATATAATCCCATCTTTTTTAATAAATAACACATAACTCATATTCTAGACAGTATGAAGAGTTTAAATGTAGATTATTGTGATGAAATGACCTAGAATGAATCCATAAACGATTGAAATGCTCAAATGACAATCAGAATTGCATTATTTGCAATTTATATGCGTAGTTACCAAATATAATCCTATCTTTTTGAATAAATAACACATGAATCATATTTTAGACAGTATAAAGTGTTTAAATGTAGATTATTGTGTTGAAATGAATTAGAATGAATCCAAAAAAGATCGAAATGCTCAAATGATACTCAAAATTGCATTATTTGCACTTTCTATACATAATTACCATGTATAATCCAATCATTTTGAATAAAGAACACATGAATAATATTCCAAACAGTATAAAGTGTTGAAATGTAGAATATTGTGATGGAATGATATAGAATGAATCCATAAACGATTGAAATGCTCAAATGATACTCAGAATTGCATTATTTGCCATTTATATGCGTAATTACCATGTAAAATCCAAACTTTTTAAATAAATAACACTTGAATCATATACTAGACAGTATAAAGATTTTAAATGTAGATTATTGTGATGAAATGACTTAAAATTAGTCCAAAAACGATTAAAATGCTCAAATGATGCTCGGAATTGACATATTTGCAATTTATATGAGTAATTACCATGTATAATCCAATCTTTTTGAATAAATAACATATGAACCATGTTCTAGAAAGTATAAACAGTTTAAATGTAGATTATTGTGATTAAATGACATAGAATGAATCCAGAAACGATTGAAATGCTCAAATGATACTCAGAATTGCATTATTTGCACTTTATATGCGTACTTACCATGTATAATCCAATATTTTTTGAATAAATAACACACGAATCATATTCTAGACAGTATACAGAGTTTAAATGTAGATTATTGTGATGGAATGACTTAGAATGAATCCAGAAACGATTGAAATGCTCAAAAAATACTCAAAATTGCATTATTTGAACTTTATATGCGTTATTATGTACAATCCAATCTTTTTAAATAAACAACACTTGAATCATATACTAGACAGTATAAAGAGTTTAAATGTTGATTATTGTGATTAAATGACTTAAAATTAATCCAAAAACAATTAAAATGCTCAAATGATGCTCGGAATAGACATATTTGCAATTTATATGCCTAATTACCATGTATAATCTAATCTTTTTTAATAATAAACACATGAAACATATTCCAGAGAGTATAAACTATTTAAATGTAGATTGTTGTGATGAAATGACTTAAAATGAATCCAGAAACGATTGAAATGCTCAAATGATACTCAGAATTGCATTATTTGCAGTTTATATGCATAATTACCATAATATATTCAAATATTTTTGAATAAATAACACATGAATCATATTTCGGACTGTATACAGTGTTTAAATGTAGATTATTGTGACGAAAACACTCAGAATGTATCCAGAAACGATTGAAATGCACAAATGATACTCAGAATTACATTATTTGTTTTTTATATGCGTAATTACCATGTATAATCTAATCTTTTTTAATAATAAACATATGAAACATATTCCAGAGAGTATAAACTATTTAAATGTAGATTGTTGTGATGAAATGACTTAAAATGAATCCAGAAACGATTGAAATGCTCAAATGATACTCAGAATTGCATTATTTGCACTTTATATGCATAATTACCATATATATTCAAATCTTTTTGAATAAATAAAACATAAATAATACTTCGGACTGTATACAGTGTTTAAATGTAGATTATTGTGACGAAATGACTTAGAATGTATCCAGAAAAGATTGAAATGCACAAATGATACTCAGAATTACATTATTTGCATTTTATATGCGTAATTACCATGTATAATCCAATCCTTTTTAATAATAAACACATGACTCATATACCAGACAGTATAAACTATTTAAATGTAGATTATTGTGATGAAATGACTTAAAATGAATCCAGAAATGATTGAAATGCTCAAATGATACTCAGAATTGCATTATTTGCACTTTATATGCGTAATTACCTTTTAAAAACCAATCTTATTGAATTAATAACATATTAATCATATTCTAGACAGTATAAAGTGTGTAAATGTAGATTATTGTGATGAAATGACTTAAAATGAATCCAGAAACGATTGAAATGCTCAAATGATACTCAGAATTGCATTATTTGCACTTTATATGCATAATTACCATATATATTCAAATCTTTTTGAATAAATAAAACATAAATCATACTTCGGACTGTATACAGTGTTTAAATGTAGATTATTGTGACGAAATGACTTAGAATGTATCCAGAAACGATTGAAATGCACAAATAATACTCAGAATTACATTATTTGCATTTTATATGCGTAATTACCATGTATAATCCAATCCTTTATAATAATAAACACATGAATCATATTCCAGACAGTATAAACTATTTAAATGTAGATTATTGTGATGAAATGACTTAAAATAAATGCAGAAACGATTGAAATGCTCAAATGATACTCAGAATTACATTGTTTACAATTTATATGCGTAATTACCGTGTAGAATCCAATTTTTTTGGATAAATAACACTTGAATCATATTCTAGACACAATAAAGTGTTTAAATGTAGATTATTGTGACCAAATAACTGAGAACAAATCAAGAAAGGATTGAAACGCTCAAATGATACTCAGAATTGCATTATTTGCAATTTATATGCGTAATTACCATACATAAACCAATATTTTTGAATAAATAACACATGAATCATATTCTAGGCAGTATAAAGTGTTTAAATGTAGATTATTGTTTTGAAATGACTTAGAATGAATCCAGAAAAGATCGAAATGCTCAAATGATACTCAAAATTGCATTATTTGCACTTTCTATACATTATTACCATGTATAATCCAATCATTTTTAATAAATAACAGTTGAATCGTATTCTAGACACAATAAAGTATTTAAATATAGATTATTGTGACCAAATGACTTAGAATGAATCCAGAAACCATTAAAATGCTCAAATGATAGTCAGAATTGCATTATTTGCACTTTATATGCATAAAAACCATGTATAATCCAATCTTTTTGAATAAATAAGACATTAATCATATTCTAGACACTATATAGTGATTAAATGAAGATTATTGCGATGAAATGACTTAGAATGAATACAGAAATGATTAAAATGCTCAAACGATACTCAGAATTGCATTAATTGCACTTTAAATGCGTAATTATCATGTATAATCCAATCTATTTGAATAAATAACATCTCAATCATATTCTAGACAGTATAAAGTGTTTAAATGTAGATTATTGTGAAGAAATGACTTAAAATGAAACCACAAACGATTGAAATGTTCAAATGATACTCAGAATTGCACTTGATATGAGTAATTACCATGTATAATCCAAACTTTTTTAATAAATAACACATGAAAATATTCTAGACTGTATAAAGTTTTTAAATGTAGATTATTGCGAGGAAAAGACTTAAAATGAATCCAGAAACGATTGAAATGCTCAAATAATACTCAGAATTGCATTATTTGCACTTTTACGCGTAATTACCATATATAATCCTATCTTTTTGAATAATTAACACATAACTCATATTCTAGACAGTATGAAGAGTTTAAATGTAGATTATTGTAATGAAATGACTTAGAATGAATTCATAAACGATCGAAATGCTCAAATGATACTCAGAATTGCATTATTTGCAATTTATATGAGTAATTACCATGTAGAATGCAATCTTTTTGAATAAAAAACTCTTGAATCATATTCTAGACTCAATAAAGTGTTTAATTGTAGATTATTGTGACAAAATTACTTAGAATGAATCCAGAAACGATTGAAATGCTCAAATGATACTCAGAATTGCATTATTTGCACTTTATATGCGTAATTATCTTGTCTAATCCAATCTTTTTTAATAAATAATACGTGAATCATATTCTTGACAGTATAAAGTGTTTAAATGTAGATTATTGTGGTGAAATGACTTAGAATGAATACAGAAACGATTGAAATGCTCAAATATAACTCAGAATTGCATTATTTACACTTTATATGCGTAATTACTATTTATAATCCAATCTTTTTGAATAAATAATAGATGAATCATATTCTAGACAGAAGAAAGTATTTAAATGTAGATTATTATGATGAAATAACTTAGAATGAATCCATAGACGATTGAAATGCTCAAATTATACTCAGAATTGCATTATTTGCACTTTCTATACATATTCACCATGTATAATCCAATCATTTTGAATGAATAACACATGAATAATATTCCAAACAGTATAAAGAGTTGAAATGTAGAATATTGTGATGGAATGACATAGAATGAATACAAAAACGATTGAAATGCTCAAATTATACTCAGAATTGCATTATTTGCACTCTATATGCGTAATTACCATGTATAATCCAATCTGTTTGAATAAATAACACGTGAATCATATTCTAGACAGTATAAAGTGTTTAAATGTAGATTATTGTGACGAAATGACTTGGAATGAATCCCGAAACGATTAAAATACTCAAATAATCTTCGTAATTGTATTACTTGCATTTTATATGCGTAATTACCATATATAATCCAATATTATCGAATAGAAAACACATGAATCAAATTATAGACAATATAAAGAGTTTAAATGAAGATTATTGTGATGAAATGAGTTAGAATGAATCCAGAAACGATTGAAATGCTCAAATGATACTCAGAATTGCATTATTTGCACTTTATATGCATAATTACCATGTATAATCCAATATGTTTTAATAAAAAACACATGAATCATATTCTAGACAATATAAAGAGTTTAAATGTAGATTATAGTGTAGAAATGATTTAGAATGAATCCAAAAATGTTTGACATGCACAAATGATACTCAGAACTGCATTTTTTTGCACTTTATATGCGTACTTACCTCGTATAATCCAATCTTTTTGAATAAATAACACATGAATCATATTCTAGATAGTATAAAGAGTTTTAATGTAGATTATTGTGTTGAAATGACTTAGAATTAATCCAGAAACGATTGAAATGCTCAAATGATACTAAGAATTTTATTATTTGCATATTATATGTGTAATTACCATATATAATCTAATCTTTTTGAATAAATAACACATGAATCATATTCTAGACAGTATAAAGAGTTTAAATGTAGATTATTGTATTGAAATGATTTATAATGAATCCAGAAACGATTGAAATACTCAAATGATACTCAGAATTGCGTTATTTGCATTTTATATGCGTAATTACCATGTATAATCCAATCTTTTTGAATAAATAACTCATGAATCATATTATAGACAGTATAAAGTGTTAAAATATAGATTATAGCGTTGAAATGACTTAGAATGAATCCAGAAACAATTGAAATTCTCAAAGGATACTCAGAATTGCATTATTTGTACTTTACATGCGTAATTACCTTGTATAATCCAATATTTTTGAATAAAAAACACATGATTCATATTCTAGACAGTATAAAGAGTTTAAATGTAGATTATTGTGACTAATTGACTTAGGATGAATACAGAAATGATTGAAATGCTCAAATGATACACAAAATTGCATTATTTGCACTTTATATGCGTAATTACCATGTATAATCCAATATTTTTTAATAAATAACACATGACTCATATTCTAGATAGTATAAGCTGTTTAAATGTAGATTATTGTGATGAAATGACTTGGAATGAATCCAGAAATGATTCAACTGCTCAAATGATACTCGGAATTGCACTATTTGCATTTTATATGCATAATTATAATTTATAGTCTAATCTATTTGAATAAATAACACATGAATCATATTATAGATAGAATAAAGAGTTCCAATGTTGATTATTGTGATGAAATGACTCAGAATGAATACAGAAACGATTGAAATGCTCAAATGATATTCAGAATTGCATTATTTGCACTTTATATGCGTAATTATCATGTCTAATCCAATATTTTTTAATAAATAACACGTGAATCATATTCTTGACAATATAAAGTGTTTAAATGTAGATTATTGTGGTTAAATGACTTAGAATGAATACAGAAACGATTCAAATGCTCAAATGATACTCAGAATTGCATTATTTGCACTTTCTATACGTAATTACCATATATAATCCAATCTCTTTGAATAAATAATATATGAATCATATTCTTGACAGTATAAAGATTTTATATGTAGATTATTGTAATGAAATGACTTAGAATGAATCCAAAGACAATTGAAATGCTCAAATGATACTCAGAATTGCCTTATTTGCGATTCATATACACAATTACCATGTATAATCCAATCGTTCTCAATCAATAACACATGAATCATATTCTAAACAGTATAAACAGTTTAAATGCAGATTATTGTGTTGAAACGACTTAGAATTAATCCATAAACGATTGAAATGCTTAAATGATACTCAGAATTGCATTATTTGCACTTTATATGTGTAATTACCATGTATAATCCAATTTTTTTGAATAAATAACACATGAATCATATTCTAGACAGAATAAAGAATATAAATGGAGATTATTGTGATGAAATGACTTAGAATGAATTTAGAAACGATTGAAATTTTTAAATAATATTCAGAATTGCATTATTTGAATTTTATATGCGTAATTGCCATTTAAAATCCAATCTTTTTTTAATAAATAACACATGAATCATATTCTAGACAGTATAAAGAGTTTAAATGTAGATTATAGTGTAGAAATGACTTAGAATGAATCCAGAAACCATTAAAATGCACAAATGATGCTCAGAATTGCATTATTAGCACTTTATATGCGTAATTACCATATTTAATCCAATTTTTTTTTAATAATTAACACGTAAATCATATTCTAGACAGTATAAATTATTTAAATGTAGATTATTGTGGTGAAATGACTTAGAATGAATTAAAAAACGATTGAAATGCTCAAATGATACTCAGAATTGTATTATTTGCACTTTGCCACGTATAATCCAATCGTTTTGAATAAATAACATATGAATCATATTCTAGACATTATAAAGAGTTTAAATGTAGATTATTGTGATGAAATGACTTAGAATGAATCCATAAACGATTGAAATGCTCAAATGATACTCAGAATTGCATTATTTGCACTTTTTATGCGTAATTATCATATATAATCCAATCTTTTGAATAAATAATACATGAATCATATTATAGATAGTATAAAGAGTTTAAATGTAGTTTATTGTGGTGAAATGACTTAGAATGAATTAAAAAACGATTGAAATGCTCAATTGATACTCATAATTGAATTATTTGCATTTTATATGTAATTACCACGTATAATCCAATCTTTTTGAATAAATAATATATGAATCATATTCTAGACAGTATAAGGAGTTTAAATGTAAATTATTGTGATTAAATGACTTAGAATGAAGTTAGAAACAATTGAAATGCTCAAATAATGCTCAGAATTGCATTATTTGCACTTTATATGTGTAATTTTTTTTGGAGAACTCGGCAGAGGCTACCAAGGAAGAAAATAAAATAAAAAAGAAAGGTTACAAAGAAAGAAAGAAACAAAATTTAACAGTAGAGGAAGAAAAGCCGCTGCTGTGAGTCAATCCAGTGGAAGATTGAAGAAACAGAACGAGATTCTTGTCTAAAAGTTCGATTATTCCTCTCTAGCCAGACTGCCCATAGAGTAGTGAGAATGAACAAGATTTGGCGGCAACGGTTTGAACCATGAACCAAGGAACTCAGTAAATAACATATATATGCGTAATTACCATGTATAATTCAATCTTTTTTAATAATTAACATATTAATCATATTGTAGACAATATAAAGAGTTTAAATGTAGATTATTGTGATGAAATGACTTAGAATGAATTCAGAAACGATTGAAATGCTCAAATGATACTCATAATTGCATTTATGCGTAATTACCATGTATAATCCAATCTTTTTAAATAAATAATATATGAATCATATTCTATATAGTATAAAGTGTTTGAATGTAGATTATTGTGATGAAATGACTTAGAATGAGTTCTATATCTCAATCAGTACAAGCCTTAAACCAAAAAATCAATTAGCGTCTTTAAATATTGAAAATGTTAGTATTAAGCATTAAGATAAAGCTTGGTTAATTTTAGTGAAAAGTACGTTACTGTAATGCATATTCATGAAGTATGTCGTATTGGGCAAGCAAAATAATTAGATCTTTTTGGATTTTCCAAAAAAAAAATCATTTGTATTTGGGAGATTTATAAAAGCTGATACGAACATATCATAAAAAAAAAAATTTAAATTACATCAATTCGATGCACTTGAAATTCAAATCACACTGATATTTTTTTTTTTCAAAAACGACATTGTTACAGGAAGAAAGTGAGGAGAAATTTTTGCTTTTCGAGAGAGGGAGAGAGCGAGGGATTAGAAAAGATAACTTAGCAACGGAAAGAAATATGACTAATAAAAATTTTCCTTAGTGATTTGGAAATAACATCGTTGGAGATGGAAAGATGGGGCAGTATTGAAGAGCAATGGGTAGACAGGGGTATTTGGGTCATAAATCAAAGTTTTTTTATTTATTATATTTAAAATATGTTTAAAAACGATGAAAAGGGTTTATATTCAAACTAGACAAAATTAGAGGGGTTTATATCTAATATTAAAGATTTGAGGGGTTTATATCTGGATAGAGAAAATTAGAGGGGGTTATATCCGATTTTCCCTTTATTATTTTAAGATTATCTTTCAAAAGCATGAAAATAATAATAATAAATTTAAAAATAAATAAATTTGGTTTGGATACGCAGATTAAATTATATAGTTCAAACTGATCATTTAAAAATCGAAAAAGTGAAGACATGAAATTGTAATATATAAATTCGCACTGCATATAGTATTCCATAATAACTTTTATTATTGTTAGATTAGATATTTGTCAACAAATAAATGGACCCTAATTTCCCGAGAAACTGCCTTCTACTCGTTCCCGCCCGCTTTTCCCGTCTTTTCCCTCGATCCAGTCCCTATCAGTCTCATCAAATCGCATCCTAGACACGGTCTACTGAAGAACAGAGATACACTTCCTGGGCCCCACTCAAAATCCAGGCTTATTTATGTGCGCCTGCTCAGTTCTCTCTTCTGGCTTCCAACAAGTTCCAAGTTTCATCTCTCTCTCTCTCTCCTCCTTCTCCAACACACTTCTCCGCTCCCTCTCTCTCCACTTCACTCTCCACTCCCAAATTGAATCTCATTTTTCGACAATTTCGAGATCTAAAGAGAAAACATGGATAGTATCACAGATTGTCAGGTACTCTCACCTCTCTCTCTCTCTCTATATGTCCAGTTGTCTTGGTTTAGGGGAAATAATCGAGGGTTAATCCTTCCCTTTTTGTTGATTAACGCCAGAATATGTCATTTTTATGAAATATATTCTCATGGAGTTCGCATTAGCAATTGTTCAACGAGATTGTTAGAAATCTGTGTCATCTAGAACGATTTTTGTCTTTATCTTTTGAGGCATCAACTTTTCAAGATTCTCATATATAGATCATGTTTCTTACATATGACGAGGGTTTTTTTACGAAAGAAAATCATGGAAAAAATGCTAGAATTAATAGATAACGTTTTCATGAAGGTCAAAGCGCAAGTTTCCCGAATAATATTTCTGCCTAATTAGTTTGAACTCTATTTTTTTTTTTTTTTTTTTTGACAAGAGTTCAAACTAATTAGTTTGAACTCTAGTTCTGGTGAATATTCAATTTAGGATCCATTTTTTTTTTATAAATTACGATTGTTCGTCTCGTTCATTTTTTATAAGTTGCTCTGATTTTTATCCCATTGCAATTCCTTTCCGAGCAATATATCTTAATGTTATTCGCAATGTAGTCTGAATTTGTTTGACATGGCCATCTTGCGCCTCTTTTGTGCTTTCTGGATTTCTTTTGATGGGACAAATGTATTTGTTTCTAACACATAGGACCAAAATGTGTCTCCTTATTGTATTGCATCTGTGTTTGATTAGAATCCTATAGAAAATTGGGGCATAGATAAACTGTAATTCGTGTTACATTAACTTTTCTCTTCTGTTGAAGTACCAATATTTTAATTGAAATCTTGGATATTTAATAAGCAGGACAAGTTGTCACATTTCACTGTGAGGGATTTGCAAAGTGTATTGGACCAAATCGGATTGCCCAAACGTGGAAAGAAGCAGGTATGAAGTTATTTGTTGGTCTCAATTTTTGGATTGGTTCTCGATTGATGTGTTATTTGTAGTCAATTAAGCTCTTGTTAAGTTCACGATAAATGCTTTGATTTAGGCCTTGAAAAAGCTTTACATGAAACTAACATTCAATTCACCCTTCATTTCTATTCTATATTCGTAGTCATTTTAATTGTCCTTTTTGTCACGTCCCGCACCGACGGGTCACGGGGCGCGAGCAAGGAACGGTATCTTCTGCATCCATCCGACGGCCCGTCAACCTACGTCGCAATAGAGAAACAAACAGAGTCAGGTACAAACCTCAGTAACCGGTTATTTAACGACGCAGCTTCTCTATAATTAATTATTATATAACAAATTACAATCATATCGGATTAATCCACATAACAAATAATATATTTTACGGAGATAATCGGGTCCAGACAGTCAGTCAGTCATAATGGTCTCTCCCCGAACTCATGAGGATCAGGGCTCAAAATTCAGTTTCCATTTCAAATCCAATTCCAAATCCGATATCCCGTAAAATATACCAATCATAATTCAGTAAACATATTCAATCAAAACCAAACGATAAATCAAATCAATCAATCAATACGAAATTAAATATAGAGAAGTCCGGTTACCTGATTGAGCGGTCCAGAAATCAATAGACAAATCAAATCGACTATCTAGACTGCGACGTAGACTTGGAAATCCAATTGGTTGACTCATCAAAATATTCAATTCGACTAACTCCAATCTTCAATCGGCCGACAACTCAAAATAATCCATCTGGCTTCAATTATATATGGAAATGATATAATTTATTTAGATGGGATTTACTCTCCATGAAATCTAAGGTAAATTCGGATTTGGGTTTGCAAACAAACAGAAGAAGAAGCCTATCGGATGAAAAATGAAATGTGAAATTGATATATCAATATCAACGATTAATAAATGGATGACACGTTACCATGCTCAAGCATGAGGTGTGAACAAGTTGATAAAAGAAAGTGAGCCACGTACTAATTAAGAGGCAGGTGGCATGAATTTGAGTCGGCAAAGGATTCTTTATTTCAATTCATCCGCTCCACAAACAATTTGAAAACTTTGACTGGTCAAAGGTCAAATTCATAGTCAACAAAAGTCAAATCTGGTCAAACTTGGTCAAAATAATGGTCAAAGATGGTGAATGAAAACAGGGTGTTACACTTTTGTTTCGGGATAAGTTGGAAACGATGTCTAGAATATGTTACTACAGACATTGGAATCTAGCACATGATTTAGGTTGTTTGGTTGCAATATGAGTCATCTTTTTCTATTAATGTGACTGCCCATTTCATCTTTCAGATCCTTCTTGTTGGAGGATCTGTCATGAAGAAGTCTGTAGTAGTCTCTGTAAAAAATGCAGGAATATGGTTTTGAGAGAATAAGCATGTAAACTTACAAGTAAATTTAGTTTTGAACTTTTGTTCATTCAAAGCATCATAATATGGAATAAAAAACTTATTCCAAGGAAACATGCATATATTTTTGGATTAAGTTGTTTGTTTAAGTTCTGTTATTTGCTTCTTTGATATGATGATATTTTTTTCCTAATTAATTCTGTTTTATATACTCTGTTTGATTTATTTCATATTTCCTTATTATATACATTGTAGGAGCTTACTGATCGGATTTTAGCGGTACTGATAGACAACAAAAGTAACTTTTATTGCAGTATCAATAATTTCTGATTCTCCATGCAAAGCAACGACATTTCTTGATCTGACTATTAAATTTTGTGCTACAACAGATACAAGCCCTACAAGAAAAGAAGAAATTGTAGGGTGTATTGACTCTGTTTTGAGGTAATATTTTTTTTTTTCTTTTACTTCCATTTCTCCTTTAAGAAAGATCTTCTTTTTAACTCTTGAACTTTGGAATGTGTGGTACGTAATTCTGTCGTAAACTGATGTCCATATAGATGTTATATTGTTATATTATAATGCACTGAACTCTACATATTCATGAGAAGGGCTATTTTCAGATGCTAATATAGACGAGATATGTTATATTGATACCAAATTAATTTATTTGAGATCAACGACATCTGAAACTGGTTATCGAAATCAAGAAAATTAGAATTGCAAAATCCTCTTTATAGTTAAGAACTTCACATAGATTGTGTTTTAAATTTAGTTCAATTTGAGTTGAGTACCAAAATTTTCATCCATCAAGCAGTTTGAAGAAATAACTTTCACTTTTGGTGGTGGTGCTTGATTGAAGGCCAAACAGTTCCAAATTGCATCAAAATCTATACAAATTTTATTGAAGTACAAAGAACATATCTTTAATTTTTAAATTTTTTATTTTGATAACTGTTTTTATTGTATTTGTATATTTTTAAAATAAGTTTGGGGGTCCATATATCCTACCCTATATTAATATGTACTATTCTTCAGGAACATAAAACAAAGGAAACTGGCAACCCATAAACGTAAAAATGCTCCAGCAATGCCTCAGATTACTAATTTGGTACCAGTAAGGCCTGATTTTGACACTCCGGTAAAAACAAAGGAAGGAGAACTTATGTTTCGGTGCATATGCGGGAGCTCTTTACCTCTTGATCCCATTATTCAGGTCTTGTTTTACTTTTTTCACTAAGAATTCTTATGTTGTGCTTTCATTCAGCTGAGGGTTATTCCACTATAAGAATGGTTTCAATAGTATCTGCAAAAGGAATCAACAAGGACTTACCTGACTACATTATCAGCTGTTCATTAGCGGAAACATATGTGCCTGATCGAACTGCCAACTAATACAATTAACCCAGATTTCAGATATTCTATATTATTTATTGCACTGTTGAGTTTATTTTTCTTTCTTATTTATTTTTTTAATACAAAAGCTGGTACCATATGAAACCAACAACATAACTCCATGGTCCTGTTTTTATTCAATATTCATCAAAATTTTCAAAAAAATAATATGATTGAAAAAAATCAATTAAAGAAATATTTTTAAAAACTTTATGGTCCTGTTTTACCTTTTTTTTTATTAAGTTTCTCCCTCCTGAGAAGAGTGTAATTTTAAAATATTTCAGTGCGAAGATAGTAGATGTAGGGTATGGATGCATGCTGGATGTGTGATCGTATCAGACCCAGTTGATGGACAGTTTAACATACCAACTAGATTTTTTTGCGAGATTTGCCGTATTCAGCGGGCTGACCCGTAACGTTTCTCTCTGCTTTTTAATTTTTGTATTGTTTAAAAGTTTTAGTATTCATGTATAAAGTCATAATGGTAAACATTTAGCTTCTAATTACAGTAACTACTTTGGTGAAAGATTAGTAGTTTCAATATTATTTATGGCCTGATAATTTTTTGTGATTAAAATTTTCCTTTTTGCCCTTCCATTTGTTACAGATTTTGGGTGACAGTGGCATATCCTTTACTTCCAGTGAAGCTCGTCCCTTCTCTTGTTGCCTCAGATGCGTAAGCTATATTTTTTTTATTCGTTTATTTCTTATCAGTTTTACCTATATTTTTCCTTGACATCCTTTTGTAATTTAGTTTGAGCCCATCACTATGCGTGGAGAGAACTTTTATACTTTCTAATCTGGACATGAAACTTCTCCAATCAAGTGAACATGAGCTTCAGGTCAGTTTTTATGTACCATTTGTTCAGGACCAGCATGGCCATGGTTGTGAGCAAATATTCTGTTTTGATAATCAAACTTCAGGCACATACCCCCTCACGTGACCACAATCACCACCACACTAGGGACAAAGATCATAAGAAATGAATTACCAGTATTAGTGGCATTTTTGGTAACAAACTGGACTATTATGGAGATTTGAGACAAGTTTTGGTCAGCTGTTTGCTTCTTTAAAGTTGAATTACTGTCATACTGCACCTCTATTTATTTGAGAAAAGTTGCAGTGGTATGCATTAAACTTATCACATTTGATATAAATTTTACAGGTAACTTTCTTTCTTTTCTTCTTGAAATAGGCTTGGAGTATGCTAATGAATGATAAAGTACAGTTTAGAATGCATTGGCCTCTTGATTCTAATTTTTGTATAAATGGTATCCCCCATGACCCCCCCCCCCCCCCCTATGGGTACTATTTGATGCAAGTTTTTTAATACTTATGCTTTGATTTTGCACTTTGAAACAGGATCAAAATTAGGAGTGTTTAGTAGACCTGCTACACAGCTTTTGGGGGCTAACAGCCGTGATGATGGTCCATTGGTAAGCTCCCCCAACCCCCTTCCCTAACGTCAAGCATTTATCAAGAAAAATCGAAAGTGGCAGATTCGCTCTCCCTTATGATCAGCATATTGTAGATAGTAATTAAAAAAAGCAGAAGCTTGAGACTTTATTTGATTCAACTGAATGATCTTATGGAAATTTAACCTATAAAATGTTGTATGAAAGTTATGAGAAGCTATTCCTTTATTAATGCGTCTGATGTATGAGGTCTGGAAACCTAAATTGCGTCTTCCTTACTGAAAAGTCTTACTCCATTGAATTGATTTCCAACTGGGGGTTTACTTTTTTGAAAACAACATAAATGTTATATGCAGATAAAAGCATATTGCAAGGAAGGATTGAACAAAATAACTCTAGCATGGAATGATACACGCACCTTCTGTTTTGGTATACGTATTGCAAAGAGGAGAACAATTGACCAAGTATGTTGTCTGTTTATGGCTTCAATTTGTCTGGTTATGAATTTTTTTTACAAATTATTTTACAATATGGAGAAATACTGTTTATGGTAAAAGCATACAACGTAACTTTCTGAAAATGTACTTTTGAAGAGTCGAAACATACCAATACCACTTATAAAGAGAAAAGGACGAGGCAACCGAGAGGAGAGGGGATACGTCATAAAATAAAAGAGGGAATTCAGTTCCTAAAAATATTACCATAAATTTTGCTACATAGGGGATGTTTTGGACCTTTAGTTTGAATAAGCACAAAGGGTGATGAGACTATTCTCCCTACCTTCAAAAATAGAATAAGCATAAAGGGGAACACTTTGCAGTATGGACAGGTTGATATAAATAGACATGGTAAGGTTTGTAACTAGAAAATAGTACAGCACAGACTGCAGAGCTACCTTCTAATATTGAAGACTGCAAGATGTTAGGACTTCATATACTGATATACGAAAGAGAGTGCTTCTAGGCGAAGGCCTTACATGTACCTCTTCGTGGTATTTTCATTTGTAGGTTCTAAATATGATTCGTAACAACAAAGCAAATGAGGAGACCCTTCAAGATGCCTTGACTAGGGTTTGCCGGTGCATAGGTGGTAATTGTAACAAAAGTGACAGTACTGATAGTGATTTGGAGGTAGTAGATAATTGCATCACAATAAATCTTCGTTGCCCTGTAAGTTCTTACTATTTTGAGAGATTGAATGAGAATATGTTTTTGTTTTCTTAATTTGGTTTGTGTTTACCTGGGGTCTTCTAGTTTGATCTCAATTGAGGGACTAATATGATAACTTTCAGTCAAAGTAAAAACAAATCATGCGACAGCTGTTTATTCTAATACCTGCCTATTTTTTACACTGGCATATATTTTTCAGCATAAAACTTTCCAGACTTTTTTCACTTCTTTTTCTCGACTCTCTACATAAATATTCAAATAGATAAGTGGGTCAAGAATCAAGGTGGCAGCCAGGTTCAAGCCATGTGTGCACATGGGGTGCTTCGACCTTTACACCTTTTTTGAGCTTAATCAACATGCACGCAAGGTTTGCTCTCTGCCCCCCCTAATATTCCCCACAAAGTTTTCGGGAAGAAAAATAGTATAAAGAAGGAATAACATTCCCTGGGCAGAGTTGAGCTGTGTTATTACCTGTCTTACTCATAATGAAGACTTGCGCATTATAAAGTTTTTAGATAATATTATCTTCAGTCAATTGTTATTGTGTAGCCATGGCTTCTGTACAGGTTTTTTCTTCCAGACAAGCTTTTCTTTCTATTATAATTTATTCTCAGTCTACTTACATTTTGTGCCTTGCTGTCCAACAAGTTTGTGTAATCTAATTTTATTTTATGATTGCAGTGGCAGTGCCCAATTTGCCTAAAAAGTTATTCGCTGGAAAACCTAATAATCGACCCGTATTTTACTAAGATTACTTCCATGGTATGTTGATACATATCATATCCACATTTTTTTACCCCCATATATCTAGTCCCAAGACTGCTAATTAGTTATCTGTTTCGTTTTTTGCTTTTTTTTCTTTTGCCTGATATAGTTGTCTAGGCATGATGAGGACTTGGCTGAAATAGAAGTCAATTTAGATGGTTCATGGCGCTTAAAGACCACAGATGGGCTTAATGGGTCTAAATTCCCTTGGCATTCTCCTGATGATTCCATTTCTGAGCCAAACTTGAGTCCTAACTTAAATCTTAAACAGATCCAAACAGAACTCAACAAGCCTAATAAATATGACTCCCTTGCTCCTATTAGTTACAAAGGCCTAATCATGGATCAAAATGTCAGTGGGACCCATTTTGGAGAAAACCCAAATATGTCTATTAACCCTTCCTGGTTCCAGCCAGATCCCCAATTTCACCCTAATTTTGTGGACCTGATCTCTCCCCCATGTATGGAAAAGGGGGGTGAAAACCCAAATATGTCTATTGACCCTGTTTCTTGTTCCTGGTTTCAGCCAGACCCCCAATTTCACCCTAATTTTGTGGACCTGATCTCCCCCCCATGTGTGGAAAGGGGGGGCGTTTTGCGACACGGAAGATGTGCCAATATGAGACCACAACACAATGTCAGCTCTAATCTTGAGAACGTTCCTGTTGGGGATCTTGGTGGAGATATGTCTATGCAAGGTGGTACTCATCTGGATGACTGGATATCTCTTAGTCTAGCTACTGGTATTGTGCATCCCTTACCTGACCCAGTAAATGCAAGTTTGGGCACAAGTCACAACTTGTCTGCCACTAGTTTTGGATTGCCGCCCAATTCAGGTTTGCTATATTTTCGCTCATCCTTTATTTTAGTTACCGTTTCTTGTTTTTTACTTCTAGAAATCAATTACTTGTAGTCTTGGAATCTCTCATGATGTCTGTCCGGGGTGGTACAAGCATGCACTGACCATTTCTTGCTCAGTCCATAATGTTTTATGTAAATATAATACTTGTAATTTTAGAACTGTTAATATGGGAATGTAATATATTGTTTTTGGTTTATTTTCAGATATTCTGCTTCCATATGCATCCAGCAATCAGCCTAATGTTTTAGATTTAGATATGCTAATGAAATACAACATTTTCTCGCCTCCTGTGACCCCAGAAATTCTTAAAATTACTGATCCAAATTTTCAACTTTGATATGTTGCTCAATTTGGTATAGAGGGTTAGTTTATTAATTGCTAATAGATAGGTCTTTAGGTAATAAAAAAAAAAGAAATATATTTTAGTTGTCAAATTCTGTTTTTTTTTTTTTTTTTTTTTTTTTTTTTTTTTTTTTTTTTCCCCTTCCTGCCTTTTGAAAATGTAAGTAGCATGAGTTTCTAAAGGTCCAGTGGTTGGAATCTTTTCTTTGCTATTTCTATTTTAGTATATATGATTAAATCAAATTTGGTGTTTTTTGACATGATTACTTTTATATTGCTCTCTCAATTGTGGAGAGCTTAGCTATTAATAATTTGGTAGGATTCTAGTTTGTCTGATCCTTTTGTAGGGTTCTGAAATGTATTACATTGTACATTGCAAACTATAACCATGATCTTTTTATTGTCGTTTTAAATAAGTAGCCAAGAGTATTTCTGACATTGGCTCAGCACAATTCTTTCAATCTTGTTGGACAAGAGAGACGGATCTTAAAAGATACTTTGATTGTTTGAGTATAAATTAAGTACGTATAAAGCAGCTAAAATACACTTTGGTTGTGATGGATGGTGCACGCCATGAGGACATTCCCATGGAGAAAAACAAGACTCTTCCTGCTGCAGCTAGGAAACCTCGTGGTTTCAAGGTCGGAAAGAACAGGCCTAAAAAATTCGGGTGCAAGTCTTTTGGGAAGACTTTGCCCTCATGGGAGATGGATGACATGGAGTTGCGGTTTTTAAATTGGTATCTTTCGTAGTTAAGAATATTGTTATTTGAACTTGTGTGTTTGTTTTGCTTTGTTGTGGTACCGTCTGGTTTTTGAGTTGATGTCTTGAGATAGTAGGATTAGATTTGGTAGTTGTGAGCGTGCTGTATTTTTTTTATGGTTTGTTTTGACTGGTATTAATGGCTGTGATACATGTCTCGTTACATTTAAAATTTGTTTGATTAGACTTTAGAGTGATATTAATAAAGTAGGGAGGGTCCCCTCTTATTCGGGTAGCTACTTGTTTGTCAAGTGTCAACCCTCTCTCTCACTATGGTGTCCTCTCGAGACCACTGGCCCTCAACGTCCGATGGGGGACGTGCTCACTGCTCAGGACTGGCCGTACCTTTTTCTGAGGGTCGAGTCGCATCCTCCATTTGTTCGTTCACTCGTGTCGTGAGAAATGACGACACACACACAACTCGTATGTTCCACAAAATACGGGGGAGGCAGTTTCCTGCAACACAGGACTTGATAGGCTGAGCTGAGCGACTTGTCGTGATCCCGTTGGTTTGTAATATCGGATCAGATCAGATTGGTCAGGTCTCCGCCGATTCCGTTCTGACTCGGTCTGAGTCGTATCGGAATCGGACTGACTTTCCAAACCAACGCGATCAGACGAAAAACATTAACGAGTGGTCCCCAAAAAATTTACAGAGATGAAATCCCCATTTTAACCCGCAACCGCGAGAAACAGCCTATATATAAACCGTTAGAGTGACAGTAGCTGTCGCCATCACAAGTCAAGAGTTTCTCTACTTTCCCGCCATTTCCTTCCTCTCTTCCATACTTCTCTTCTCTTTACATATATATCTCGATCCAATTCTCCATTAAAGTTTTCATAAGAGAAGTTCCATCCCTAGCTTGGATTAGAGATGTTCTACTCGCATCAGCTGCTTGCGAGGAAAACACCAATCGGCCAGATATGGTTGATTTATCCTTCCTTTCCTTTCCTTTCTGATCTGATCTAGCTTGAGCTAGCTTTTGTGTTCAATTTCTGTTGTTTGAATCTGGTTTTCAGGATGGCAGCAACGATGCGCTCGAGGATGATCAGCAGGAAGAAGCTTTACAAGATCAACCTCGTTCAAATCTGGTATGTTCTTCTCATCTCACCTCATCTCTACTTTTCTTCCTCTTAATTTCTCTGTTTCGTTTTTCTATTTCCTTTCATGTAATTGCTATTTGTTCCTCTCTCAGCTTGTGGTAGCCTCTTCTGTTTTTATTATTCAATTATTAAGAGCAGCTTAATCGATTTTGAAATGCTGAATGTTATTATTTCATTTTTGCACTCACATGTCTTGATTTTTTACAAATCCTTTTTTGTTTTGGTTTTTCAGCGAGGAGCTTATGTACCCTGCAGCGCCAATGGCTCTAAGGCTCTCTGGAATCCTTATGGGTAAAAAAATACCATTACAACTTCAATAAATCCGAATTATTAGTATTTTTGTGATTTTTTTCTCACTCGGATTTAATAATAATATCCACGTTTATTTAGGTGGTGTTGTGATTGTTTATGAGCGGAAGGTGAAGCTCCTCCTCGGTTCGTCTCTGTCTCTCTATTTCTCTTCCTCTTGCTATGTTTTACTGCTTTTATTTACTATTGTCTTATTTTTTTTCTTTTGAGATTGGAATAGAAATTTGACATTTATCCATTCCGTTTTTTTTTTTACAGATGATGTTAATCGCCTTGTGGTAATCCTTGGTGACTTTTGACCGTCTTTCTTTTTTCAAACTCATCTTAAACCCTCAATTCAAGTTCTCTCTATTTTCTCATCCTTTTGTACATTTAATTTAATTACAGGACGAACTCACTGGAGCATGGAAAGTTAAGCCCGGCAAGGTTTGCAAAGGGAAAGCGAAGGCCAGGTATCTACTAAATCCTAGTTTATTTACTGTTATTAGATAAGAGGTCTCAATTAAACAGTTACCAATCTACTGATTGAATGTAATAGACCAGTTCTGTTTCGGGCTTTATCCTTCCAAACCAGGTTCAATGGATACATGACAGTAATTCCTTTATCCAATAATGACATAGTTAATAATTCAGTAATATTCTGTTTCCTTCCCGTATCTATCTCAATGTATGTATAGCGAGTCTATTTCAAATCCACTGTTTGTATTGCGAGCAAGTTGGCTTTTTAATGGGGATCTGACAGCTTTTATCTTCTATAGGTACGAAACTGTTACATTGCCAGAGCCAGATTACATGGATATTGAGGTGGAGCCCACCTTGCCAGGCTCCGATGCTCCATTCATCACTGCCGGATTGAACAATATGGTAATGACCTCTCTTTGTTTAATTCCCGGCACATCAGCGTGTCTTTTGACGAAAATACCCCTCTTAATGTGGCCCATGTAGCCTGTTTCTGACCAGCTGTGTAAAAAGGGGTGTTTTCGTCCAATTGGATAATATTGTGGGTAACTATCTCTGGGGTAATTTGTAGTTACTACAGCAGGGTCATTATTCACACATGTTTAAAGTTATTTTAATACCTTGTTGCCTGGATTAGCGAGTCCGATCTCTTTGCGATGTCTCGCCTAGAAGCTTCTGTGTGCTAAGTCTCTCATATGCAGACCCACTCGATAGCTGTCAGTTTTTCATTGGAAAGTTCTGACCAACCGCATGGTCTGCTGTAAGAGAAAGTCATGGGACACAGAAGCATCTTTGACGGGATTGCTGCTTCTGCCAAACATTGTTAGCATGATTTTCTCTGAAGCCTTGACAACTTTGTTTGTTTGATTTGGTACCTTGTGGATTCCATGCATCAGGTGTTCGATAAAATGTCTCAAAGCTATCATAGGCAAAAATATTATACTTATGCGACTGGTTTTGCTGTTCTGAGGTTAAAAAATTGGGATGTGACCACCCAATTTATGCATTTTAACATAACATGTAGTTGCCGGACCTATTGTCCAAGAAAGAGTTATTTTATGCTGTTTTCTTATTTGATCCTATCTGTGGAACCTTCTTGCCATACAGTTAACCAGCTAATAACATATCTGGTATTTCGCTTCTCTTGAATATAGAGATTGGATGAGCAATATATCCACATTGATGTCGATGATGAGGATCTCTCTGCAAGTCATCACCAAGGTTTGCCATCTTCCCTTGTTCGTCCCATGGTCTTACAATAGAAACTGACATATTGAGAAAAAATAATAACAAGCATTTGTGTATTAATTTGATTTGTAGCTCGAGCTGAAGATATCACTCTGGGTGACAAAAATCACCCAGGCTTTGCAGAGACATTTCACTATGACCATTTTGAAAGGTGCCACAAAGAAAAATAAAAAGCAGATATATGCTTGTACCAGTTTAAACATATCTAACTTGTTTTATGTTGCGATCTTTGATAGATTTGATGTGAGAGAAGAGGATGTGCCCAACTTCATGCCATCACCACCTCGGTATGATGACGAAGTACCAGCTGACAACACAACTATGCGTGCCTCTCCTTCTCAGCCCCCTGAGGCTACATGGCATGATGATGCCATGCCATTCAACACTTCCAATCCTCAAGGTTATTAGTGATTATGGCAACAGGCATTCCTGTACCTAGCAAGTTGTACTTTTACCGGCTCTTTTACTAAATGGTTCTATGTTACTTCCTTTTTTTTTTTTTTTGAGGGTAATGGTTATATATTACTGGTGTGGTGTATCAGGTGTAATGAGTTAAGTTGGTGAAATTTGTTCAAATAGCATTGAATTTGGTTCAGGTCTATCTTTAACAATGTACTGAATTACTGATATATCAAGTTCTTTTTACTCTGTGCATTTTTTTTTTTTTTTTGCTAAGACAGGTGGATCTCCTGTGCAGCAAGATGAACAAGCACTGAAGGTTCTCTCTTTCCCATTTTCAGACAATCTTAAAACCAAGAAAATAATTTTCTAAAAAGTTTATCCTAAATAGCACAGGATAATACTCCAGTGAGGCCCAAGGCACCAAGGAGGAGAGCAACTAGAAGAAATGTTTCAAGGCTTCAGATTGACAATGAAGAAATTCTTGTTCCTAGTGCAGTGTACAAGTCATGGATAGATGACACGTCTGACCTTGTTTCAAAAAGAAGCATTTCTTCCAAGAGAAGAAGATTCAATCAGGTATGGTCTTGTAATTTGTAAACCCTCAACCATTTTGAAGTAATATTGATTAAAATTAATTAATCTTCTAATCCGTGTAGGTTCTTCAGCACCAGAATTTAACTACATTGATGGAATTGCCACCTGTGGCAATTGTCACAGCATATGAATTCTCTTCTGGTTTTTATTACCCAAAAGCGCTCATGGAACTATGGCAGGAGAGTACTCGGCCAATACCGCGTAACAGTAAGCTAGATATGTTATTGATAAGATTTACAAACTTTTGCATGGTTGAATGAGTTTCCTTTGTCATATACAGTGAGACTAACAACAAAAATTGAATTTTTTTTTAGGGGACACACCAGCAGAAGCTCAGCATCCACAGAACACGACAAACATTCCTGAGGAATTCTATCATCAAGACATCCCTGAATTTGTATCATTCTATTTTAAACTGCCTAGGTCTTCATTATCGACTTAATACTATATATAATACTGAAATTTTTTTAACTTTGTGATTTTCTAAAATGAAGCCACCTGAGATGTTCCCAGATGATTTGAGACAATACAACCCAGATGACTCAGTGGAAAGGATGAGGGATGATCCTGGTCAGCATAGTAATCATTTTACTCCATCCAGTCCAGGTAATTACTAGAATTCAACTGGGTAGTTGCCATCCTTCCCTCTTATTTTTTCTGGCATTTTGCTTCATTTCCTTTTCTTATTCCAAATTCGCGAGATGTACTGTGCTCACAAACCAGACTAATATGTATCATAGGAATTTCTGTAAAGTATCACTTTGATGGATGGTTAAAAACCCAGTTGAGCCCCACCATCTTCATTGCCATATTTTACCTGAGGTTGATTTTCACGGAAACATCTTGTTAAGAACCCAATCAAGCCCCATCTAATATGCAACCAAAACTGAAATCCATAATCAAAGCTAAAATGTGACATCTGATTCCCTAACTTTTTGATGAATTGCATAATATATCCATTTTTCATGTAAGCAGGAAATTATGCACAATCAGCCCAATCGGGTCAAAGCTCAGGTTCTGGACCTACTCTGCCAGTTGGTGATACTGAGACGATTCCAACTGGAAGGTAAGGAAAATAAGGTTGCTAACTGCTTTTTGAAAGATTTTGATTAGAGATCTCAGGTTAGTATAGTCAGTCAGTTCTAGTGCCTATTAAACAGGAGGTATATTAGTCAAATATGTACAGCAAATCATTTTCAGCATCATGATAAATTAGGTTTAATATGTGTTGCATTGACAAGACATGGATGTCCAGCACAACATGGCATTATATATTGATGCCGGATCACTGGTCATATGGAGACATTGCAGTTTAGAAGAGTCTGAGCCTCTGAGGCTATAGTGTTTAGTTTGTCTATTATGATAATTAGCAAAGGTGTCTTCCCACTTATTTTTCTTTTATTTTGGAAGCAGATCAAAGAAAAGGCAACAATCCTCCCTAGGAGGAAGCCACCTTGAGACCGTTGAGGAGGAGGGATCTTTTATGGCTGCCTTCAAGCTTCCCAGGGTGTCAGAGGAGGGTCCCACCCATGAAACAGGTACTAACTGCAAAACACCCCCAAACAAAAAGAGAAGAATTAAAGATCAAAAGAAAATTAAAGAACTATGGAAATGATCTCCAGAAATATTATTTTCAGTTCAATACATCTGTGATCTGTCTAAGCCAATGTAGCGTTAGCAAATCTGCATATCTATGAGTGAACCTTGTTTAAAAGGAAGGTTGCTTCTGTTGTCTCCGATTGAGAATAAACAAGAATTTTACTGTGTCCATTTTATTTTAATTTATAATTAATTTTGTCTCTTAAAAGATGGCTTTCTATTTCAGAGACCTTAATGGAAACTGGGCCAACACAAACTGCCGTTCAAAGCACAAGCTCTGATGACTCTGCAGATCCTACGACTTCAGCAATGAGATTGTAAGTTAAGCATTTCTTATTTAGAGCAGATTAGGTCTGTGTGGGAATTTTTGTTTACACCCTACAAACCTTGAAATGTGACAAATATAACCCTGGAAATAGAGGAATACCAAGCATATGACTGCAGATGCAATCAGAAGAGAATGGCAGTTTGGAAATTTTTCTAGTGAAATTGACAGTTAAGCATGTTCTTCACACCTGAGTGTCTGATTATTTTGAGGTGTATCCATATGATACTTACTTTACAAAGGAATATTCCACATTTAGGTATTCTCAAGGCTGCAAATAAGAAAATTCTCTTTTGTTTTTAACTAAGGCAACTTTTTTTTTACTAATGCAAACTATACACAGCCAACTTAAGGCGCACTTTGAGGCTCCTGGGGCCTCTAAACATGAATCCCTCAGTCAGTTAGCTCAGGGGATGAATCCTTCACAAGCTGCTAAGTTATTTTATCAGACATGCGGTGAACCCTCCGTCCCTCCCCCCTCTTCTCTCTTTTTCTCTCCTATGAATATGCCCCTTCAGTATTTGCCAACAAGTGCACCCTAATTTTTGGTATTAATTTGCTAATAGCATATTGTTAGACAAATAAACGCCTAGCCAGGTTGCAGAATAATCAAGTTATTCTCCATGACATGGGAATACTTAGTGCATCCTAATTGCAAAATATATACATCTATTTTCTAATCTAGTAAAGAGACTAAACAATTGTGCTTGAATTTACAGTTCTTGCAACTCGCTGTGATTTAAAGGTCGAGCAGGAGGGGCCTTATGGAGAGATACAAATTTCAAAGGGTCCCAATATGTAGCTTGCTTCTGAGTTGGGACTAAACAAAAGGATGTGTTCTCCATGCAAATCCTTCTCCTAATTTTGCTGTTTAATATTCGTCGCCACAATACTCTTTTAGGGTGTTAAGTTTAATTTTAGTTAAGCGGTTCAGTGAACATATGAAGCACTTGTAGCTTCTCGTATTCTTGTCTTAAAAAAAATTTAAGTGATGGAAGTTGTCTTAAAGATCATAAAGTATCAACAATTTCTTATATTAATTTAGTTCTTCTTTAGAGCTAGCTGTGGATGGAAGATTTGTTTCTGCACCTATTTTCCATTTTCTTATCATTTTCCGCAGTGCATACTTTGGTACAAACTTTGAGAAAGTTGCTAATTCGATCCCTCGCGCTGATCTGAAACATATGATATGGTTCTGCTCTTTTAACTCCACTCAAACACCTCTCGATCTAAATCTTTTGCATTGATCTGACGACTGTTAAGAGGCCCGGAGAGTTGTACCATACTGTTTGATTTCGGTTTTCGGATATGTGAATACTGTACAGTTGTCTACCCAGGTTTTCACAAAAATCATCTTATGGTATCTAACAATCAGGATTTTTTTTCTCCCGGTAATCCAAAAAATATTTTCGATATAAAGTTAGTATGATTGTTGATTTTTTTTTTATATATAAGACATAAAATAAGAGTTTTGCTATGGTGAGTCGCGACTCACCAGAGGGTCTGTGAGTCGGGCTCAAAACTCTTAGATCTGGTTCAAAATGACTGATCCAAATCGTTCAATACGATCTCCCTATTGAAATCTCCATGCAGACCAAATTTTACATTTTTTCGAAATTTTTAAGTATTTTTTTCGGATTTTTAAAAACTGCTGTTTTTGAATGGTTCAGAACTAATTAGATTAACGATTTTCTAAAATTTCAAAAAAATACTTAAAAATTTCGAAAAAATGTAAAATTTGGTCTGCATGGAGATTTCAATAGGGAGATCGTATTGGACGGTTTGGATCGGTCATTTTGGACAAGATCTATGAGTTTTGAGCGTGACTCACAGATCCTCTGGTGAGTCGCGACTCACCATAGCAAAACTCCATAAAATAAACCATTGTAATGTTATTATTCTTTCGAAGCTTTCTCTAAATCTCAAATTTTCAGCAAAAAGAGTCATAAAAATATATTGTTTTTTTATGAAAAGAAATGAAATAACTTCAGATATATTATATCACTGTCTTCGTATTTTTTTACCGTCTGATTATTGAAAATTTTGATATTTTTGCACTGAAGTCGATTTTGCGGTCCCAAGTGAATTAAAAGAGATGTTGTTACTTTTCCTTATCTTGATATTTGAAGTTGGAACAGTCAATTTGAATCATTCAATGTAATATATTAAATTTTGTAAAATACTTAATTTCAAATTTTTTATATTTCTTATTATATTTTTCGTATTTTGAATATGATTTTAAACATTGTAGGCAAATTATAACCCTTGTAATAACTAATAACATCATTTGCCTTGCTAATCATTCGTTTCTTAAACCAGTCCGGTTTCCCTCTATCATTCCAAGTTTCCAACGCGGTTCCTCTTAATTTTTCTATTGATCGTTTCAACGTTGTTTATCTCTTAACCATTAAGGCATTTTCTACTCGGACTTCCCTATGGCTGTTTCTTTGTGGCAATCTAGGAGTAACTGCACAAGTTTTCAAACTTATTCATGCTAATTCAGTGATATCTGTGACGATGAATTAAAATTTTATTTTCTCATAATTTTCGGCTTAAAACTGATAAAATACAAGAATTTAACGTCATCTTCGATCTTCAATATAATTGTAATAAAATATCACTTCAAAAAAAAAGAAACATTAAAATTTCCAAAAAATGTTCTCGTAACATACACTGATACTGATACACAACTTCCAATTTTCAGATACTTTTATTCAATTTTATGATCCCAACCCCAACGCCAAGTCAACTTGAAAACGGATGAAGTTTCATATTATCTTTCCATGGTCGCGGTTCACTCCAATAAACTCGACATCCAGTCAAGTAAATGTGGGACCCACGTGATATCGGCGTTTCTAAATTCTTTTGCTACATATATATATATTACAAAATAGTCTCTCCTCTTTCATCTTCGACAACTTCATCGTCTTCCTCTTTTCTCTTTTCCGACATGGCGAAGAACCAAGAAGAGGAAGCGAAACCTCTCCTTCCTCTCTCACCCACGCCGATCGAGGCGGAGAAGGTCCCCGCCGCTCCCGATGCCTCGTCGGAGAAGGTGACGGAAAGGACCTCTCCAGTCGGAAAACTCGCCGGAGAAGGACAATGGACCGCCGAGGGGCTTCCAATCGGCCACATTAGCGCCGTCGGCCAGCCCGTACGGAAGCAATGGAGCTCTGGTCTCTTTTCTTGCCTCGGGCGTTGTGACGAGTTCTACAGCAGCGATCTCGAAGTTTGTATGTGACTTTTTTTTTTCTCTCTCTCTCCCTTTCTTTCTATTCTTAATTCTTTTCATTGTTGTTTTGAGATTTATCAAATTTTGGTTAATTTTGAGGTAAGAATTTTGACTAATTACCCTCCCGTACCTTCCTTCTAGTTTGAGAATTGGAGCTAGATTTGTTCATAATTGGTACAATGTTGTTAAGCTAAGGAGAAAATGTAATAAAATATTGATTTTTTTTTTTAAAAAAAGTTTGTTTATCTTTGATTATTTAATAGTAGTCAATGAACCTTATTCCCATATATTAATGAGTTTCCTGGTTAATTAAATTTTGATGAGTATCATGCAGTCATACTCTTGTAATGCAACATCTTATTTAAAATTTGTCAAAATTATGCCACTTGGAGAGACTTCTAATTCACTGAAGCCACTGAAAATGCATCCTGGTTCTTGTACATACTGGTGCAGAGCCTCGCCAGCTTATCATACTGCTTATTTAATTAATTGTTGTTCAGATAGCATATTTTGATTTTTCTTTCTGTTGTATACTAGTTGATATACTTTACTGTGGTTAGGCGTGCTTGGGAGTGCTTTTCCATGTGTGTTGTATGGAAGTAATGCAGAGAGGCTGTCATCTGAGCCAGCTGAGTCCTTTTTAAACAATTGCAAGATTTATACCACACTTTACGTTCTTGGAAATATTTTGTTTGGGTGGAATTGCATTGCCCCTTGGTTTGCTCATACCACCCGTACTGCTATTCGCCGGAAGTATAACCTCCAAGTAAGATATCTCAGATATTTATTTAAAATTTTTCACTGGTGATACTGCAACTTGTAAAGATATCACAAGACTCTGAAGGACACAAAGTTTGCATTTTATCAATTTTTAAGGACTACACAAGGTTATAAGATCAGAATGTTACAAGCCTAATGCCTGCTTCATGTGGTCTGATATTAGATATGATTTGGTTCAAGATTAACAAATTAGATTTAGACTAGTGTTGCTTGAAACTATATCCTACATTATTTATTTATTTATGTTTAGGCAATAGCAGAAGTTTCATATAAGCTCGAAAGCAAGTGGTAAGATGTCTTTTCTCCCAGCAAGAACTTTCATTTAGAATTATTTTGTATTTAATTTGGAATGCTCTAGTCAAGGCATAAAATGAAAAGTTTAATAGGAATTACCGAATTATTTTCAACCACCTCCATAGATAACTTTATATGAAGATACCGAAGTTATATAAGTGTTAAAATGAGACAGCAAAAACTTAATTTAAAAGGAAAATCTATTTCTTATTCAAGCTTGTTTTATCAGCATACCTGATGATGGTGCAGTTCAAAGTATCAGAAAACTAGATGGGACAGAGCAGTAACAATTTTTGTTTGTAGGGTAACTTTGAGTCATTTGCTCAGTCAACTGGTTGCCTTAGTAGCCTAGCCAATAATGCAGAGAGACTTGAGCAGCTGGAGGTGGCCTGTGACCTGGCCACTCACTACTTGTGCCACACATGCGCTCTCTGCCAGGAAGGTCGAGAGATTCGCCGCCAGGTCCCACATCCTGGCTTCTTTGCGGCTCGTCCTGTCTATGCCATGGTTCCACCCTCTGAGCAGACCATGGGACATGGGGCATCTACCTGAACAAATTACAAGTTCTCATCTTTCCATCAATGGTAATCTAAATTTGAGGGGAGATTGTGTTACTCGTGGTGTATACTACATGCTTTGTTAATTTAATTTATGTCAGATTCTCAGTTGTGTTATCTATTGTTATGCAGTGGGTTACTAATGTTTTGGAGTGGGGTTTATATTTCCCTTGTAAATTCTAAAATCATGTATTACTACATGCCATTGAAAAAAATGTTATATTGGATATCTGTCCTTTGAAAATAATGCCCGTTCATGAGCCCACAATAGGCGGGCAATTGAGGCGATATAGGACACGTTGTGATTTCCTTTTACATTTTATCTTTCTTCTTTCTTTCTCATACAATCAGACATGACTAGAATGTCTAGTTCATACATGTATTCAGCCATAATGAGTTTTATTTCCTTCTCGGCTTGTATAAATGACCACAATTTTAAAAGAAATCTCTTGAACTTTACACGCAAACGTCCTTGATTTGAAAAAAAAAAGAAAAAAGAAAAATAGAATTCTTAAGATTTATACACAGTAAACATCGTTGATTTTCAAAAGAAAAATAATATTAAGGTTCATCTCCAGTTCTCCACACGTAAAGCGTCCTTGATTTTACAGAGCGAACGATTTTTTATAGATGCTGGTTTAATCTCACTCGGTCTAATATTTTAATGCAGAAGTTAATCCGATTTTCATTTTTTGTGCTCCATGGAATGAAAACTGCCGTCTTTCGTAATTTTGTTTTTGAAAGGATTTATTCGTTTTATCTTTATTCTTTTTAAAAAAAAATGTAATTCGGAAGTAATAGTATTGTTATTATTCGCGCTATTTTTTTCAGTTTTTTTTCAGAAAAAAAAAACTATATTGTTCTTATTCAAAGAAAATCTGTGAGAGAGTCAAGTCAAGACTCAAGAGTCAAAAGGGTCGCAGTCTATTTTCCTTCGTTGTTCTGACGATCGGACGGTCTAGATCTCTCATAGCTCGCTGTATCTCTCGGTCATATCCACTGTGAACGGTAGATCTTCACTCCTTTTATTTTCCTTCCCATTCCAAAGAATCCAAACCCCTCTACTCTCTCTCGCCTTTCCAGAATCTCTTTCTCGTTTCTAGCGACATGGCGAGCGATGACTCCTCACCTTCACCTTCTCACTCTCACCATCGAGATTCCATCAAATCATCAGGTCTCGCACTCTCTCCGTATCCCCTCTTTAGTGAACAGTTTTTTAGACTAAGAAATCGAATTAGGATGTTTTATACTAGTTTTGCCTCTTTTAAATCGGAATGTCAGGGTTTAGTATTAGAAAATGCAGACATTTGATTTTAATTTGTGTTTCAAAGTAAATAGTAATTAGAATATGGTTCAATCAATTGTGTTTTGAATTTGTCTCCCACACCGACTTTCGAAGCCGAAATGCCAATTGGGAATTTTATAGGAATAAGCTGGAATGCATTCCAATTGAATTTTTCTCTCTATTTGAAATAGCTATTTGAATGTTATTGCTTGCTTATAAGACCTTTGTATTGTACTATATTGAATACTATTTCTCTATTCTGATGGAAGGAACTGATACTCTTTTGTTGCAGTTGGTAATACTGCGGCTAATAGGAGGAGGCAACAAGCTATATCCATTGGAAAGGAAAGAAGGGACGCCTTGATTCGGGCCAAGAGGTTGTGTCGAGATTCAATCTTCGAAGATGATAACAATGAGAAGGGTTTGGATGAAGGCAAAATGGTCATTGATGAAGAACAATCAGTGCTCAATGCTAGAACAGCTCAGACTGTGCAAGAGCTGAAGTCATCTTTGTCGTACCAGTATGCAATCTCTCTCTCTCTCTCTCTCTAACTAAAATAAGTAAAGGGACATATTGGGTATGACCACCTGTAAAGGCTTCGTAATGCTTATGTTTCATCGCAACAACAAAGTCCCACTTAAGAACAATAAGTAAGAATCGGAAAACATTAAGAGAAAAAACATGCTGAGGAGGATTAGCCCCATAGGGTTTAGGTGCTGTTTATTGTTCCAGTGCCTGAGAAATTTGCACTCAAAGCACAGCGAGTGAACTTTTTAAATAGAAGGATCTTTATAATTGAAATGGATCAATGTTATTTAATGATTATCTCTAGAAGTTTGCATTGTAACAATTACTGGTTATTTTACATATTATTTGTTTTTTTATTTCTCAGAGGAAAAGATGCGACTCAAAAGACCATAGAAGCACTTCGTGCTTTGAGAAAGCTATTGTCGAAATCTGAAGTACCTCCTATTGAAGCAGCCATTCAAGGAGGGGCAGTGCCTCTACTGGTACAATGCCTCTCTTTTGGCTCTGCAGATGAACAGGTATATATTATTACTTTTTTCAACTGAAGTTGCTCCTACACAAGAAAGAAAATAACAATGAAGAATCTAATGCAGTTATTGGAGGCAGCTTGGTGTGTGACAAATATAGCTGCTGGTGGGCCCGAAGAGACCAAGTCTTTGTTACCAGCACTTCCCTTGCTTATTGCTCACCTTGGAGGTATTGTTCACTTTTGTTATTGCATTATTTTTAGCTTGTACAAGCGCGGTACTGGTCAGAACTAGGTTGGCCATTGGTGCAGTTTTTTGGATATTTGGTGGATAGCAGGTATAACATGCCAAATGCCAGGTAATATTCTGTGCCGTTTGGGTACAGTAATAGTAGGCACCTGCATATAAGCTATAGTCTGGATTTATCTGTTTATTGTGAGGCTTGATTAAAGCATTGAACACTTGAGTTCTATCTCTTGTTTGGGCCTCTTAGTAGTGGGTAGGCTTTGTACCACTCTCATTGGGACAGCTGTCTGTATTTACAAGCTTATAAGTATCACAACTTATATAGCAAAATTTAAAGATAGCTAATTTAAACAAAATAATGAAAACCTAGTTAAGCAATCATTGAAGAAAAAAGAAAAATGATATTGGATTGATAGTATTTATATTGGCTCCGCACTATGCACCACCATGTTTGATTAATCATCTTACTTATATTTAAATATGGTTAGAAAAGAGCTCTGTGCATGTGGCTGAGCAGTGCGCCTGGGCACTTGGCAATGTAGCAGGGGAGGACATGGAACTGCGTAGCATTTTATTTGCACAGGGTGCATTATTACCTCTAACCAGATTGATGCTATCTAACAGAGAATCCACTGCTCGAACAGCTGCATGGGCTTTGTCTAATCTTATCAAGGTAATTGATGCCTTTTCCTTTGTTTCTCATAAGCTCCTCTGTGAATCTTACAGTGATTATAAATTATAACTGCTCCCAAGCTTGGTAGGAAAATGGAAGGGAGGAGAGTAAATTGGTTACCTTAATATTGTTTGAGGCAGGGGTTGAAGTTTGGATATTGGAGTAGTATTAGAGTGATTCTCCCCATTCTCCTCCATTAAACTTCATTGACCTTCTGAAAGTTACAACCTGGCAAAGGATAATACTCGGCCTCCCTTTTCACCCTTCTTCACCCCATTCGGCAGACTTGGAAAAATGATATGAAGTAATGATAATAGTTCAAATAAGTCAGTAGTCTCTTATTTATTTATTTATTTATTTTTGTTATTTGTCTCTGTAGGGACCAGATCCAAAGGCAGCAAATGAGTTGATACGGATAGAAGCAATAACTGATACTATTGTAAAGCACCTCAAGACAGCGTACCTTTCCTTCATTATGTTTTTTATTCTTTTGACATGAGGACTTTTAAAAAAGGGCCCTCTGAAGGGACCAAAATCCTCTTCCTTATTTCTATATTTTATTTCCTTCTCTTTTCCTGCCAATTGTTCAGCATATGTTATCAGAAATCATGGGATGTTACCTAATATAAGGATTAAAATTTTAGTGATGAAGAGTTAGTGACGGAGGTAGCGTGGATGGTGGTGTACCTCTCAGCTCTTTCCGATAAGGCGATAAGTATCTTAGTGCGAAGTGATGTTGTGCCAGTTTTGGTTAATCGGTTAGTTGGGTCAGCGAGCCTTCAATTGCTTATTCCGGTATTACAAATTTATAAAATCTAGTGTGCATCTCTACAAACACCAAAAAAGCTGGAGTCCCTAGACAATTAGTGAAATTATTCCGTCAAGTGCTGTCGTCTATTTTTCAGCAAATAATTTCTGTTGTACCACTGACCAAAGCAAAAATAATGAATTTTGTTTTAAGAAGCTGCGAAAGAAGAGCTTTATTTTGTAATATAGATTTTATTTATTAGGCCATGATGAATTTTTGTTATCTTCTATAGTTTATACTAGTGGTATAAAATGACTGCTTCCATCTAGCAGAAATCATAGTTTTAATAAATATACACGACTTTAAAGCACGCCACTAATATTAAGTTTAAAGAGCCCCTCCTTCCCTCCCTCACACACCCAAGAAACATTTTTAAAAAAAAAAAATTGCATTCAAACTATATTTCATGTTTTCCTTCTTGTTTAACTCGCCATTGCATATAATGATATTTTATATATAATTAATGTAGGTTCTCAGAAGTCTAGGTAATTTAGTTGCTGCTGATGCTTACATCACACATTCAGTTCTGATTGTTGGAAATGATATCACTGGTTAGCAAGTGTTCTCATTTGTTCTTGTGATACATATATATTTCTTTTACTCTTGGTTTCATATATGTTCTCTGCCTATCTGATATAAGTACTAAAATGCTCAATTATGGTTCTTCAGATCAAGTCCTCTACGGTCTGATTAAGTGCCTGAAAAGCGAGCATCGGGTGCTTAAAAAGGTAATTTGTAGTACATTTACAGTTATACAATGACATAACAAGAACTGGACAGTGTTATGTGAAGTGTTATTTGAAGATTATCAAAAGTCCTTTTATTGATGAAATGAACAATTTTGTTCGGTACTATAATATGGTTATATAATACATCATGTTGCGACTCTGAATTGCTTATGCTGGCTGTGAACTGGTTATGAGTGTTACCGAGTCCCATTATGGTTGTTGTAGAGATGAACTCAAACTTACGTCCTCGTGTTTATTTATTTCATTTCAGGAGGCTTTGTGGGTTTTATCGAATATAGCAGCAGGTACACTGGAACACAAGACACTGATCTTCTCCAGTGAGGCAGTGCCGCTCCTAATAGACCTTCTCTCAGCTGCCCCATTTGAAATAAGAAAGGAGGCAGCTTATACACTAGGAAACATTTGTGTAGGTCCCACAAAGGGCTCTGACAACAAAAGTGACATAATTGTTACCCACCTGGTCCCACTTGTTAAAGGCGGATGCCTTCCAGGTTTTGTTAATCTTGTCAGATCAGCTGATTTGGAGAGTGCAAGAGTTGGGCTTATATTTTTAGAATTGGTAAGAGTTATTTTTTTTAAAGTAGAAACATTATAGTTTCCTGATTTTTAAATTGCATCATAGTATATCTTACGTGTTATGGTCCAGAGGAAAAATTGTGTTTCTTTTGACGGTTTTTCTATTGGTACTGTCTGGAAAGCACTGGTACTGCCATCACTTATAATAATCGACATTGGTAAAATCATCATGGTACTGGTTTACACCAGCTGGTGCTGTCATCGTAGATCAAGTATAAAATTCCATTATTTTTTCATACATTAATCTTTACAAAGGTGGCAATCAATATGAAACTTTTTATTATCTTGAGGCAGGGTGCGTGGTATGAACTAGTTATGATTTTTTTTTTTTTTTTTTATCATTATTCTTCTGTTTTCCTTTTACCCGTTTTCTTTGGATATAGGTAATGAGGGGGTACCCCAACGGAGAAGGCCCAAAGCTTGTAGAAAGGGAAGATGGAATCGATGCAATGGAGAGGTTTCAGTTCCATGAAAATCAGGAGATGAGAAATATGGCTAATACTTTGGTGGACAAATACTTTGGGGCAGACTATGGTGTGTAGTAGTTTTATTAAATTTGCGCTAGCGTCTTGTAGCACCTTAAAATTTTGGTTGTCGCAATACAAATACTTCGTTATCTTGCAGCACAAACTTGTAGGGCTTATGAATTTGGTCTTTTGCGTATAAATGGTGCAGCATCTTACATTTTACATTTATTTATTGTATGATGCCAGTCAAATGCAGCATTTTCACTCTTAATTGGCATCAGACGTTCATCGTTGGTTTGTACCATTAATGAGTACATTTCGGCCTTGCAGGGAATTTACTGAAAGATCTCTGACCAAGGAGCTGAAATATTTGATAAAGCTCGTAACCCTTGGCCTTGGATAATGTACATGCAATGGCTAAAGATACAAACACAACATTCAATCATATTTAACAAGATTCTAACTATAACAAAATATTTCATCAGTTTATCCTTTACAATAAGGTGAAATAAATAAACCAACATCTTCATCTCTTCTAAGCACCAACCGTAAACATATATACAATAAAAGAGTAAAAGAAGGCTTTGCAAACATGAAAATCAAATAAAAACAGATTGAGAAACTGCATAAGAAACCTATGCATTCTTTGGGCGCCTCATGCTCTCCCAGCTAGAGATAATAAGGCCTAATACATAGTAAAATATAGTTTTGACGCACGTCATGATAAAATTCCAGCATGAAGATGGCCAATACCATGGATATAAAAGTCTAAAGAAGAGACTAATAACATGCCGCGGATAACGCCCCACCTGCTTAGCAATGAGTCAATTAGATATGGCCACCAAATGTTTTGCTTAAGCTGTACAGGTATAAAACTCGGTGCAACAAATGTGACTAATATGACTAATATAACTTCTACAAACTGTCAATTTACTAGTAACTTGTAAGCAGATAATACAACCAAAGGTGGCAGATGCACAGTCACCCTTAACAATTTAGGTTCTTTGACTTACAGGAAAGAGGTAATCAAGAGTGTTCCAAGCAGCATGTCTAACCGCACGGGTTGGGTAAGCAGGTCCACCAGGAGATGTGAAACTTTTTAAACATGCTGAAAGTCTTGTGCTTGTGGCCATTCTCAATTCCAACCCTACAACAAGTATATTAAAATATAAATATTCTACTGCCCAGATGAACAGTTGAAAAATCAAAGGTAAAAGGCACAGACTAGAAATTTTACAGACCTTGAAGAACACTTATGCGAGAGAGGTAGTGAATCAGTACAGGCTCCACTTTCAATTTTTGAAGCTGGAAAAATAACAAATGTTGAACGCATTACGTAATCAAAGCTATGTTCACAATTTTAAGTCCATCTAAAAATATGCTTATAGAAATTGCAAAAAGGTTAATTTTCAGGATAAAGAAAGGCATAAAGATTTCTCGTCAGTACCATGTCAGTAAGCTCTATAACAAAATAATCAGCAGGTCCACCAACTAAGACAGAATTTGGGTATGTTGGAAAATGAATCAGAAAATTCTGAAGTATCTCTTTTTCACCTGTAGTAGAAAAATGTCATACATGATAGTATGAAACAGTAAAAAGGTCAATTAGAATCATAATTATACTTTATGCTGCAACGACTAATTTGGAAAATCTGCCAGAGACTCTCCATTCTCATCTCAAATGCCACGACTGCCCAATCACCCGTCAGAAATTATCAGAGGGGTAGTTCGGGAAGTTCTTTGAGGAAATGAAGAGTCCGTAGCAGTAGGGAGGTAAGGCATCAGTATACAAACCTAAATCATAGAAGAGAATAAACCTAGACAATAGAAGATATAGGTCTCTACGTGCCTGAAAAGAAAAAGAGCGTGTGCATAAAAATAGAGTAAAGTAAAAAGTCAACATCTCAATAAAAAGGGCATCCTCTTAGAAAGAATTGTCATGAATTTTTAAGTAATAAAATATAAGTTAGCAGCCAAGTAAAATCTGGTAAGACGTTCTAGTGGCCATTCCAATATCAATTGACTGGTAGGGTCCCTTGCATCAAACCTGAATCCCACTATTTGCTTTAATTTTTTAAATATAACAATATAAAAAAAAAGGACCTGTAAAGAAATTTTATTGCTCCGGTCTGGGATTAATGCCACCTCCTCAAGGAGATACTGTTTCAATACATATTCTAAACTTAATTTATATTTAAGATTGCAATAGAAGTTTCTTTGCTAAAAGAGAATGTATACTATCACTTACACGAAATAACGAAAAGAAATGCCTTGTATTTGTCTGTATGTCAATCCTGTAATTAAAAATATAATACCATTAGAAGCTACAATTAACCACTGTAACAGCCATCCACCAACCATCATTTTCTTAAAAAAAAAAACCTCCTAAGTTTTCCCTATTCACTATCCCCACAAATGATTGATAAAAGAACTTTTCGGTTGACTCAAAAGATATAAAAGTGTACTGTAACAGTTAATATTACTAAACAAAATCATGATAAAATAAATGCAACATATCCATACCAGAAAACATCATTGGCACCTTGAACAAGTGCTGATCCATACCGTATTGACGTCTCACTCTCATCTATCGGTACTTCAAACAACTAAACAAAATTTGCATTTTTATCAGAAATAAATACTAAATTTTAGTTATCTTGTTCCTAAATCTCAAACGAGTGGAAATTTTGTACCATTTGTTTCATAGCTGGTTATTCCACTATTTAGTGATTGGTTATTTTTCACACGTAAGCATTTTAGATAGTTTGCTTAAAATGTTGTCACTTCTACATATCATTTTCATGATTGTGTACTTCCATTTTTCTTTTCCAAATACACATATTATTTTTCTGTGTGCATATAAAGAACAACAACAATGGTAAAACAAGTGCCAAACCAAGACTGGAACAAATGTAAATTCAGGTGACAACTTTGGTATCTCCACAAAAGATAAAAAGAATAAAAATTCAAGTTGCAGTGAAACTGAACATACCCATTTGTGGAAAAGGAGAGCAAAGATGTGAGAAACGAAAGATTGACTCCAGAGCTGCACAATTAAGTCAAGTATACGCCTGGCACTTTCAGGAGTTTTTACATAATGGTCCGCCAAAACTTCATAAAAACAAAGACAACCCCCTCCGGCTATGTCTTCTGGTGTTGTAATATCATCTCCCTCTTTTTTACTTAGAATTATATCTTTTTTCAGGGGAAAAATATGAATTAAAGATAAAGGATGCAGTAAAATTAAGGTTGTATTAAATCGGTTTCAGAACCCCATGATGATATGTTAACAGAACCATTTTAACAATCATCAAAAAACAAAGACCTTCAAATCTGTAGGCATGATAATATGAATCTTAGGTGATAAAAATTACATTCCTAAAATAGATGATAAATTCAAGTACATATTTTTAATACTCAAAGCATACTCAACTTGTATGGTAGGGATCTATTATCTATATATGCAACACCGCACCAATAAGCTTTTATTATTTTGAGGCATTCTTCAATAAATTTGGAAGATATTGTCAAATTCGTCAGATAATTTTATTACCGAGGAATCCCAACTGTCATTCAATTAAGAAAATTTTAATAAGGTCCACATGGATGTTCATGTCATTCTGATTTGTGCTTGGCTTATGCCAGTTGATATCCTTATACTGGGAACACACTAATAACTGGATGTCTAATTCAATATTTACAAGAAAACAAAACCAGTTAATAACTAGAAGGCTAATCCATTAACCACAAAATTAAAAAACTATTTAAACTTAAGCCAGCAAGAGTTGAAAGAAAAAACCTCGAGCGCGATCATCAATTTCAAGGGCAATGTCAGCAAATAGTTGTTGCAACACTTGGAGTCTCTGTGAATGATTGCTCAATGCCTAAAACAAACCCAAATTACAAATTTCAAATTCCAAACAATTAACCTAGTTCTGAACCAAAATCTAAAGAAAAAAACAGAAATATGACGAATAATTAAAATGCTGCCAGCCCCGTAAATAAATAACGACTCATCTTTATAAATACATTTTGAAAATAAAAAAAAAACTTCAAAATATTCCCAAAAACAGACAGTCTTCATGAACAAAATTTGATTCACCAAAAGGAATTTGTTCTCATGGCATCATAAATGACTTTAGATGATCAAAACCCAACAAAATCGCTTCTCCAATTGGCAAAATTGGAAATGAATCCTTTCGAAAGAGATTGATAGAACCACCTTTTGAAGCTTTCTCTCGATCTCTTGCGTGAGAGCAGCGAGGTAATTTGATCGGCGGTTCGTCGACACCTCTCGCATCGTCGCATTAACGAACGAATTTCTCAACTACGCTTTGAGTTCGTTCCAAAGTTCAAAATTGGAAAGCAATTTAATAATCGAATCGTAATACCAGGTAGTAACGCAATGGATTTGCTTGCACGAGATGTGTTTTTCTTGCTTAAACGAGGAATTTCTCAGAATTAAGAAATCTAATCATATGTTTTCATTTTTTTTATTTTATTTTAATGATGTATCACTCCTCTCCTCTCTCCTCATGGTGGCTTTCTCTGAATTCTAGAAATTGTACGGATATTTTGCATACAAGACCTCAGAAAAGTGTAAAATTGAGACATTCTGTATTAGGAATATTAGAATAATTAGAATTGTGCATGCTTCATATGAATCATCTTTTGTTCCGTTATGAAATTACAAGGATTTCATGAGCATGGTAGTTTTGGGGTGCTATGTGTAAATAAAATTTTTTCAAAGGGTTATATGCGATTAATAAAGACATGTCAGTATCATAAATCCGGATAAGAGGGAACAAGGAGTCGCGATCGTATGTGTAACACCCTTTTATAACCACCATTAATTGTGATTTGGTATCGTAGAATGTTTCGGAGTGTAATGCTAATTGATCAACATGCAAACCAATCAAACACCATTATAATTCCAAGAATATATTTCAAATTGCATCAATAATGTGGCATCACTTTAGTAATAACTATTGCTGTCGTTGTCTTTATTTAAAAATAAATTCTTGACAATGAATTTTTTTTCAAAAGAAAAACTTGGCACGTCTTTGAAATCAATTGTAATGTATTTCAAAAGACAATAAAAAATTAATTTGCAAGTGTTTGTTCCAAATGTAAGAATTTGATGGCTTGTCAAAAGTCGTTAAATTTATATGGTTGAAAATTTTAAGTTATTTTTTAAGGCAAATTCTGTTGTGGCATAATTTTGTAGCTAGGATTCAATCCAGATCGTTCATTTAAAATTATAAACAGAAATAAATGATCATTCAAATCTAATTTAAAGTTTATGCCCACCGTAAAACCGTACACATTGCAAGTCCTGTTTGGCTCTAAACTCTTTGTAAAATTCTAACTACGTGTTGTGCAACAGATAAAATTGTGTACTGTCTATTCATAGATATGTAACATTTATCTCAAATAAATTATTAACAAATATTGTACTTTCAAGTAAAAAATAAATGTTTTTGTTTAAAATGTTTTCGAAAGTCTCTCATTTTAGTACATTTAATATATCTTCGTTTCTAAAATTTTAATAGTGATCATACGTCGAAATAATCCGATGAATGTGATATATGTCGCTTTCTTCATACACACAACAATTTATTATAACGTTATGATATTAAAATTCAATTAGTATCAAAAGCTTGCAAAAGAACTAAACTGCAGGCTATTTCTGGCCATTGATTCTCTAAGCTTTAGATTCTCATCAATTAAGTAAAAAAATGCTATAAATCCATACGTATGTGTTTAAACCCATTTCTCCGAACAATTATTGATTTTTGCTCTATTAACAGTAGATATTTGTCTATTTTACGGTGTCCAATTTTTCAAAAAAAAAATATATGGAGGTTAGATTCCAAATTACAGCAGCATAGCGTGGTTTAATTTAACGGTGTGATATAATTACCACGCTAATGCTTAATTCCAACACGAGCATAGGAATACGTTTGAACAACGAATCATCATTATTTTACGATGGAAAAAAATATATAAAGAAGGACGTGTCGCTTAATGGAAACCATATGATTTCCTTGGATAGTGAAAGTTGCATTTCGTTGACACGTGTGTGTTAAAGTCTTCCTTATTTTTCAATTGAATACACATAAGAAAAGTTGCAAATGAATCCCTAAAAAAACACGAAATATCGTTATTGAGCGTGTGAATTTATTTTTCGGTGAAATGTCCTACAAATTATATATGGGAGCGTTTGGATGGGCTAGGAATAGCTTCTTTCTAAGAATAGCTATTTCCTAGACATAAATATCTTTCTAAAATTACACACTTTCCAACGTTTTAATCCTAAAATTCTTATTCCTTTCTTATTCCCGTACAATCCAAACGAGCCCTATAGGTGTACTAACCTTCCCCATTTTCAAGAACCGTAAATTTATCAAATGGTGCAAATTACGACATCGCCGCTCAGCTTTATAAGGTACCAACCCTTAATTTTGTTCGTCCTCTTTCATCTGCCAAGTATGAAGTAGCTCATCGCAATCAATGAATTTGGAACTGTTATTTTTTTTTTTCGATTTTTTTTTGTGAATTGACTTTCGTAAATCAAATTAATAAAAGACAAATATACAAAAACTCGAAATTTTAATGTATTTCTTGAATTATATATTGGACTTTAAAAGTCTCTTTATTAATCAAACAACTATTTGATTTTCAAAGGAAAAATAAAAAAAATAGGTCGTACTTTCTATTTGAGTTTTGCTATGGTGAGTTACAACTCACCAATGGGTCGGTGAGTTGTGATCAAAACTCTTAAATCTAGTTCAAAATGACCGTTCAAAAACAACAATTTTTAAAAATCAGAAAAAAATACTTAAAAATTTAAAAAAAATATAAAATTTGGTCTACATGGAGATTTCAATAGAAAGATCATATTTGACGGTTTAGATCAGTTATTTTAAACTAGATCTAAAAGTTTTAATCGCAACTCACCGACCTTTTGGTAAGTTGCAACTCACCATAGCAAAACTTCAGCATGTATTATAAAATTATAAATACATAAAACATACAAAAGTAGTTGAATACATATTGTTTAATCATACCACATCGCTAGCGTTCTTCACTATTTGATCTTATTTCTATCTTCTAACTAATCTTAATCGAATGGTCATGTATCTCTGACTCTCTGTGCTTATTTTCTTATTTAAAAAAAAAGATGTATATGTTATATTTAACGGACAATAAAACTTTAAACTAACGCAATTTCTTTTCATGAAATTTCCGTGCGAAAATTGTGTTATTTCTTTTCACGTGTCTTTGACGTGTCAAAATAAATTATTCGCGCATAAAATCTGCAAAAATGTTTATAGAAATCATCTTATTTAAAATTTTAATCTTTCTTCGATAAGTTTTTTTTTGGAGTAAGAACTGCGAAAAACAACTCCATTTTAAAAAAATTACTATTATTATGGACAGACAAATTATAACTTACTAATCCTTAGTTGCCTCGGGATGTTCCCAATGAACAGTAACATTTGTGAATTTCCTCTCTGATTTTTCCAGCGATTTTTTCTGATGTCCGTTCCGTGATTGAGCGGTACAGACGTACAGTGCCCGCAAAAGTCCTCCTAGATATTCTGTGGCCATTTTGTATGGCGTTTTTGTAATGAACTTTTGTTATAAGCATCAACTTTCCATAGAAACACGAAAGGCTACACAGAATTTATTACAGATTAAATAAAAAGAAAAGGAGAGGTCCCATGTGAAAGTTGTGGGATTTTTGCGGCTTTCCTTCATCTTCTTTATGTGACGAGTCTTATACCACTATATTTTTTCATTATGCAACGCAAAATACTACACAGGAGACCAACATAAAATCATATCAAATTGAGAAAAAATAGGCAGCGCCGCAGCGGTGTACAAGGATATTGCCTTTTTTTTTTTCCAGTTAGCCCCTCCATTTTTTTGTACATTTTGGATTTAATTTTTCATACTATTTTTTGTACCCACTTGCTTTCATTTACCAATCCAAATTGTATTATGTTATCTTCCTTTATAACATTGTCTTAGCACTAATTAGGAACAAATACAATATTATTTCATATGTTCTAATATGGAGTTCTCTAACATTTTGCGCGATAAATATATATCATTGTCTAGAATAATGATATATATTTTCATTTAATAATATATATTTGCTAATTATAATTGTTCATATTATTTAGTTTTATAGATTGTTGAAAATTTTTCAGATTTATGTTATTTTTTGATATTATGTGAAATTTCAGAAGGTCGATGCTTTCTTGCTAAAAAATAAAATAAAAAGTTCAATTTTGATCCAACATTTATCGCGCAAAACGCGATATTATAGCTACTACTGGGGAAAGTTCAGTTCTGATAGGTCCAATAGTTTAGTTCAGGAACTTATTCATTATTATTTGTTGTTATTTGGAATGTTATGTAAATTGTGTGATTAGTTCTTATGAGGACCCCATGTGAAAATATCCATATTGTATTCAGATCTATTATTAATTGACTGGGTTAGATTCTATTTATTAGACTCGAATACAAACTGGACCCCGTGAAGTCTTTTGCCATCGGGTCCAGACTCAGTTAGCCTTTCTCAACCCAAAATCTGATTCTATTGGATTGTTTTCGGTTGAGTCTTAGACCAGTATTCGCTGTGGGGTTAAATGCTTTTGTTGCTTGGTCTAGGGTGTAAACAAAATGCTATTAGTTTTCTCTTTATTGGATGTCGAACATCTTTAATAGTCTTTGTGAAGTGAAACAAAAAATTGACGGCAAGAAGCAATTTCCAAATTTAATTATTTGTCAACGTGTTTAGGTCGAGGCATTTAGGCAGAACGCGGAAGATAATATCAGATTACTCATGCCTAGAACTTTCAAACAATCAATATGTGCTGTTGCGTCACTTCTTTTGTCACGTATACAAATAATTAAAAACACAAGTTTACCAAAAAAAAAGTTACATGAAAACATATGATCATGATTAGTAATTCACAATAGATGATCAGCCAAATATGATCATGATTAATAAAAAGTAAAATATAGTAATTAGTCGCGGCGAAGCCGCGACAACTAACTAACTAGTGTTGTTCAATACTTTCAACTATCCAGCGCATTTATGACATTTATGTCATATTAACAATCCAGCACGGAGAACACTCGTGACAGAGACACTTCCCAAATTTCGTAGAAAACATGTTGGGCATTTATATCATTCTGTATATCTCGGTGATACTAAATATTTCCCTTGTTACCACGGAGTTTCATTTCAGTTTGTTCTTTCGCCAGAAAAAAAAGTAAAAAAAAAAAGAAAAAAAAAAGATTAGTTTGGACTATACAAAAAAAAAGAAGGTAAAAGGCTATTAGAATATGAAGTTGACTAAATGATTCAAGCGATACAGAAAATCAATTTTGTCTCACACTTTATTTCTTAACATCTCCATGATCAAGCACGGAGAATATAAAAGGTGGAAACTGGAAAGATCCTTTTTATGAGTACAGTTTCGTGCCTTTATGGTTGAAAAATCTCCAAAGTGTCTTTGGCGCATTTCTTTGCTTATTTTGAGGGCACAAAAAGCACCATCGAGGTAAAATTAAACGAGAAATGATAAGTGTCATTTGTAAATTTGCCATCATTTATCATTACTTGAACAAAATGAACACATAAAATAGATAAGGTAAACATATAGATTATCAAAGTGAACACATACAAATAAATAAGTTCAATAAAATTAAGTTGAATATGCATATAAAAATCTGAATAAGTAATGACAAAACTTATTTGTTTGTATATGTTCATTTTGATTATCTATATGATCAAGTGATAGCAAGCGATGGCAAAATCGCCCGAAAAAATAAAAAATACATTTACTATTCATTCGAATTTTAAAAATCGAATAAAAAAAATACGGAATTTTAAAAATACGGTTGCAAGATCGGATTCCTGGAATCCGATCAAACAAATCGCTTAGATCAGATACCTGGAATCCGATCTAAGCTTTGATCGGATTCTGGGATACCGATCAAAGCTTAGATCGGATTCCAGGAATCCGATCAAAACTATACCTTTAAAATTTAATTAAATATAATTTAAAAATTAATTAAATATTAATTGGTGCTTAGATCGGATTCTGATCTAAGTTATATGCTTAATATTAATTAAAATAATATAAAATATTAATATTTATTTAAAAGTAATATTTATTTAATATCTATTAATAAAAAAAATTAATATTTATTTAAAAGCCTCACTAGATAATAATTAACAATGATGCTATTTTTTAAATATTCAAAATTAAATTTGTGTTGTCGTGTCGTGTTAGTTCGTGTTCGTGTCGTGTTGCATGTCGAATCGTGTCGTATCAAATCGTGTTAATTTTTCAGGATTGTCAACACGACACGATTATGACACGACACGATAACACGATCGTGTCGTGCTAATTCCGTACTCATGTCATGTCGTGCCAACACCGTACTCGAAGGGGGATACAACTAGATTTAGCCTTAGTTTTTAGGTGGGTACAACTAGCCTTAGAATCAGGCTCAGTACGAAAAGGGTACAGCCATCCTCATCCACACATGGGGAGCCAGCCCCTTACGCCTACCCCCACAACTTCTATACTTAGTTAGGCTGATACTTATTACTAGGTATACGATACCTACCCCACTAGATGACTCATTCACACCTATCTCTCACCGTGCATTCGCCTATTCTGGAACATCTTCTAGTAAACCACCCCATCATCCCACTTAAGTTCTTACGACTCTTCCTCCCCTCATCTAGTGAGGCTTTTAAATAAATATTAATTTTTTCTATTAATAAATATTAAATAAATATTACTTTTAAATAAATATTAATATTTTATATTATTTTAATTAATATTAAGCATATAACTTAGATCGGATTCTCAGAATCCGATCTAAGCACCAATTAATATTTAATTAATTTTTAAATTATTAATTTAATATTTAATTAATTTTTAAATTATATTTAATTAAATTTTAAAGGCATAATTTTGATCGGATTCCTGGAATCCGATCTAAGCGATTTGTTTGATCGGATTCCAGGAATCCGATCTTGCAACCGTATTTTTAAAATTCCGTAGAATCCAATCTTGCAACCGTATTGTTAAAATTTCGTATTTTTTTATTCGATTTTTAAAATTCGAATGAACAGTAAACATATTTTTTATTTTTTCGGCAAAATCGCCAAGGGCAGTAATCAATTTCCAAATTAAACGATGCAGGTATGAGATGCGCAGGCCTCCGTTGGAAATCTTGAGAACAACTCTTGACGGTCCAAAATTACACAAAGCAGCCCAACCCATTGTATTTTTAATTTAGCTTCATTTGAAGAAATCAAAGTGGGCCGTATGTCTTTCACTCGGACAAAATAGAAATACAAACTGAAATGCGCAAATTTTGTTATTATTAAGCCCGTTATTTTTTCCGTACAATCGTACTGTAAGGTTATGCAAAGTTAATAAAGTTCCATACTCTGAACTTACTAGTGTTAAAAAATTGTTCTATTCTTTTATTTTTTTTTTCTTTATAACGAGGGACCATTTTTGAGGGTTTCACGTCAGTCCCGTTTCAAAACATGACCTTGTTTGTATCACAGGATCCATTCCGAGTATAATAATGTAATTAATCAGTATACCCATTACCAAAAAAAAAAAATTTGATACATAAAACAAAATCAAAGAGCTTTATTCTGTACAGAGCCACCATTGAATACATCTCTGAAGTAGATCTAACGGGAAACCTTTCAATTGAAATGGGCAGAATGCCCTTGACCAGTGAATATGAAAATTGTCAATTTTATAACTGATTGTACTACCAGCTTTCGTAATAGCTTTCAGCTATACATGCAAGTAGTAGAGAAATGCACTGTAGACTATACAATTTTTAATAAATCACTATATATAGACTATAATCCGGCAGGAGCCCCGTCTTTCCTCGGGTCACTGACAGCTGTCAACATACCCTTGAAAGCTCCATTGTCCACATTTCGTTTTAATATCTTTCTCTGAATTCTTCTTGTAACATCCCAATTTTGTGCAGGTTCTCTCAAGTCATGAACCACTAATTGGCACACAGCACCGGCTTCTATGTTCTCCAGCACATGTCCTCTTTCTTCCAAAAACATTTTTGCGCTATTTTCGAATCCAATAAATTCCCCATCTATAGCTGTGTAATTCTCGTATCGAATCTTGTTTGGTATCAACTGCATCATCAATGAGAATTAGAGGTTATCGTCTGAGGAGCGGAAGCCTACCAGTGTTCTGTTTATTTTAATTTAAATCTCATTGCATTACTTCTTAGTTCTTTATTTGTAATTTCTATTTAGTTCCCTCCACGGTCAAAAAATAAAACAGGCCCTAACCTGAACATATCAGTATTCTGACTTTGCATGTCTCTACAGTGAAAGTTGTTTAAGTCTCATTTAATGATAAACGTACTTGATAAATCATAAAAAGAAATAGCCTAACATACCCGGTGGTGAACCCTAGATTTCTGCACCGAACAAAGGGGATCCATTCCAAGTACAAAATGGTTAAGAAATACTTGAAGAACAGCTGGTATTATATTCGAGCCACCACTACCTCCTACAACACCAGCTAGCTGATTTTCCTGAAAATTCAGTTTTCTTAAAAAGAATTAGAAAGTATAACCAGAGAACTAAAGAAATAGTGTGTACACTCATTTCCACAATTCCTACTAAAAGTTTTGAAGTTTAAATATGATTTCTACGTGATCTGACTGTGACTTTTTGATCCCTGCTACCACCTTCCAATAGGAAACATAGGCTAAATGGTCGCGTTCGTGTGATTCATAAATATTTCTAATTTTTTTTACTCACAGAAATTTCCTTAATTTTTGAACTAAAGAGGGCAATAAAAGACTTGAGTATGGTTTGGAACTAAAGGACAAAGTGCAAAAAATCTAATAAAAACAGAAACGGAACCTTGTGCAAAAAGTGGAATATAAATATTGCATAAGCAAAATAATTTTGAATCTTGTACACACACATATATATTTATATTCTCTTTGATTTATTTTTGTTTTGGCAATCATCCAAACTGTTATATTGGGTTTTCTTCCTTCCTGTCCATTAATTCTTTTGCATTTGGTTCCCTTATTTTAACTGCAAATATGTGTTTAACTTATGCATTTAGAACATAGGGGAACACATGTAGTGAAAAATCACATGTATACAGCTGCCAACCTTATGTGGCACTAATTAATCTCGAGAAAATGAAAATCTTTCAAAGGTTCTTATCTATTTGCTTCGGTGACTAACCTAAATATTGATATATAAAGGAAAATTTTAACCTTTAGTATGATTAATGGTGACATGGAAGAAAGTGGCCGTTTGTGTGGCTTGATGAAATTGGCAGGGGCTGGCGGCAGCTTATCTGGTGTGACCTCAGACGGGACTGAGAAATCATCCATTTCATTGTTTAATACTATGCCAGTTGAAGGTGATAATACACCAGACCCAAAATAGTAATTTACTGTGGTTGTCATCGACACAGCATTTCGATCAGAGTCTACCACACAGAAATGGCTTGTGCCATGATCTGTTAATTGACTCCATCTAACAAAATGAAATAGCAACATTACTGTTAAGCATATAATATAAAACAACAAATTCCATGGGAACTCATTTTGTTTGATTTCAAAAATAATTAATTATCTAAAAAAGAGTGAAAGAATTACTTTGGCATGTAGTAACTGGGGCTGAATGTGGTATTATCAACTATTTTCTGCCGAATTTTGGCTGCAAAGGATGGAGAAAGCATATTGGATACAGCCAGGGTTGTATTCACAAAAGCAGGGTCACCGAGATCCATTCTTACTGCAAACATGTGCTTCATGGATTCTACTATCCGGTGTAGACCTAACAATCCTTGTACTGCTTTTATCGACTTGTAACTGTCTAGTATATTCAAAATCTACAAATTTTTTTTAAAAAAATAGTGAAATTCAAAAGTAAATCTATAAAAATAATGGAATGTTTCTAGACATGACTTCTATTCAAGATAACTTCTAAGAACTTTTGAAGAGTTGTCTGGCGTATTGATTCAATAATTTGACATATTTGACATTTCTGTAAGAGTTGTTTGTATTGTTAAAAATAATATTGGCATACACTGAGCTTGACTTGTTTGTAGTGTTACAAGCTTGAAATATTGTACTTACTGTTACAAGCTTGAAATATTAGTACAATATTTCGTGAAACTCCTATTTGATTTAAGAGGTAATATCAATAGTCAATATGTGCAAACCAATACTTCAATCAAGTACCAGTATGTATCAATTGTGACGTGATAACGACAGTAACAGAAATACATATTAAGGTAGAACAGAAAGATTCGCCGTACCATAGCCATGCCTACAGTGCCACTAGAGGGGGGATGCATGCCGAGTAATGTATAACCCATTGCTTCAACCTTCAGTGCTTTCTTTATCCCTACTTTGTACTCCCCCAAATCTTCCATTGTTAGTATACCACCTACAATTAGAATATTATATTTAATTATTTAAAAAATTAATATTGATCTTTCCAGAACACTACCAAATAGCTTGATTGCCAATGTATTTGTACAGAATATTTAATATTTCGTACCATACAAGAAAAGTTTTGACTACCTGAATTCTTTATATCCTTTATGAAATTCTCTCCAATAGACCCCTTGTAAAATACATCAGGCCCCTTCTCAGCTATCTCCTCTAGCGTGTCAGCTAGCTTTGGGTTAAAGCATGTCTCATTGGTTAGCAGGAGCTTGCCACCTGGAGCAAAGACCTCCCGTAGACCAGGATCTGCTAAGATCAGTGTCTCTTTTGATTTCATTGCCTGGTAACAAGTGAAAACAGATGTTTTACAGAATTAGTCAATCTAACTTCATCATATATATGCCCCTATTTGAATAAGTTAATTTCTGTGTGCAGTTGAAAATTTGATGTCATCTCTTTCAATCATGCTTACTATTATGCATTACAGGATTACAATGATGCATGGTACTGGTCAAATAATTGTCTTGAGGATTTTAGTTTTGTGACCGTGCCAGTCAAATTGTGAGTCACTATGTGCTATTTGAATTGGCAAATCATTGCTGGTATGTACCATAGCCAGCTAAATTGTATCAGTATGGTAGGTACCTGTGCCAAGTAGGGGGCAATGGCAAAACCATCTCTGGCAAGCTTGATGGAAGGGAGAAAGAGATCCCGCCATGGTAGCCGGCCGTACCTGATCCAGATTGCATGCAAACCAGCTAGCTCACCTGGTACACCAGCAGATAGTGCACCTAGGTATTTTGAAGTCAGATTGTTCTTGTACATGTCCTGTTTAATTTTTGTCTATTATTATAACTTAAAAAACACTTTGGATTAATTGCAAAGCTAAAATAGATATTAATAATAAAATCTGAAAAAATAATTGGAAGCAACAACAATTTGTCAGTTTTTGAATACCGTACCATTCCGGCTGGTCTGATGGTAATACTGGAAATGGAACAGTGGCTGGTATGGCAGTATCTGGTAAAATGAGGGACAATATCAGGAAAATTTGGAAAATACCAGATTTCGGTTGTAGATCAGTATGGGTTCCGGTACGGTATCCAAACATTGCATTTTGATCATGACTTTTAGAATAATTCACTGATTGTGCAGAGGCACATAATGCTATCATAATGCTTTCATTATAGCTTTATGGCAAGTTGCTATCCAGGATACAAAAGATTATGCCACATATCAAATCTACAGTGAAATTTTTCATTGATGTGATGCAGATAAACGGAATGATTATGATGTCAATTTCTTAGACGCTTTGATTATTGAGAAGAACAAAAAAAAAGTGATTTTCGCCCACTAACAAAAGGAAAAAGCATCTGATTTAGATTGATTTCCGGGCCTAACTTTATTAAACTATTGGACAAAACCTCAGTGACATGGATCCACAAATAGGGGTTGCAACTTGCAACATGACTTAATAGGTCTAGGCCGATAAGCATATATCTCCACGGATCCACAAAAAGGAGGTTGCAACATGACTTACATGTTTTAGCAGATTGTTGCAAATTTTTGCTAAATCTTGTTAACTTTAAGAAATCAACTTTTATTAAAAAGGATTTATCAAATAGACTTTTTTTTTAGTTTAATTAAAAAGGATCTATCAAAAAGACACTTTTAAATACTGAAAACAAGTCTTTCCGCATGCCAACTTACATTTTTTTTTTTTTTTTTGTATATAAATATTTGACATGATGTCAGATAACACCTATTCAATATATAAAAAATGCAGTAAAAAAAAGCTATGCTGCTGTCAGATATCGGAGCTGATCATATTTGCAAAGAGGCAAGTTGAAGAATATTTTACAATTGCTAGTTAGGATGAACCTTTTTTTTCAGTACTTGTTACTTCTTTTCTTTTTTGGTTTGCATTCATATTCATATCGTCAAGTTTCTATTATTATGTATTATTTTCTTCCAAATTACATCATTAATTTAATATTTTATTTATTCATTTTTAAATACATTTGTTAGTTGGTAATTACCTACTAATCTTAAAAAAAAAAGATTATTGCATGGTTTTGGGTTGGGAAAATTTTAGAATTAAATAAATTATGTTAAGTTATTGTTCAGAACATATTCTACTATTTATTAATTTATGTGCAAGTATTTAATTATTGTTCAATATTCCTAAGGCAGGAGAGGGAAAATACATGTAGAACTATAGAAAATGGAATGCTCATCCTAAAACAATATGGATTGTCACATGAGAATTGCCCGCGGAAAATCGTATAAACAAACACTTTAATTAGTATTGTTGTGCCAATAGGTCCGTGGGGGGCCCACGCTGACAAAGCCGATGACAATTTTATTTATTCTCTTTGAGGAAAATCCAACAAAAATAAATGTTGCCTCATTAAACATAAACATTTGATTGATGACATCGCACAGCCTGATTAGCTGTACCTAATATTTTCATAAAATATTACTAATAATAATGAACAAATCACAAAATATTTCGCAAGAAATCTCTGTTAGGTGTACCCTGCTATTAACCCCTAATAAATCCCCACCTAAAAAATATCACTAAAAAAATGACATTGTACTCCAAATAAAATCACCAGATTCTCATTTTTGTTCTTTTTGTTCAAGTGATTTTCAAATTAACACATCAGAGAAAGGACTTACAGAGGAGGCTGCAGCTGGAGCAGTTTCTCTGGCATCAAAAGCCAGAGCCTCGCCGGAAGCCGAATCTCTCACTACAATAAATGCTCCGCCACCAAGCCCACTTGATACCGGGTGAACGACACCGGTGCACAAAGCGACCGCCACGGCTGCATCGACTGCGTGGCCGCCGACTTTGAGAATCTGCACACCGATATCGGAGCACCTCCCGTCATCTGCTGCCACTACCCCAATCTCCGATTCCACCGACTCCGGCCCCTGTGTGCTTTCCACTGTACTTTTCTCCCCGTTGTAACCGTATGATGATGATGATGATGATGATGATGTGATATGTATGGTAAAGGAGCTCGTTTTGTAGGAGGCGATTACCAGGATAAGCACAACACCTAGAAACAGAGATAGGTGAACAAACAAACAAACAACCACACAAAGCTCAGGTTATCTTTATCAAAGAGAACTGGACGTCTCCAGCTTCTTCATTTATTCAAAAGTTAATACATAGACGTTTTAGTAAAACATAATAATTGAACCTAGACATGATTTGGTGTGGCGCTTTGCCACCCGTCCCTAAAAAAAAAAAGAACCTAGACATGATTTGAAACAAAGGGGTTTGGATGTTTTTTTAGCTATTACAAAGGAATTGAACAATTAGTTGTCACTTGTCAGCATTTAGGATTACCTATTAGTAAGGAAGCAGCGAGGCACAGCCGGGTTCGCCGGGAAGGCGTACGGTAGTCCAGGAGAGTGTGTTTCAAATCTCCATGCCCCTCCATCTTCCAATTTGGGGGGGGGGGGGGGGGGGGAGAGAGAGAGAGAGAGAGAAGAGAAAAGCGTGCTGTGTTGGTAAATTGGTGTTGGCTTATAAGATGCAGGAATCCAGAGAGTCGTTTTCAGTTAAATAGTTCAGTTCTAACGAGTATCTCTGATTTTTCTAATCTTCCAGGTCCTTTGTGTTAATGCATGTTCATTGTGCATACAATAGAGTAGAGCCAACGATCTAATAAAACTAGTTAAAAATAGCAATTGACACATTTTTATGTGCATCTTCAAGTGAATACCATTGCATATGTACAGATGAGGAAAGAGAGAATTTAGATACAATTATATTCACATTGCCTCATTGCATTATTGCCAGTTAGATTTGCAAGCCACTTGTATTTTCAACTTCACTAGATCTATTCAAATTATCTATCATTTACATAATATTTTTCACTACAAAGCACCTATAGATCGAAGAAGTGTTAAACTAATAGTTGTGCTGGTTTGAGTAGTATTATTTTTTTTAAATATATATATTTTTTCTCTTGCTTATTTAGGTTGACTTCAATAAACATATTATTTTATAAGGCGGAGTCATGTGTAGGTCGGATGGAAGCTTAATTTATGTATTTTCAACATAATAATTTCAAGAAAAAGGGCAAATCTAGTTAGTAATCCAAAATATATGCCAAATTATGTTCGAGCTAAAAAAAAAATAAAACATTCCATTTTTGTTGAATATGTTTTTGCTCTGCGTATCTAATTAATATTTGACAATTATATATAAAATTGTCTGAATTACTGTCTCTTTTTTTACTATATCCAAAGTAACACGTACTTTCAGCAAATCGCAATAATAGTTGACAAATTCAACCTACTTACAAGTCGGTCCCTTTTTAATTTTTCATGGGCCTGATGATAGGTATTGTTAATTCGGCCTTGGTTGAGTCTTAAATTTTTTTAAAATAGGAGATTGCACGACGCTTGAAAAAAAAAAAAATGAAATTGTATCTGGCACGACATGCAATCAAATAACATCACTTGCACGCATTAACATTATATATATATTTTCTAACTCTAAGCATACACTCCTGTGCATCTCCCCCCCTTTTTTTTTTATATAAAGGGCTGCAAATTATCGACAATTTTAATAAGAAAAATGTTACAAAATATTAAAAAAAAATCCAAAATAGGAAGAATCAGCCATATACCCCCTCGGATCTTCTTCAATCAGCCATATACCCTTCTATTTGTTAATATTGTTCATTTATCCCTCTAATCTTTATTTGTATAGTCGTTAATCCTTTTTATTTATTTAAATAATATATTAATTCAGAAAATTAAAATTTTAAATTTAAGACTAAAATATCCCTGTCTTTTCTCCTTAGTTTTTCCCTGCAACCTTTGACGATCCATTCGATCTCTAACCAAAACCTGAACTATTATGTAGTATAGAAGGATACAAAATTGATATGAAAATGTTAAAGCCAAAATAGTCTGAATCACTGGGTTCTCTCTGGAACCCTCTCTCTAGATTTTCATCTCCGGATCGGATGTTGTGAATAAGTGATTAGGAGATCTAGTTGGAAATTTAATAGGATCTGATGCTTTTTATTTTTGAAAAAGTTACCATGCACGTAGCTACACAACTTCCTACAACTTCTCACGATCCTGATACAACTTCATTTAATCTTTTGAAATAGATCACATTTGATGTAGTTTCTAATATATATAGGCTAGAAGCAAGTTTTTCCCCCTTTTTTTACTAAATAGTAAATCTGAGAGAGAAAGGGCGGGGGCATTTAAGTCCCAAATTTCAAAGATTGATTTTTCTCAATTAATATATTGTTTATAAATTAATAAAAAGGATAAATGTCTATACAATTGAAGAATGGAGGGGAAAATGAACAATATTTAAGAATAGAAGGATATATGGCTGATTGAAAAGATTTGAGGGGTATATGACTAATTTTTCCAAAAAAATAATACCGTAGTCCACGCGGATACCAAATTGGCTCCGCCTCTGTACAGAAAAACATATATTATACAACCATTAAAATAATATATATATCCAGTTAAGTTACGGACTCGCTTTTGAGCCGCTGCTGTGCATCCTTGGGACTCAAACTTGGTAGTAAAAATATCCAATTAAGTTAAATTAAAGATATCAATTTTGCAATTGCAATAAAACTATGTCATTACTAAAATGTTTATTTCTAATTTAGCATGACAGTTTGTAACGTATAATATAAAGGGAAAATTTGTTCTGTACCCCTCGTAACTGCGAAAATTAAGAATTTACCCTCCAAAAGTAAAATCTCCTGATTTTGCCCCCCAAAATTTCGAACCCCTTTTGTATTTACCCTCCTGTCATATTTTATATTATAAATATTTGTTAAATAATAAAAACAAAAATACGTGACCATTATACCCCTAATTCGATTCTAACCCATTTGTCGAGCTTAGTGAATCGATCCAAACAAACCCAATCACGATCGAATCTAACACCTCTCTCTCGCGCACAAACCAGGAGAAAAGAAAGATAAACCCTAAACTCTTCTTCTCTCGCAGAGCTCACTAAATCTCACCCAATCCAAAACCAAGAGAACCCAATTGAACCCTCCTCTCGCTGACGAACCCTAGATCGAGTTTGCATTTCTTCATCTCGCACCACCTCCATCGCAGCCTCCGTCTTCTTCTTCTCTGAGGATGAACCAGCCTCTAACTTTAGTGGTTAGTAGAAAAGTTGCGAGTAGAGTACTAATTATTGCTGGCTTTCCAAGTAAGAGGAACAAATGAATCATGAATCCGTTGTCCCCCATCGCAACATCTCGCATTGTCTCTGCCCAGGTTCGTCTTTTTTCTTTTCAATCCACTTCTCTTTGAGGTTGTGAACGGCTAATCTGTTGAGCTTAATTCTATCTGTTTCAGTTAATTGTGATTCTTGTGAATAGCCTATATTTTTCAGTACAATTTCTTATAAAATTGTGATCCTTGTAAAATTGCTATATCCTATCTATAGCCTATCTATTTCAGTAGAGATGAAATATTGGTTTTATGTAAAATTGTGATTTTGTGATGGAATATTGGTTTCAGGACCCTTTTCATGCCGTGGCAGTAGCCTTACACAAAGCCATCAGTTATGTGTGCGAGCTACAATTGCCTGGTTCTATTACAATTGAGTTCTTTTCTGATTGTCTCAATCTGGTGGAGGCAGTAAATCAGCAAGACAGCTTATCTATACCATCTTGGAGGGCAGCTGGTACAGTCAATGCTATCATTCAGATTTTGGAGGAAAGGAGACAGGTGATACTGGTAAGACATGTAAGGAGACTAAGCGATGAGCATGGCGAATGATCTAGCGATTATGGCTAGAAGGAATCAGGTTGATTATTATTGTGATCCACTCATGGCATGCCAGCAAGCAGTAAAATTGGATGAGGTTATTGATGACCGGTTTTTCCAAAGGGTGCCACAACAACCACCTTGATTTTTTTTATGTTTCTTTTACTGGTGCAGTAGGTTAATTAGCTGTGGGAGCAGGGGTATTTATTTTCAGTTTTTTATCTTTTTGCTGCTCTTTTCTGGATGAGCTAAAGATTTGTGTCAGGTCGTACTACTTAATTTGCACCAGTCTGTTGTAAGAGAAAACAGTGTATCTCGTTTATTTATATTTCAATGCATTGCAATCTACGGGTTTTTTTCATGTATAAGCAAGGTGTATAAGCAATACATTTTTTTTCAAAAATCTTGCACCAAATGTTCATACGTCAAAGGCAAATACAGACACAACATTACATTTCTTGCACCGAATGATTAAAATCATGCACAAATTAACTCCAACAATGATCATGTACCAAAGACAAATTAATTTGCATTAACAGATTCAACGGCATCAAAATTCAATGGCAACATAACAGATTCAACATACAGATTACTAGCATAACAAGTACAAAAAAGAATGAAATGTTGCCATACAGATTCAACATACAAGCTATAATGAAATGCCATACAAATTACATACATCAACCCATCAAAATAACAGCATAACAGATTCAACATATAACGAGGTCTGTCCATGTTTCAGTTGTTTCCGAATCGAAATACACAGTATGCAACTGGATACAACCAATTGAACCCATCAACACCACAAGAGGTCACCAACTGCCCCTTATACCTGCTTGTTTCAAAGAATAGAAAGGAAAAGGAAATTTATTAAATTATTATTGAAAACAATAAGCAGTTGAATCAGGGACTTGTTTATATCGCCTATTGCTTTTCTAGAACAGTAAGTATATAGGTTTACAAAAGCGAGTTTGTATAACAGTTTAATAGTATCAGGGATCAGGGACTTGTTTGTACCAGTTGTTCTCAAATGCAAAAGCAATTACAAAACCATAGCAATTTTTATACCAATCGTTCTCAAATGCAATTATAGAGCCAATTAGCATTGGTGTAAAGTTAAACACATATTTACTCTAAAGCATTGATCTATTTACAGAACCAATTATTCTAAAATAAACAGATTTTAACAATTTACTCTAAAGCTCTAGTGCAAAGTAATAAACAAAATCAGTTTGGCTAGCAAAAAGATATTTTTCCTTTACAATTTTGGAGCAATGACAAATGATAAATACTATGTCATACTACTGATAGGAAGCTCCCTCACAGTGGTCTAGTAAACAAAAAAAAAATGCATTTTAAACACTAACCATGCGTCTATGCCTTCTTGAGGCTCCCTCATAGCCCTCAAGGATAACTATGATTTTGAGAATTCTATTGCAGCTCTAAATATCAGAATCAATAGCAATCAGACATCAGATAACATGTAAATATATGTTTAGACCTATTACAGGGCAATGACAATTGTGTCAAATGTTATTCTTTTTTTTTTATAAACCTAGAAATGACTCATATTGTTACTTTAATTTCACAGGGCAATAACAATTGTGTCAGTGGTTGTAGGCCGAGCATTTCACTATATTGAATTTAGAATGTATGCTAATATCCTACATCTAATTAAGTAAGAAAAAATATTGGGAATGGTTCCATTTGGTGCCGTCTGCCTCTTGGTATTCCATTTAGAAAAATTAATTAAATTTGTTGCAATTGGTTCCCTTGAATGTTCTTGCAAAAAAAAAATCGAGAAGCGACCATGGAAGTAAAAATTAAACACGACAAAAGAAAAATCGAGAAGAAAATGCTTCGTAAAGAAAAAGAGAGAGGGTTTCCGATGCTCGACTTGTCTTCCCTTCTACTTGTCTGGGGGGCGAATGCTCGATGACACTGAATGAGAGAGGGTTTCCGATCTGCTCGAATGAGGATGCATGGCGGAGAGTGGCAAGCCGATGGAGGAGCGACGAAGGAAGGCTGGGTTTAGAGTGGAGAAGGTTTGCAGTGAGGGGTGACGGAGGCGATGGAGAAGGCTGTTGCGACATCGTTTGATCAGTGAGAGAGAAGAAGAGGTGAGAACAATTTTAATCGAGTGGGTTCGTGTTACTTGGTTTGATTTGGGTTAAAATCGAACGGGTTGGTCCAAGGGTATAATGGTCAGAAAAAATAGTTTTTATTATTTAAGTGTTATTTATATTGTAAAAAAGGCCAGAGTGGCAAATACAAAAACAATATGAAATTTAGGGGGGCAAAATCAGGAGTTTTCACTTTCGAGGGGCAAATCTTATATTTTCTCAGTTTTGAGGGGTACAGAAAAAATTTTCTAATATAAAAGTTCTAACTCGGACTTTGATTCTGCGTTCATAAACCTTTTGTAGATTAGAAGTAAGCCATAAAAAACTAACCTATCAACTATGTATGCGCGCTCTTGTATTGTCTTTTCGAGATAGAAGCCCGTAGATTTTTTTTTTTTTAAGTCAAGTTACAAAATCTCGGATACATTTTATATACGCCACTAAACAAGGCGCAATGAGGTTATGATAAGGTACATAATTTGCTGGAGGTATCACGATGACAATGTTTGGTGTATTTCGTGTGCGCACATGTCATATGCATTTCAGCATTTACTTAATTTTGTCCTCATCTCATATTGACTTATTGACATCTTTTACTTTTACACAAAATGGTCCGGAAAGCGCATTTTCAGACCTCGGTGCGCCAATGGAATTGCACCACAAAATGGGCCGGAAAGCGAATTACATCCACCTTCCAATTATTGATGGAATGAGAGATACAGAGCATAATGTGAATCTAAGATGCAGGAATCCGTAGAGTCGTTTTCGGTTTAAAACTTTATAGTTCAGTTTTAACGAATTCTGCTCTTTTAAATTTCATCGGAGATAAAATTTTACATTTTTCTGAATTTATTTACTATTTTTTTTTGAGATTTTTGAAAATCAGTGTTATTGAAAGGTCAAGAATTGCTTAGATTAAAAATTTTGTAAAATACTAAAAAAATACAAAAAAAATCAGAAAAAATATAAAATTTGGTCTCCAACGAGATTTCAATATGGAGAACACATTGAACGATTCGGATCGACTGTTAGAATCTCGAAAATTAAAATTTCATCGTAGCTGATGGTCTCATCCGTCAGTCGCGATTGATTTTAGTCCACCTCAAATTATAATAGTCAAATGATAGTCCTGAACTGGCAACTAGCAAATTAATAAAGAACTGATCCAACCAACTAAGACATTTTTCTGTGCATTGTTCCAATAATAATGACGGATAAGAAGCTAATAGAAAACTTACACTGACGCGATTGGACTGTTTTATTTTTATATGAGGTATCATGTGATTAAAAGTCATCGCGTTGCGTTTACCACTTAGATTTGCAATCCACACGTGTATGGTAAAGAAATACAAATTCATTATTATTTCAGACGTGCATATAACAACTAATATTGTATAGGATAAATAGATAGAAATAATTTGTTATAATTCTGTACTGGTATGACTAGTATAACTTCTTTAAATGCTTCTCTTGCTTAGTCTGTATTCAATAAAAAATATTGCGACATAAGGCAGAGTTGTGTGTTGGATTCAATAAGAATTTTTTTTTTGACTTGCTTATTCTCTATAATATTTTGAGAAAAAGAAAGAAACTTTTTGCTTGTAATCCAAAACAGATGTGAAATTATATTTCATATAGAAAATTAGAACATGCTTTCTGTCAAATATTTTTTGGTATGATTAACGAAGTAATAATATCCAAATAATTTTAAATAAATTATTTTGAAAATATTTAGTTATATAATTTTAAAATTTAACATTTGACTTTTACAAAATTTATTAGAAATTTAAATCTCATTTCACGAGATATGTAATTAGAAATACCGAGGAAAAATACCGTTATTATGTAATATTTAACACACCCAGGGGTTGCATTGAAAAAGTACGGAAAATAATGGTTTTTACAAAGAGAGCTCACACTGCGCGAATCGTAAGTTTTCGGTGTTAACTCTGTGTTTCATTTCATGGCACGGGTGTCCATAGATATGAGGTAAGATCCGTTACATTGTGGCTGCACTAGTCACTGTAACTGAATATCCAAAAAAATTAGTATTTTTCCTATGTTGGATTACCATCTGATGACTCTATCAAAATGTTAACAAATTCAACCTTCTTAGATGTTACGCTTCGAGTTTTCATGGGACGTTATTATTCTGGCCTTGGAAGGTCTCAAAAATCAATGTTTGAAAAATAGAAGAATTTCAATGGCGTCTGGAAAAAAATACAAATTGTTTCAGACACGCCTTGCAACGACAAGTATGTCGCTTGCACATTTTAAAATAAACTAGTGAGATTTCACGCCTTGCACGAACTATCTTTCTTTTTTATTTTTTTCTTCTAAAAACTTATGCTACTCGTATTTTAAAACGATTATTCAAAACAGGAGTAGATAGATGAAAGTAAATATTCGAAAGATTAACAAAAAAAATTTAAGTATGAGTAAATGATTATAATATATTGACAAATCATCTTTTATATATCTGCTAGAGATATGTAATTATATTCAGTATAACAATTGAGTTTAGTGATATTAAGCAGAGCCTAATGACAGATTATTTAAGTCATAAAATGAGTGACCAATCATACATCTATTTTTTTTTCTTTTTTAAGAAAGCAATGTTAAGGTACATGTTTCATCAGAGAAACAAAGAATAGTAAGAATTACACCCAAAGAGCAGCACCAGTTGGTACCGTCAACCCAAAAATTAAGAAAATCCAATATAAGCACTCCAAATTAGATCTAATATAATGTGAAGCTATCCAACCCAAACGAACATCTCAACGTTTCCTTTATTTTCCCAAAACCTTATCCTCAGAACCTGCACCAACTATCAACTTCTTTGTCCTATTTTGACTAAAGTCGTCAAAATATGTGAAAATCAAACATGAAGATAAATATTTTTCACTAAAATGATACATATATTAGATTGAAAAATACATGTTATAATCAAGTCAGATAGGTCGAATCACTCTGCATGTGTTGCCTCTTCATTATTTCATTTAATTTTATTCTCGTCTTCCTTGTATACATTATGTTTTCTGTGTATTGTGATCCTCCTATTCACCACTGCTTCTGTGGATCATGGATAGATTACCTGAATTTGTTTAGGAATTCAATATTTAATTAATCGAAACCTTATGCAAAATTAGAACTGAAAATAAATAATGGATTCCTAAATCAAGGTCGCGAGTTTTGCTAAAAGATTTGCACCATGTGTTCTGACTGAGCCATCTGTTGTAAAATTGGGTAACAAAGAAAGGCTCATATTGTTTGGTCCATGCTATGTTATTACTTAAATATGTTATAAAATAGCATGAACCAAAATATACTGCTTCGTGCTATTTTACCCAAAATATAAGTTCATATTGTTTGCTTTGTGCTATGTTATTACTTAAATATACTGCTATTCTTTAAATTATTGTAGTAACTTATACTGTACCGAATAACAGTATAAGTTAAAATGAAGAAATTAAAGTCTACAAAATAAGACACGAAATTATTGATTACTGATTTAGGTGCTTAGCGACACTATAATCCAGAAAAAAATTTGAATAAAGGAAATTATAAAGGAAGCTTTATCTAGCGAATTTGATACATGATCATAGTGAATTAATTCATAGGTTGTCCCCATTTAGCAACCTACATGAAAGAGGAATAAAAGCTTTGACTGGATTCTTTTCTTTGTTGATATTTTGGCAAGGCACTGGGTCACTTAATAAATGATAGAAACTTACATAAAATGACTCAATTTGATGTCACCTCGCAATCTCCATAACTCATCAGCAACTGCTATATCATTGGCAGCTTTCTCTTCTTGAAATAGAATAAACTGTTTTCCAACATTATGAATGAACTGATAATATAAAAATATAAGCCAATTAAGCACCTGATAGATCATTTGCATGAATAAAAGTGAAAAAAAATATACTAAATCATGAGACACATAGTCGAAACGACCTTACTCATTGAACCCTCATATTTTTCAAATTATAAATATAGTGAAACTAAAGCCATATCAATTTCAAATGGGCTTGCTTCCTCTCTTGCTGAAGAGGTCTGAATCAATGGTAGAACATATGGAGTGTACTCGGACTATTATGGTTTTGACTTGTGCCAAGTACACTATAAATACAGTCACCATGCTGATAGTTAGGAGCAGAATATACATGATTTTGACTGCCAGTCGATGGTTGAGTGAGCGGAGCCTTGGTATTTTCTTATGCCAGTGGAGTACAGGACAATTGGAACTACCCCTGGAGTGAACTTTCTAATTTTGTTCAAATGGACACTTCATGTGTACTACCATTGATTCACTTTATCAGACCAAGTTGTCTTCCATCTGAACAATCTGAGCTATATTGATATATACCTACTCATATGACCCACCCAAAGCAATTAAAATCGACACGTGGTTGACCAAAAGGAAAGGCACCTCACAGTAAGAACTCATCGAACAATACACTGGTACATATAGCAGTCTGATATGGGATTTCGTTTTTGTTAATATTTAATTTTATAAATGACTGCTCCCTAAAATGAAATACACCAGGATTTAAAAAAAATGAAGAAATTGAGTGTAGTATTACCTCATCAAGTACAGTAGATTTGCATGATGATTATTATTATCAAAGGAAAACTCATTTGCATTGTACTGGTCTACAGCAGGTCATAGAGTGTCACCTATGATAAATTTTGCACAAAAGTCACCTGTGTCAGCAAACAAATAGATGAATAGAAGTACAGAAAGTTGATAAAAATATAACTTGTGAGATCTGAGGCAGAAACAACAAACAATGGGCAATAAAATCATCATAGAGATTATTATCAAATTGGAATTACTGCAAATGAATATATATTATAGAAATAAATCAACTAAGATATCAGATATTCTCATACTCACAGTACATTAATGGAGATGTATACAATCTTCCAAAAATGCTCTTAGTTCTCGTTCATTGAATAATTTAAAGTGCATAGAAATTTAGAATAAAGATCGACTAATGAACATAAAACTCTGAGAAATATTCACAGATAGGCCTTGAAAAAACAACTAGGAAAAGAAAAATAAACATTAGCAGTCATTAAATATGTTTAGATGAAAATCCATTGTCTACTTACTATTTTTTAAACGATCGACTAATGAAAATATGAATCAGTAAATCATATAAAGCTTAAAATGGAGATATTACTTATACATATATGTCTTCAGGAGTATAGAATATAGTTCCTGCTTATTGTCAGGATCATATTACAGAAAAGATCTTGCTAGACAAAAAATAGTTTAAGGTTAAGTCACCCTATAGATTTCTTGGATTTTTTCACAGTACCTCCATAACATAATACAGTTTAATCGACATTTTATCATCGCATAAACGCTGAAGCAATTATAGTAGATAGAAATTATACAAATAAAATATTGAGGACAAAGTACAAACCTTTCTTTTTTAGTCAAGTCTAGAATGAAATTTATCCTGGTATCCAGCATCAACAGAAAATTGCTCACTAATTGAAGCATCACATGAATAGTTTAATGAATAGTTTAGTAAATGAAGGTCAACCAAAATTTAAAAACCCAACTAATCATCAATCAAAAATTGAAAAGGGGTCAACAGCACCTGATTTAAAGATTTAATTAGAGGACGCAGGGACTGAGGAGAGAGCAACCCAAACTGTTGAACGTATCATGCCAAAAAGTAATTTTTAGAGGACGCATGCCATCAGGTTTAAGAAGTACAAAGAGCGCCATGAACTACCAAAACATAGAAATGAGAAGAAAAAACCAACCCAATCGGCAACCAAACTGTAAATCCAATATAAAAAAGAAAGAGCAGAACCGAAGTATAAATTAAAAAGAAAGAAGGATAAGAACCAACAATCAACACCAAGTGAAGCAAAAAAAAAAAAAAAAAAAAAAGAGGATCATCGGAGGAAGATACCTTGGAATGCCTTCCTGAGCTTTTCGACATCTTCAATAGCAGAAGAAATGCTAATTCGTGATCCATTCCGGTGATGAAAATGCACAGAGAGCGGCCGCCAAAGCAGAAGTAGAAAAAATATCAATTCGAGATCAAACAGAAATGCAAAATTAGAGAGGAAAGAAGGAAGAACAGCAAAAAAAACCTCCATGAACGCGAAGAAAATACCTTCGAAATGGATCTCTAAACGCAGATTTCGACATTTCAAATGGAGCCATGCAACTTGCTAAAAGAGACATCACCGAAGTTAAGACCAAAATCGACAACAGGGAGAGGGAATGGATAGGGGACGGAGAGAGAAAGGAGAACTCTCCAGAAGCACGTCTATGTGTTGCTCTCTCTGCTTTACCTTTTTCGTGCGCAGGCATCAGACCGGTCTGTCGAGAGCAGTACACAGGGCACAGATGGATGGAATGGCATATACCCGGTCCGTCGAGAGCACCCAAGCGAAAGAAAATAAGAGAGAGAATCAATGGAAGCAGGAAATCGAGGCAAGGAACAGGAAAAATCCTCAATCGGACGATAGAGAAGAATCAAATCGAACGGTCAGGATGCAGGAAAGAAAACCAACGGTCCGGATTGAATTACTGTTCTTCAATAGTGCTAAATACAGTAACTCAGTGGAACGGGAATTAATGTATGTTCTGAAGTGATTCAATGTTCCAAAAGCATGCATTTGACTCATTTGTGCAAATTGTAATAGAAGTATTTATGTCTCGTTTAGCATGATAATTTGTAACACATAAAATACAATAAGATATTTAATTCAGACTTTGAGTTACGTTCATGGGTAAATTGAGTTAGTAAAAATGGATAACGTCCCTATGAAAATATTAAAATTATTCCATTATTAATTTCATAATTACAATCTAATTATTTTGATGGGATCATTGTATTAATATCAATATTTAATATGATTTTCATGTAGAAATTTTGTTACTTCGCCCTCCGTAAACTTTAAAATGCGATATGAAGTAAAACATAAATTATAGGCATAATCAGATATAAACCCCTCAAATCATCTTTATTCAGATATGAACCCCTCTAATCTTTAAAATTGGATATAAACCACTCTAATTCAATTTTAGTCAGATATAACCCTTTTCATTATTTTCAATCATATTTTAAATAAAATATAAAAAAATTAATGTTAAGACTGATACCCCTAACCAACACATACTGTGTAGTCCTAGTCCTGGCTAGGCAACGACCATTCATTCTCCCACCTTTTCTCTTCCTTGACGATTCATTTTCCAAATTGGTGATTGTCTATTTTTCCCAAATTGATAAGGAAAGATTTGTGCTATTGTGATTTGCTAGATCCCCAGATACGATCTTCTCATCCCTCTACCTATATCTTTATTTTTCTGTCGTTGTCTCTCCAGATACCATCTTCTCTCTCATCTCTCTACCTACATCGCTCTGTTTTCTTTTTTCTAAATTAGTATCGACTCCTTGTAAAAACTATGCTTAATCCTACTGGAAAATCATTTTGAAGAAAACGTTAATATTGGATATTTTGTGACTGGCTGGATGATATACTGGTATGCTTTGAAATTCACGTGCGTGATTAAAAGTGAGATATCCTAAAAAATATATGTGTTTTGTTATAATATATGCTCCTCTTTTCTATGTTTCTTTTTTTTTTTTTCCCGTTTTAGTTTAATGTTGTATTATCTGAAAATATAGTGGACTTAATTCATACTAGGTGGGGAAGCACAGCTTCGCCGCGTATTAGCAGATTTAGCATCTATATACATTGAATTTAAAAAATAAACATATAAGCAATTGAAGAGACCCAAATAGAACCACCATCATACATTTGATCGGTATTCATAAGTTTTTAGCTTTTTATTGCTTTTGTTCTCTTCACATCTTTCTTTCCGTGGACACACAGCAGTAAATAGCTTTTTAATAGCTTCTTGATTTCTTCCTTGATTTCTACCTTTATTTACTTTTATCTTTTCACACCGTGCCTTTATTTCTCTCAACTCTTCTTGCTGAAATAAGAAAAATATTCTCTCCATTGCGTCTCTTTATTTCTCTTCGATCAAGCTACAGTAGATGTCTTGGCTTCTCTCAGGTTACTTGTCTACTTTATTACATTAAGAAATCACATGTTTTTTTTGCAATGAATATTTTAATTCTTTAGAGGCCAACAGTGAAGAGATAATCTCTGCCAAAAAAGAAGAAAAAACAGTCTCACCTAGTATGAATTGATACTTCTTTAACCTCCGATACTTATAAACTATAACAGTTCAAGCACTGGTTCAGCTTGAATTTCTTACTGGTTCAAGCGCTTTTAACTGATATTTTACTTGTGGCCATTATGGTAATACAAATTCTGGTAAATTATACATTTAATGCAAAATCCTTACTTTTTAGAGAGGACAGGACCAGGTTTCATGCACCAAGGATTCATAGGTAGTTTTGATAATGCATGCCCAAGAGATGCTGAAAGAATAGCACATAATTCAACCTTATTTCTAGAAATAGTTACATTACATAAAATAAAATAGACACAACATCATCAACCTTAATGTAGAAATCAGCATCCCACATAGACACAGCAGTACCAAGTTCTAGGCCCAATTGGGAGACTGAAAATAAAATAAAATCGGTGAAGCAAACCAAGTAGAGATACAAAAGTTATCTTCTCATGCTGCATTTGTGGTTTGAAATAATTGCAAAACTGCCAATTTTCTAGGCCCAATTGGGTGACTGTACTTGGTGGGAATGAAATCCTCGACAGTCCTTTTTTTTACTGCTCCAAGCAATCATTCTCTCTTTTTTTAAATATTTCAAAATTTAAAAATTCAAATGGAGAATCCAAACCGTTGATCTTGTTAAATTTTACCGGCGATGTATTTTCACATAAATTTTATAAAATTTGAAGTCGATTTGATACTAGATTAAGAGGTCAACAAATGAACGAATCTGGTTATATTAATTCTAATACATTCATAATTATATCACTTAATCAAGTATCAAATCGACTTCAAATTTTATAAAATTTATATGAAAATGCATCGTCCGTAAAATTTAACAAGATCAACGGTTTGGATTCTCCATTTGAATTTTTAAATTTTGAAATATTAAAAAAAAAAGGATTGCTCCAAAAAAAGGGCTGTCGAGGATTTCATTCTGTACTTGGTGGCCTAAATGATAAATATTAAATATACCTCTGGGATACTAATTGAAGGAAAAGAAATGCCAATGCAGAACCCAATTGATTATAAGGCATATAAACCCAATTAACAAACTTCAATTGAACAGAAAAAACAAACCTTGAGCTGAATATCAAATGTTCTCTTGTTTTCAATTTTTCTCGTCTTCAAATAGCACAAAATGACACATTTGTAGAAATAGAAAGCTAGCTTGATCACAGCAAAATTCAAACAAAACACTAAAATGAAAGGTGTGTGTAGTTTATTTGCATCACTAAAAACAAAATTAAAAAGAAAATAGCAGCCATAATGTTAGTACCAGTGCTTCCTCTTCATAAGCTTTTATAAAAAACGACGGGGATTGAACGTCGCTAATTGTTAACCAAATACCAATCATTATATCACGACATTTAGTTTAAATGGTGTACAAAGGATAATCGATCCATACATGAAGGCAGTACATATGGGGCATGTTTGGATGCGCAAGAATAAGATTTGGATAAGAATAAGCTCCAAATTCCTTATTCTTGTGCAACCCAAACAACACAAGAATAAGAAATTTGGGCTTATCCGGCTCCTTATTCTTATACTAACAAAACTATAGAATTTGGATAAGAATAAGAATTGACACGAGATTCTAAATCCGGCCCTTTATTTCTTATTCTTATTCTTATCCGGCCTCCGTCCAAACACACCCATGATGTATGATCGAATTTGAATCCTCTCCAATCCCGATGTATAACCTGGGCCGTTCAATTGAAATTTATAATTAACGATCCAGTTGTTATCCGATTCAATACATTACCTCAGAAATGCGAAATTCAACATGTTATGATTTACTATCTATCTATAGATAGTAAACATTGAAAAAGAAGGTTTAAAGCATAATATAAGAAGATTGGGGCTTCTATATCACCAGTCTAACTATATTAGAGCAACAAAACTGCACAAAGTTTGTCCTGCGTTGTTTTACCATGTAAAAGGCAAAAAAAAAAAAAAAAAAAAAGAACTAAGAGTTCGAGTAAGCATATTAGTTATCAGAATTATATTGTCTAATTTTTAATTACAACAATCATTCACAACAAAAATATAAGAAATCTCATCTACCTGAAGTTGCTACAATATTAAAACCGGTAGTGCTTCAATTTAATCCCCAAAAATTAACCATCTCACCCTTCTCAAGTAGCCCAACTGCCAAAATTGAGCACTACGACCCTTTTTTCATTAGCAAACCCTGATAGGTTTTGCACTTTCACCAAAATTACCCCCCAAAAAAGGAAAAAACAGTATTAACAGATCATTGAACAGTACGCTTTCGCTTTGACCTTTTCCCTTTCTTCTGAGAATAATTTGGGAGCTGCTTGGAGGTGCTTGAGCTGTAGCTAGGCTCTTTCTCTTCCTTCTGAAAAACAAATTAATAACATTTTGCTGATATGATTGCATCCAAGTTTTGGAAAAAAGATACAAGCAAATTCAAAGAGGTAACAGTTCATATTGAATATGTTTAATGACAACAGAGGGGTCAAGTGAAAAGTTTCCACAAACAAGTACCTCAGCACTTGCATCATCATCAGAATCTTGATCTTCATCTGAAGTGGGGCCCGCAGTTTGGGACTCTTGTGCTCTCACTGTTGCCTTTGTAAGCTTTCTTCTGTTCTCCTGTTCTTTTAGCTGTTGAAACCTTGAAAAGGAAAAAAAATGACTTGGTAAATTCTTTATCTAAGATGAATTTTTACTAAGATTACAACCTGAACTCATAACTAGTCTTACTGCTTATTTCCAAAAAAAAAACTAGTCTTACTAATATCTCAAGTACCTTAGCACTTTATACCAGGTTTCTGTACAATACCAATTGACCAGTTGAGAACACCTTTTGCATACCTGTAGCTGCAAGATTTTACAGCAAGGGCACCAGTATGTTCATTTCAACTCATTAATCATATATTTCCTTAAATGTGCTAAACTCTTCTTAGTCAATTCAATTGCAAAATTGATCATTTTCTTGCCGGTTGCACAACTGAAGCATTTGATAGGCCGAATTAGGAGAATAAGAAATATTTGGGAACAAGAACCAGAAGAAATTGAGCATCTAGGCAATTTCGTAATTCTGAAACAACATGGAAGTTTAATTAAAAAAATTAATAGAGCAGCAGTACTTTTCACCACGATCTGATCGAATTGCACGGCCAGCACTAATAATACCACCTCTATCTTGGTTCACGGCTGGTTTAGCGCCTCCTAACTTCCTTAACCACACTTGCTGTGCTGTGCTAAGCACATTGTTTGTAAACCTGAAAAGGAAGTAAACAATAGAAATAAGACAGTGCATTTATTTAGAAAATTAATGTGCATCAAAATTTTCTTTGTCGTTCAAGGGTTATGAAAAAAGCAGGTGGCTGTAAGTTTAAGTTGTAACAAAATGTATAATGGGGGATCATTTGGAAAGTAAGAAAAAATGCATATACACAAACAAAAAGAGTAATTCAAATTTGCAAGGGGAAGTACCAATAAATTGAAAGACCAGATGGGACAGAGAGAGCAAAGTAACCAATCATAAGAGGGAGAAATTTGAAAACTAGAAGTGTATTCTTGGCTGCAGGATCATCATTCTATAATTGAAATCAAAATCACTTAGTAAGAATCAGCCATTACCATATATTTGCATAGAGTTAGAAGCAACCTTTTATATGAGAATTGAAAAAGGAAAGGTAGCTTACCTTTCCAAGATTGAGGATTAGGTTTTCATTCAGTTGGGTCCAGTAGTTGTCCATAGTGTCACGTTGGTATGCACTATGTACAAGTATGCACCATTACCCAAAAAAAATACAAGTCTGCACCAGTTTTGCACTTTGATTTGGGAACTTTTATATTGGACGGGAGAAAAAAGGATCAATGAGGATATTTTGAGTCCTTGTAGAGCATCTTTGCATGGCGTAGGATTAAATAATGCAAAATCAGATAAACAATTGTACATTGAAGCTTAAACTTGCCTGGATGCTCAGACTGATGCCCAATTAGGGTTTAACAATAGGAACAGTCCCAAATACTAGTATTGTTTCAACAAAAAATACAAATAAAAAAGGAAAGTGACAAGAAAAATCAAACCTGAGGAGGTTTCATTATCTCCATCGAGACATACTGTGAAACAACTAGTAGTACTGGTAAAACGAGGTAAGCTATTGTGTCAGACCAACCCAGAGGAGGATGCCCATCCTGAAAAGAATAAGCTTAGATTAAACAATAACACTGGCTGATTATACCTGAATATCGGAGGTCATTCGATCAACTAGGGCTCCGCTGTGTGTCAGCCGTGGAAGCAGAAAAAATCATGGCCGAAACAACAATTTGTGTTAGTATATTATGTGTACTAAATATTTCTAATGTCCATAAATCATAATACTTTAAAAGGAATGCACCTTTACTGCCAAGGATTGAACAATTGTGATAGGCACATATTACAAAAGAATGGAAGTTTAATCTTAAATGCAGATGAAATTTCAGTAGTGAACAATTACCACAAAAGGAAAGAGCCAAGAAATGCCAGAGCCACTCTGGCGAGCTGCAATTGTGGTGGGTCCACCAAGTGATGGTATCCAGAAAAACCCTTCAGTCAACAACCCCTTCAAATTCACAAAAAAAAATTCTTTAAATTTCACAAACAAAAGATTAGTTAAGCTCACTTCTGTACTTAAAACTAACTAAGTGGTGGATAGAAATTTCATATACCTCATTAGCTACATTTGAAAGAGCTTGGTACAGACCAATCCAGACAGGTATTGTTGCCAAAGTTGGCAAGCATCCTGTAAATACATTCCTAGTTAAATCAGACAAAATGAGTAGGAGGTTGGCGTGGGGGGAGTAGGTGAGGAGAGAGAGAGAGAGAGAACGAACCTGCCAACGGATTAACTCCAGCTTGTTTATACAATCGAGCTGTCTCAAGTTGAATTCTCTCCTAAAATGATATAAGATTGACAAAAACTATTAGCAATCTAAATTTGCAGAAGAAAGGAATTCAAACTTTTATTTTCACAACAAACTAAACTTAAACCTGATTCCCAGCATATCTTTGTTGAATTGCCTTTAACTTCGGTTGTAAATTTTGCATTGCAAGTGTCGACTCCACCTATAGAACAAAAACCGTGTTACATAATTCTCTTGCCAAAAGAAAGTTGAATTTGAATACACCATAATATCATTATATTTTTTTTCCATATTTTATTATTACCATTTTTAAATATCCTTCACAACTTAAAAAATTATGTTTGTGACTTCAACGAGTAAAACCAGTCCTGGACTGGGAGCAAAAAAAGGTTGGAAACTTTTACCTGTTGTTTTGTCAGAGGAAGAGTTGCGGCTTTTACTATAACTGTGAGGAGTATAATTGCAAATCCATATGCATATGGTATGTGTAGAGCTGAAAGGCCGTCCTTCAGGATCTTCACTCAAAAATTATAATCAAAATAACAAAAAGGAGCCGTTAGAATTAAAATGCTACACCAACCCTGAAAAACAAAAAATATAGAATATACCACTAACAAAATATAGGAAGCATCATCTCCGCATTTAAAATATAATGCTGAATTAACCATCCTTTTAAGGAGGGAGGAGTGAATAGGAGGGGTGCTTTCAAACTTTTCAAGTTTAAAAGAGAACGTACATGAGTACCATTCGATTAACCAAAAAGGGAGAAGTTGAGTCAACATCAAATTGGATTTAATTGGACCTTATTTAGTATAGACATAAGCTTCAATCATATATAATTATCTGTCCAAGCATAATTTCTAATTGAGTCCAAATATCAAGTTTATGAAGGTTTTAATTCATAGTCCCAAGTCAAACAAAGTTCATCCAGTGACCGGAATCAGATATGAATATGAATTCAGTCAGGTATATCCATTACCAGTAGCAAACAAGTTAGAGTTAGCTATTCAAATTCAAATAAATAAATACAAATGAAAATTTACCTTGAGCACAAGCTCCATAGCTTCAGAAATAAACCCAAACCAGCCTCCATTTTTCTGTGCAGTTGCATCAGTAGCACTTCCAGCGACCGGGTCCGCTGCAACTCCAACAGCTGCATCAGCAAGGGTATAAACCAAACCCTCAATTCTCTCCCCAATTGCATGCACGTCGACATCCACTGAACCCAGAGGAGGTATGATGTCGTTCAAGCTCAATTTGACCTTGACGCTGGTTCCCCTGATGGGTTGCGAAGGGGTGGAGAAGGTGCGAGAGAAGAGGCGACCGTGGCGAGTCGAGAGAGGAGAGAGAGGCGTGAAGATTAGAGCTTGCGCCATGGATTCAATGGTTTGGAGTTTTTATCTCCGTCCTCCTCTCTCTCTTTCTCTAGGGTTTGAACTCTGAAGAGATAAGTAGAGAGGGAGGGAGAGAGTGAATGTGAAGGAGAAGGGAAGTGGTCTCTCTCCGTCTTTCTTTCTCTGAGGCTGTTATCCGAGTAGCTTGGAAATGCCAAAAAAAAAAATAATAATAATAATAAATAAACAATTATTAAAATTAAAATAAAATAGCTTCGAGGGTCCGAGACCGTGCTCAGGTGTGCTAGCAAATAAGTTTGGTCGACCGATGATCGGTTCGGTTTTCTTTGTTTTGAACTGAACTGACAAATTTAAATTTTAGACGAACAATTCGGTTCTGTTTACTTTCGTTAAAAATGTTCGGTCGTTTGTGTTATTTTTTTCATTTATATTTTCTTCGAACTGTGTAAACTGAAGTTTAATTATATTTATAATTATAATAGTAACATATAGGTTTTCTTTCTCTTGTTTCAATGTTTACTTATTAAGCTCAGATCAAAATGTTTTTTTTTTTATCTGGGATTTCATTTCATTTGAATTGATTTCTCGGGATTTTATTGGATCTAATTACATGAAAATCTAAACCAAATGACACCAAATCCAATAATTTTGATCAAAATTTTTCTAATGAAATGAAATTCCATGTTAAAAAAAAGGTATTTTGATAAGGTCCTTAAATATACAGACTAGAAATGATTAGAGTATTTTTCAGAGCATATTTAAATATTTTTCATCTATTTGATATCCCATGTTACATACATTCAAGGATTATATTTTAAATTGAGAAATTCAACATTTTACTATTTAGGAAATGACATTTTGTGCATTTATTTTAATTAATTATTAGAAGAAAAAAAAAGGAGAGATCAATTATATATAGTAAGCATTGGATGTCAAATATTACAATACTGATTTTCTTTATATAAGGCATTCAATTTGATATTTTAATAAAAAGTCATATCTTTTGCTCTTAAAAATCAATTGCTATTATCTTAAATTTATATTAAAGGATAATGTACATAAAAACTTTGGATTTGAACTAAAATTGTCTAATTGATTAAACAAACTCAAACTCGAGAACATCTCTATCACGTTAATAATTAACACTTCATCATGAATACTAGATTAATAAAATTATCAAATGTGCTAGAATACGAAAAAGAGAAACTTTTGTTTAGTTATTTATCGTGTTGGAAAAAAGATTACCATTGTTCTCATTTTGTTATCCTACTTGCTAAAAGAAAATTATTTGTGGATCTGTCAAAAGGAGTTATATCTGGTTCGGTTTGCACTTTGCACAGAACCAACTGGTTTTCAAGAAAGAACTTTTCTGAGTACTGTGGAAGATCTTAACACAAGGGACGGGGTCAGACTGACAGAGAAGATGAACAAACCCGGCTCACGGTGAACCAGCGTGTTATTATCATTATTTTTTTTCGAGTGAATGCCCGTTGGTCGCGTTAACTGTTTGGGAGTTGAGCTACGCAGTAACGCAGAGATATTTATTTATTTATTCACTTATTACGATAACCGCATACAAACGGCCGAGATTGGCCGAAACGGGTGTCCACCGAATATTCCACATGCACGTTTAATCTGGGCTTTGCAAGTCTACATGGGCCGAAGGCATAAGAGAAAAGGAGATGTGGAAGGAAAACAAATTAACCAACTCCAACCTAAATTTTGTTCTTGATGAATTGAAAGTTTTGTGAAAATCAGTAAAGGTTAGGTTATAACCCAAAGTCCCAAATGTTAGGAAGTGCCCGTTTTTAATTTTAATGTTAATTAACAATTTAATTAACCTAATTAACAACAAGCAACACGAAGGATCTTGTTCAAGCAATAACACATAACGAGAAAGGATCGGATTGTTACCTCTTGCGAACTCGTAACCGCAAGGCTCGATCCGATTGCGTAGGAGTTAATGGGGTGCGCGTTTTTCACCGCCTAGTTGCTGGTTGCCGCCTCGAGTCCACCAAGAGTTTAATCACGGCCTAACAATCGTGCTAGCGATTCGAGGCCAAGGCTAAAACCTTCCTTCCTTGCGCGATTAATTCACTCAATTAATGGAGGAAGAGGATGGCTCAACACATGAGCAATTGGTGGAGAAGAAGAGAGAATTTGAGAGAGGAATTTCTGAAAATTTTTTTCTCAAAATTTCGGCCAAGGAGAAGTTATTTTTAGATTTTTTGGTTTCCCTCAAATTGAACCCCTATAAATAGACATCATATGCCATAACTTCCATTAATATTTTGTGGACAAAAATGCCCCTCTATGGCCGGCCTTGAATGGGCTATTATTGGCTCAATTCATTTGCTTTAATTGGCCTTTAATTCCATTAATTATAGGCCCCTCCAATTGCACTTTAATCGGGCTATCGGTTCACAATTAAACGGCAGCCCAATTAATTTATATAACTATATTACATTAAAATGTGTTGAACCAAAATAATTATTAACATATTAATAATTATATAGGGTTTAGAAAATGCATTAATTTATTTCTATATGATCCATTTGACTTAATTAATTATAACGGTTCGCAACGGTATATAATTAATTAATCAATTTATCATATTTCCGCAATACAATTTATTGCGAATAAATAAATAATGCACCGTGTGATTATAACTCTATTTGTGTGACCCTTTGAGGATTTATGCTATGTTGGCCATGGAATTAAATCGCTATTTAATTCCAATAATCATAAGCGGTATCTAGCAACACGTTATGATTCCCAATTCGCATAAATAGTGTACTGCTACAATATCTCAATCCTGCATAAGAAATAATAGTATTTCCTTGTCTGATTCTTATGTCACATGATATCATCGTATAATCCAAGATAGGAATGTGTCATTCTTGCAGACTATACGTTTCTTGATCTAGAGATGATCGTATCAGTTGCTAGCAAACGATCCATCTCCACCAAGGGGCCCAAACAGATATCATCACTCACTAATCTAGTTAATGAGGGACATACGGTTTTCTTGATGAACAGCCTTTCCCCGCACAATTCAAGAGAGCATAAATAAAGTCCGTATAGCAGCCCTTATCAGGAATCAACGTTAGACGATATTTATAGAACCTATTCTCATGTGGAAAGACTGAGCATCTCAAACTTAGAATCAAACTCATATGAAATAAATAATGACACTTAACACAATCCATATATTTATTTCATTGGGTCTTGTCCTGTACTATGTTCCATAACATATACATATGCAATTAAGTTAGTAACTCCTTACTTATGATTTGTAGAACTTAATCATCACTTAACTTGCATACTAGTTTTATATAATAATTAATGTTCCATGTTAATTATTAAGACTATGGACAGCTTTTGATTTATTATTGTCATTTAATCATAAATGATCAACGGTGATCCACAATTCAGATCCTCAACCTGAATGAACTGTCAATGAATAAATCAAGGAACAAATGATCAAATATCACCAATAACATAAACTATAGAAGTAGCCATAATGATTGGCTTCTAGGACATATCTCTAACAATCTCCCACTTGGCCTAGAGTCAATCAAAGTGACTTCTAGCCAGTGCATAGTACTCAATGCAATATCAAAATATATACATGTCTCATACTAAAGCCTCAAAATAAAAGATACAACTCAAAGCCACTCAGGCATGCGTCTAATCCCCATGGATGCAACATGCAACTCATGTGCGGCTCGAGATAGAGGCTTTGTCAGAGGGTCCGCTGTGTTCGCGGCACCGTCCACCTTCTTGACCTTGATCCATCCGTCACTTACAAATTGACGGATGAGATGGAATCGTCGTAGAATGTGCTTGGTCTTTTGGTGAGACCTAGGCTCCTTGGACTGAGCTATGGCTCCCGTGTTATCGCAGTAGAGATCCACTGGACTTGAGATGCTTGGAACAACCTCTAGCTCGGTCAAGAACTCCTTGATCCATACGGCCTCTTTCGAAGCTTCACCAGCCGCTAAGTATTCTGCTTCGGTGACGGAATCGGCTATGGTATCTTGCTTGGAACTCTTCCAAGTCACAGCACCACCATTAAGCAGAAATACGAAGCCGGACTGTGACTTCGAATCATCTCGGTCGGTTTGGAAACTAGCATCGGTGTAACCACTTACAACGAGCTCTTGGTCTCCACCGTACACCAGTACGCTATCCTTTGTTCTCTTGAGATACTTGAGGATATTCTTGACCGCGGTCCAGTGTGGCACGCCGGGATTGGCTTGGAATCGACTAGTCACACTAATCGGATATGCCACATCGGGGCGAGTGCATAGCATGGCATACATGATCGAACCAACGACAGAAGGATACTTGAACTGAGTCATGTAATCCTTATCTTCCTTGGTGACCGGACATTGAGTCTTACTCAAGTATATACCATGTGACATAGGCAAGTATCCTTTCTTGGAACTAGCCATCTTGTGTTTTGTCAACACCTTGTCAATATATGCATCTTGGCACAAACCTAACATCCTTCTAGATCTATCCCTATAGATTTTAATTCCTAGGATGTAGGCGGCTTCGCCCAAGTCTTTCATTGAGAACACCTTCTTCAATGAATCCTTGACTGCATTCAATTCTGGAACATTATTCCCGATCAAGAGTATATCATCAACATATAGAACAAGAAACACAACCACGCTCCCACTAATCCTCTTGTAAACACAAGGTTCCTTTTCGCTTTGAATGAAGTTCAACTTCTTGACCTCTTCATCAAAGCGCTTGTTCCAACTCCTCGATGCTTGCTTCAATCCATAAATGGACCTTTGAAGCTTGCATACCTTGTTAGCATTCTTTGGATCGACAAAACACTCGGGTTGTGTCATATACACATCCTCTTCCAAGTTGCCATTTAGGAAGGCAGTTTTGACATCCATTTGCCATATCTCATAATCGTAGTATGCGGCAATTGCTAACATAATCCGAATTGACTTGAACATGACAACGGGCGAGAAGGTCTCTTCATAGTCAATACCATGAATTTGGCGATACCCTTTCGCTACAAGCCGTGCCTTGTATACAGTCAAGTTGCCATCCATGTCGACCTTTCTTTTAAAGATCCATTTGTTCTCTACGGGTTTTACTCCGTCGGGAAGATCAACTAAGGTCCATACCTTGTTGTCATACATGGATTGCATTTCGGATTCCATGGCCTTAAGCCATTCTTTTGAGTCGGAACGTTCCATCATTTCTTTAATGGTCAAGGGTTCTTCATTCGCAATGACAAGAACATCGTGCAAACCCAAGTACCGTTCGGGTGGACGACTTTCCCTTGTTGACCTCCGTAGGTTAGGTGCTTGGGGTTCTTGAGGTTCTTGAACTTGTTCCACAACGGCTTGTGGACTAGGTTCTTGATCCTCACAGGATTGAGTACCTTGAACATTATCGACTCGCGATATGTTCGAGTCCTCATTCGAGGGAGCATTCTCTTGAACCTCTTCCACAACGGCTTGTGGAACGGGTTCGGCTATAACCTCATTCGGCACCACATTGGGAATCACTAGATTGCCTACTTGAGGCACATCTTGTTGTGGTTCATGAATTTCTTCAATGACCACATTGCTCCCACTACTTCTTCTTGCGAGAAACTCTTTCTCCAAGAACACACCATAACGAGCAACAACTATCTTGTTCTCGCTGCGGTTGTAGAAGTAGTAACCCTTTGTTTCCTTGGGGTATCCTACGAAATGACATTTGTCTGATTTGGGTCCAAGCTTATCGCTCATTAGCCTTTTCACATAAGCTTCGCAACCCCAAATCTTGAGAAACGACATGCTTGGTTTCTTACCAAACCAAAGCTCAAAGGGCGTTTTCTCAACGGACTTTGACGGAACACGGTTTAGTGTAAAAGCTGCGGTTTCTAATGCGTAACCCCAAAACGACTTAGGCAAGTCGGCTTGGCTCATCATCGATCGAACCATGTCTAACAAAGTCCGATTCCTCCTTTCGGATACACCATTCCATTGTGGTGTTCCCGGTGGAGTGAGTTGTGGAACGATTCCACACTCCTTTAGATAATCACCAAACTCATGACTCAAGTACTCACCACCTCGATCGGAACGCAAAACTTTGATCTTTCGACTAAGTTGGTTTTCAACTTCGTTCTTGAACTCTTTGAACTTTTCAAAAGTCTCGGACTTGTGCCGCATCAAGTAGATATACCCGTATCTACTGTGATCATCGGTAAAAGTGACGAAGTATGAATAACCTCCACGTGCACAAATACTCATAGGTCCACATACATCGGTATGTACAAGATCTAATAAGCCACTTGTCCTAATCCCTTTGTTGGGAAAAGGCGCTTTGGTCATCTTTCCCATCAAACAAGACTCGCATTTGTCAATTGGCTCGAAAGCGAATTGATCTAAGAGACCAACGGTTTGTAATCTCTTAATGCGTTTCTCGTTGATATGACCTAAGCGGCAATGCCACATCAAAGTTGCATTCTCATGTGAAATCTTACGTTTTCTGTTGTCATGTTCAACACTCATAATATGTTCGCTAGTATCAAGCACATAAAGACCATTCAATAAATGCGCAACACAATAGCAAACATCATCACGAAATAAAGTACAACACTTGTTCTTTATAACTACATCAAAACCATCCATGTCCAAACAAGAAATAGAAATAATGTTACGAGTGATACAAGGAACTACATAAACATCTTTTAGTTCCAAAACAAAACCAGAAGGTAAAGTCATCTCTACGCTCCCAACGGCCATAGCGGAGACGCACGTGCCGTTACCGACGCGGAGTTGCACTTCACCTTTCTCCAACCGCCTCCTACTCTTTAGTGCCTGCACATTTCGACAAATGTGAGCACATGAACCAGTATCAAATATCCAGTCAGTGCTAGAGGTAGCGAGAAGGGTTTCAATGACAAATATACCTGAGGAGGAAGGCTGAACAGTTCCCGCCTTCTTATCTGCGAGGTACTTGGGACAGTTTCTCTTCCAATGCCCCTTGTTGCTACAGTAGTAGCACACGGTATCGGAAGAGGCCGGGTTCTTCTTTCTCTTGGAACCCACGGGAGCTCCCTTGGTCAAACCTTGGGGTGTCACCGGACCTTTGCCCTTTTTGTTTCTGCGGGTCCTTTTCTTTTTCTTGCTCTTGTCACTCACCGCAAGAACATCTTTGTGGCCCCTCTCTTTCTTGAGACTCTCCTCAGTTTCGACAAGCATGTTCTGGAGATCATCCATCTCCTTGTCCATGCCGTTCATACGGTAGTTCACAACGAACCCCGTAAAACTGGGAGGAAGAGAGTTGAGAATAAAGTCTTGAATCGCCCCCGACGGGAAGGGCGTATCAAGCCTTTCTAGCTGCCGAAACAACCCCGTCATCTTCATGACGTGTGGCCCGACTTCATGGCCTTCCGCCAATCGAGTATTGGCGACGGCCTTGATGAGACGGGCCCTTTCGGTGCGGGCCTTGGTTTGGAACATGTTCGAGAGGCGCGTGATCATCTCATACACTCCATAACCACTATCTATGAACTCCTTTTGGAGCTCGGCGTCCATGACCGCAACCATCAAGACCGATATCTCTATATCGTCCCCGAAGTGCTTCTCATAGTCGTCTTGATCCTTCTTCGGGGCATCCGTCTTGGGAGCCGAAGGGATCGGAGTGGTTAGGAGGTACTCCTTCTTCTCAAACCGAAGGACAAGCCTAAGGTTGCGGTGCCAATCCAAGTAATTGGCACCATTGAAAGCGAGTTTCTCCTTTTCTAAGAGAGAGCGTAGCGAGAAAGAGGAGGAAGACATCTACAACAATCATCAAATTAAGGTCAATTAGTTTTATGCTTTTTGTTTTAATTTCCAATAAATTTAAAACTTTCACTACATTAAATTATGTCCCTAAATGTAGTGAATTCCAAGATCCCCATTTTCGTCAAATTGGACCTGCTATGGCACGTCACCCAAAATGACTAGATGAGGTAGGTTCTCCAACCAATCATACAATTATGATTCTTGGTTCGCGTCGCGAACTTCGCCCCGATGTCCAAACTCTAGTTGGGTCCATCGATAAGTAACCTCTCTCTATTTGCTCCTTACAAATCAATTTATTTGTACCCCGACTTTCGAGTGACAACCATGACGTCCGCTTGGGCGGACCGCGCCATGAGAGGGCAAACGACGTGAGGGGGATAGAGAGAAGGAGGGCGGTCAACTTAATCAAGTTTAATTTGGGACATCTATTATGCGACTTTGTTTGGTGGTCGTGTCAACATACACCCATACCTATCCTATGACATTTCATAGCAATCACAAACAATCACATAATAAGCATCTCAAGCATTGTTGTGGGTTTGTATGGCTCCTGCTTGCATATTAGTTTCGCCGCATCACCATGAAGCAAGACTAATCTAACATCAAGCCCTCCCACTAATTATATAGATCCTATCCTATAATTAATGGAAATAAATACATGTGAAATAATCCTAATTCCCTCCTATTCCTTAGGGGCATGCAAGCCACACAAGTTACATTAAGAATTAATCAAAATTAATTATTAACGTGGCACCAAAGGCCTTACATACAATCAATCACATGCATTCACAATTACAACACACAAGGCATTGGAATCTTGAGCCATACCAAACCCACTATCCTCCTACAAAACAGAGTTAGCACATATCCAATATATATGTTCACTTGTTCTTAATTAATCTCATTAATTAGAATCTTTGTACATGCTTGTTGCTCGGTTTTTTCAAATGCAAAGAAGGTTCAACTTAACAACCATTTGTTCAAACCCATTTGAAATTTAATCTTACAAATCATAACTGAAAGGTAGTTATTATAGGAGTATTCTAATTAACATTTCAACCATTTGATTAATTAGAAAATATTTTAACTAATTAAAATAAACAATATGGGACCCGATAAAATCTGATATTTTTCGGTCACCAAAAAATCCGAAATAAATCCAGAGAGATCCTTACAAAGAGTCTAACTACCAGTAAAAATTTCAAGGAGAGATCAGCTACCATCAGGGAGAACCAAAAAAGACAAAATCCCAGACAGCGCGCGAAGCGCCGTTAGAGAAGATTCTGTTTTGGCCTCAACCTTTCGGCCTGTGCGATCACCCCCTTGATATTTTTCAAGCAAACAATTTACATAGAAAAATACTTTATATACTAGGCTATTAATCTATCAAGAGAAAACCAACTAGTTTCATTTAAAATCAACAAGATATCATGCAAACATGCTAACTGCCCTGTTCTGAAACAGACTGTCGACCAAAACGGTTTCACTTAGTTGAGGTATCAAATCTTAATGAAAATCCGTAAAATTAATTTTCACAGATTCCAGGCTTAAAGGAGAACAATTCCATTTAAATACTTTTCTTTAAAAGTTTCTCAATAAGTATAGTTTTTCAAAACAACCAGTTTGTTCCAAAAACCAGATCTGATAACTTCTTCTCTTTTCATACTTGAATAACCGAATAATAACCGAAACATGCAACAAATTACACATATCCAGAAAGAGTATCAAGTCTAGATTAACCCTAGATAAAGATTACAGGCAGTTATATTCCAAAATAAACCGTCCAAGCCACAAACAACAGAATCAGGCAGCAGAATTCCAGATCTGCGCACCGTTACCGTTTAAATCACAAGAAATTCATAACAATTTATAAAAACGTGAAACCAGTGGCAAAAGAACCATGACTCACAGATCTACATCTTCCAGTAAGATAGAAAAAATTCCAGAAAAAATTACACTACGAAAAACAAGCAACAAAGCAGAAAACTGATTTTTCAGGACAGCAAGCATGCACATCACTAATTAACTTGATTAATTAACACTTTCTCAACTAATTATGTATTAAAATACTCAAGCACGACCAGCGCTCTGATACCACTGTTAGGAAGTGCCCGTTTTTAATTTTAATGTTAATTAACAATTTAATTAACCTAATTAACAACAAGCAACACGAAGGATCTTGTTCAAGCAATAACACATAACGAGAAAGGATCGGATTGTTACCTCTTGCGAACTCGTAACCGCAAGGCTCGATCCGATTGCGTAGGAGTTAATGGGGTGCGCGTTTTTCACCGCCTAGTTGCTGGTTGCCGCCTCGAGTCCACCAAGAGTTTAATCACGGCCTAACAATCGTGCTAGCGATTCGAGGCCAAGGCTAAAACCTTCCTTCCTTGCGCGATTAATTCACTCAATTAATGGAGGAAGAGGATGGCTCAACACATGAGCAATTGGTGGAGAAGAAGAGAGAATTTGAGAGAGGAATTTCTGAAAATTTTTTTCTCAAAATTTCGGCCAAGGAGAAGTTATTTTTAGATTTTTTGGTTTCCCTCAAATTGAACCCCTATAAATAGACATCATATGCCATAACTTCCATTAATATTTTGTGGACAAAAATGCCCCTCTATGGCCGGCCTTGAATGGGCTATTATTGGCTCAATTCATTTGCTTTAATTGGCCTTTAATTCCATTAATTATAGGCCCCTCCAATTGCACTTTAATCGGGCTATCGGTTCACAATTAAACGGCAGCCCAATTAATTTATATAACTATATTACATTAAAATGTGTTGAACCAAAATAATTATTAACATATTAATAATTATATAGGGTTTAGAAAATGCATTAATTTATTTCTATATGATCCATTTGACTTAATTAATTATAACGGTTCGCAACGGTATATAATTAATTAATCAATTTATCATATTTCCGCAATACAATTTATTGCGAATAAATAAATAATGCACCGTGTGATTATAACTCTATTTGTGTGACCCTTTGAGGATTTATGCTATGTTGGCCATGGAATTAAATCGCTATTTAATTCCAATAATCATAAGCGGTATCTAGCAACACGTTATGATTCCCAATTCGCATAAATAGTGTACTGCTACAATATCTCAATCCTGCATAAGAAATAATAGTATTTCCTTGTCTGATTCTTATGTCACATGATATCATCGTATAATCCAAGATAGGAATGTGTCATTCTTGCAGACTATACGTTTCTTGATCTAGAGATGATCGTATCAGTTGCTAGCAAACGATCCATCTCCACCAAGGGGCCCAAACAGATATCATCACTCACTAATCTAGTTAATGAGGGACATACGGTTTTCTTGATGAACAGCCTTTCCCCGCACAATTCAAGAGAGCATAAATAAAGTCCGTATAGCAGCCCTTATCAGGAATCAACGTTAGACGATATTTATAGAACCTATTCTCATGTGGAAAGACTGAGCATCTCAAACTTAGAATCAAACTCATATGAAATAAATAATGACACTTAACACAATCCATATATTTATTTCATTGGGTCTTGTCCTGTACTATGTTCCATAACATATACATATGCAATTAAGTTAGTAACTCCTTACTTATGATTTGTAGAACTTAATCATCACTTAACTTGCATACTAGTTTTATATAATAATTAATGTTCCATGTTAATTATTAAGACTATGGACAGCTTTTGATTTATTATTGTCATTTAATCATAAATGATCAACGGTGATCCACAATTCAGATCCTCAACCTGAATGAACTGTCAATGAATAAATCAAGGAACAAATGATCAAATATCACCAATAACATAAACTATAGAAGTAGCCATAATGATTGGCTTCTAGGACATATCTCTAACACCAAATAGTAAGGGGAAAAAAAAATCTACCGAACAAGTTTTGGGAAGAAAGTTTTCTTAACATCGTAAGAGAAACATAGTTGCAAAAGGGTCCCTAATCATTTTACAAAAAATATCAAGATATGTTGAATATTGATCCCATCTGTACAAACAGTAAAGATATCCGCTCCTTGTTTTTAAGGGACAAAATTAAAAAAGAAAATAACGTCTCTCTAGAGAGAATTTCACATATTATCTTTGCTAAACATAGTCATATTTTACAGAAAACTGTTCACAAGAGCACCTACAACACCTGAGAATATTTCAGGGGACCTTGCAGGATGAGTCTTACATTCTCACATGCTCCAACAAATCTTAATAAATATCACCTATACGATTCTTTATGAGAATAAAACTTCCGTTCAGCTTGCAACAGAAAAGGCACATTTTCTTTTAGTTCAAATTCAAATTGTTACATACATTGTATATCAGGTGCAAAACAAAATTGTTACACAAGTTTAATTCTGAAACCATATAAATGCCTCTCTTGTAACTATTGTTACACATCTACATGCATTATGATCTTTCCAACTAAATACAAGGAAACTTCAGCATTTCATATTTTGCATAAATACAACACTATAATCAATTAAGTGCAGCCAGGCCGAGCTCTACAAAAAGATGTCCAACTTCCTTCTCCTCTAACAAGCTAAGAGCGGCAAAGCCATAATAAGAATGATATAGATCGGGTAACACCTCAAATGGAAACTTTGTGAACCCACCATACTGGAAAAGGAAAAAGTAATGAAAGCAGATACTATATTCAACGATCACTCTTGTAAAGAGGTATAGAATAGATACAAAAAAAAAAGGAAAAACAATTACCGGTGATTGGCAAGTAAACAAAAATGTACGAAGTGCTGATTTGTTGACCAAGTGATATAACCCTAACATCTTCAGTACACCTCCAACCCTGGAGATGGAAAGAGAGTGAGATGGCTTAAGAAATGAGCTTTTGTATGATTTGAGTTCCACACAACATTGTTCTCATAGTACTGACAATGTAAACAGCTGAAGGAATGGTAATCTAATTGCAGTGACAATAATAAATGAAGAGTAACTAAGAATATACCAAAATGCATAGCAAGTATCACTGGCCTTGTTCACTCTGCCTTGAAACCCTCCATCAGCTCCTTGCCTCTACAGTTAAAATTGGATTGAGCAAAAAGCAAATAAGGAGAAATGATAATGGGTGTATTTTGAGCTAGAATTCACTTCACCTGTAAACACCATTCGACAAGTGAAGGTATATCGATAGTAGATGTAGGTAATGATAAATTGTAATTACAATCAGTCCGGATAAATCCCATGAGAAAAAGAGCAGCAACGGCACAATATGTCGCACCACCTGTCACACTAAAGCCATTTTAGAAATAACTCATTGATCATTCATGGTTCTGGAAGAACCAACAATTTCCAAATTGCCGCACAAAGAATTCAAACTTTCAAATTTATTATACAAAGCTGAATTAGGGTCCAAAAGAACTGATATAGTACAGAGCTCTGTCCAGAATTCTATAAGCTAAACACAAGCATAATATTCATAGAGTACAAAACTGAATTGTGCAATAATTATAAAGAAAGATGGCAAGGCATGGAAATGCAATACATACCATGAGACTCGGAACCTGGTATCAGGCCAAAACCACCATCATATGACTGGAAAAAAAGTATCGCGCGAAATAATTATTAGCATACTAAGTGAGGTAAATTCAAAATTACATTTTTTTACTGATTTTGAAATGCCAACCTGGCACTTGATAATGTAATCCTTGGCCTTTTCTCTATCCATTCCTGACCATTCATCTAGCATAGAACTGATTGCAGCTGAAAAGTTAACTAGTGAGTATTTCAATATTGTATAACAGAAAACAATAAAATGTTGAGGAGATGATACATATGAATAATCACGCTGTACCAGCACAATAAACAAATCGAAGGTCAGTCTCAGCCCCAGAGTCAATTGGCATAAAACTGTGCAAAATAGAAAAGTAATGTTGATAATTAAATCAAACAGTTGAACTTCATGAGAAGAATTCTAAAGAACAAGAATTAGAATTTTAGCTGGTAAGAATACCTAAATATGCCATAGTTTAGGATCAATCTATTTAATTTACCATTATTTGTTCCAGCCTCAATTTAATCTGATTTTACCTATAATAACCCCTCATCTTGAACTCGTAAGGAAGCTAGCCTCAATTCAACCCGATTCTGCCTTAGTTATGAACCTCAAGTACAGGAACTTCTACTATACTAACCCAATCTAATATCAGTTTGCAAATGAAAATTAGAAAATAACAGGCTTAAATTCAGAAAGAAAAGGGGAAATTTTATTATGTTCACAGCAGTTAATATATACTGGTACTGCAATCCAGAAATTAACTATGGACTCCTTAAATAATGATACCACTCATAATCTAATAACAACATATTTACCTTCCATCCTGCATTTGAAGACTTCTCATAGATTCCAAAATTACACTCGAATCAAAATTCTGAAAGTCATACCCAATAACTTTCAAAATTGCCAAAGCACTATACGTGCTTGCCAAATTACTCACACTTTGACCTGAATCCTGCAAAAGAAAGGATCAGTGTGCTGAATTTAAATTTACATAGATGATTTTGAAGTATGAAATATTTGAATATCAACAGAATAATGTGGTCAGCTATGCCTTTCTCTTTGTCAAAAACAAATGTAAAAAGAATAGAGAAGAAAAAGGAGAGTATAAAGCTTACCTCAGAGAACTGACAACTTCTAGAACCACAAAACCCAAAAAATTTACCTAAAATTTGGAAGACTGATCATAAATCTGCATGGCTTACAGAAAACAACTGATAATAAAATAGTAAATATGCAGAGAAAACAAAGGAGCTTAGAAATTACATACTATCATCTACATTATGCATTTCCTTTGGTTTTGCTTGAAAGGATAAAACCCATCTAGCAATTTGATCCTTGTCAACCTAAAGAAAAAGATTCAGGTATTGAAATTATGCTGGCATGCCAAGTAAATATGAAAATATATATTCCTAAAATCATCTACTATGTATAGTGCATATACGGGAGCATAAAAGGATAGTGAATGAGGTTGTATATATTTCAAACATTATACTTAAAATGAATAGAGAATACATTTCAGAATTTTACTCAAAAAATGAAAAATACAATGAACTATTAGTAGAATTTACTAATCAAAAGAGTCAGTTTTAAATTCTACATGTCTAATTAGATGAACAACATTTATGTTATTAAATATGCAATGTACACTTATACATCCGGTTTTGCACTGCATATACGAATAAAACGAAAATCCACAACTTCCACTGTAAATTGCATTGCGGTACACAAGTAATAAGTCAATATGCAATAAGAAACAATTTGAGGGTGTAGAATGCAAGAATTACACGATGAAGGGAGCGGAGGAGGGAGAGAGAGGAGACGGCGAAGTAGGCGAGAGTGACATGGTTGATCTCCTGTGAAGCGTAGTCTCTAGGCAACTCGTGCAGCATCATCTCAGCGAACGCCGCGTGTCTCTCCTTCGCGAATTCGCTCGGCTCGGGACCTTCCATCCCCGTCGTCAGCGCTGGCGGTTCGTCGGCTTTGACTCGATCTTGTCCGTCGGTTCTTCGCTTGCGAACTTGATCCACGACTCCACGTTGTTGTTCGTTCCGACTTCCGATCTCCAGTTTAAAGGACAGTATTCTTTTTTAGAAATAACTATTCTACAGGACAGTTGCTCTCCTGTTTGGCTTTGATAGAAGGGAGCATCAGGCGGCCTCTGGCCGGCGGACCATAGAGATTCTCTCGACGTCTTTGACAGTTCGATTTAATCTCAACGGTTTATGAGAGCTCCATGAATTATACCAGATTGATAGGCCCCAAAAAAAATTAATCGTTGAGATTAAATCAGACAGCTCAGATCAGAAAATATCCAATGGTCGTTTAATGGTCCGGATACCAATCGGAATCACATCCAGAGTACAAACTTATGATCCAAACCGTCTGATCAATGATGGATGTTCCGTGATTAATACTAAGTCCGTCGAAATTCGTGTTGTCCGTAAAAAATCTCCCATCGAAATTAAATCTTACGGTTCAGATTGAAAGTTAGCACTCTACAGTGCAAAGATACTGATCCGGTACCAATCACGCGGTCATCCTACCTCCCTGCAATTATTGATTTAACGATCATGCTAAATTGAAATTGTCAGATTCGTACTGTAAAATAAAAAAAAAGTCTCCAAGTATTGTTGACAATGTTATATCATATATGTTTTTAACTGTCTGATCGTTTCTATCTCATTTTTGGCTTAATCTAAATTTGAAATTTTACATTATTATATGTCATGATTCTCTTTCTTCATTTAAAAATATGTGTTTGGTATGTCTACGATAAATATAATTTTTAAATATTGTAACTGAAATGTAATTCTCGATAAGAATTACGATATTCATAGTTATATATACAATTTTTTCAGCGTTTTGAAAGTTATATGTATTTGTGTCCAGAATTCTCCGGTTACAAAAAATTTTGTAGAAATTGGAAATTGTCTTAGTTGAAAACTTTAAATTTGTGTGAATTGATAACAACCCTACCTAACTAAAAATCTATTTAGCAGCTTACAATTAATAATTTTAAAACTGCATAGTAAACCAACCACTATGCAAATAGAATAATTGCAAAATATACACTGAATAAAAAAAAAGAACAAAATTACAAAAATACGGAGGTGGCAGCTGTTGCGTAGTTTTGACCAAATCAGATATATATTTATAATTGTCCTTATATTTTGTATTATCTTCCAAACACTCTAAAATACATGTTCAAGTACTGTATCAATACACGCCGGAGATATAACCAAAATTATTGGATTTTTTCAAAGTTGGCTAAAGTAATAGAGACGTATTTAAAATTATAAATATAATATTACTAAAAGTTTTGGGCTTTGACCCATATAATATTCTTTGAAATGAAAATGAAAATTTGTTCACTTCAGCGAGCCTAACATAATTATTACTGAGTACAAATCAAACCTAAGGAATGACGCCAAGACCCAAGTGTGGGACCCTGACCCACGAGTCAACCTTTGACCGGTCCACTTTCGGTCAAGAATACCATCCAGATCACGATAGCTTTTCAAAATTCGGAACCAGAATTTACTCAAAATTTAGGTTAGCAATTCTTCCCATCAAAATAATTTCCAATTATATTTTTTATTTCTACATTTTTTTTCTTGTAGTATTTAAATTTTTTCTTAAATTTATACCCTAATCTACCTAAATTAAGTCGTAAGCGCACGACAATCGTCTAAGTATTTCGGGATAAACCACAAGCACGGTTTGGATTATTCGAGTTTTAATTCAATTTAACTTGTTAAAAGGAATGTTTTAAAGGAAAGATCAATTGGTAACAGTAACAAATGGACAAGACTTGCAGTAAAATAAATCCTAAATTAACACATCACAATTAAAGAGGTTTAAATGAAATTAATTAAAACTAGGGGCTTAAGGTAAGCTAATTCTTCAGTTTACACCAGTTCTAGTGGCCCGTTGACTCTTGTAGCAGCCCGCTGAAAGAACTCAGGTCGCTAACCCTAATTGGCTAATCGCTGGCTACTTGGCGGGCATAGACCACCTCACTGGTTCACTCGGCGGCCCGCCAGGATTAGTGCAGATTCAACTTTTAGGTTAATTTAGAAGTCGCTTTGTGTAAGGATTAAGGTTTAGTTGATGTTTAACATATCAAACTCTCATTTTAGGTCTAGTTGACAATCAATTAACTCAAACTCCTTCGTATAGAATCTAGATTTCAACTTTCGCTTCGTGGTCTAGTTTCTACACGTTTATACCTTTCTAATCTAATGAATTTCTTGAGTTTTCACTCTTAGAAAGGACTTAACTCTCGTTATTAGTCCTGGTTTCAACCTCTCATTTTAAACCTTCAAGTTGGTACAATTGCACCAAATAACTTAAGTTTGGTTTGGACTTAACCATTAAACAATCAAGCAAGACCTATACTTGATGAATGCGAGCAAATCTAACTTAAGCAATTCAAGCAAACAGATAGAATGATAAAGAAAAGCATAAAACACAACATGCAACAAATGAATTAACTAAAAAGTATATTATCTAATCATAAATTAAATGTTCGCTACCATGGTCCCTAAATCAGTATCTACTCACTAGAATTCATCAAATAAAACAAATAGGTATCAAAGATAAACAAAAATATAAGATAGAAATTAAGTTTACAACAGAAAGCAACTTAATCTCCAACTTGCTGTCTTCTGCTATTCTCCGGCGTTCCGCTGGTTGAGTCGGTGACCCGCTAGCGATCCTGTTGGCTGTCTCAATTAGCTGCGAATTAACCTCCAAATTGTGTCCCTTCTGGCATCCAAGCTTCTGGTTTAAATAGAAGACAATGTTGATTCTCTAAAGATGAAGGACGTGCAATTGGAGGCTCCAAATTTAGGTCAGAACGTGGTTGAGAAGTTGGCAAAACTGACTGTGCTATATTTGGCAGTCGATTTCCTTCTTTCCAGCGGCCCGCTATCGAACCTAGCGGCCCGCTGGAATCTTCAGCATCGCCAGTCTTCACTTCTACTCGCTGGTGCTCTCGGTGGGTCACCAATCAAGCTGGTGGGTCGCCGTTTGATGCAGATTTCGCTGTTTCGAGTAGCTTTATCTTCAATCATGTACAAAACAGAGCAAACCATGCAGTACTTAGATTATAACCTAAATTATCAATTAAATGTTAGAAATCACAATAAAATGCATGAAATTAAGACCTATAAATGGTTGAAATACTAGGTATGAAAAGCATTTATCATATTTGATTAAAATTATTTTATCCATTTTTTAATATTTATAAATTTTGGAATTATATTTAACAAATAGATAATAATATATAATGGTACACGAATTTTGGAATTATTATATTTAGCGATTCTTCCAACCAAAACAATTTCCAATTATATTTTGATTTCTACATTTTTTTTCCATTGTAGTATTCGATTAAAATTATTTTATCCGTTTTTTTTTAAACTAGCTCCCCATAAGGGTGAGCCTGCATGCGTTCATGCCAAAAAGAGTCTTACAATATTCAAACATAAAACTCACTAAACTTGTGACTTACAGCCAAACCAAAACTAAGTATATCACATATCAAAGCAGAAAGCAAAAGAAAACAGCACAACACAAGTTCCAATTTCACAAACAGACACAAAGACACATTAACCTAAAAGATATTCATCGTCTTCGGCTTGTGTTGTGTTGGCCTGCTAGAACTGTGACTCCAAACCAGAACTACCACCTGTCCATCGCTGAAACAAATTCAAAATAGAAATATAGTAAGTTGCAACCCCATGTCCAGTATGCTATTAAAAGATTTTTTTATTCATTACACCCCAAATAACCCAAAGAAAAGCAGCTAAAAGATTCTGCAAATAAGCTTTTCTATTAGTGTCTAAATTACAACTGTGTTGCCACAAATCTTCCAAGCCATTGGCTGTAATTTGAATCCCTTTGGGTTTGACCAGATTAAAACTTGACCAAAATCTAAAAACTACAAGACATGACATAAAGATATGATTAATACTCTCAGACTGTCCTCAGAAACAGCACTCATTAACCCTGGCCAGCCCCTTTTGATTAAATTGTCTAAAGTTAAGATTTTACCATCTAGAGCTAACCAAAGAAAAAGTTTGACTTTTAATGGTATTTTTAAAGGCCAAACAGAATCTTTTTTGTTAAGATTTTATCCGTTTTTTAATCTTTAAATTTTGGAATTAGTATATTTAACAAATAGATAGTATATAATGGTGCATGAATTAATTTTAATTAAATAAAGCAAACTAATATTATATATTTATTTGAACCCATTACAAAATTTGCTGGCAAAAGAAGAAAGTTGATGAACTTACATTTGAAAATTGCCGACTTGCTAGATTAAACAAGAATTTGAATGCTTTTCGGAAAGAGGTTGAAATGCAAGTATATGCTTGGGATGAGGCACAAAAGACACGTAGTGAGACGGTTCCATTTATCGAGAAGAGAATCGTGAGCTTGTGATGTGAAATAATCTTCTACATTGGTTGTTGTATGATGAATATAGTGAAGCATAATAGATAAGATTTTAGCAACTTGCAACTAAAGTTCAAAAAGATAATACGTTCTTCCTTAGAATTTTGGAAAATTCCAGTTTCACCAAACAATGGATCATTGTAAGTTCATTATAATTTTTAATTTGCTTTAATGATTTATTCATTTTATTTTAAGCGAATACAAAATGTCTAGAGATTGGAATACATAATCATATAGTTTTTAGTTTTCTCCATTATCTCATAATGTGAGTTACAAGTCGACCTATTCATTACTTTCATTAATAATTTATGTAAGGTAAAATTATGATGATTGAATGGAGGATAAATACTCTTGATTAGTATATTTTCTTAAATAAAAAGAAGTTCACTTCAATGAAACGAACATTGTTTGTGTGCTCACGGTATTAATATGGTGATCATAAACAAAGTGTGAATCGAAATTCAAATTAGATTAACTTGATAATGTTTATATAAACACCATATATATGTGTATAGCGCATATTTTGTGAAGAAAATGACATATGGTAGTGCTAATTCTTTGTCGTAATTATGGCCCAAAATACATAATTTCATAATATGTAAGGTGATGTTCTAATCCAAACCAAATGAAGTTTAAAATGAGGTCCAATTTACACTGGTCTGGACACAACAGGGGCTTTGACCCATAATTTTCTTCAAAGATAATTAAGTATAATATTCTTTGAAATGAAAATGAAAATGAAAATTTGTTCACTGGCCGGACATTTAATGGCTATCATTTTCACCTCAGTCCTCACCTCAGCGAGCCTAACATAATTATTACCAAGTAGAGATCAAACCTAAGAAATGACCCCAAGACCCAAGTGTGGCTGTGTGTAGGGGTGTCAAACGTGGTCAAAAACCACGGAAATACCATTTGCCGTTACCGTTCCATTTAAAAACGGTAAAAATCAGTTATGCCACTTACCGTTCCGTTTATTAAACGAAACAGATTTCTGTTCCATCAACCGTTCAACTTACCATTTTCTATTGAAATAACCAATTTCAGTGCTTCATTTATTGATAACGGTATAAACAACTGTGCCACATATTGTTCCGTTAAGAATACGGTACAATTTCTGGTGCCATTTACCGTTCCATTTCGGTTAAACGAAACGGCATAACGGTAAACGGCACACTTTTGACAGCCCTAGCTGTGTGGGACACTGACGAGTCAACCTTTGACCAGTCCAGTCCAGTTGCAGTCAACAATGGCATCCAGATCACGACAGCTTTCCAAAATTCAGAACCAGAATTTATGCAAAAGTTTACTTTACATTTTAAACTTTTAAATACCCCATTATGGGTTGTTGGGGCCTTTTTGTACATCCGGAATGAACTTTATGGCCAGGGTCCCATGCTTTATTTCAAAGGATCGATGCATTAGAAAATATATAATCCCACTCACATTAAAAATATATATATATATACAAAAATTGCTGGTATATTATTTGCTAGATTTTCAAACAAACTGGGAGTTGCAGATGAGCTTGCAAACTTCTTTGTTACTCAAAACATCAGCATGATCTGGCTGTCAGCACACGAGCATTATGAAATTATGACTTGTCAATATCATGAGAATCTCTGCAAAGAAAAAAAAGTAAAACCGAACCCCAAAAGTTCTCACTCTAATCAAAAGTCGGTGTTTTCTTTTCCCGTTTCTTCAAATTAAGAAATTATAATGTTATCCAGAAAATTTTATTTATGAAAATAAATTCGCCAATTACATTTTAGAAATCCGACTTTTAGTCTTTTCCATCACTCTTAGCGCATCACGTTTTAATTTTCTGCGTGATATTTTATCGATCACGTTATTTCTTCATATTATTTATAAATTTAAATTTGTATATCATATTTGTAAAATTTTCAAAATTTAAACATGATTCCGTATGCGCCAAAATATACATACAAAAACTATATAATTTACATAACTAAACTTTATTTTTTGAATTTTCTTTTTTACCCAAGCCTAGAAAAAATTATAATAAAAATTATTGATATATTAGAAATTTAGAATTGACTAAAAAGTGTTAAAGGATATAAGAATATTGACTTTTAGACTCAAACGTAGGTAGGAACCTAATCTTGTTGTTTACATCCGCCTCCGTATTTAATAGTAACACTTGGTACAACAAAATTAATAGATAAGTTCAAAACAAAATTATTCCGGACGAAACATCATTTTCCTTATCAAAATATCAATTTCTAAAAAGATTCCCCTTGCAAAATAATAAAAGAAACAATAGACCAGGTCGTCGACGTTGAATGGCACATATATTCTTCCAAAAAAATCTTAGAATAAAGTAAAAGGATTGGCAAAAAAAATAAATAAAAGTAAAAGCAACTCTACCGTTATTCGTTAACAGATTACACTACAAACAATTAATTTCTGAGAAATTTCTCTGGGTTGTCAACTTTGCCAACACCCCTTCTAGAAATCTGAATGTTGAGGCACACTTAATTTTCCATGCTCTAAATTAAAGAAAATCAACAAAGAGCAAATTCTCTCCATTTATTTATAACCGGAGAGAACCATCCCACAGTACAAAGCAATGTAAAATCTCCCGTTAATTACGGAAACGGAGAGGAAGAGCTTACAAGCCGCCGAATTGCTTCCTGACGGCGGGTAGTTGCGCGCCAAGGATCATAACAGCACACTAACACCAATTTAATCAAAGTATGTATTGACTAACCACTATTTATTAATCACAATTAGATATATACCTTCATTAATTAATTAAGTCTCGTCAAAATAGACCAGTCGTTATACATTCAATTAAGGGGGAAAGCCTCCATGAGAGGAATCATTCAAACTGATTATAGTGTACGGCACTCGAAAAGAGGAGAAAAGGAAAGAAAAAAAAAAGAGAAACTAAATTAGAAAATCTCCTAATTCCTCCAAGATCATTGAAACTAGCATCGCGATTTGGTGTATTTGTTGCTTCCTCTCTTCTCCGAGCAAGGTACGATGGTTTTTTTCTTTCCTCCTTTTTTCCTTTTTGATTGTTTTTTTGGGAGTAAGTTTTTTTGTGTGTTCGCGAGAAAATAGGCTTGGTTTTTGCTCTGAGAGATATTTTGGTTGGTTTAAAACATCCTCTTTGCATGTTTATCGATTCAAACTTATTTATCGGCTTCTTTTTTGAGGCAAAAACTTGAAGGTAGATCGTCTCTGATTTAAACCCCTCTCTCTCTCTCTCACACACACACACACATATTTAGTTCACAAAGAAGTACCTATTATGGATAAATTTTTCCTTTGTCATGTTGTTATTTTTAAAAAAGTTAATATTATTTGTTAATTTTAGATTTTAGTCTATAAATAGCAAAGATTGTTTATCTTCCTTAGTAAGTTTGAAATTTTTTTCGTATCAAAGATAATTAAGTACTGATATTATATCATCTTGTTGCTTACCTTGATCATGTAACAGGTTAAATAAATTGGACTGAGTTATACAGAAAACAAAGGATTTTGTAATTAATTTGGTGTAAATTTGTTGCTTATTCAATGGTGGGGCCATCATTACAACATCAAGAGTCACATGTGTATATGAGAGATTTCAGAGGTTGTAGGTGGGCCCTCATTCAGTGGTTTGATTTTCAGCGCAGACTCAAATTCCTCCCAGGTATGCTGCAAATTTGAGTTACCTCAAATTCAATTAGGAAACCTTCATGGTTAGTGGGTCAAAAGTATGATGTACCGATTCATAACCATCATAGGTACAATCAAAGTGATACTTGGTAATCACATAAGATTAAATCAACAATAAGGTTCTCATGCTTACTAAAATAGATGTAATTTTTCAGGAAGTAAATTTAAAAGTGCGGATTTTCCTTTTTCAAACCAAGACGGTGATTCTACAGATATGGATAGTGACTTGAGTGTAAGTCTGACCATCTTATCTTTCTTTATGTAGTTCCAGTTGATAATACCAGTACGAAAGACCACTAATTCAAGAATGATCACTAGATAACATATGCTGTATGTAGTCTCCCATCTGGTGTTTGCGGCTAAAATGATTGCCTAACTATATAGAGAAATAATACTGAAACTTTACCTAATTAGAAATAAAGCAAGGGCAACTCAGTACCAAACAGAAATTACTGACAGAAAAATTAACTGGAATGGATCTCTTCAAATGATTAGCACCTATTAGGTGGCTTAAAGAAAATCAAAATGTGCTTATTAAGAGCTGAAACCTTCTCATGCTTGTTTTGCATTATTTCAGATAACATCAAAGCACAGTACTGGGAAAAAACCTTCCCGAAAACCAAAATCCATCTTGAAATCCTTTATTCCAAAGAAGTTCTACAGAAAACAAGACCAAAAGCAAAAGATTCTCCCTCTGTCTCCCCAGCTTTTGCGCACCATATCCATACACCATTTGGAACCCAAAAAGTCGAACTCATCTAGTGCAAGCACCAGTAGTAGTACCAGTAGCAGTACAAGTGGTAGCTCTCATGGCAATGCTGACATAATGAAAAGTGATTCTTCTTCTAGAAATGAAAATGATTCTATTTTACCAAGACACCTAAATGTAATTCAAGGTATAAATTACTATTGATCCTTAGCTTGTGGTCTGGCATATATTGAATTCTTACATGCCTGCCCACCTGGTCTTGTATTATTGATCTCAAATTGAAGTGTAATTATTGGGTTTTTCTTCTAATCGTTGCTTGTTAACATTGGTATGGCATTACATTGATACTAGTAAATATGCAGAACACCACAACAATCAGGAAAGATATAGACTATTATTGAGGAATATGGATCAATTTGTTGCAATTGCAATAAAGCTTGAATTAGTTTGAATTAAGTTGTCAGTACTAAATTGTAATTCCTTTTTTTGTCAGAACAAGAACAATTTCATGATTTCGGTCCTACTTTCCATAAGACCACATCAATTTTTAGCCTCAATGAAGCAAGATATTGTTTGGACAGTGCATACTAGAATAAAACCGTCCAATATGGTGCTTTTAATTTGAGATTAAATTAATCACTAACGATATTCCTTTCATTCGCTCATTTCAGAGAAAAACATCAGCAAGTCGTCCTCACTACCATCCAGAAGACACCCTGACTTGAGTGACTTGGATACATTTCAAAATTTTGAAAGCAACCAAAATCGGCCTCAAGTCAACAAAAGTTTCAAGCGCATGATTACAATGGATAGTATGCTCCACAAAGTCCCATATGGACAAAAGCTACCAGAATATTCAAAATTCTCGACAAATTTAAATCTCTTCCGATCTGTTTCAGTCACCTATGACAGAGGGGGCTCACATCAGGTTATGAAAAGATCGAGGTCTCTTTCTGATTCAGTGGGTCGATATTCTCAGATTATGGAGTCTCTCTCCAGAGAAAGCTCACGGAAAACTACACAGACTGGTGCACGGCCGATGGCAGATGATTCCCTCAAAGAAGTTAACACAATAGCCACTGATAAATCACAAGGGAAGGACTCTAACTTGACTGCATCAGAAAGCTTGCCAATTGGTACTGAACTGACTAAAGATGGGCTGTTTGAAGCACAAAACATTACAGAAATTTCATTACAACCGACTGATACCATCTCAAGTGTGTCAGAAACTGTGGTAGATGAGGCCTTCAGCACATTGCCAGATGGGGCTGAATCTGTCCCAGGAGTATTTATGCAAGATATTGCAAAAGATGTTGGTTCCGGAAGTGAGACTTTGGAGAGTTGCAAGGATCTGAATTTTCTGAAAGAGAGAGAAAAATTTGTTGGTGTGCAAGATGAAGCAGGTCTACATATCAGTGATTATGAGATATTTCAAGAAAGCTCTGTGTCTGTTCTTGATTCTGAATTTTTGGATCATCCCATACCTGCAGAAATTCAGAACTTGGAAGGTTAGTTTCCTGAATTTATTTCAATTTTTCAATATTACTAGTTGTTCAGACTTTAACCTGTGCATTATCAATACTTTAAGGGTATTATTTGTAAACCCTTTTTATTGATTAAATTTTCTGTTGTTGGTGGCTTGCCAACATTCCTTGGGAAAAAAATATATATTTAGGGCTATTTACCAAAGTATTTTTCGATCAAGTCAAAAGTATAAGTAAGAATGGTCACATTTTTCCTACCGTTTCAATATGATTTACTGAATGCAGTAAACTATATTCTATACTCTTGTATGCAGATGGTATTTCAGGTGCAAACTATACAAGTGACCCCAATCTGAAGAATATTTCAGATGGTTCTAAAACTTTTGGCGAAAATACAGATCCTTTCCTTGCTGATTCTGATATTTTACCCTTGCAATTGGTTCAAGGGAATGAAGCTGATCTTGACAACTTGAAGGACCAATTTGAGAATTTTGGATTTGGTGATGGGGATTTCCTTGAAGTAATTAATTTTCTTCTGCAAGAAGTACACCAAGAAAACGAGAAAATACCTTTTGGTTATGATCTTACAAAATTTGATTATGATTTCCGGGGATTTGATTATGATGAAAACATGTCGCTTGATCAAAACATCTTATATGCCCTAACGCATGAAGTATTGCGTGAAAATCTTAAGAAGCATCTCAGGAATGGTACACTCGTATCATCTTACACCATGGTACCAAGATCAAATTCGTTGCAGAATGGTTTGATCAAGGATTTGTGGAAAAATCTTAATAGTTATCTTAATTCAGAAATTTATGTTAGTGGGAGGAATTTTATTGAGGGCATTATGACCAACAATTCTTTGCAAAATGATGGATGGTTGAATTATTCTATAGAGAAAGAACATTTAGTGGTGGAATTGGGAGATGAGATTTTTGATAGTATAATAGGTGAGCTAATTTGTGAGGCTTGCTAGTTTCTTTTATTGTATTTTTGGCTTTTTGCTTTCTTTTTTCTCATTCAAAGGAGACAACGAAGTGTCCATTAGCTATTTATTGTAATTATAGAGGAGAAAAAAATCCAGTAGTTGAGTGATTGTTTTGAGCTGTATATATTATGTAGCCGCATGTGCATGAAAGTGTATAACTTATTGTATTACTTGTACATGGAATAAGCAATAGAAAAGGTTTGTTCCGTTCCTTGAATTTCCTTGTACCTTTTGAAATGTTACTATTATGGTATATTGGTAAGGTTAACTTTTGCAGGTGGTACTAAGCTTTATTGTGATTAAAAAGTAAATTTAAATACATTGTAGCTGTTATTTGCTTTGGGTGAAGTTACCTTTATTTGTACCTTTTGAAACTGCCAATGCAAGAATGTAATTGCTTTAATTTGTGCATAAATGGAGTTTAATTTGTTCTTATTTCTTTTTTAAAAAAACAACTGAATTAGTCTTATTTTAAAAAGAATCCTTTCAACTCCATTTATGCAATGATGGAGTTGAAAGGATTCTTTTTAAAATCAGACTAATTCAGTTGATTTTTTAAAAAAGAAATAAGTACAATGATTTTACTTTCTTTCCGCCAGTCAGACAACGGTATGTTACTATGTTAGATTAGTAAAAAACAATTGCTAATTCGAATTAATTGTGTTTCAGCTCTAATTTAACAACCAAATGCAAAAAAAAGCAGTTGGAAATTCGGAATAGTGTGTTCCACTAACTCGTTAAAAAAATAGATTATCATGGTTCTGGTTATACCTAATTTCCTATTCATCTTCCAAACACTTTGGAGTTTGTAAGAGGGATTCCGTTTTAATTAGTTATACAGAACATAATTATTTTATATACTATCTTATATTGTTAATTTGTTATAATATATATTTTTTTTCCTTCCTAACATAATTCTTTTCTTCTCTCCGTTATTGTCTAGAGGAAACGAGCGATTAATTCTGAGCTCGGAATTATCAAAAAGATTTTTATTTTTTTTATGAATTATCAAAAAGATTTGTTTCACTAGAAATCGGCCCTTGGAAATTGTAATCGCATCTTAATTTACGGCTGCGGATCCAGAAAATTCTAGTTAGGCCCAAGGGCTCACATCCAATGATGCCAGATTGCAGATTGGCATTTGGCAGCCATCTTCTATTTACTTTTTGTTTTTCTTCTTCGACAAAAAAAAGTAAGCTTCTGTCGGTTCAGTTTAACTGTTTAAGTCGGCAATTGCGTTGAATTCGAAAATCGTACTAGACACTACAGAGATCCACGGACTGTAACGAGTGGTTAAAAAAAAAAAAACGGAGATAATGTAGGAGAGGTTTCCAATTTTTAGTTTGCAATAAATTCGCCTTCAAACTTTTAAATTGGACAATTGTTTATTGATCGGTGCTGAGGGTACAGGTCAAATTTAATCCTTAATTACCGATGCGAATTCGTTTGCTAAGTCAATGGATTCTGTCAAGTCTGGAACGGACTGTTCTGGATTAGGACGACCACTGGGGCGGACCGTTCCATGACTGGGACGGTCCGTTCCAATCCTGACAGAAACATGCAATATGCCATGTAATGCATCCTATCATACCAGTTTTCGAATTTTTCTAACTTTTACCCCCCCCCCTAAGCTTATCTACAGAACTGTCCCTAGTTCTGTGAGATGCAAGAAAGAAAAGAAAAGAGAGAAAAATAGAAAACTTACTGAACTTGGCTCAGTTGTGCGGTGGGAATTGAGGTGGCCCAAAGATGTGGCTGGCCAACCTAGCTAGCAGCTCATCATTCCGTGCATTCCTCTCGTCTTGCTGCTGCCTCCACTGCCTGTCCTCTTCTCTTGCACGGCGGTTCTCCTCTCTGGCTCGCCTGTTCTCCTCGTGTTCATGGTCAATGGAGGCTTGGATGTTCCACTGAGCTGTGTGGACATCCTGGAGGAGATCGAGATAGGCTGGGTTCCACCCGCCTTGCCACTGCCCATGCGGCGGGTCCTGCTGGTACGGTGGCTGCCAGAATGGATCTCCTTGCTGCTGCCACTGTTGCCGGTCATGACCAGCGTCTCCTGTTGCCTGGGCCTCGGCAGATGTGCCTGCCCCTGCTGCTCGGGCAGCAGCCTCCATCTCGGCTAATCGCCGCTGCAACTCCTCTTCCTCCAGGTTTATCATTTGTCCATCCTTGTCAACCAGCAGCCATGTTCGTTTGTTGTTGAGATCGATCGGCCTATTGAAAGGAAGAGGGAAACGGTACCGACCATAGATATACTGGTATTCGTTTCCGACCTGAGCAACCATCTGCATTTCAGCCAATTGTCTCATAGAGACCCGGTTTGGTCCTCCACTTCTTTGCATAGGCGACAGTGCCAAGTCATAGTGCTGGATCAAGTAGTTGACATACCCACCAATAGTAATCTGTCCCTTGCCTGATCGCTGGTTGTTGGCTTGCTTTTCAAAATGCTTCATCATGAGATAGGCGAGGTTGAGCTTTGCATCTCCTTTTGGATGGAAGATCTGGTTGAGGATGGCCTGTTCACCCCTCGTCAATTTTACCCCCGACTCACCCTTGGCAAAGATGGTGAGCGAGAGCATTCGCTGGATGAATCGGATGGTAGGGTGTTGAATGTGAGATGAGCGGCGTTCGTTGACTGCTTTTTGGTGCTCTAGAGAGATCTCCTCCCACAGGTCAGTCTCAAAAAATTCGTCCGTTATCGTGCCATTCTCCAAACCAAAAATTCCGGCGAATTGGGATTCAGTGCACACATACTTCTTTCCTTCAACCCTGAATGTGATTTGCCATTCATCGTTCTTGTGAAACAGATCCAGGGAGCACAGAAACTCCATAGTGAGGGCAGTGTATGCGTCTGAACGGATTGTCCAGAATTTTGGGTCAAATCCGATTGCCTTGGTCAGCCGATAGAAATCTTCTTTGATGCCCAGTTTGTCTAACACCTGCAAGTCAATTGATCGGGTGTTTTCGAATTTTTTGTGTATGAGATTTCTATACCGTTGTTTTGCAGTTTTGCCCTTGAGAGGTAGGTTGACATTGGCTAACTCAATGCTAGCAGTTCGTGCTGGCCGGGTTTGTGTCTCGGGGACAAGATCCTCGGCCTCCTTCTCTGCTTGTTGGACCTCTTCTGTGTAGTCTGAATCAGCCCTTTCCTCTGCTGTCTCACCCTGTCCTTCTGGTTCTGGGTCTGAAGCAACCTCCAGTTGGGACCAGTCGATTCCTTCTGCATCTATCTGTCTCCTTGGCATGTATGGAATGATCTCAGTGTCGGGGGGTGGATAGTCGACAGTATAGGGCGTTGTGATAGGCAGTGAATGCTCGGGAGTTGTGATGAAGTCTTCTGGTCGGAGTGGTAATTTGTCCAGTGGTGGTATTGGATGAGATTCTTTGGTTGGCCACGGAATGTTCCAGTCAGCAGGGTGTGTGGATTCTTTGGTCTGGCCTGGTTTCTTTGGTTTGCTGCGAAAGAACTTGGAGAGTTTGTCGCCTAATGAACCAGAAGATGAACTGCTAGACATGGGACGGGTTGTTTGAGGCTTGGAACGGAGTGGTTTGGTTGGGACGGGCTTGTTTTAGTTTAGGTTGAGATTGGGGCGGACCGTTCCAAAATTAGGGCGATCCGTTCCAATCTAGGTTTGGGTGAAAATGGTGAAGTTTCGCCGGGTTTTCGAGTTTGGCCGGAATTTGGTGTTGACTGTGGGTCTATGGTTGAGTGTTGTACAGGGAATGAAATTAAGGAAAGAGAAGGGATTGATTTACCGTAATTCCTGCTGTGGTCGAGTGCAGTGGGGCGGAGGTGGTGGTGACGGCGAATTCCGGCGAACTGGGTGAGGCGGACTAGCAAGGAGAGTAGAGGGGAGTGAGGAGAGTTGAGAGGCGGCGAGAAATAGTATTGATCTTCGTCGGATTGGTTGATGGCAGAGAGAGAGAAAAAGAGAAACTGAGGGAGAGAGGGACGGGGTTTAATAGGAATGGAGTTTGAAACGGTTAGTTTGGAGGAGAGGGAGTGGGGGACGGGTCAGTTACGCGGGTTAGGCGGTTATCGGGTTGGTTTTGAGTAGTGGGTAGTTTATTGGGTTTGTCCCAGGATCCACTGTCAGTTTTAAAATGGCACGGACCGTTCCAATTTTGGGACGGACCGTTCCATCCTAGGTTTGTCGTCCGTTCTGCATGCGTCGTCCTAGCCTTGGACCTGTGCGTCCTGGTGTTGGGGCGGACCGTTCTGAGTATGGGACGGTCCGTTCCAATCCTGAAAAACCCTGAAATTAAACAAGTTAAACACAGACTAAGCCAAGTATTTATCCTACTCCTAATTTTTATGATTTCATGGTTTTTTTTTTTTTTTTTTTTTTTTTTTTTAAAGAACACAGAAAGAAAAATCCTAATTAATTTTTGAACCCTTGGGTTGCCTCCCAAGCAGCGCTTGTTTAAGGTCTCGAGCTTGACCCCGTATGGCTACGTCTCTATGGTTGAGGGGTTCTCCAGAAATCGAACTTCCCCTCCTTGTTCTTGTGTGGTCTGACTGATGTAGAGTTTAAGGCGTTGGCCATTAACTCTGAAAGTCTCAGATCCTTCTTTCCAAATATCTACTGCTCCGAATGGGTAGACCTTCTTTACCTCATAAGGACCCGTCCATCGGGACCTTAGTTTGCCAGGAAACAATCTTAGTCGAGAGTTAAACAACAACACTAAATCCCCCTCTTCAAAACTTCGCCTTTGGATATGCTTATCATGCCATTTCTTAGTTCTCTCCTTGTACATCTTAGCATTATCATAGGCGTTCAGTCTGATCTCTTCTAGCTCATGCAAGTCCAGCACTCTTTGTTCTCCTGCTGATTTGTACTCCAAATTGAGTGCTCTGGTCGCCCAATATGCCTTGTGTTCGATCTCAACAGGCAGATGACACGCCTTTCCATACACCAGCTTGAATGGGCTCATTCCTATTGGAGTTTTAAATGCGGTTCGATATGCCCATAATGCATCATCCAACTTCAGTGCCCAATCCTTCCTTGTGCTTCCAACGGTTTTCTGCAGAATGTTCTTTATTTCTCTATTAGATACCTCGACCTGTCCACTTGTTTGAGGGTGGTACGGTGTTGCCACCTTGTGCTTCACTCCATACTTCTTCAGTAAATTGTCAAACTGTTTGTTGATGAAGTGTTTACCCCCGTCACTGATGACAGCTCTCGGAATTCCAAACCGAGGAAAGATTATCTTAGTGAACAGTTTCTTGACTGTGGCTGAATCGGCATGCTTGCTCGGAACAGCTTCAACCCATTTAGATACGTAGTCTACTGCAACAAGAATATATTCATACCCGCACGAAGACGGAAAGGGTCCCATGAAGTCAATCCCCCACAAATCAAAAATCTCAACCTCTAGAATCGGGTTCATTGGCATCTCTTGTCTGCTGGATATATTACCCATTCTTTGGCACTGATCACAAGCCAAAACAAACTCCCTTGAATCCTTGAAAATAGATGGCCAGAAGAAACCTGATTGAAGGACTTTGGCTGCGGTTTTCGAGGTTGAGGCGTGGCCACCATAGGCGGATGAATGGCACTGATGAAGGATCTGCTGCACCTCCTCCCTTGGTATGCATCTCCGAAAGATTCCGTCAACTCCCAGTTTCCACAAGAATGGGTCCTCCCAGAAGTAGTATTTTGCGTCAGCTAGGAACCTCTTCTTTTGCTGAGAAGACATTTTATAGGGTAGAACTTTGCTGGCCAAGAAGTTCGCGAAGTCAGCATACCATGGAACTCCTTGGATTGGGGCGGACCGTCCTAGGCTGGGGCGGTCCGTTCTAACAGGCCGTTCTGGCTCAGACTGGGCCGTTCTGTTGGCTGCTTCGGCGTTGTCTGGGGCTGGGACGGGCCGTTCCAGGCAGGGGCGGTCCGTTCCAGACTGGATCGCCAGCAGATGTTCGTCTGGAAATGAGTCGTTGATCGGTATGGTTTCTGCTCCTTGTTCCTCCACCTTCAATCTAGACAAATAATCAGCCACACTATTTTCTGTACCTTTCTTGTCGCGTATTTCGAGGTCGAATTCTTGCAACAAGAGGACCCATCGAATGAGTCGTGGCTTGGCATCTTTCTTGGATAGGAGGTATTTGAGTGCCGAATGATCGGTATAGACTATGACTTTCGAACCAACCAGGTATGACCTGAATTTGTCTAAGGCATAGACTACTGCCAGAAACTCCTTTTCGGTTGTGGTGTAGTTGACTTGCGCCTCATCCAGCACCTTGCTAGCGTAATAGATTGCATAGGACTTCTTGTCTTTCCGCTGTCCTAGCACTGCACCGACTGCGTAATCACTAGCATCACACATCAATTCGAATGGCTGATCCCAATTTGGAGGTTGCAAGATAGGGGCTGTCACAAGCGCTTCCTTCAACCTATTGAAAGCATCAACACAATTTTTATCAAACAGAAATTCAGCATCCTTCATTGTTAAATTGGTTAATGGCTTAGCAATTTTAGAGAAATCTTTAATAAAGCGCCGGTAAAAGCCTGCATGCCCAAGAAAACTCCGCACGTCCTTCACGCAAGTGGGCAGAGCCAGCTTCTCGATTACTTCCACCTTTGCCTGATCCACCATGATCCCTTGTTCTGAAATTATGTGTCCTAAAACAACTCCTTCTTGCACCATAAAATGGCATTTCTCCCAATTCAATACAAGGTTGACTTCCTCACATCGCTGCAAAATCTTTGACAAGTTAGCTAGACAATGATCAAAAGACGTACCATACACCGAAAAATCATCCATGAAAACTTCCATGTCTTTTTCGATAAAATCAGAAAATATTGCCATCATAGCTCTTTGGAATGTTGCTGGTGCATTACACAAACCAAATGGCATCCTACGGTATGCATAAGTTCCATATGGACATGTAAAGGTTGTTTTCTCTTGGTCAAGTGGGTGGATCGGTATTTGGAAGAAACCTGAATAACCATCTAAATAACAAAAGAAAGAATGCTTAGCCAGTCGTTCGAGTAATTGGTCAACAAAGGGCAGAGGAAAGTGGTCCTTTCGTGTTGAAGCGTTCAGCTTGCGGTAGTCCACACACATCCTCCATCCAGTGACAATCCTTGTCTGGATCAGCTGGCCTTCATTATTCTTTATCACTGTTGTACCTCCCTTCTTCGGAACAACATGAATGGGGCTGACCCATTTACTGTCCGAAATCGGGTAGATGATTCTAGATTCCAGAAGTTTCTGCACCTCCTTCTTCACGACTTCGCTCATGTTAGGGTTGAGCCTCCTTTGATGTTCAACTGTTGGTTTTGAATCTTCTTCAAGCAGGATTCGATGGGTGCATATGGAGGGATCAATACCCTTGAGATCTTCGATAGAATAGCCAATTGCCTTGCGGTGAGCCCTCAGTTCCTTTAGTAATTTCTCAGTTTGATCCAAGTCGAGTTTGGCATTGATAATGACAGGAAAGGTTTGGTCGGGGCCTAGGAATTCGTACCTGAGGCTCTCTGGTAAGGTCTTAAGTTCCGGTTTACCTTTCTCTGGCTGGCAGCTGGTACGGTCCGTTTCAGGATGGATGGGGCCGTTCTGATCTGAATCGAGGCTGAAGATCTGGTCGATTTCAGCCGCTGATCGGAGCTGCATGCTGACTTGGTCCGCCTGGATCTGTGGCGGGCTACTCCGGCTTTCTCTGGCAGCCAAGTATTCAACGGTTTGCAAAATTTCGTTGAATATCAAGTCTGCCTCCTCCTCTTCAGGTGTGGCTGAGAAGGAATGATACGCTTGCACAATCCGATTGTTAAACGTCTCCTCTACCATGGCTTCTAGGGACTCGGCCATAAAAATCGAGTCCACTTGGTCAGGCATGCGCATCGCTTTTTCCACATCAAACTCAACCTGCTCATCTCCAACCTCTAATTTCATTTTACCGGTTCTGCAGTTGATGAACACACCGGCTGTGGTGAGGAAAGGTCTGCCCAGTATAATCGGGACTTCAGGGTCTTCCTCCATGTCAACAACCACAAAATCACATGGAACGAAAATGTCTCCAACTTGAATTGGCACGTCTTTCACCTCTCCCAGTGGCAGTCTTATTGAATTATCGGCAAGTCTCAGAACCACAGGAGTTGGCTCTAGTTCTCTTTTGCCAATTTGATTGAAGATAGTTTCTGGAATCAGACTGACGCTTGCTCCGATGTCCAGCAATGCTCTCTTCATACCTAAATCACCAACTTTACAAGGAATAGTAAACCTACCTGGATCCTTCATCTTCGGTGGCATCTTCTTGGTGTTAGGTGGGTCGGGATCTCCCGACAAGGCCATAACGCTGCTCAATTCCAGGTTCTTCTTGTTGGACAAGAGGTCTTTGAGAAACTTGGCGTAGGATGGCATTTTTGATAAGAGGTCTGTGAAGGGAATAGTGATCTTCATCTGTCTCAGAATATCCAAGAATTTTCCGTATTTCCTGTCTTTCTTAGCTTGGGCCAGTCTCTGTGGATATGGGACCTCGATCGGAAGATCGTTCGGCATCGGAGGTGGGCAAGCGAAAACTTTCTCAACCCTCGGCAGAGTTGGGGCGGACCGTTCTGAGTTAGGGCGGTCCGTTCCATATTCTTGACCAGGTTCAGGTTGGATCGGTCCAGGAGAATCTACCTGCTGGGCGTCTGGGACGGTCCGTTCCATCCGTCCGTTCCGACTCAGGCTGGTTCGTTCCAGCTGAGTTCGACTGCAAATCCTTGGGCATCTCGGGGTCATCGTAACTGGTCCCACTCCTTAGTCTGTGCGTGACGCTTTTGCACTCTTCTCTGGGATTGGTTTCAGGCTGGCTTGGGAACATGCCCGGCTTGGTCAGTGCCCCCGAGTTGGCTTGATCATTCCCTTGGTTGAGCTTGCTTATGAGTAGGCCTAAGTCTTCTCTCAGCAATTTGATCTCGTCATGGACTGAGTGATTGAATATCCCTTGGTTTTGCATGAATTTCTCCACCGTTCGCTGAGAGAGCCCGCTCTGGGCATGGTTGCTGGTATTGGAGTTTGATGTCTGACCAGTCTGTCCAGGGTTGGCACATCCGTTGGGGTTGCTGTACGAGAGTCCCGGATGGTTCCGTTTGTCGCGATATGAGTAGTTATTGCTTGGAAAGAAGGAGGGAGGAGCGATGATGGCATTGACCTCTTCAGACTTGTCCTCCCTAGCTACCAAGTGACAAGACTTGGCTGTATGGCCTTCCTCTTCACAGAACTGACATCGGGCGACAGATTCGGAGGATTTGGAAGATTTTGCACTTATGTTCTTCAGCATGACTGTCAGGGAATCAAGTTGAGACTGGAGGTGAGTGGAATTGTCTACTTCTAGCAGGCCTCCTTTCTTTCTAGAGCGCACCGACCAGTTCGTTTGAGATTGCGCCATGCTTTCAATCAGGGCCTTTGCGTCTCTGCATCCTATCTCCAGAAAAGCACCACCTGCAGTTGAATTAATATTCTGACGAGTAATGTCATCCAAACCATCATAAAAACTAACGATTAATCTACTATCAGGTACATCATGATGTGGACACATTCTTTGCAGGTCTTTAAACCGTTCCCATGATTCGAACAGGTTTTCATCCTGGTCCTGCTGAAAGGTTAACAATTCCCTAACTAGTTTGGTTGTTTTCACCCTAGGGTAAAACCTATCCAAAAAGGATTTGGTCAAATCGTTCCAAGTCTCGAAAGGTCGGTCATTAAAACTATTCAACCAATCTTCAGCTTTGTCCCTAAGAGAAAAAGGAAAAAGAGTTAGGCGAATTATATCCGGATCGACTTCTTCAGGAACCAAGGTTGTGCAATTTCGCAGAAAAGATTGTAGATGCCTGTTGGCATCTTCATGAGGGGCGCCTGCGAAGGTGTTTTCCTTGATCAGAGAAACGAGGCCAGGATTGTAGAAGAAATCCCTGGTCCTCTCGGCTTTCGGTGGCTTGACTCCGAGTCGGATGTTGTTTGCGGTTGGGGCTCCTATCTCCCTCAAAGGTCGAGTTGCCTCAGCCTCCTTGGCAGCTTCAAGGGCCTCTCGCAATGCACGCTCGAGTTCTGTCTCGTTGTTGTTGTCTCCGTTTCCATTCACGTTATCTCCCATTGTTTCTGAGTCGGTTGATGCAGTTGAGGTGGTTCGTCCTAATGTAAAGCGAGGTGTCGTGAGTTGCGAGAAAGGTGGCTGCGCCCCAAAAAGATTCCTACGGGTTCGTTGGTAGAAAAGGCGAAAGGGCGGAACCAGTGAGCTGTCACCTTGCCTCTCGGTCTGCTCAACTGTTTCTGGAACTTGCCGTTGCAAAACCGCACGGTTTGGTCCAGATGAGGAAGAGCTAGCCTGAGAGGGGTTCTTTTCTCCTTTTCTTGGGTGTCGAAAGTTGTAGTTGCAAGTGCTGTTGGTAGTCTTCTTCTTTCCAGCCAGCGCGAGTTCCTGCAGTTTCCAAAAACCAAGAAAAAGTGAAGAGAAATAGAGAGAATTTAATCTAATTTGAAAACTAAACTTAGATAAAGGCACCGTCCCCGGCAACGGCGCCAAAAATTTGATCGGTGCTGAGGGTACAGGTCAAATTTAATCCTTAATTACCGATGCGAATTCGTTTGCAGTACAGTTTAAGGGTCGAATCTCGGGGACGGAATATTCTGTTTCTAAGTTTCAGTTTAAACAATTCAAACTAAATTCTGGTTTTAATATAAATCAATAAGTTTCAACAGTTCTAAAATAAAGAATAATAAGGTAAAGTTCAATTCCTAAATCGCCAAATTCTAAATCAAACAGAAGATAATCTAATTGATGAAAACTAGGGGTTCAGATCCTCAAACAATTCTCTAAATGTCAAAGTTGGAACGGTCCGTTCCATGTCTGGAACGGTCCGTTCTGGACTCTGTCAGTCGATCGGAACAGGCCGTTCTAGGCCAGACTCCCCCTTTCGGGCGGTCCGTTCTGACCTTGGAACGGTCCGTTCCGATTGACTGATACTTGTTTTGTCATGATTTTTAATTATTAATTAAATGTTTTTATGCGAGATAAGACTATACTTAACCTATAGACTTGTACTCTAACTCCCGTTCAGGTCAAGCTATAAAGTTTGATTGTTTAACTCCTAGAACGCCTAAATTTCAACTTCCGTTTCTTGGTTTAGTTGTTCTAGTCTACTTCTCGGGTCTTGGTACACTTTTAATCTTCCGATCTCAAGTTAAACCCTAATTAATTAAGGTCTGGTTTAATCCTTCCGGATATCGCCTACCAAACAGTATAATTACTAAGTTAACGTTGCTGTGATTGACTTTAATCCTAACAGCTAAACAAGGCCTTGGTTTAACGAGGCAATCAGATCAAACAGAAACAAACTTAGCAAATAAATAGCAAATAAAAGCACAAGAAGCAGAACATAACTTAATTTAACTAATAATTAAAGATTCAATCTAAAACAAGCAACTAAAGAAAGGTTCTCAGATCATAGCCCCTAAAACTATTCTACTCTAACAAATCCATGCAAGAACAAGCAGGTTTCATCAAATACAAAGACATAGAAAGAGAAAAATCAAGTTTACAACAAGTTGCGCTTGAAAACTCCACGTTTCTGTGCTCTGTCCTGTCTGGGGCGGACCGTCCTGGCTCTGGAACGGGCAGTTCCAGATGCAGTTGGTCGTCTCGGCAGGCTGTCTCCTTTTCTGAGTTGGAAAGAGGCTAAAACCTAGAATTTCGAACTTAGCCTTTGCTGGGGACAGGACAGAGCTTTTTATAAGGCATTAGTGGCTTCAGAACGTGGGAGGAGTGCTTCTGGAAGGTCGGCAAATAGAGGAAACCGACTCGACAAACTTGGACTTCTATTTTTAGCAATTCTGGAATAGCTGGAACGGCCCGTTCTGAGTCTGGGGCGGACCGTTCCAACCTGGTCTCGTGCAGTCCGTCTGAAATCTGGCTGAGTCCGCCTGGACTTGGTTCCTCTGGTCAGGACGGACCGTCCTGCTGTCCGGGCGGTCCGTTCCCACTGTCTGAGCACCTCCTTTTGTTGTTTTCTCTGTTTTCCATGCCAATAATTGCTGATCCTGCAAAATTAACTTGCCGGGCTACGGCTGGACCTTTCTACAACCTAAATTAGCAGAAAATGACTAAAACACAGTCTTTTGAACTTATTTTTAGGGCTTAATCTGGTTGGAAAATGAGTATGGAAACCATACATCATTTATGTAATTCGTGACAATAAATTTATTAAAAGTTTACTCATCATTATGTGCTTGATTTTGAATAAAATGGCCTGAATATTCTCAATTGTTCCTAATATATATTTTAAATATTAATGATTGATTGATTATGGGCTTTTAATTCGTTAGAAATGTAATAGCTTTTTTTCCCCCCATCAAGTATCGACAATTGTATTAGAACTTACAATCCATGAAGTATGTGCCTTTTTCATTTTTATATTATTATTTTATATCTTTATGTTAATTTGAAGGAATATATAATAAAATACAAAAATGGAAAAATATTTTATTAATAAAAATAATAAATTTGTATTAATTCAAAATCAATAACCAAATTATCTAGCACTAAAGTTCACAAAATATTTAAATAAAAATCATTTATCAAGGCGATTAAGTTGATTTTATGTCAGAAAATTAATTTAGTTAGGTTAGATTGGCGATTCGGGTGTCAATGTGTCATGAATTAAAAATATTGGGAAGATCTTGTAAAGCTAGAAGTTCAGAAACATATTCGTCACAAATTAAAAGTTTGAGTATGTTATAGCACTGCCAAAAAAAGAAAAAAATAATAATATAGATAATAGTTACCATGGCTGTCCTTTTTTTTGGACGGGAAAAGATTGCATGATTTTTTTGTCTTTTTAATCTGGCAGGACGTTACTTAACCTTGGTGAATTTTCACAATTTTTTCGAGTAATCATTTTTTATTATTAAAAGAAAGTAATTATTTTTTGCATTGTGATAGCTTGATTTTGACACATCATTCCCAAGTCACCAGATTAAATCTATAATTAATTAAATTATTCATTATAATTTTCAAAATCTATAAATTGACAGTGTGCTAGTCGATCTGTCGATGTTAGCATGGAAATTGCTCTACCCTACCAATATGCTTGTTCATGTTCGTAAAAAAAAAAAAAAAAGATGAAATTCTGGTAAAAAGTTCACTGCATTGTAGGAGAAGCAAATTAAGCCTCATAACATAAGCACTCCGCTAATTCTTCCACAGAGATTGTGACGGACCGACTTTATTTGTACTAGTTCTATTCTCGCGCGTTGCGCGATGCATTCCTATCTAAATATGCGGCAAAACAATTTCCTAATGAGCGTGGACATGTTATGGATGACATAAATACAGTTGCATATATACTTTGTTAAATTGTAAAATATTACGTTAATCAAATGTATGATTATTGTTAACAAATGATGCCCAACAGAAAAGAACGAACTCACTTCCGATTAGAGAACACATTGATTCATACAAGTAGCACAATGCTTTGATCTCGCTGGCCTGACAATCTGACAAATTTATATCATCAGTAAATTCTGAAAAAATTTATCTATTCATTATTCACAGAGAAGAGATGGAGAGAGAGAGAACCTTGCATGTTATACATAGCTAGGACCAGTTCCCAGCTAGAAGAGCTGGATTCTCTAGTTCGGTCTTTAACAATGGTTCCTAAAACATGCTAAATTTCAATTGGTCAAATTAAGTTAATAAGTTGCACTTTCTCTTTTCAATTCATTGAGCTAGGAAACTCACATCATCTCTTATGCTTTGTGTATCTCGTGTATTCATTTTAATAAATCCTGGATCTTTCTTGTATCGACACAAATAAAAAAGTCAGCTAATTACATACATTGAAAAAATAAATTTTTGCTTGGTGCTGGTATGTAGGTTCTCAATGATTTCTTGTCTGATTCTTATCTAATTGAATTTCACGGTGGTTTCAGTAGTTAACAACAATACCAGCATACACTGCAGTGGCATATACACTGCTGCTGTAAACGTAGGACAATGATGTAACTCATAAGCAATACCTGCTACACTTGTAAAACATGACTAAAGCAGCAGTTGCAAGGAAAACCCCTGACCAAGAAAATAGGCCAAAGAAAGGCATCTAAATCAAAGTGTAGATTGTAGAGGCCTTCATCAAAGAAAATCAAAAAGTGAGGATAGTCCTGTAAGGTATATGCTTAAATTCAATACTTCAGCAATTCTAATTTAATGGTAAGTTATACAACTTCAGTACATATTTGCTATCTCATTCTCATCTAATAATTTACGTATTAAGCAAAATCTAAGAAAGATAGCCTAAAATAGACACAGAAAAACTCAAGAAAAAAAAAAGAAGAATAACCTGTCGACATAGAGAAAGAGGATAACCGATCGAGAAGATCTTTGAGGTCTGACGAATTCGAGACAAAAGGGAGGAGGACACAGTCAGCCACCAGAACCTCTGCACGCTCGCTCGCTCTCCCAAACAAACAAAAATGATCGATAGCATCAGTGAGCACACACAATAAAACCTCCTATTAGTCCTAACAATATGAAACAAACCTATTTTAAGTATATTAGTTTCAACAATCAAGAGTTTTGAAATATTCAATTATAACAGGAAAATAGTTTATCAACATAAATTTTAATTTCTCAAGGACCACCAGATAGTATAAGTATCTTCTTGCATATATCTTGTGCGAGATAGCAGCACCTAAAGTCATAGTATGAAATTAACAACAAAACATATAAATCTGAAAATTTTATATTTTAACACGCCTAACATAACACATATTGATGGTAAAATAAAATAAAAGAGGTAGGTAATCAAGCACGCACTGTAGAGAGAAAGCTAGGTTGCTAGAAGTAAGACGCAAAAGGAGATGAGTCCCAAATATGTAGGATATTCAAGATTGTACCCACCACTAACCCAAACTCGATGAGAATCTTGTCATATCTTAATTTTATTTTCCTTGCCTGTGCAATTTTTTAATTAACTAACAAAAGCATATTGGTAAATATAAAATATAATTCAAGCACTTTAGAAACCACCAAAGGACCTATTAATTATTTTCAGCATTTATATCGCACGATCTGGAATCAACCAATTCTGTGAAAAGAAATCAGCAATGAAATATGAAATTTTTGCACAGAGGATATTCCTCAACAAATCCAACGGAATTTTTTTAAAACTTCATAAAGGACCTTTTTAACAAACTCACCATAGGAATTTTGAATCGCCTTTTTAACAAATTCAAACAGGTATAGCAGCTTTTCTGAATGCTAGGATGAGATTATGCTGGCTTCGTTGGTCAGCTCCAAGTATGAATCTATTTTTTCTGATGAAGATATGCCTATAGAATTTATTAAAAAATTCAACAGAATCACAAATTAATTAAACAACCTAACTAAACAAAACTGATTCAGTGCAAAACATTGTACCTGGAAACCTATGTTTTATACCTGCAGACTGGATTTTATTGCCTCTCTTCCTGTTCCAGTACTGTCATTTCTAGTCATTGTCATAAATCCTCTACAATATGTCTCGTCCTATAAATAAGAAATTCAAAAACATTAGTCTAAACATGTTATACAGCCCAAGTAACAGTTAGCCATGCCAAAATATTAAATATAGACTGAGGCAACAATCTAATTTAGTAGGTACAGAAATTAACTGAAAACACCATCAACGATGTCTAATTAAAAACACCACTGACTGAAAACTTGAAAATTTCACAACAGGATAATTTGGGTACTTGTTCCCTGCCATTAGTTAGATATCGGTTTCAATGGTTAGATATCGATTTCCGGCACTCCCACTGTTATCAATGCCAAATGTACTGATTTCAATGGTTTATCCACATATTAGACACTGTAAACAACAAATAGAAAGAAAATCACTAAATTAATGGAATTGACCTCAGTGAAGCCGTCCAAATTTTCTAATCATATATGCGTCTGTAGCTAAGAGCTCTATTTGGCCGAGAAAGAGGAACAATTGCTGAATTGCTCGCTTTAAAAAAGAGAGAATGGCTGAATCGCTCGCTTTAAAAAAGAGAGAATGGGTGTGAGAAGAAAAGAGAGGCTACAATATGGAGCTCAATCAAATCGTAAAACAAAAGAAGAAATTGAATGAGTTACTGCTACCTTTTTTGTTTTGTTGATTGATATCATTTCGTTGATTGGCAGTGGAATCACCAACACCAGTTTGTCCTCGGAAAGCTTAGTTATGCCTAGAGTCATCATGCTCATTCTGTGCCTAGAGCCTCCTTCTATGCCTAGAGTCATCATGCTCCTTCTGAGTCATCATTCTCCTTTACTAAACCTAGGTGATCAATCGCTCTCGAAGCTTAGAAAAGTTCTCCATTCAAAAGGTAAGGCTGATAAATCTGGCCCAAATCCAAACATCTAAGAAAGAAGGGAGGCTTAGGAGCTAGGGTTCAGGCGAAGGGCGGGAAGAGAGAGGCGTGGCTGAGCAGCGCTCTCCTGCGGTTGTGTCATTTCCCTTCCTTCTAGGGTTAGTAAAGGAGAACGGATGGATTGATCACCTAGGTTTCTAATCCGGAGCTTCGAGAGTGATCGAGAACTATTCAGATCGATTATTTGGGTGGATGGCCTGAGCGTTTGAGAGAGGCAAAAGCTATTTCTGGTGATCGATCGGAGAAACCAAAAAAGAAAGAAAAGGGAGAGATGATGGAGAGGCGTGAGGTAAAGGGGAGCCATCCACTGATCGACAACGCACAAAAAGAAAAGTGGAAGAGCAGGTGAGGTAAAGCGGAGGAATGGACAGTTGTACTGAAGAAGCGCACGGCGACAGGGAAAAAAGGAAAAACACTCCCAGCACGGATCGAACGGCCAATACGAAGAGGCGCAAATGAATGGGCAGGATGAAGGAACTGTGCTATCTACAGTTCCCACGTGCAAGTCACGCTGGACAAAATTTATATACTAGCTAGGGTGTGTTTGGATGGAGGCCGAATAAGAATAAGAATAAGAAATTTTTAGAATCGCGTGCCAATCTTTATTCTTATTCTAATACCATAGTTTTGTTAGTATAAGAATAAGGGCCCAAATTCCTTATTCTTGTGTTGTTTGGGTTGCACAAGAATAAGAAATTTGGAGCTTATTCTTATTCAAGCCTTATTCTACTCCATCCAAACACACCCTAGCTAATGAATTAAAAGTTCAACGACTTGATAATTGAGATGGACAAATCAAATTTAGTGCCCGATTTGAATGTCCCTTTCCTATTTGATTATGATCGTGCTAGCTAAATATCTAGAGTGTAATAAACTATAGAAAAACCAAATTAAAAATTTTATTTATATTCCCTTTTTTTTTTTCTTCTTACAATAAAACATATCATGGCGTGATGAAGAATATTTCAATGATTGATCTCCAAGTCGCATTGATGAACTCTGTTTTCTTTTTTTTCCATTTTTTAGTCTCGCAAGAAAATTTATGAATCAATCAATTCTCTCTTTTTTTTCAAGTTAAATTAAAATAAATAATTAAATATAGTATCACAAATATGGTAGTAAAACTAAAATCATATGTAAATTCTTGTGTTCTTTTTATTAAACAAAAAAAAAGTACATATGGGACAATTACTCTGTAACTTGTTATTGCCTCGCAAAAAATAAAAAGATTATTATTTGAATATAAGATCCACTCCATCTGGGAGAACACGGACCGCTAGAAAGTAGAAACTATTGCAAAATCAGTACATCTCAAATTTCAGGGCATAATATTTTACAACTTCACACATCTTAAATTCTTAATTAAAAAATAAAAAATAATAAGAATGACTGATTGAGCAAGTTAAAGGTGTAAAATTTGGTTACACTTAGTAGCGCTCGATAAAACAAATTTTTTTATCTTATGCATAAAGGTCAAAGGATGAAACTTGCTATGATATCTGACAATGACCTCGGCTTGTGGCCACAACCTTTAGCACTAGCCACAGACCTCAACTCGTGGCACATTATGCTACAAGTCTAACCATATCCTGTTCAACAATAAGTGCCAAACAGAATTCCTTGTCTTCTTTGAAACGTCATCATTGGTAATTGATAATTGATCTTTACTGTTTATTTTATTTTTGAATGCACTGATCGAAAAAATTCAATTTGAAACGTCATGAATCATGATTGATTGTTGATCTCTAGTTCTCTACTGATTGGTTTTTTGCCTCAAAATGTACTGACAGAAATTTCGCCATATAAATCTTCGATTTGCTACCTATCAATTTTTTTTCTTTAGTCAATGAGTTGGAAAACGATATTTGAAATTAAAAAATGTCAAACTTTGTATGTGAGCTATATTTAGAATATTCTGGAAATATTTTTTATAATTTTATTTATTTTTTTTGTTTTGGATAAGAACAAAATATCATTCTTGGACGATTTAGAATCCTCTAGTTCAATTCACTACCTGAAATAAAGAGGGTCTGTAACGGTTAATAAATTGAAATAGTAACGGTTATGGCTCCGTCACTATAGCCCCCCGTTACGAAACTTTATAATAACCGTTACAAGCAGGCTAGGGTTTCATAACGGTTCTTATAAAATAACCGTTACAAAAAACATAAAAAAACAATGAATTTTATTTCTCTCTAAACAACGTAACAAAAAATTAACACATAACACTTTTAGCAAAGTTTAACATGTAGATCATATTTAACGACTTGACTTAACTTCACAAGCTTCAAAAAATTGAAAATTAAGGTGATGTACCAGTAATTTTTTTATCTTACAAAATATCGTAGCACAATCTTAGTCAATAACATAACCGATCACTAAAAAGAAATATTTTCTGATGTGTGAAGTTGTAAGAAATCATAAATTAAATGTTAAGAAGTTTTCCATCAATGTACAATAGACTAATTTTTAAGGTCACTCACAACAATGATATCTCGGACAAAATTATATCTCTTTTCTGATTTTGACATATTTGTTGTCTATATGTAAAACCTTTTATGGATGTGGAAAATGACATAACTGCAATGTTAATGTTTCTTTTTTTAAAAAAAAAATGTTGTGGTGAATTATCCCCAATATACTCAATATTCAAAAAAAAAATTAATGTAATGAATTAAAAGGTCCATCCATCGACTTTTTTTTTTATATCTATTTCGTGTAAAACAAAGTTCAGTAAATTAATAGAATATAATATCCTTGAATCTAATACCGTGATTGAGCTATCAAGTAAGAAAATTAGATTAGTTTATTACAACGCTTTATTTCAAATAACCTACAACAATTGCAGATAGAAAGAGGGAAAAAAGTTCAAAAAAAAGAGATAGATATATAATATAAATAAATCTATTAGGACTGTTATAATTACGGTAATACAATAACCATGACATGCAATGCGGTATATTTTGTTCGTACATAACTATGACATTAACATAAATTATGTTATATAAAAAGAAGAGTAAAGTTCCGCTACCAACATTTTTGTTGCCCCCAAATGCCAACATTTTACTATTTAGTTAATTTTTTAAATTTAAAAATTCAAACGTTAAATCCAAACCGTTGATCTTATTTAATTTATCGAGCGATGAGTTTTCATATAAGTTTTGAAAATTTTTGAGTTTATTTGATACTCGATCAAAGGCTAAAACATGAACGTATTAGAACGAATCTATCATAGTTAACAAGGTTCGTTTGTTTTTCTATCTCTTGATCGAGTATCAAATAAACTCCAAAATTTACAAAACTTATATGAAAATGCATCACTCATTAAACTAAATATAATCAACGGTATGAATTTAACATTTAATTTTTAAAATTTTAAAAAATAAATCAATAGTAAAATATTGGCATTTAGGGGCAATCAAAATATTAGTAGTGGAACCTTTCTCTAAAAAGAAAGTCACATAATATACCCCAAATAATTCGTCCTTTGAAAATTGAAACACAAGGGACATAACTGGAGACGTGGATCATTTTGCTTTTACTACTATATATCGTGAAATATCCACCGCCTTCCCGGACACGTGTCAAACAACCCGCACGGACCGACTGGATTAGAACGACACGACAATATTAATTTATGCACACGATTGTGACGAGTGGACGGTGGAGAGCCTCTCTCGGGACATTTCCATCTATAAATTGGCAGTTTCATCTCTTCAACAGCAATCAGAGATCGGAAATAAAAAAAAAAAACCCTTCAATTTGATTACTTTGCATTTTGAGAGAAAGAGAACATGTCGTCGTGCTGTAATGGAAACTGTGGCTGCGGCTCCAGCTGCAAATGTGGAAGCGGCTGCACCGGGTGAGTTTGCAAAAAAGAAAAAAAAATACTGTAATTATTTTATTATTTTTACGTTAGAAATTTTCTTATTTGTTAAATCAGTTTGATCAACTCCAAAACTCTTAAATTTTGTATTAAGGTTTTTGTTCTTGATGAATTTTGAAGTCGATTTGTGCAATTACTAGATTTGATTGAACATGGTCATATATTTCTAAAAGAAAAAATAAAATTTGAATGTTTTGGCCTTTAAACTAAAATTGAGATTATTTGATCTGATTATATATAGGTGCAAAATGTATCCGGATTTGATTGAAGAAAGGAGCACCACCACCCAAACCCTTGTTTTGGGTGTTGCACCCGCCAAGGAGTATGATCTCTCTTTTATCTCTCTAAATTTTGGAGACTTTTTCCTTCATTTTCTGCTCGAAACACAAAAAAAAATAAAAAAAAATTCTAAATTTTTTAGCCAGTATAAATAGCATAATAATACAATTGTCCCTTTTCAACATGCAACTAAAAAGTCTAAAAATTAAAAATTAGCCCAGAAAAGGTACCTGAACTTTTTTTTTGGGTGCCTAAATCATAAAAATTAATCTAGAAATTTAAGAAAAAATTGGGTTTGAGTTGCTGTATTTTGATTTACAGGCAAATTGAGGGATTCGAGGGCCTCGCTGGAGGTGAGAACGGCGGTTGCAAGTGTGGTTCCAACTGCACCTGTGATCCTTGCAACTGCAAATGAAGGATCTTCTCTTAACTAATGATGGATGAGATGAGGAGGAGAGCCTTCTAGCTAGTGTGTTCTATGTGTGTGTGTGTGTGTGTGTGTTTGTTTGTTTGTTTGTTTGTTTCGTAGGTTCAGTTGTTGTAATCCGTTTCCTATGATGTCTCCGTGTTTGTTTGTAAGCGTATGAAAGAGGGTGTTCGAAATAAGCAGTCGCCTGTCGGCTGCATAGCTCCTCTCTCATGTAGTCTTGTGTAATATAATTATCTAATATCATATATTTGAGATATTTATATTGTCTCACTTTGTAAATTTCGACAAAAATTTTTCTCTCATTTTCTTGCGTTTTGTGTTATATTTTTACGAGTAGGGAAAGGGAGACTTGGCATTATTGAGCCCTACATAGAAATCCATTAAGCTGCAGTTGGGTTTCAGAATCCATTCTCTAACGTTATAATGTTATAATTAATTATTGCATCATCACTTACAATAAATTTATTCTTTCTTCTTAATTAGTACAAATAATTATAGCCCTTTCGCATAGATTATTTATTATAAAGGCATAGCCTCCTTTATTTCACAGAAACTATGATAAGCTTTTGTAATTGATTGACACTCGGGATGAAAGTATTTTAATTATAAGACAATTCTTTCTAACTAAAATATTTCCTAATTAAACATAGGTTTCTCATTGGCAAAAACAATACTCCTTTCACATTCTAAAATTAAAAGATAAAATCTTTTTTAAAAAAAACTTATTTCTAATATAGATATTATTTATGAGCTCTGCTAATTTCAAATTTAGTTTCCAATAAGTAGAAAAGTGGTCCTTTTATATTTGCAAAATAGAAAATATTTTAAATTTTATTTTGAAAAACTATTTAAACTGATCTAAATATTTTGAAGATCAAATTTACGAACTTATTAGTGACCTTGAACTCATTTTGTTTTAGTTAGTTTATCTTAGAAAATTAATAAGATAATTTTATTTTAGCTTTATATTAATCATATCATCTAGGCAATGTGTATTCACAAATTAACATATTTATACTAATGTATATAAATCGTGCTAATTAAAGTAAATTTATATGTAATTGGTAATCAAATGAATTAAATTGAGATGCAATGCCAAGATAACTGATAAATTTTCTCAATATAGCTTATGCGGAATGAGATCCTCTGGTCATTTTTAGATCCGGGCCGTCTGATTAATCTTAACGGTTAAGGATGCCCCGTGCATGATATCAGAATTGATAGGTCCGAAAAAAGTTAATCGTTGAGATTAAATCAGATGGTCCGTATCAAAAGACATCCAATGGTTTATTATGCTGTTAGCTTTACGAAGTTTTTCAAGGCCTAAGTTAATATAAAACCTTTTGTTTTCATTTCGGACTTTTGTATGGCCCATAAATCAAACTTTTACAAAACTGAAGACTTGTTTGAGTTGCTAAATATTAACACAAATCTTACCTTATTTTAGCATCTATAATTATATGTACTTATATATTACGTCCTATGCAAAGTTCATACAGACATGCAAATATAATTATAGCCTTTTTGACTCCCAAAAAAGAAAGTGAAATATCATATCGTTGATAATGATAAATAAAAAGACCATCGGCGACGCCGAAAGCATAAATACATGCCCTTTCTGATTTAGAATATTGTCCAATAGACATCCTTATCTAAACTACTCTTGTATTTATGCTTAGTTGTCGAAATGCAAACTACTCAAAAGTCGGTTTAGGAATATGATATTTATTTCCCGACTTCTTTTATTATTTTCTAAAACATAATTGATTATGTACTTGTAATAGTTAAGTAGACATTATCTAATAAGTCTTTAAGTATATATGACTGTATATTCTAAGAAAGATGTGGACAAAAGCGTAATATAGTATGCGTGTATTATTCAATAACTAAATGTATGTTGAATAATGGAAAAGTTGCATAATGTGCAAAAATTAAGTGAGTATTTTGGAGGTTTTAAAAAATCAGATTCAATTAGTGTTAAATCAGAAAAAGAAATGATTTATTTGGTTTATTGATAACACGATTATGTTTTTCGATTTTATACTCCACTATTAAAGAAGGTGGATAGTAATTGACAAGTTACTGTAGACAAAATATAAATATATAATACATACTGTAGTATTTTTAGATAGAGGGTTCGACAAATTAAATTTGTTATTGTAAATACAAAGATGAAAACCTTATCCTGTGTGTCCATTAAACAAACCTGTCCAATGCAAAATGTTGTAATGTATTGTTTATTTATTTTATTTTATTTTTTGTAAGGTTATTGGAGTAGACCGCAACCATGTAGAAATTTATGAGAGAATACATATACCTAATTAAATCGTCGTCACACATATCACTGCATTAGCATGAATAAATTTGAAAATTTTGTGAGTTTAGTCATAGATTGCGAGAAAGAAACAGACACAAGCAAGCCCATGCAATAAGATAATGTCTTAGGGTATGTTTGGATGCAACGGAATAAGCCGTGAATAGGGTATAAGAATAAGGAATTTCGATTTCCGTGCTTGTCCATATTCCTTATTCTTATACCATGATTTTGTTAGTATAGGAATAAGGGCCCAAATTCCTTATTCTTATACCGTTTGTTTTGCACAAGAATAAGAATAAACACGCAAACCGAAATTTCTTATTCCTATTCTCTATTCCCGACCTATCCAAACACACCAATGGTTAACAGAGAATTACAGAGTTGAACGACTAATACTAATGCAATGAGGAATGAAAAGTTGGGTATGAAAATGGATGCATAGGTTAATTTCATTTGAGATGACATCTTTCAAAGACAACCAATTCATTCAATGTGTTTTTTAACTCTTTCAACTTACATCGCTATTGGACAGGTTCCTCTACTGAAATGGAGTACAGATTTAGGAATTTGGCAGCACATCAAAGGGAGGCAGAGTTAAGGGACGGCCATATCACGGATGAGGACTGGTTGATCTCTTCTTTTGCATTTGTTGCTGCTCAAGCTTTGTTTGTGTGATGTGCATTGGTTGTAAAACTTGGTTACGTTGTTTTGTTTTGTTAGCTGTTGCTTTGGTTAGAAAGGCCTTTTGTGGTTTGCTTAGTTGTTTTGCCCTCAGTTAGAAAGGCCTTTAATTTGTTGCTTAGTTGTTTTGCCCTTAGTTGTTTTATCTATGTGTTTACTTTATTAAAAAAAAAAAAAAAAACTAATTACAGGAATCTAATTTTTTTTTATTCACACGAATTAAAATCCGAGGTAACCAACAAAAGTATGCGTTCTAGAAATTGCAAATTCGCTAGATCGCTTCAAATTTCATTTGAGATTTTAATTTGAAAAATCTCCCAAGTGCTTACAAATACAAACATTTATGCAAAATTTGCTAGATCGCTTTAACCCGGCATCTTACATAAATAGGCAGGAGCTTTTTCAACATTTTTTTTTTAAGATAAATTTGGGATCAAGCCTCCCAACTGATTTTTAAACTAAATTTCTATAAAAGACCCCAAGCCAGATTTCGAACCTGCGACCTTTCACTCAAGATGCATTGTTCTTTTTTAAAAAATTGTTACAAATATCATATGCTCTTATGTAAAAAACAACAAGAAAATGATAACTGCAATCTGTAATTTTACCATCGCTTGAACAAAGCGAACACAAAATAGACAAAATGAACATTTAAATAATCAATATGAACATATACAAACAAATAAGTTCAATAAAAATAAGTTGAATATGCATATAAAAATCTGAACAACAATGCAAAAAATAAAATCTAAGTTATAATTGAATAAAGTGAACACATAGACAAACAAAATGGACATATAAATGAATAAAATGAACAAATACAAATGGGATGGTAGGATTGATGGTAGATAGTAATTTCCAAAAACAACTACTACTTTTGTGAGTGCATTTATCTCACTGTGTGGTAGATAATAAGTAATAGAGACTAGAGAGCAGAGAGCAAACCGTTCCTTATTTTTTTTTTCCAAATTATGTGGTAAATATTTTTTCATCCCTTTATGACCAAAATTTACAAGTCTTCTTAAAATGACATTTAATTTTTGTAATTAATAATTTGGCACACTTTTTTGTAATTAATAATTAAAACTAGGGATAATTAACTTGGTACTAAAAAAAGACACAAATCTGTTCGGAATAATATTTATATTTTTAAGAATTAACAAATATCAATATTCTTTTCAAAGTAAGGATTTCAAACTAGGGATAATTAATTAATAATATTTTTACACAAACGCCCGATCAATACTGTTGGTCACGATAATGACAAACTGCATTTTCAAAGTAAAGATTTCAAATGGTGACGTGTCAACGAAATCTATATTGATAATACAATTATAAAACTTTTGATCACATCACTTTGCAACTTTTTCATCCTTGTGCTTGGTCAATCTTACCAAGTTAATATGTTGTCAAAAGTTTTTTACTTTTTTATTTATATGTGGATTTTGAAGGATAATAGGGTTAAAGAAAAATATTGGGACAAACATATTATTTGCAGAATAAAACACTCGAGATATAGCCATCTTTGTTTATTTCGACACAATTATACCATACAAACCAGTGTTTTTAATACTGTACCGGTATCCCTACCGGCCATGTTGCCAAAATTCGGTATTTTTCTAAAATTTCCGGCATTTTGTATCACAACACCAGAAACAGGCGGTCATTGTTCTGGTTTCCAGTATTATTGAAAATTTCCGATATCCGATACGGTATTGAAAATACTTATACAAACAGAGATACAAAGTACTCTACCATATCACACTGCTCCACTTTTTCTCTAATTCATATTATTTCTCCAATTTTTCATATTTTTCTTCAAATATCAGATAAATCTACCTAGAGTTTAGAGAGGACTTCCATCATGGCTAAACGGGGTCGGTACAGCATACGTAGTGGAACAGCCATAGGAAGGGTCAAGCCAAGCGGGCCCTCGGCTAAGTCCACAGGTTCATCTCCAACTGTTTTCCAATCAAAACACTGAATCAGGGTTCCCAATACAAGACCCATTTCACGCATTGCTAGCAATTCTCCCGGACAACTCCTCCTCCCCATGCCAAAAGGTATCATCAACTTCCCCTCCATATTATCGGTTTCGAACCTCTCTGGCTTGAACTTTGTAGGTTCCTCCCAATTTACAGGGTCTCGTTGGATCTGATAAATGTTTAGTATGAGCATAGTTCCTTTCGGAATGTTGTAACCTTCAACAGTGACATCTTCGCGTGACTCGTGAGTGGATAGAAGGGGAGCAATAGGGTGAATTCGAATCCGAATTTGCTGTTGCGCGACAAATGGTGTAGCGCACGTACGAGCCGTCTGATCTTGATCGGACGGTTAATTTTTTACGGGCCTATCAATCTAGGTTACATGCACGGGGCTCCCTTGTCCATTGGATCTTGATCAGACGGCCAGCATGCCGCGCTACACCATGTGTCGCGCGGCAGCGGATCTGAATTTGGTGAATTCGGAGCGACTCCTTGATTATACACTGGAGAAATGGAAGATTGGCCATGTCAGACTCTTGTACCAGTTGTTGGTTCCCGACATGTTTGTCAATCTCAGCTGCTGCCTTTTTAAGTATGTCTTGATTGTTGAGTAAATTAGCCATTGTCCATTCCAAAGTGCTTGTTGGAGTGTCAACTCCTCCTAACAATATGTTCTGTACAAGTGATTAGCAACACGTAAATAAAGTAATTAGTAAAAGAGTTGGACAAGTGTATATGTCCTACATGTTTGACACTTGCTACTCCTTAAAATTTTATCATATTAGACAAATGTATGTGTCATATATATTTGACAAGTGTATGTATCCTATATGTTTGACACTAACCACTCACTAAAATTTTATCATATTGGACAAGTGTATGTATCATATATATATTTAACAAGTGTATGTATCCTAAAATTTTATCATGTTGCACTGCTATGTGTTAGTAAAATGAACAAAGTAAAGAATAACCGTGCGAAGTGGTTTTTGACACTAAATTAACCTGCACGTGATTCAGGCCAAGTCGGCTCGTGAGATTAAATTCAAAATTTAATGTCAAATTGTGATGAACATTTCGTATGTATTTCAATGTGTTGTGGTTTTGTTCACATAATCCCTTTTTTTCGTCTAACTGATGGGTGAAATAGTGAATTAGTATTGTACCTCAATAAATGAGGAAGGTATTTTGAAAATTTACAGAGTTCTAAAACAAAACAGTTTTCATTCACATATTAGACTAAATTGAAGCTTCAAAGTAGAGCTGCCAGTCACTTACCATACAAATATTCCGGATCACAAGATCACTATACTTGTCAGGATCCTGCCGTTGCAGCTCTAGCAAACGGCCGATCACTGTGTTCCTCGTCCCGACCCCTTTGTGTAGGTGCTCTTCCATCAACTTCTGCATCATTGCTTCATTCACATGTGTCACATGCCTCATTTTCTTCATAACTCCATTCAAATCAAGCATCGTCATAAGAGGGATAAAGTCCTCTACTTTAGCTGCTCCACTCAGTTCAAACCAACCGTCGATAGCTTCTCTGTACTGCTTCATATCCTCTAAGTCTTTTATGTCGTCACCGCATAGTCGCTTTCCAGCTATAACCATCACTGTCATGTTTAGAAATAACTCGAAAAATATGTTTCTTAACTCCAGCTTTGCATAGTGAGTTGATCCATTCAAATTTTTCTCAGATAATTTGTAAGTCTTGAATAGCCGGTGCACCATGTCTTGGACTTCTATGCTTCGTATGTCTGAGGAGGCTTCGATCCGTGGCGCCGAGAAAATCTCCTCCTTTGCAATTTGGCGGCAGCGGCGCCAGTGGGGCCCGTAGTTGGTCATGCCAATCAAGTATGGCAACATGACCGTTGGAAGTTGAGGCCGGTTAGCAAACGCCAAATCATGAGTGGTGAGACACTGTTCAGCCAGGGTTTGGGAAGAGATGATAAGGGCTTGACGGGACCCGAAGTGGAGGAAAGTTGCCGGGCCATACTGATTTGAAATGCATTCAAGTGTGCGGTGGAGGGGTTGTTTTAGGAGATGAAGATGGCCGATGAAAGGCAGTGCTGGTGGGCCAGGTGGCAGTTTATTCTTATTTCCTTTGTTGACAAAGGAGAGACAAACTTTGATGAAGAGCAGAGAGAGGAGGGAAAGTATGATAGTTTTGAAGGATAAGGTGTTATCCATGGCATAAAAGAGATAAGACGTGCGTTCTTCAAGATGACTCTCTTGTTTAGAATTTACTAGTTATGTAGTGCAAATGTCTCAATTTAATTACCATATTTAAATCTAAGCCGATTAGACAAAAGTCTTTCTTGGATAACTCTGCGACAAATATTTTGGTCGAATACTGACTTCATATAATACATCTGAAAATTCAACCGCACAAGCGCATGTTGCTTTCAGTAGTCAATTTGGCTGGTCCAAAATGTGTGGTAAAAGCGACAACACTAGTTGCGTGTGAGCATGACAGTTTTCTTTTCTTACTTTGTGATTATTTCGATTGGCTTCAAAAGATTTTGTGCATCCAGAATATTATGCATAGTATACTGTAACAAAAATTTTGAATCACGCAATTGATAAAGATTCTCTCGTAGTTTCATACATGTGTATATATCTCAGCACCATAGCACACCTGCATTGATTGGAGAGAACTGTGATGGAAACAGCGGTTGTGCTCCTAATGGTTCAAATATTAGTCGTTGCATATATTTTCCACCTGTTATATCCTCATAAAGTTCTCCATTAGGAACACATAATCGCCTGTCCTACATTTGTTGATATTATTGTTGTTGAAAATTCGGTTTTAAGTCGTCGTGCACATTATTATAATGTACATCTGATTTTTTTTTTATTTAATAAATCCAACCGGATGAATTAAAGTTTTCATAATTTACAGAGAATGCAAGGCCAGATGAGGCTTCCGAAATAAAAAGCAAAAACCAAACAGAAAGTGTCTCAGACCCACATGTTACAGCCAATACATTACACTAAATACAAGTTAAGAAGGGCAACAAGTGCACCGTAACTCAAAAAGAACATAAAAAAAGAAGCAATGAAGCAAACTATTATGCCTGAGGGAATAACTTATATTTAAGGGTAGATTCAATATTAACACAATAAGCTAACAACACGAAGAAAAATAAAACAAAGAAAAAAAAGGATGAACGAGTTCAGGTTTATATACATTTTCAGATGGAATTTTTAGATGGAAAGATCTTGCAAGAGCAATACAGTTGATACAGAAGATGAGTTTACAAACCTGGCAAGTACTTCCTGGATTTCTTACCTAAATATGGAGAAAAAGAAAAAGAGCTTAACAAGTGGATTTCCAGATCCCCATTATCCGACTTTAGAAGAAGTCAGAGAATTTTACCAAAATGGGAAATCTTTCCTGGGTGTTAGCATACATTTTGTATGAACCACTTCTATATGATTAAAGTTGATATCATTCACATAAATAGCATCAAAGAGGAGCAATTCTTACTGATACCGATCTGGTGGGGACTTGATGTCTCGCAGTACCTTTCCAAAATCCCAACTGAAAAGACATTGACAAAGTAATAAAGTTCAAAAAAGAAACAACAGAAAAAAATAAATGGTTCCACGATCATGAACATTCATACCTGGAGAGAGGAGTATCTTTCCAAATAAAATAGTTCCAGCTCTGTCAACAAACCTAATCTACAGAATAGAGACCAATAGTTGTCTGACGAAGCACTTCAGATGTTCGGTCCAGGCTATGAGATGCGACCTGTGAATATCACAATTTGAAAATTCTATTATGCCCCCACACAAACCACAGAACTGTTGTCCCAGACAGCACTTTTTAACCCAAATTAGTCTAGCAGACAAGCAGGCAATAGAAGGTAACTCTCCTATATTCTGTAGGGGTCGCTGTATTTCTATTTTTCAGATATATATATGAAATATTTAGTTTTAAAGCGATATATGTACATCTTTGGAAAAAAATCCTTACCAGATATGTTAGGGCTGCATATCTTTCTTCACTCAGAAACAAGGGCCTTCCTCGATGCATGTCATGATCCTTCGTTTCCAAAAGTTAAATAGAATAAGCAACATAATAGTAATAATTATTACAGCTGAGTTAATAACAATATAAATGAAAAGGTCAGCTGCACAACCAACCAATTACAAATCAATAGGGAATCCTGAAGAAATAGAATCAAACAAGGATTAAAAAGTTTACATTTGTGAAGTAAACAGCTCAAATACCTGTACTATTCAACTCATCAAAGTACCATCATGATCAACATGGTACTACTTTGATTACTGATTTCAGTAAAACACTGGGCAAATTTTATAACTTTAACAGAATACATATTACAAATTGTTTATACTTTAACGTTTCTTTTCAAATTACCTTATTATTTTGAATTACAAAAAAAACTTTACCTCTTCACCGAAAGCATCCAAGTAGGGAGATGGCCAAAAGGCAAGCCTTGCTGATCTTTGCAATAAAATTGTAGTTTTCTGGCAAAAATATTTTGAGAATGAAGTCCTTGTGAGAAACAAAATGGACAAACCAACAAAATATTTTTCTAACAACATTCAAAATAAGAAAAAGGAGAAAATATACGAACCCTGACAAGCAGAAAAACACCGATCCCAGCCCCACATGCCACTGCATGATTCTGGCATTTACCAGCCCTATAATAACAATATAACAAAATGGACAGCAATATATAAAGTTATAAAGCAATAACCCACGACCCTTATATTTCTAAGGAAAAAAAAAATGTGAACTCTGCAATTACCGGCAGCAAGATTTCCAGCTGGGGGAGCACAATCTCCCACACAAGAGGCACAGTGCAGGCTCGTCAGGTACACTGGCACACTCTGAGCATTGCATCTTCACATATCTGAGATTTTCAATTCCACAAATAAAAAGGTCAAGGGATAAAAGTTGACATTTGACAAAGATTATTAAAAACAGGAGAGTAAAATGTAGGATATAACCAGTATAAATACCACACTGGGATTTCCCTCTTAGCATTGGTATTGCAAGCAAAGAGTTGTAGAAGTCCTCAAATTCAATAAAAAGTTACCTCTGTAGTAGATCCTGATAAAGTGTTGGTAACTGCATGAGCCTGAATGGTACGGCCGGTACACAGTACAAGGGTGCCATGCTCTCAAAGTTCTTAAACTCCTCACAGAAATGCTGGCACCATTTCAAGACTAAGCCATTCACCACCTCATCCTTCAATATTGTCTCCAGTGGAGGCACTTGAAAGACTGCCTCCAGTTCCCTCACCCCCTCTAGCTCCATTCTCACGAAATGAGCCCGGTCTGATGGGTCCCGGGACAGGTTGAGGCCTGATCCATCCCAAATGGTGCAACTGTCATACAGCGGGCCCTTGGTCGCTGATGTCAACATCTTGTGCAGCAAGGCACACCGACGAAGGAAAGGGAAGGTAAGTCGCCGGAGACTGTCTACTGGGGAAGAAAACGGGTCGCACGAATTGGAGATAAAAAACGTTTTTACAAAGTCAATGCTTGACATAGATTTCATGATATCGTGAATGGGGTAATGGGAGAAGCATGATGTATCGATGATTGAATGAGTGTAGCATGTGATCAAGGCCTACCAAAAAAATAAAAAATATTATGCATTTGAAAGACAAATCTCTATAACAGTATCTTGAACTTAAAGCACGATCAAGCTGAAGCAAGCATTAACTAATCAATAGAACTTCAGCTTTGAAACAAAGCTTTAATTCAATTCCATTTTCCTTCATGTATACCTAAATTAGTCAGCTACATCTTGACTAAAGCACCTTTTTAGCCAAACTACTTAGCATCATATTTCCCTTGATTATACAACTAATAAACAAATAAACATGAAATATTTAGATGAAAAGATAAAACAAAGCAGAAGCAATTGAAGTTTACCTGAACTAGACAGATGACATAGAAGAGATGCACAAGAGGGAGGAAAAATTCATCAGAAGAGAGAAATGGGACGGGAAGGCAGAAAAGGGACCACAAAAGAGAAGAAAATGGGTCACGGGATAAAACTGGATCAGCAATCAGTTTCCAGAACTGCATATCAGGATACATCTCCCCTTCACTTGTAGTCTCTGAAATTGAAGCAAACATACCTGACAAAATTGGAAAAATTAGACCAGTCAAAGTTCTTTTATTTTTCTTCGGAACTGAAGAGGTAGAAATAATGACGATACTGGGGCTTAGTCCAATTATGATGCAAATAAGGTGGATAGTTTTAGCCAGACTCAGTGCCTGGTAACTCTTAAATCTAATTACCAGGGAAAATAATGTAGTATTGCATGTGCTCATTTTTGTTTTCAATTCGACATACATCCTTATTTAGATTTTTAAAGCTTACTTTTAAGATTCCGTCGACACAAAGTAATGCAAATTATGACAATATGTATATCCCGACCCAGACAACCAAATTAGCCTATCAGAAAGCAAAACAATCCAGTACATTGCATGTCTGATTGCCTCCCCACTAAAAGTATCCAGTGGGTACAGGACATAAATACTAACAAACTAGTACAGTATACAAATACAACAACAACAACAACAACAAAGCCTTTAGACCCAAACAAGTTGGTGTAAACTAGAAATGAAACCCAAGGTCAAAATCACCAAAGAAAATAAAAGTAGTAATAGTATCATGAAAAAAAAAATCACCTCTCCTCTTGCTGGTATTTGTGGGGTCGTTAGCTCCAGTCAGCCCAAAACACACTGATCCAGCAATTAACTGAAGGCCCTTGTACCGCAACAACACTTCTGTGCATCTTAAGTTCCGGGCAGCTCGAGCCACTCCAAACAAAAGAGACAATATAAATCCACTTGAAGAATTCAATTCTCCATTCAGTGCCTCTACACAACTCTTCTTTCTGCCTCGTGCCGCTATCTCAGTGGAAATGATGGAGTACCGCAGAGTGTCCCACAACAGGAGTGACTCGCTCAACCGGTCATCAGAGGAGAACTTGGTGCTACTTTGGGGATAGTATAGTGTGGAAAACTTTTTAATAGAAGGTTCCAGAGATGGATCTGGGGTTGTCTTAAGGATGCTGGAGATCGTTTTTAGTAAGGATTCTTTTCCCACAATTTTGGAGGCAGATTGGAGGAGAGAGAGAGCCGGCGAAAGAGTAGATGAAGCAGTAAGAGGCGGTAAATATGCAGGGAGCTGAGAAGGAAACTTGGAGGAGATTTGAGAAGTTGCCGGGAGGGTGGAGTTTGCAAAGCGGCGGCATACTGGGCACAACAGTTCACCCTACAGAGAAACAAGGCAGAGAGAGTATGTCTAAGGTTCCAAGAACACTGTAGAAGAGTAGGGTGTCATTTTCAGACCCTACACGACCTGAACTTACCTGATGACAATAAAAGGGTTGGGTATGGGTCCAAAATTTTCGACCCATCTCAAATAGGGTCAGGTCAGGGGTTGACCCAAGTACATATGAGTTGTTGGATTTACTATGAATTTAACAATAATCAAGATTTATTACAAACTAATTCTGCTTTAGTTAAGATTTATTACAAACCAACTATAGTTTAATCAATATTTAGTTGAATTAATATATAAATATTAGTTAAGTAATAATTAATCAAGTTAGAGATATTTTCTTGACAAAATACTTAATCAAAACATGAGAGAGAGACAGATACATACCATATCTGGATCAACTATATGGCCTCCCTCAAAACCAAGTCTCCTAATGAATCTGAAAACATCATAAGAGAGAAATAAATCTGGCTTAGATTTTTGGAGCACTGTGCCCATATATTATAAATAAATGCATAAGCATCATCGCCATCATCTAACAAAAGCATGCTTAATACAAAAGAAAACCTTAAAAGCATGACAAAACCAGAGCAGCTGTGCTAAGTATTATACTTTTCCCCATTTTAGAAGATAAATAAACATAAGAGATCTTACCGCTGCTTCAGAGAGAAGAGGTATCGTTCATGGCACTCTTGGTGAACCGCATGGCCACATGATGATATATGTACCCCATCACAATCAATTGGCCCAAACCGAGTCTTTCCCAAACCGGAACTTGACCCAGTAAGCTTCTCTCTCTTTGGGGACACGAGGCTTGTACCACTCTGCATAGAGAAGAAGGCACTTGTACGTAAGCCCACTAAGGGGCTTTTCATAATTTTACTAGTTTCGCAATTTTTTGAGGAGTCCCTCTTGAGGCATGCAGCATACATTCCAGACACTGATGGGCTTTTTGTAATTTTTCCCTTTTCAGTGTCACGCACATCCTTTACGAGGTCTTGTAAGATTAAGTTGTATATCTCCTCTTCTATTGTGACAAGAGAGTGGGACCCACTCAAGCTTGAGTTGAGGTTAGGGTTTACGGGTTGAATTGGCTTCATAGCAGGGAGCTGTGCGGACTCCTCATCAGAAGAGGGATCTATTTCAATTGAGTATTCTTCTAAAGAAATACCTGAGCTAGGGCTAAAGGGGCTATCAAGGTCCTCTGATGGATCAGAGGAACCAGCTCCGATATCTGACGAGGTTGATCCTTCATCCCATGATGGGGTTCCTTTCTCAGCAAAGGTCAGAAGCTTTGATTTCTAGTTTAGATGAACATAATAATAATAAGGTATTTAGAATTCTACAGGTATAAGTAGTTATATAGTATAAAACAAGGGTTATGTTGTTTTTCTTGTTCCAGACCATAACAGGTTCTTTTCTACACGAAACTGCAGTTGAATGCATGTACAATTGCATGTAAATGGCAAGAATAAGGTAACATACCTGGAGAAGAATGAGGTAGCACAAGGGGCTTTGGGAGGAGGATGAGTCATGGCATAGAGAGCAAACAGGCAAGGATTCTTCTTGTTGAAAATCCATATTGCTGCTTTCGGCCTTCTCCTTATCAGGTTTCTGATCTTCTGTTGCCTCATCTCCTAAGCTCTTTAGGCTCTCCGCAAATTTTGATTGCTCGGCTCTCATTTTAGCCTAATATTTTTCTTAACCTACTTTAGATTTCTAAAAAGGATGACGAACCAAATACAACTGGAATCTCATTATCTAACAAGCAGAATTCCATATTGTGCTGTCAGACCCTCAGTTCAGGTACATAGCACTTCTTTTACCAGCTTCTATTCTCTCGATAATATTCTAGATAATCATTTCATGTTTGTGGTATTGTGGCATAAATTAAGGTTGCTTCAGGATTCAATACAATAAAAATATAACTATAACTAGATTAAAAAAAAATTCAAATTAGTGCCTTGTGATAGCTATCGACCACATAGCACACAATAGAGAAAAATCCAGAAAAAGATTTTTAGAGCAGTTTTCTTACCAAGATAGCAGCCTGCCGTTCACGTGCCTTTGCTTTCTTATCTAAGCTAGAATCTGAGCCCATGCCACTCCTGGACCCCCCAACCACTCCCTGACCCAACGGCCCCATCATGTCAACTATCAGATCTGGTGCCACTTCTCTCACCACAGCTATACATTCCCCGCTCATGGCCACAAATTTCTTCAACAAGTCCTCAATCAAACCAAGCACATTACAAAACTTGCCATTTCCATGTCCAGATCCATTTCCACCTTCATTTTCTTCCTTGTACCTTTGTCTCAACACACACAGCAATAAAATCAGACTCTGCTTTCGGCCAAAATCCTTATCTGAGCCAAACTCCTCACTTGCATATTTCAAAAAGGCAAATGATTCTGTATCCAGTTGTGATTTAGATTCTAATTCACAAATTTGAAGGGCTAGAGCAGTTAGGTGAAGTGCCACCACCAACACATTTTCAGGTGCACGAGAGACAGGTGCCAACTCGCCGCAAACTGAGTAGTATAACACAGCACGCACAATTTCTAGAGTGGCACGGGCAGTGGCAATTTGGCGGATGTGGTTTAATGGGTTGAATATTTGGGTCCATTTTGGAATTTGGGAATTGAGAGGAGAGCTTTTGCAAAAGCGAAAGTATCTTTCTTCAGCAGCTTGCAAGTCTCGCGAGTTCCATCTCGGGTGATACAGGTCAAGCTCCTTCCAGTGTTCCTTTTTCAGAGAATATTTGCCCTGGAACATGTAAACAGTGTACTCATAATCGAAATGGTTTGAAGGAAATAAGGAAGACAAGGAGAAACCAAATTGCGGTTTCCAAAATATTCTAACTAAATAGCTGATTAGATTGGAAATTCTGAGGAACTTGTAGGATTATCATTAGACAGTACTGGTTTATGCGAGTCTGTTATCCTCACCCCTCCCCTTCTTTTACTTTCTTTTTTTTTCTTATGAAAGCTATGGCTTTATTCCATTGAACAACACTATATACCTAAAATAGTTCTAAAATATAATCTTTTATTAAAATATACCTGTTTCATCCCAGAAGGGTTTGAATAAACTGCAAGAGAATTGAGGACCTGCTGGAGATTTTCATTTTTGGAGAGGTCACGAGGGAGAGATTTGACGAGCTGACTGTGGGTGACATCACCTATACATAATTTATGAATTATCTCCCTCTTTAAATTGTCAACAGTTGAAAGGCCGCAATACCGCCTTTCCTTCACTAGTTGTATTAGAAAGATTAGCATCTCCTGTACAAGCACTGCCTCATACCTAGATAATGAAAAGAACAGTATGGAGAAGTTTATTATGTGAATTATAGCCTCACAGCAGTCAGGCATGGCAACTAGATACACTGATACTATGCGATGCATTTGAACACAAAAACTTGGATTTAAAATGATAAAGTTACCCAAAATTTTGGTAGAATATCATATGACCAGGATCACCATGTCTTTGGCTGTTGGCATAGAATAACAGTGCTTCCTTTCGGTAAATGACAAGGTACCAAATTTGGTCAGCACATGGGAGATTTAAATTAGAATCCGAACTCAAGTGATGCCAATTTAAAAGAGACCATACTACACACCACACACTGCAGAAGAGAGGGGGGGGGGGGGGGGGGGAATCGGTCATTGGGAAACACTTACTCATTGTGGTCAGTAATATTTAATGAGGTGTAGGTAGACAGGCCAAATCGCTCCTGTACTGCTCTGACAAAGGCATCAGCTGGGGCCAAGGCAGCACAGCATTGCAAAAGAAACAGATCCGCCTCCAACCCTTGCTCTAGCCTTGATAAAGTAAAAATATTTATGAATTACCTAGTCTAGAAACTATTCAGGCAAGCCGATGCTTATTTGATTAACAATTTCGCAATACTGACCATATCAAAATAACCTTCCCATCTGTCCACTTTCACAAAAGTTACCGAACTAAAAGTATCAGATCCATTTATTCAGAGAAGCATGATGCAAATTTGTATTGGTGTAAGGATTCACTGAATTCTTCAGTACAAAAAATTAGAAAGACAAATAAAATATTTAATTTCATACCATTGCACCGACCTGTACCACTCTGCACTCAGTATCACTGCATCGCCATTCTTGCGCCACATGCCAGCCCGTACCTGCGCGCAGAAAACCCTAACCCTAAGCGGGTGTTCCATCAAAAGTGCCGCCAGGCCTGGTGACCCGTAACCACCCAAAACCTGCCCGAAAAAATTATCTTGTCTAGAATTTGGGTTAGAGTGAGGGTTTTGGTTGGAATCTCTTTCCCCATAAGTCCATTTCATAGCTCTCCTTAGGAGTAGAGAGAGAAAACGGTGCAATGGGATGTGAAATGAAATTTCTTGAGAGCTCACATCAAAGACAACATACGGCCAGGCAGCTAGTCTGAACAAGCTGGATCCCCCATTGACATCAAATTCTGTGCCTGGTTCAGTATACACAAAAGTCCCATCTGATAATTTACAAAGAAGCGTCTTGTTTTCAGTGGGACTAGGGCTCACTTGGGTTCTCATGATGATGTTCTTTCCTTTATTCCCAATTTGCATGCGACCAAACCGGCCAACTTTAATAGGTGAGGAAGATAGAGAAAAGCTCGAACTTGAATCAGTATTGTGATTTAAAAAATCAGGCTTCAACCAAATCTCAATCGCCTTGATGCATTCTAGTGCAAGCCACAAAGCTGTGGAAGGAATTGGGAACCCCATACGACAACAGCCACTAGCACCACTCTCTGGTAACAATCTCCCAACTTTGGCATCCCGGTGCATACCCTCCATCATTGAAGAACTCGCACACAATGTTACATCAGTAAATTCTTTAGTGTCATCAGATGAATTGCAAAATGCACCTTTAACTATTAAATTGTTTACACTGCCTATATATTGACCAAGCACAAAAGGGGCGGCTAGATTTTCATTTTCATCCTCTGTGTGTATTGTGGTGACCCGTTTATGCGGATCCATAAATTGTAAGGTTTGAAGGATTTGGATCCACTTGGAGGAGACATCAGGTCGACTTTGGGCCAAGTAGGTAGAGACCTCATCATGAGTCAGTACGTATTTGGTGTCATCTACTAAGCGCATTATTAACTCATATTGGTTTGCCCATCTATTTGCCTAAAAAAAAAGAAAAGGAAAATTATGGTTAAATGAAGGCTGACATCTAATTTCTTGGTTCCAACTTCCAAGCAAGGTGTGTTGCCCAAGATCTACTTCTATAAAGTACCGCCCAAAATCAAGTTCAGGGATATGTTGGATATTGTTAGGTATTGTACCATAGTAACATCAGCGATCAGTAAGAGGTGCTTTGATCTATGTCTCAGTGTGTGTGCGTGCGCGCGAGCGCGAGCGCATACATATTGCATGATCTTTCAAGGAGTGGGGTTGGGTTTATAGAGGTTGTGCAATTACAATTAGAACTTAAATTTAGGTACCCTTCCAGTACAAGTGCTTCTATTACTAACAGTATAAAAATTATAAATAAGCATCCATACTCTGTATGGTGCAAGTGATGGAAGGTCCCAGTACCCATGAAACTATGTATTCCACACGAGTCAAATTTTTTATACCTGTAAATGACCGTCATCCCCTATACAAGAAACCAAAACTTCCATCAAGCACCCAACCAGAACGCCAAGCAAGTCGACGTCCCTAACCAGCCGAGGAGTCAGAGTTGGTACAGTGAAAATCTGCACAGAGAAGGTGCCCAACAATGGGTACTCCTCCATGTATGACAATTCACCTCCATTGGGCCCCACGCCTGACCCCTTTGCGATCTCACTCACAGTCACCGGATAATACCGCACAAAACTAAGAGCAAACTGAAACTTGAAATTTGGGTCAGCTATTAATTTCAATAAAAGCTCGTGCAGTTTTTTCAAAACCGGTTTGTCTAGGAGCTTTTCACATCGTAAGAGGAGATCCAGCAAGTCAGGTTGCGCATATATGTGGGTTGCAACAAAAGAAAGGAGACTCTCACTTGAACTGCAGAATTGCAGGAGCATTTCCAGCATTGCAGTAGTTATGGTGTTGGGAGAGTAGAATCCGGAAGGTTCTGCAGATGCCACCTAACAATCATGGCAGTATGGACAATTTAATGATTTTTTTTTCTTTTAAATTCTTCATAGAGTTGATGTGCCGTTTTGGTCACAGATGGTAGGAGTATTGGTTCCTTGACCTAGCTATTTGTATCAACACCTTTCTGGTACCAGACTGATCCTCAGAGACTATATGAAGATACCTAAGGTGAAAACTTATAATAGTCAGCCACTGGACTGGTAGAATAACAGTAGATACTTGTTGGCATCAGAACCCTAGTTGTCCCGCTAGGAATACATGCCTAAAGGTGGTCACATACAGATCTATTTAGCATAATACCTTATCCTTCCAATAAAGCAAGACAGCATCCAATACAGGCCCCACTGACTGGGCCAGCTCATCAGGCAATGGTTCTATCTTCTCAGCCCCCTGATGCTTTTTGCAAAACCCCTCCCGTTTCCATGCAGTTACGTCTCCACAGTCACAGCATCCGCCTCCTGTGTACATGATTGAGTAATCATGCCCAGTGTGATCTCCGTTCTGAAAGCAAGGTACACAGATAGCACAGGTTGGGTCATGCTCACAGGTGCGGCACCGATATGCCAGGTCGTTCTGGCCCCACACTGCACCGCAAACACCCCGAGTGCCAGCTGACTTCTCCGCAAGGGTTTGAAGGGATTCTTGTGGATCTTGCCTGAACATAAGCCACTGGATCCATTGTAGTGCTATGGTGTATGACTCACTTGATGGCTCAGGTTCTGATGAGGCAGCAGAGAGGATGCAAGTGACGAGGTCAGGGACGATCTGAGGCTCAGTTACATTATTGGTGTAGAGGAGGAGGCCTTCATAACAGTTTTGTTTGAGGAGATCTTCTGGGACTCCAAATTCGACTAATTTCTATAATAAATAAAAGGAAGATTATCCACGTAAGTAAAATATTAGCCGTACATATATATTATAATAACTCAAAATAAACAAAATCAAAATTCTAAATTTCGCAATAAGTTAAAAAAATATAAAAGAAGGCCGTTATATATAACCGTGCGCTCCGGAGGTCATTTACAGGAATTGAAAGAAGGGAAGAGGGTAGAAAGAACCCTATCGTCTTGCTCCCAAGTGCTAGCTTATTATAAAACAATGAGGTTCATTCGGCCCCAAATGTTGTGTAACAAATAAACTTTACAATTCTCTTCACTCGTCCCTTTTAATGAACAGGAACACAGAAAATAAAAACTTCAGTACAGGTGGCATGGTACCAGTGCAGGCCATGACATTTATAGTACGACCGGACAGACTTCATATAGTACCCTCAAGGTTGCATCAAATATTACTGTACCGAACTGAATTTGTACATACCAAACCAATCTGGTAGTATTGAAAAAAATATATAGCAAGCAGTTCAATTGTCACACAGAGTTCCATATTACATGCAAAAGGAAATCTGTCACATGCTTAATTCCACCAAAAGAATTTTCATTTTCATTTTTATAACTAAAAGAGCCTGACTATTCAATGTATTATTAACATTTAATATGTCTTGGTTTGGTCGTTTTACACGTCTACTTGGTAGCAATTAAGTGAAGATCACATGTATACTTTAAGCAGTGTTAATTCAGTTATATTTTCACTTTTATACCGAGTTATTCTGCATTTGTAAACTCAATACTTAATCATCTTTCCACTACCATTGTATATGTTGTCAAAATTCTCGAGTCATATCCACTTCATGCAATAATAGATTTTGTAAAGGCGTACGAGTCTACTTTCATCTTTTCTAAACAACCCAGAAACTCATAAAAATAACTCCGATCAAATAGAACCAAATGTTGGAGATATATATATCTACAAGCATTACTGATTGGACCTAACTTAAACAGCCAACTAAATATCCAATTAAGTGAGCCCCTTCATTGCTATGACCTAGAAATCATGAGCTAAAATCCCAAATATCATACACAATGCAGGGTATAAGAAGTCTACCCAATATACAAACAAAAATATTGCAGTGTTTAAGCCAGATAAATAACACTTATTGAAAGACAACAAGTAATCCTAACTTAATTCGCTAAAAGAATCTGACTTTTCTCTTGAAACTAAGCTGAAGATGGTATCAAAAAGATCAACATCATAACCAAAATCCCATTGTAAAATTTTCAACAAAAAAAACAGAACCAAACCTCACCCCCATCCTCATAAACCCGATTTAACAAATCAAAACACAGTCGTCAAAGTAAAAGAGAACGAAATTAAGATACTGAACTGAAGCAAACATCTCGACCATCATCTCATAAAATAAAACTACCTCAATAATTCGATCATCAGTGGAGATTGGAGAATCGATATCCATGATTCCAGCCATGGCGCGAAGCCACAACGCGCAACCCCAGTTACTCTTCCTCGATTGGGAGTTGCCTCGCCCCAGCCTTTCCAGTAACAATTCACCAAAAGCTTTTTATTATTATTTTTTTTTAACCTGAGAAAGCTACAGCAGAGAAGGAGAAGGAAGAGGATCCGATGCTTAGTTGAGACCTTGTTTGTTGCAATAAATATTTTAATAATTTTGAGGGTTTTTTGGTAGAGATTAGTGGCAGCGGAGGAGAATCCAGATTTCTCCGCTCAGTTTCTAATCTACTGCTCCTCTTTTCTTTTCTTTTCGGATTATAATTATGGGGTTTTGACATTCCTACCCTTTTACGGAGACTGGAGAGGTCGGTTCTTCTTACGATCGTACTTTGGCACGTGACCGCCTAGGTGAAGTTGTTGTAGAAGTAGAACTTATTAGAAGTTAGAATGCCTATACGGGCTTCAATAAAAAAAAAAAAAAAAAAAAAAAAAATTAGAAGTTAGAAGAAAGAAACATAACATAATTTGTTTTTACCTCGTATAATTACTTTTGCACGTGACCGCCGCAGTGAAGTTCATAAAGAATCATAACATAATTGGTTGGACCTGCTGGAGGAAGTACACATCAATTTATGTAAACTTTAACACTGTGCATAGAAAAAAATGAAATAGAGTTTATATGCTTTTATTTTGTTTTTCGGTGGTACAAAGTTAAAATTTTACAGATAAAATAAAATTAATGAAATGGTCTACATTCCTTGCTTTTTTTGTTGTGACTTGTGAATATGAAATTCTGCATACACCTTTATTTTGACGGGAACAAAAGAATTTTAAGAATTAAAACCTTGAAAATTATCCAACTAGCTGATTTTGACAAACCCGTATCAATTGGTATATGGCTATAATACTCTAATTTTGTGCGTGTGGAAAAATAACACATGCTATGCCTAATGATTTTGTTTAGAAATAGATGTATATAGAAGGGTTTGGAAGTATAAAAGGTGGAGACTGGAGACGTTAATTAATCCACATCTCAAAAAGAATATGTAATGCTGTGCCAAGTGTCGACGGTAGGTAGAACCGAAAACTCAAGATATACAGTTTTGTGTACATGTGGACAAATATTTAATATTGTAAGAGAAAGTGGATAAAGGTTTATTTATGATGATTATTTTTCAATACTGTCGCTCGATATAGATATTTGAATTTCAATCAACGCATCCAAATTATTGTTTTATTTTCCTTATATGGTTGAAGGATTCTTATGCAGTGTAAGCTGTTTTCTACTATGCAAGCACAATATGCAGGCTTATAATTTTCTTTTTTAGTTTGAAAGATGCATATTATTTTAGAAATGCTTGTTTTTTATAGTATTACTACGATGATCGAGACTTTTAATATAAAAATGCATTAGAAAATTCAGATTATTACGAGATCAAAAATCCTAACGACAACTTGTACATGAATTTTTCATAATAAAAGAAGTACGTATATTTTATTTGATTTAGACGGAATATAGATTAAATATGCTGTAATTTAAAATTTTCAACAATTTCAAAATTATTGTTTGATAATAACAATAACAACAACAACAATAATAATAATAATAAATTGTTATTATTATTAATATAATTAATAGTAAATAAACAATGAGACTTAATGGTGATAACATGATCTTCAACGACCTCTCCAAAACTTTAGTTTAAAAATCACAATAAAATAATAAAATGAAGATATAAAATATAAAATGGCATGAACAAAACGTGTACAGTGTTGGAGTTATGTCCTAGAAGTCAATATTTTAATGATTTAGTTTTAGTTTATGTTATTGATGATATTAATTTGTGTTGGAGTTATGTTCTAGAAGTCAATATTTAATGACTTAATTTATAGTTTATGTTATTGATGATATTTGATCATTTGTTTCTAGGATTTATTATTGACAGATCATTCAGGTTGAGGATCTGAATTGTGGATCTCTGTGTTTCGTTTGTAATTAAATGACAATAATAAATCTGAATTGTCCGTAATCTTAATAATTAACAAGGAACATTAATTATCATAAAAGATTAGTATGCAAGTTAAGTGATGATTAAGTTCTACAAATCATAGGTAATGAGTTACCAACTTAATTGCATATGTGTATGTTACTAGACATAGTACAGGACTTGACCTATTGAAATAAATATATGAATTGCGTTATGTGTCATTATTTATTTCATAAGTTGTTTGATTATAAGTTTGAGATGGTTCAACTTTTCCACATGAGGATAGGTTCAATAAATATCGTCTAATGTTAATTCTTGATAAGGGCTGCTATACGGACTTTATTTATGTTCTCTTGAATTGTGCGGAAAAAAGTTGTTCATCAAGAATACTGTATGTCCCTCATTAGTATACTTAGTGAGTGATGATATCTATTTGGGCCCCTTGATGGAGTTGGATCGTATGCATGCAAACTAGACGATCATCTCTAGATCAAGAAATGTATAATCTACAAGAATGACACATTCCTATATTGGATTATACAGTGATATCATGTGACATAAAAATCAAAACAAGAAAATACTTTATTTCTTATGCAGGATTGAAATACTGTAGTTGTACAATGTTTATTTATGTTAATTGGGAATCATAACGTGTTGTTAGATACCGCTTATGATTATTGAAAATAAATAGCGATTTAATTTCCATGGTCAACATGACATAAATCCTCGAGAGTCATACGAATTAAAGGCTCTCAATCAACAATGCATTAATATTAGTTTACTTGCATTGGAGAATGCAATATATGATATGTTAATTAATTAATTATATACCGTTGCTAACCTTTATAATTAATTATTTCAAATTGATCATATGAAATTAATTAATGCAAAGTCTAATCCTATAATAATTATTAAATAGTTGATAATTAATTTTGTTCAACACATTTAATATGATTATAGGAATTATATTAAATAAATGGGCTATCTTTTGATTACCCGATATGAGCCCAACTTAAATGCAATTAAATGAGAGTATTAAAGAGAATTAAAGACCAACTAATATGGGATTGAAAGCCCATATTAAGGCCCACCACGTTCTAACATGGAGTGGTCCCCAAGGGTTAGGTTAGGATGGCTATATAAGGACCACAATTTGGAAGAAGCAAAATCTAGTTTTTTTTCTCTCTTTTTCTCCTCTCTAACCGCCGCCTTCTCCTATCCCATGGAACAATTAGTTGCTGCCATGAAGAGCTCTTTTAATTACATTTTGTAGGTGCTCATGAGTTGAGCAATAGCCACCTCTCATAGATATCGATTTAGAAGAGAAATGCGAACCATTGGATTAGGCGATTTCACACGTTTCGCTAGCACGAAACCTTGTGAAGTTGATTAATCCTTTAGTGGACCTTAGAAAGGAGAAGAAGAGAAGGAGACGAGCACGCCGCCGCCTCTTCGTTACGATACGAAGAGAGATTAAACGCTTATTATCTTCTCTCTTGTGTGTGCTTGAAAGCTTGAGACTAGATCCGTTCTTATTGCTTGTGTTAATTTATAGTTAATTAGTAACTTAAAATTAAAATTGAGCAGTTAAGAATATTTTCTGATCGGCGGATTTCATATAGATATTTCAATCCTTTTAGGCCCCAAATTACAACTAAATATCTGTGTTTTAGTTAGATTTTGATATATTTAGGTTTGTTTTAATTAAGTTTGAGTCAAAGAAGGAGTTACTACCATAATCCCTATTTTTATGCAGATTTTGGACAAAAATATAACTTGGATGAATCAATAATGATGTAGAGCTCGTTGTAAACTTTCCAACGGTTCTTAAATCACCTCAATCGGAGTTCGGATGAAAGAGATATGGGCAAAATACTGACTGGACGCAATGCTGAAATTTCTGGAACGGACCGTTCCAAATCAGAACGGTCCGCCCCAGCCGAAACTGCTAGAAACAGCAGGATTGTCCGTTTTAGATGCTTGGGACGACTCGTCCCAGATTAGAACGGTCCGCCCCGACAGAAACCGCCAGAATTCCCAGAAATAGTCCAGGATTGCCAAATTTAGAGTTCTATTATGTCGTGGCGGTTCTAATCTATCTCTGGCACTTCCAGAACGTGTCTTCTGCTATTTTCATCATCTCTACACATTTCTAATGCCTATTAAAACAGAGTTTGAGGGGATTTTGAGATATACAAGAGAGGAGTTCAATTCTAGATCCAAGTTGAGGTTAGATATAGTTCTATTTGAGAGAATAGTCTCAGGTCAGGATCGTGGCAGCACCGAATCGACCGGTTTGTGGCAGAAACAGGGCGTTTCGATAGGAGGCTTCGACATACAAGAGGAAGCAAGGACATTTTGGGTTTTATTCTTCCTTTATTTTCTATTTCTCTTTGTTTTTCATGATGCCTTTTAGTTGTTGAGTTGATTGTTCTAGGACTATGGTTGTAAACTTTTCTACTTAGTTGCTTGTTTTGATTTGAATATTTAGTTAATTAATTAAGTTAAGTTATGTTTTATCTCTTGTGATTCGATTGCTTTATTCTATTGCTATGCTTGATTTGAATTGTTAATTGATATACCTGTTAAGCGATGGCCACGTTTGATAGTAGGTAGCAATATTGATTAACCTGAATTATAGTGTGGTAATGAAACTATTTGGTAGGTGAGATTCGGAAGGATGAACCAGACCTTAAGAAATTAGGATTTTACTTGAGATCGGAAGATTAAAAGTGTACCAAGACCCAAGAGATAGACTAGAACATCTAAACCAAGAAACGGAAGTCGAAATTTAGGCGTTCTAGGAGTTAAACAATAGAACTTAGTAGCTTGACCTGAACGGAAGTTAGAGTACAAGTTTATAGGTTAAGTATTGTTTAAACTCGCATAAAAACACTTAATTAATAACTAAAATCAATGACAAAACAAGTATCAACCATTGGAACGGATCGTCCCAAGATCAGAACGTGCCGCCCGGAAGGGGGAGTCTGATCCAGGACGGCCTGTTCTAATTGTTGACAGAGGCTGAAACGGACCGTTCCAGAGATGGAACGGACCGTTCCAGAGATGGAACGGACCGTTCCAACTTTGACAAAAGTAGAATCGTTTGGAACCAGAAACCCTAGAATTATTTGACCTGTTGATTTTCTCTTGTTTATTCTTGTTTTAGCCTTAATAGTAGATTTAGGATTTGTATTCACCTTCAACATTTAATTCACAAAAGAAAGTTGAACTCGTCTAGCTAGTTAATTTAAAATAAAAGACCGATATTCCAATACCGTCCTTGTGGATTCGACCCTCAAGCTGTTCTACGATAGATTAAATCAGGTAAAACGAGGTTATTTTGACTAGGTTTGCACTCGATCAAAATTGGCGCCGTTGCCGGGGACGGTTTGCTAGAATATTGGTATTTTGCTTTAGTTAATTAGTATAGACACCCTTGTATCCTTGTATCTTACTTATTTTATCTTATCTTTAAAAATCCAAAAATATTGTTCTATCACCATGTTTCGTTCTTTTCAGGTATTCGAACAAGAATTGGAAGGTGGTGATGCAAAGAAGATCGTCGCATCCGATAAAACACATGAAGAGTTCAACCAAATCGACTTGAGCACACTTAAACAATGCTTGGAGGAATTTGATGTGATGGAAGGCAACAAACCTCAACTCAAATATCACATCGAAATCAAGCCAAGGAAGATGACATCTAAAGAAGAACACACCAAGCATGTTTTAAGGCGTCCGTTCAAGCATTTTTGGAAGAACTATGATGCGTTGAGAGGGAGAAAAGTGAAGATAAGATAAGTAAATACAAGGGGTCGAGCTAATGACATAAAACAAGCGCTTCTTGGGAGGCAACCCAAGGCCAAAATTTTCGTTACTCTAATTTAATTTAGTTTATGTTTAGTTCAGTAAGGTTAATTTAGGTATAACTCATTGATCTTTGTTGATTGGTTTCAGATTTTAAGTGAGAATACAAGCTTTTTGAAGCACAACCGTTTGAGTCATGCAAGTGTCAAAAGGACAATTGAACTTCAACGCAACATTACAACACATGGAAGAAGGTTGCGGGTTATTGAAAAAGTCGTACCATATGCAAGAACTCAAGCTTGGGGAATACACCACGAAGGAGCATACGAGTCGAATCAACCCAACAAGTCTCAAGATAGCGGAGAAACCATCTCGTTCCATACCTGACCTGAATTCAGACTACCCCGCCTGAATTCTGGTGACCCCGCCAGAAACTATCCCGAGACCACCTAAACCCAGACCTGTTCCAAACGAGGCCGCCAGAAACAAGACGACCCCGCCTGAAATCAACCTAAGACCAAAACCCGACAGCCTAAACCTAACCTAAACCAATCCATACCGATGGTTAGATTTTGAGTTTTAATTGGTTAGTCGACGAACCAAATTTTTGCTCAATCTTGTCATTCACCAAGCCTTTACCAAACCCTAACCCAAGGATAGAATCGTACCAACCCCTGTGCGATTTCTATCCTCAACCAAAACCATCCATCTCCACTACTTGCAAGACACAACTTCTCCAACGAGACGAACCTAGAGACACCTTGGAGTACAATGATATATCAAAGCAAGCAAGGCTCAAGTTGCGTGACTTGACCCTTCATAGCCTCTACAAAGATCCGATAAGTTTCTTTATTTTTTTTTCTCTTTTAAGTTTTGTTTTCTTTACATTAAGGTGATGCAAAGTTTTAAACTTGGGGAGAGAATAGAAATTTGTATATAGGATTTGCATCATGGCATTTAGGTTTATTAATTTGCATTCACGTAGGATTTGCATGTTAATCTCATATAGTTTGCATTTAGGTAAGTTTTGGGAGTCTATTGACAATAATCAAGGTCATAGTCTTAAGCAACGAAGTAATGGACATGTCACAAAAACCCGTTTTTGAAAATGAATTTGAATTTGGCCGACCAACACATGTAAAAATTTAAAGTGGGAGTAAGTATTGTGCATAAGTTATCTCGATTAGTTTTGATTCAAGAAAGTTTTTGAGTTAAATGAATGACTTGACCAATTAAGAAATCGGTAAACCAAAGGCATCCACCAATCAAATAGAAAATCCCTCAAATGCCAATAGATCAATTCTTCCGACCCGAAAACAAGTTAAACTTAGGAATGAGCTGCAAAAGTTAGTAATTACACCGTTGTTTTCAAGTTTACTAAAAGTCGAAGATGTAAATAAAAAAAATAAAAAATAAAAATAAAAAAATAAAATAAAAAGGGGAACTAAAAAGCAGTGCTTTGCCATGGACATTGCGGAAAGCTATAGGTTCTTGTGGATAAAAGAACATCCATAAATTATGGGTAAAAACAAAAAAACCCCATAATAAAAAAAACGAGGAAAAACTCGAAAATAAATCCACATTAATCTAGCCGACTTCTCCGCCGCGGGAAATCCTCCTAGCCCCGGGAGAAATAATAAGTTCCAACCCTAAAACTTTGGAGACGATGGGTGGGGAGTTGTACCTTTTTTTCCGCCCCACTTTAGTCATTCTTCAATGCGTTTTCGAAAATTTTTGCGGTGTTTTACTTGACTCTTGTTTGTGAAATGAATAAGTTACTCATTATTTGTGTTGGAAGGGTTAGATCCCGTATCTTGTTGCCAAGTCAATTGTGAAACATGAAAACCGATTGGATTAGAAATTAAACGAGATAAGTTATGGACAATAGACTGCAATTGCTTTAAGGTTTTACTTGTAGAAAGTCAATGGTCACGAAGTAAATCTGATTTTGAAAATGAATTTGAAAAAATCTTTTGATATGTCCAAATCCAAAATTACTTGAGTTATGATATTGGTAATTGTTGAGAAATCTCCCTTAACTTGTAGATACCAGCTATTTAATTGTAATTTAGGTCCTAAACGATCTTCTTAGGATTAGATTGTTGCTTGGGGACAAGCAATGTTTAAACTTGGGGAGATTTGATCGGCGGATTTCATATAGATATTTCAATCCTTTTAGGCCCCAAATTACAACTAAATATCTGTGTTTTAGTTAGATTTTGATATATTTAGGTTTGTTTTAATTAAGTTTGAGTCAAAGAAGGAGTTACTACCATAATCCCTATTTTTATGCAGATTTTGGACAAAAATATAACTTGGATGAATCAATAATGATGTAGAGCTCGTTGTAAACTTTCCAACGGTTCTTAAATCACCTCAATCGGAGTTCGGATGAAAGAGATATGGGCAAAATACTGACTGGACGCAATGCTGAAATTTCTGGAACGGACCGTTCCAAATCAGAACGGTCCGCCCCAGCCGAAACTGCTAGAAACAGCAGGATTGTCCGTTTTAGATGCTTGGGACGACTCGTCCCAGATTAGAACGGTCCGCCCCGACAGAAACCGCCAGAATTCCCAGAAATAGTCCAGGATTGCCAAATTTAGAGTTCTATTATGTCGTGGCGGTTCTAATCTATCTCTGGCACTTCCAGAACGTGTCTTCTGCTATTTTCATCATCTCTACACATTTCTAATGCCTATTAAAACAGAGTTTGAGGGGATTTTGAGATATACAAGAGAGGAGTTCAATTCTAGATCCAAGTTGAGGTTAGATATAGTTCTATTTGAGAGAATAGTCTCAGGTCAGGATCGTGGCAGCACCGAATCGACCGGTTTGTGGCAGAAACAGGGCGTTTCGATAGGAGGCTTCGACATACAAGAGGAAGCAAGGACATTTTGGGTTTTATTCTTCCTTTATTTTCTATTTCTCTTTGTTTTTCATGATGCCTTTTAGTTGTTGAGTTGATTGTTCTAGGACTATGGTTGTAAACTTTTCTACTTAGTTGCTTGTTTTGATTTGAATATTTAGTTAATTAATTAAGTTAAGTTATGTTTTATCTCTTGTGATTCGATTGCTTTATTCTATTGCTATGCTTGATTTGAATTGTTAATTGATATACCTGTTAAGCGATGGCCACGTTTGATAGTAGGTAGTAATATTGATTAACCTGAATTATAGTGTGGTAATGAAACTATTTGGTAGGTGAGATTCGGAAGGATGAACCAGACCTTAAGAAATTAGGATTTTACTTGAGATCGGAAGATTAAAAGTGTACCAAGACCCAAGAGATAGACTAGAACATCTAAACCAAGAAACGGAAGTCGAAATTTAGGCGTTCTAGGAGTTAAACAATAGAACTTAGTAGCTTGACCTGAACGGAAGTTAGAGTACAAGTTTATAGGTTAAGTATTGTTTAAACTCGCATAAAAACACTTAATTAATAACTAAAATCAATGACAAAACAAGTATCAACCATTGGAACGGATCGTCCCAAGATCAGAACGTGCCGCCCGGAAGGGGGAGTCTGATCCAGGACGGTCTGTTCTAATTGTTGACAGAGGCTGAAACGGACCGTTCCAGAGATGGAACGGACCGTTCCAACTTTGACAAAAGTAGAATCGTTTGGAACCAGAAACCCTAGAATTATTTGACCTGTTGATTTTCTCTTGTTTATTCTTGTTTTAGCCTTAATAGTAGATTTAGGATTTGTATTCACCTTCAATCTTTAATTCACAAAAGAAAGTTGAACTCGTCTAGCTAGTTAATTTAAAATAAAAGACCGATATTCCAATACCGTCCTTGTGGATTCGACCCTCAAGCTGTTCTACGATAGATTAAATCAGGTAAAACGAGGTTATTTTGACTAGGTTTGCACCCGATCATTTTCTAACAATTTGATCATTTGTTCCTAAAGTTTATTATTGACAGATCATTCAGTTTGATGATCTGAATTGTAGATTTCTGTGAATCATTTATTATAATGACAATAATAAATCTAAATTGTCCATAATATTGATAATTAACAATGAACATTAATTATCATATAAGATTAGTATGCAATTTAAGTGATGATTAAGTCTTACAAATCATAGGTAAGGAGTTACCAACTTAATTGCATATGTGCGTGTTATTGGAACATAGCACATGACATGATCTAATGAAATAAATATATGGATTATGTTATGTGTCATTATTTATTTCATATGAGTTTGATTCTAAGTTTGAGATGTCCAACTTTTCCACATGAGGATAGATTTTATAAATATTGTCTACCGTTGATTCCTGATAAAGACTGCTATACGGACTTTATTTATGTTCTCTTGAATTGTGCGGGAAAAAGTTGTTCATCAAGAAAACCGTATGTCCCTCATTAGTATACCTAGTAAGTGATGATATTTTTTGGACACCCCTTGATGGAGTTAGATTGTTTGCTAGCAACTTGTACAATCAACTCAAAATAAAGAAATGTATAATTTGCAAGAATAACATATTCCTATTTTGGATTATACAATGATATCATATGACATAAGAATCAAAACAGAAAAATACTTTTATTTCTTATGCAGGATTGAAATACTGTAGCAGTATAATATTTATGTGAATTGGGAATCATAGTGTGTTGCTAGATACCGCCTATTGTTATTGGAAATAAATAACGATTTATTTTCATGGCCAACATAGCATAAATCCTCAAAGGATCACACAAATATGACTTTAACCATACAGTGCATTATTTATTTATTCACAGCAGTGAGTACTGTGAAAATATGATAAGTTGATTAATTAATTATATACTGTTGCGAATCGTTATAATTAATTAAGTTAAAGGGATCATATAAAAATAAATTTAATACATTAACTAATCCCAAAATAATTATTAATAAGTTAATAATTAATTTTGTTCAACATACTTTAATTGTATTGAGCTTATGAGCCTTTTATTTATTAGTAAATTAAATGTCCAATTAAAGAGCATATGGAGGGGCCAATAATTAATTGAATTAGAGGTTCATTAGAGCAAACAAAGTGGCCCATGCAAGCTCATGGGGAGGCCGGCCTAGGGAGGGCAATTTGGTCCTCTAAATGTTGTGGTAGGTAGGGGATTGAGAGCTCTATATAAGGAGGTCATTTGTTGAAACCCTAGAGCCATCTTTCACCTTTCTCTCTCCTTCCCTCCTTGGCCGCCACTTTCAAGAGGAGAAAGAAATTTCAGAATTTCTTCTTTCTCTTGCTCTCTCCCTTCTCCTCTTTAGCTCATGTGTTGAGCACTTCTCTCCACCAATTAAAAGGCTAATTGCTAGAAGAGAAAATTGAGAGGATTAGCTTTGTTCTTCTAGTTGCTAGCACAACTCAAGAAGAACTTGGTTAATCTCCTTGGTGGACTCGAGGCCGTCGAGGTGGTGGTGGTGGTGGTGAGCACGCCATCGGCTCCTATTGAGTTGGTCGAGCCTTGAGAATATGATTTTGCAAGAGGTATAATTTCCTACAACTTTCTCTCTTATGGATGTGTGCTTGAATGTTTAAACTAGATCCTACTTGGTTGTTCTTGTTAATTGAAGTTAATTAGTAGCTAAAAATTAAAATTGAGCGCCCAAATGAACTTTCTAACATATAGTTGGAACCGATTTGACCTATCTCATGTCGCCATTTTGATATGTAAAGAAAAATATTAGTGGGGAACTTATCTGTTCAGATAGGTCCTTTTTCCAACTGAGAATATATTTATCTGAATTTGTCAAAGACTCAAAAACAGAGTTCGGACGCACAAACATATCATGTGCGTTAATATCATTCTCGAAAGAGAATTGCTTTCCATCATTCTATAGATTCTATCATCCCCATCGTCCCCTAGTCTTCATTAAATTAATGCATCTTCATTAATAGGGAAATCCAGGGGTGATAGAATCATCCCATCATCCTCATCTCCTTTTTCTTTTTTCGTAATGCAATTATGTCCAGGGGATGATGGAATCATCCCATCATCTTCATCTCCTCTTTCATTTTTGTAATGCAATTCCGATTATTCAAACAGTAGGAAATGATATTTTTTACCTGAAATTTCAAAAATGTGCGATTCAGATTTAATTTTTTCTCTAGCTACACGTTCGGCACGAAATGGTCTTACACGTTCGGCACAAAATGGAAAGACCAAGGCGTTTATTCGAGTGCTAAAATATTCATCTGATGCTGGACTTGAGGTCATTTTCTATTCTCTAAATGAATTTATTAATTGGTTATAGGTTTCACATTTAAAACGAGGAAAAAGAATGCTAATTGTTCTAGTTGGTAAGCTAATTGTTCTAGTTGTTCTGAAAAAAATAATTGTGCTAGAAAAAAAATACCAATTGTTATGGAAAAAAAATTATGTTGGAAAAAAATACTAATTGTTCTAATTGATAAACTAATTGTTCTAGTTGGTAAACTAATTGTTTTCGAAAAAAATAATTGTGCTGGAAAAACAATGCTAATTGTTCTGGATAAAAAAATAATTGTGTTGGAAAAAAATATTAATTGTTATAGTTAATGTTACTAACTGTTCTAGAAAAAAAAAAACTAATTATTCTAGTTAATGTTATTTTGAGGGGAGAGAGGGTGAGGGGTAGGAGAGGGAGCGAAACAGAAAGGAGGGGGGATGATTCTTATTAATCCTAATTAATGATTCCAGAAGATGATGGTGATGATTCTCATTAATGAATGATTATTCTCATTAATGATTTCAGGGGATGATGGGATGATCCTTATCAGCCCCGCGAAAGAAATTTATCTCAAAAAATTCCTAAAAATTTAGATTTTAAATAGCTATTATCTTAAAAAAATTTGGAACTGAAATATCTAATCTAACGTACAGTTGAAAAGATTCATCGTCGTTGTTTTACAAATAATAAAATAAATTTTATTCCGTAAAATTAACAATATCGTAATTCTTTCATCATGGGCGAAGCCATGTTATGTTGAAATTTTTTTTTACTTTGACACTTGGTATATTTATAAAATATATATATATATATAAAAAGTCAAGATCTATCTAAAAAATTTGAAAGACCCAGCTGAACCAATGGCGGAGATATCTTCAACATATGGGGGTCAATTGACCTCATTTCAAAAAAAAAATTTTGCTGCCTTGTGTATAAAAAAAAAATTATACTTATAGCATATATTTCCTACGGAAACACTAATTTGAACCCCACAATAAATATAAAATAATTTATTGATTGAACCCCATTAAAATATATAAATCTATTCTTATAAGATTTTTTTTCGGTGCTGTTAGCAATTTTTTTTAAAAATGGAAAGATATTGAATAGGAACAAATTAGTCAAGTTAGCTAATTTTTTTCCTTCCCATTTCTCATTTTCTATTTTCAACGAGAGCACAATTTTGTACCAAAATCCATTCTATTTTTTTTTTCATTGTGCGCATCTGAAAAAATTGATGTTTTGATTTTTGCTAATTGGTCAGTCTTCAATTCTCTAGTCTTTAGATAAAAAATAATTTAAATTCTCCCATATTATTATGAATTTGTTGAACCCATTAGAATATTTTCTAGCTCCGCCACTGAGCTGAACATGTTGTGTTTGATTTGAATTACGTAACGACTCCTAAAATATCGCATAGGTACCCATGTCGTATTCGTTCCTAACAAATCGTCTTATTCCTTCCTCTGCAATGAATCTTATTAAGATAAAACTTATAATAGAATAGGAGATTCTTGGATGAATTATTCTTGACTCTTAAATTATTATTTTGTATATTGGATATATTATTCTGGATCTTCTATTGTTATTATATTATAATAGATATTTGATTTCTCATATTTATTTATATGATATTATTTTAGAGTTGTTTATTTTAAAATTATTATTATAATATATATATATATTAAATCGATGGTTTTAAAATATGATTTGTATGATTTAGAGGTTGGGCGGTGATTTAACGTGCGTCAGGAAAGAAACTCGGTGTGTCTACCCGGGACAAAGTCCACCGCCATTTGCAAAGTCCACTGCCATTGTAAAGCCGTATGAAAACAAAATGCCCGTACGGTCCTGCAATTCTACCCCTTTTTCTTCGCCTCATCATGAGAACAACAATCTCTATTATATCGTTTTATTAAGATTCCGGGTACCATCACCTATGAGTTTATGGGGCACAAGCAAGATAATTTGTCCAGGAAACGGAAGAACTCCGGACACTGCGCGAACTCCCCGTAAATTTTTTTAATAAACAAATCTGAAAAAAAAAATATAACAGTAAACATCGAATAATCATATTTTGAGCAATGAGCATGACAGATCGCCCTGTCAGTGGCGCTCCGGCGCGGCGCCGGTGCCACTGGCGCGGAGGTGAAGACGCTGCTGGGAGTGGCGCGATGGGCAGATCGCTGCAACGGCCTATCACGCCCTGCCGTTTGTGGGGTGGGTTCGAGCAAGATCGGCCAATTGGAGCAGCAAAGAACAAAGGAGGAGACTCTGACCGGTGGGGTCCACGGCTCCTTTTTCTTTCTTTTCTCTTTTTTTTTCGTATTGGATCCGAAGCTTACTGGGCTCCTTTTTCTTTCTTTCTTTTTTTTTTTACTGGGCCGGGTTTGGAAGGTCTTGATAGCCGATAGGTCATAGAAGCTGATTTTTTTTTTTTTATATTGCTTGAGTGGCGGCCTTGGCCATGGAGAGGAGGAAGGATATGGCCAGCAAGAACAGCAACAGGCACTGCTGCGTCAAGCCGTCAACAATGATTGCATGCCGTTGATCGGACTCATCGGACGCCCACCAGCCATCACGCCACAACCACCAAATGTGCCACTGGGCTCTTCACCTCCGCGCCAATGGCATCGGCGCCGCCGCCGGAGCGCCACTGACAGGGCGCTCTGCCATGTTCATTGCTCAAAATTTGATTATGTGATGTTTACTGTTAAATTTTCTTTTTCAAATTTGTTTATTAAAAAAAATTACGGGCGAACTCCTAACAAGGATTTATGTAGAAAGAAGAGGTCTGCCGTCTGGGTTGTATACGAAGACATGGAAAGGGGATGCCTTTATGTTGTTATGTCAGCAACAGAAGCCCAAGCTCATGGGATTGTTGATTGTGTAGCGGTTTCATCCTAAAAATAGGAATTCGTAATCCAGCGGTTAAGATCGAGCTAAAGCAGCCAATACAATTATGTCTGCAATTCATTCAGCATGCCAAATATGTCAACAACTTATTATAAAAACAGCCAATCCGAGAAGTCATAGTTTAAAGCAAAGATCAAGCCTCACATGCTAGATAGGTAGGTAAATTAAGGACCGTGTATACTTTAATTGGCCGAAATGGGAGGAGTGCATGATGGAGCAATTGAAACACCAAGCGTCTTGAAACTCTTTCGAAAAAGAAAGTAGACTTTCGTAACATCATTGAAAGTCTCACCGGTGATAAAATGACGATAAATGATTGTGCAACGATTAAACAGTAATAAAATAGATAAAACGGTTGTGCGATATAAACGAAAATTAGATAAAACAAATAAAACAAAGTTTTTTAAAAGATTGATTAAACATTATGTCATTGTTGCACATATATTTAAAGAAAAAAAATTTATGGATCCTATTGATGCGAAATACTAGCTACGCCCCCAAACGAGATCATGTCCCGCGTGGGATGGTGCAGCGCACCATCTCCAACCGTTTGATCTAATCTGGACGGCCCCTAGAAAATACTAGAATGATAGGCCCGAAAAAATGTAACCGTCCAGATTAAATCAGACGGTGGAGATGGTGCGCTGCACCATCCCGCGCGGGACGGGAATAGGATTCCTACGCCCCTCCTGCAATTGTGCTATGAAAATTGAAAAGTCACGTCATGTGTAATGTTATAATGTATTACATATTTACATCCGTCAAAATGGCACGTAGTTTTGGAATATTTCACATCAATTATATTTACGTCAAATTAAATAAAACCCACGAATGGGTACTCAACAGTTTTTTTCTCGATGGCCCGCAACAAAAACCCTTCCACGTGCCTACTGGCTACTGCTATCCCGGTATCCCCAGTCAAAAAATTCTGTCTAACTGGACCCCAGTGTCAGAAGTTCAGAACAGGCAATACGGTATTAGTCGGTTTGGACACCACCTAGAAATGATACAACACCACCAAAAAAATTTTAGTGACCAAAATACCCTCTGTTAATTGAATCGCTCCCCACTTTTCTTTAAAGGGAAATTTAGATTTATTCCACCCCAAACTTAAAAAATTAGAAATTTGTCACCTCAAAACTAGCTCTTAGAAAAATGCCACGACAAATCTATTTTATTTAAAAAAATGCCACAAATACAGTATACAATCTCTCTCTCCTACAATATATTTCCGTATTGACCAAAATACCCTTTGGGTATTATATTAATTGTTTTCTATGGTTGTCTCTCATCTCTCCATCAACGATATCGTTTCTATATATCTCAATATCACATATTTGGACTGTATATACAGACTATTGAAAATACGAATCTGCACAAAATTTCTTGCTAAAAAAAAAAAGTTTGCCTATGGTCTATTATGACATGCCAATTTGACAAATTTTGGAGCTTTTCGAAATTCACACTAAAGCTGTTAAAGATCCATATCTCCTAATATGACCGATTTTCAGCAAAGTACATATCAACGGGTAATCTCTATCAGAGAAGACTTGAAGCAATGAAAACCTATAAAAATAAATAAAACTAGACATATACTTGTCAACTATGCATAGCCAAAAATTACTAAATAATTTAGATTGCAAACCCTATCTAATAAACTGCATACTCCATACTTATTCGGCCATACAAAAACAAATCAAATGTAAACATCTGTGAATTTAATATATCTCAGAAAATAATTAAAAGTTGAAATGCAAAAGGCACCGGTTATTGTTGATGGTAACCATATCAATAGAATTTATACATCTATAAATGAGAATCCCAATCGAACCCTGACGGACTTGCACCTGGTCTGAAAACATGATAAAATTTATAAAATAAAAGAACCTAAACTTATCTAGAATAATAAAATGGACGCATAAAAAAAGGAAAAAAGAAAAATCATGCTAAGTCATCAATGGTATCTTAGTCTCCTGACATATTTGAGTACGAACAGCATGCTAAATCATCAATTAATGGCACGACCTTCAACTTAGCAATCTAAGTCTTTTTTGTTTCTCTCTTCCTGCGAGTAAGAAACAAATAAGTATATTAATACGCAACAACATGCATGTTTAATAATTCAACTGCTTATGTTCTCAAATAATTTCATTATTAAAAAAATCCAATGAATAACATTACCTCTTACTGGTGCTTGGTCTTGGATTTGGAGAATCTGGTGCTTCCTTACATGTCCTTTGTTGATGGCCTAATTGCTTGCATCTCTTGCATTTTTGTTTTTTTGATCTCAACTCTAGACAACCACGGACCCTTTGTTTTCTAGGCCTTCCAGCTGGTCTCTTTATCTTAGGTGGATAAACTTTGAACCCAGGATCACAATTGACCCAATGTGATTTGTCAGTAATGGGTTTGATTACTCTTGCATATGCCACTCTGAATCTATAAACGGAATAATACTCATGCACATAATCCTCTATATGGGCTCCTCTAAGAGAGTAAATGAATGCAAGGGCATGAATGCATGGTTGTCCACTAATCTACCACTCTCTACATGCAGTGGCGAAGCCACGTTAGTTTTGGACCCACCTGAAAATAAAAAAATTACTTTACACTTAGTATGTTGTAAATAAAAATATATATATAAGAAGTTAGGGACCCATCTCAAAAATTTGAAGGACCCAGCTGGACATGTTGTGCTTGATTTGAATTGCGTAATGACTCATAAAATATCACACAGGACCCATGTCGTATTCGTCCTAATGAATCGCCTTCTTTCTCCCTCCACAATAAATCTTGTTAAGATAAAACTTATAATAGAATAGAAGATTTTTGGATGAATGATTTCTTGATTCTTGAATTATTACTTTGTATATTGGATATATTATTCTAGATCTTCAATTTGTTATCACAATGGTTGTTTGATTTCTCATGTTTATTTATGTGACATTATTTTAGAGTTGTTTATTTAAAAATTATTATTATACATGTCTATATTAGATGCAAGATTTTAAAATGTGATTTATGTGGTTTAGCGGTTGGATGGTGATTTAACGTGTATCGGTGAGAAAACGACAATAAAACGGTGATATAAACGAAAATTTAGATACAACGGATAAAATCGAGTTTTTAGAAACTTGATTAGTCATTATATCATTGTCGTACATATATTTTCTTAGTAAAAAAAATTATGGACCATGCTAACTTGAAATCCTAGCTTCGCCCATGTCTACATGTACATTCTTGCTTGTCCAACTCCACCACATGCCTCCAAGATCTGCCTTCCGAGTCTATTCCACTCACCTCTGCACATTTATCGCCACCTCTACTAATACTAACCTTTCCAATATTCCTGCTCTTTGCATTCAATTGCTTCATTACACTTGGAATAATCACACCTTTAAACTTATTTCCTACCATCCTCCTTTTGTCAAATGTCACCATAATTTTTTGCCTAATCTGATCAAGAAGATCAACAACATGCAAATCCTTGAAATCTTTTATCCAACTATTGAAACTCTCTGATATGTTATTGTTTACATACTCACACTTGCACATCTCAGTGAACTTACTCCTATGCCAAAGTTGCTTGTGATTCTTCTCGAGAAATTGAATAGCTTGGGGTGATGCTTTGTTAATCTCTCTCAAGTGGTATTGGCACTTCTCTGTAGTGTACGCCAATGCGGCAGGCCACATATTAGTTTTAAAGACATCACCATGAAATCTCTTGTTAAAATTGTCCATAAGATGTCTCATACATTCCCTATGCTCGGCGTTAGGAAATATACTTACAACAGCAGCTGTTATTCCCTTGGATACGTCCGAAGAGATAGCCAACCCTGGTAAACATCATGTTGCCCTCCTCGAATGAGTCATAAACCACGTCCAATTTTCAGTTATTTCTGAATCAAAAACTCCATATGCAACTTGGTACAACCAACTATGCCCATCAATACTTGCAGCAGCTGCCAACTGACCTTTATACTCACCCGTCAAGTAAGTTGAATCAACCCCCAAATATGGTCTACATCCATGTACAAACCCATCTATGCATGGTTTTAACGCTACAAACACCTTGCTAAAATGGACCTTATTACCAACTTTTCTGCAATCTATCTCAACAATGGTACTTGGACATCTCTTCTCCAACTCTGCTTTAAAATTGTACAACAATTGGAAGCTATTTTCCCATGGCCCATAAATTTGATCAAGAGCAACTCTCCTTCCTGACCATGCCTTGTTATAAGTCACCTTGACACAGAAAGTCTTCTTCCAACTTATTCTTTACTTCCTTTGCTCCAGCCGTGGGATTCCTCCGTAACCAATCTCCTACCTTGTATGATACCCAAGATTGAGAAGCCATTGAGGAGGGAATCATGCTAGTAGATGGACATGTATGTTTATGTGGTAACTTTTTCACCTTCAATTACAAAAGTTCAAATGTAGAATTATATACTACATATTACATATTTGAAGCATAAATACATGCAACTAAGTTATGTATACTTACCTTAAAGGTTTTATTATCTTGGAGTCTAGAAGCGCGAATTCTCCAAGGACAGTTATCATATTTGCATTTTCCTATGAACCTTGTCTTGTCTGATTTCACTATACTAACTTCAAACTGATTTTTTATAGCAAAATGCCTTAATGCCTTCCTAAAGGCATGGACATCTGAAAATAACGCATTGACCTTGTTAGAGTTGTGTCCTAGAAGTCAATATTTAATGACTTAATTTCTTAGTTTATGTTATTGATGATATTTAATCATTTGTTCCTAGAGTTTATTACTGACAAATTATTCAGGTTGAGGATCTAAATTGTAAATCTCTGTGGATTATTCATTAGAATGACAGTAATAAATCTAAATCGTCCGTAATCTTGATAATTAACAAGGAATATTAATTATCATAAAAGATTAGTATGCAAGTTAAGTGATGATTAAGTTCTACAAATCATAGGTAAGGTGTTACCAACTTAATTGCATATGTGTATGTTATTAGTGTTAGGAAGTCTAAGTTTTCAAATTTTTGTGCTAATTAACCATTTAATTAGCAATCCAAACGACTTAGACCTCGAAGGATCTAGTCCAAGCATTCACACACAAGAGAGAGAGGTTAGGAATGCTACCTCTCCTTGTATCGCAACAAGGAGGCTCGAATCCGGCGATGTCGAGGTTGTGCGCACCACCACGCGTGTCTCGGCCTCAAGTCCACTAAGGTATTAACCAAAACCTCGATCTATACTAGTAGATGAGAGGTTAAGTCTAATCCCTTCCTTCTCTTTGCCTTAATTAACTATTTAATTAGATGGAGGCAAGAGGTGCTCACCACATGAGCTTAAGAGAGCAATGGTGGAGAGGAAAAATTCTGAAAATTTTCTTTTAATTTTCGTCCAAAATATTAAGGAGAGAGAAAAGGGCAAAGTGACTAGGGTTTTGGCTCCCAAAGTGGTCCTTTTATAGACCGACCACTCTCCCAAAAAGTTGTAACTAATTTACAACTATGCCATCACTAGGGCAGCCATAAAATGGGGCCTAAATGGGCTCCATCAATTATTTAATTGGTCCTCTAATTTAATTAATTAGTGGCCCAGTTAATTGCTCTCAAGTTGGACTTTTAATTTACCATTTAAATATAGGCCCGTTAGCTCAAATTAATTACTTTAATTAATTCATGTTAAACAAATTAATTATCAACACTTTGATAATTATTTAAGGATTAGAATATGCATTAATTTATTTCTATATAATCCGTTTGACTTAATTAATTAATTATGACGGTTCGCAACAGTACATAATTAATCAGTCAACATATCATATTGTTTCATTCCTTAATACAACCAAATAAATAATGCACGCATGGTCAAAACCTATTTGTGTGACCCTTTGAGGATTTATGCTCTGTTGGACATGGAAAATAAATCGCTATTTATTTCCAATAATCATAAGCGGTATCTAGCAACACGTTATGATTCCCAATTCGCATAAATAGTGTACTGCTACAATATTTTAATCCTGCATAAGAAATAATAGTATTTCCTTGTCTGATTCTTATGTCACATGATATCATCGTATAATCCAAGATAGGAATGTGTCATTCTTGCGGATTATACGTTTCTTGATCTAGAGATGACTGTATCAGTTGCTAGCAAACAATCCATCTCCATCAAGGGGCCCAAACAGATATCATCGCTCATTAAATAAATTAATGAGGGACATACGATTTTCTTGATGAACAACCTTTCCCCGCACAATTCAAGAGAACATAAATAAAGTCTGTATAGCAGCCCTTATCAGGAATCAACGGTAGACGATATTTATTGAACCTATCCTCATGTGGAAAAGCTGAACCATCTCAAACTTAGAATTAAACTCAAATGAAATAAATAATGACACATAACACAATCAATATATTTATTTCATTGGGTCGTGTCCTGTACTATGTTCTATAACATATACATATGCAATTAAGTTGGCAACTCCTTACCTATGATTTGTAGAACTTAATCATCACTTAACTTGCATACTAATCTTATCTGATAATTAATATTCCTTGTTAATTATCAAGATTACGGACCTTTTAGATTTATTATTGTCATTTATTATAAATGAAACACAGAGATCCACAATTCAGATCCTCAACCTGAATGATCTGTCAATAAATAAATCAAGGAATAAATGATCAAATATCATCAATAACATAAACCATAGAAGTAGCCATATAATGATTGGCTTCTAGGACATAACTCTAACAATTAGAACATTGTACAGGACATGACCCAATGAAATAAACATATGGATTGTGTTATGTGTCATTGTTTATTTCATATGAGTTTGATTCTAAGTTTGAGATGGTTCAACTTTTCCACATGAGGATAGGTTCAATAAATATCGTCTACCGTTGATTTCTGATAAGGGCTGCTATACGGACTTTATTTATGTTCTCTTGAATTGTGCGGGGAAAAATTGTTCATCAAGAAAACCGTATGTCCCTCATTAATTCACTTAGTGAGTGATGATATCTGTTTGGGCCCCTTGATGAAGTTGGATTGTTTGGCCAACTTGTACAATCAACTCTAGATCAAGAAACGTATAATCTGCAAGAATGACACATTCCTATCTTGGATTATACGATGATATCATGTGACATAAGAATCAGACAAGGAGATACTTTTATTTCTTATGCAGGATTGAGATATTGTAGCAGTACATTATTTATGCGAATTGAGAATCATAACGTGTTGCTAGATACCGCTTATGATTATTGGAATTAAATAGCGATTTAATTCCATGGCCAACGTAGCATAAATCCTCAAAGGGTCACACAAATAGGACTTTAATCACACAGTGCATTATTTATTTATTCGCAGCAGTGTATTGCGAAAATATGATAAGTTGATTAATTAATTATATACCGTTGCGAACCGTTATAATTAATTAAGTCAAGGAGATCATATAGAAATAAATTAATGCATTAACTAATCCCAAAATAATTATTAATAAGTTAATAATTAATTTTGTTCAACACAATTTAATTATAGGAATTAAATAGAGCTTATGGACCTTTATTTAATTAGTAAATTAAAGGCCCGATTTGAGTACAAGAGAAAGATCCATTAATTAATTGAATTAGTGGACATTTAACACACCACAAAATGGACTTGATAGCCCATATAATGGCTGCCCTAATATGGATAAAAAGGTCCCTAAAGTTTGTGGAGTGGTTGGTCTATAAAAGGATGTTATTTGGAGAGAGAAACCCTAGCCACCATAGCCTTTTCTCTCCCTCTTCCTCCTAGAACGAAAATTAGAGAGAAAATTTCAGAATTTTCATCTCTTTCTCTTGCTCTTTTCCACCTCATCTAGCTCATGTGTTGAGATTTCTCACTTCTCCATTAATTAAACTAGTTAATTGACAAAGATAGAAGAGAAAAAACCTTGGAGATTAGTTGCTCTCCTCTTCCTTGCTAGCACGAGTTGAAAGAGGAGGTGATTAAAATTCTTGGTGGACTCGAGGCGGCCGTCGACGGAGAAGAAGGCGAAGGAGAGCACGCCATCAACTCCCATGCATTGGTCGAGCCTCGCGGATACGATTCCGCGAGAGGTAATCGATTCCTTCCCTTTTCTCATGTGTGTGTTGATTGCTTAGCAAGATCCTTTGTGCTTAATGTTTAATTAAGTTAATTAGTAACTAAAATTGAAAATTGAGCACTTTCTAACAGACCTCTATGTTAGGATTTTCAGGATCACATACAATGGTTGGTTCACACTCAACTTCATCATCTATAATTGGCTCCTCATGCACAATATCATCCTCTGGATCAATGTTTACCTCTTGTACAGTATAGTTAAGACTCTCGTGAGCAATATCCTCCTCTTTGTCAAAATCATAGAAATCCTCGTCATCAAATCCCACGTATTCATCCGGGTTGTCGACTTGATCAGATTGCCCTGAACTATTACATCCCTGAGAGCTCCCCACTTGACTATGAGTAACAGGTGCAACAATTGGTGTTGGTTGAGATAAAGTGCTTGGATAAGTGGGATTTATATCACAGTTCGAGCTTCCTTCCAAATCACAAACTACTACAACAAGTGAGATCTTTTTTTCATTTTGGTACATCATGAACATATCTAGTATTTGTGACTCAGACAATGCTTCTATATGTCTTCTCTCATTTTTGTCAAACATCCATATTTTTGGCTTTTGACAATCCCCCCAAGATATCTCATCAGATAAGTTACTATTCAATTCACACAAAGAGAACCTATCCGAATCGACCACCCATTTTAATATTTTTCCCTTGACATATACCTTTTTGCCATCATTTTGCTTGTTGAGAAATCCTTCAATCTTAACCTCTATCCTAAATGCAGTTTCTGGATCAGCTCTATATGAAATTGTTAAAGTAATTAGTGATACATTACTCATAATTCATAGAACAATGATTAAAATTAAAATATAAAACTTGCACTTACCCACTAGGAATCCATGAGTTGTCCATGTTGTTCACACCTCCAACTCTCTCCCTAAAAATATAAAGTTTTTAATTATTTGCATTACAAATCAACTCTGACTAAGGCAAGAATGTGATTGTATTTTTGAGTATCAATTATATCAAAAATTCAAATTCTTTATTTACAGAAACATATATAGCCTGATAAAATTCAATAAGCGTGCTAATTTAAGAAGATGTCTTAGACTGGTACAGATCCAGTAGAAATTACTACACTACAAGGCTAATATACTACATATTGTGAGATGAAACTGGTCAAGACTTATTCTAATTGAATCTTATATGGACAAATTAAACTATAAATAAATCAAGATACATAATAAAGACAAAATTATGTGTTATGTGTTCAGCAATTTGGGATCGTTGTTGTGTTATAAGAAGCTCTCTTTGTACTTCGCTATGTAATATAGCAATACATGTAACATAAGATAAATGAACTGATCTACATAGTTAACTATATAGGAAACAAAGCACTCGAATCGTTAAATACTCAATCTATTAAATATTTCAAAAACAAATTCAGAGCAACGCCTCTTTTTATTCTGACAAATTTCGAGCAGTGCCTTTCAATAATAATAATAATAATAATAATAATAAATTAAGAACAAATTAACAAAAATTAGTAGTAATAAGGTCACAATTGAGAGAGACTTACAAATAGACTCAGAAATGACGGTTATGGTGAGGGTTGTGTTGTTGCGACAAGGAGAAAAGTCTAGGCAGTAGAGAGAACCGACGGACGAGAATCAAGTCTCGTTGCTAGGTTTAGGAGAGAGAGAGAGAGCCTATCGAAGAGAGGCAAGGAGACAACGGTGAAGACTACGGCAATAATTTTTGGCGCGGATTTGTCGAGATATGGTCTGGGCCTTGAGATATTGCAAGAATTTTGGTGCGGATTTGTCTAGATATGATCCGGTGCTTGAGATATCGTTTGATAGAGATGAGAGACAACTTTAGAAAACAATTAATATAAAAGGGTATTTTGGTCAATACGGAAATATATTGTAGGAGAGAGAGATTGTATACTGTATTTGTGGCATTTTTCTAAATAGAATAGATTTGTTGTGGCATTTTTCTAAGAGCTAGTTTTGAGATGGCAAATTTCTAATTTTTTAAGTTTGGGGTGGCATAAATCTAAATTTCCCTTCTTTAAAAATTCCGAACTCATTCCAGCACTTCACCTCGTGACTATACGACCAAATTTTTGAAAGCCTAGAAGAGAAAAAAAAAATAATAATAGTGCTGACGAATTGGATTACTCAAATTTCAAAAATACACAAATTATTATGGTGCTAATAAAAACAAAAATACATTGGACTAGATTATTCAGTTCCATATTTTATTGGAAACTTTGCTTTAGCATTGGTTTCAGCGATAAAATATTTGTAATCATTTTGTTATTATAGATCTAATTTTGTGATTTTCTGACGCAAGAAATGCAAATACAAACTAAAAAAAGCAACCCAACAGTATAAAATGCTTGAACACTACATTAATAATAATCTGAAAATACGTCTTCAAAAAAATTTATAAATAGCTAAATTGTAATTGAATGACAATATATATTTTGGATACATTTTTTATTATGTTTACAGATTACAGATTTGGGGAGATTAATCAAATGATTTAATTGGAAGACGAGTGTACAATTCCATTTACTTGAGAATTTAAATTTTGTTCCGCTGGTAGTGAAATTTTATTACCCAGTATTTTAATTAAATAGCCTAACTATTTGTACAAATGTAATTCCCTACAATTTGTTTATTAAATGAAAAGTAGAAAATAATTATAGACGGTAATTTGGTGGAAACCAATTGAGAGAAGTTGGGAGTGTGTTTCGAGATCCGGTGTGTACAATAATTATAGAGGGTAATTTGGTCAATGAAAATGTTTTTGTGGTGTTGTATCACTTTTCGGAGGTGTCGCCACTTCCCACGGTATTAGTCCTGACTGGTTCGAGTGCAAACAAGAGCGATTTCATGGCGTCTATCTGCCGCTCCGCCGCCGCCGGAGGAGCCTCCAGATCAGTTGCACTTCTCCGTTCGGCACCTCGCCTGGGGCGCTTCGCTTCCTCTCCTGGAGTCTCCTCGTCTTCTCTCCTTCGAAAGTATACAAATACAATGAACTCGAACTATCAGTCCCTAAATGCAAGGTTCCTTAGACATGATATTGTATTGTACAATCTGTGTGGTTGATGTTGATTTATATTGCTTGAATGTGTATTGGTTTCAGGTCTATAGTGAGTTGCTCAGCATTAGGGAGTGTTGTTGAGTTGTCACTTATGCCACTCCACAGCGCAGAAGCATCGGCTCGGCTCAGGTGTCTCATCGCTGTCAATTCGTCATCCTGGAACTGGCTCACCCAGGGTAAGTGTACTCAATGCACATATCTCCAGCGCTGGTTATTTGGATGGATGAATAAATTGTGAATTTCCAAACAATCAGAAAATTTTAGTGTTTGTTATTATCATAATATGTCAGTACCTTTCCTTTCATTATTCTCTTTTTAATTTTGCTTATTTAGAAATGTTCTTATAGCCATGTTTCATTCCATTATAGAATCAGAAACATTGTTTGGCGATTGTTTTATATCTGATTGGGTAGGTCAAGTGAAATAGAATAGGTGTGCTTCCTGTATTATATTTATAGCTGAGTTTAGTTTAACCAATATGATAATTTGATTCACATCTGTTACATGTAATTTGACTGGATCTTGTTCCCTTGTTTGACCATATTACCTTAACCATTATACTCACAGGAAGATTATTGTAGCTACTGGCAGTAATAAATTCAGATCAGATAGAAACTCCAAGGAATCCTTATGATTTACTGTCTGATGACCTAAATTAAATAGAGTTTCAATCATCTTTAATGCTAATTTAAATACAAACAGTATTATTGACATAGATCCACCTGCACATATCATATAGTCATGGACAATTGATTTCCTGTTAGGATAAATTTTATCAAAGATCCTTAAATTATGCATTGATCATGAATTAGTCCCTCAATTCTCGACTTCCTCGAGAGCCCTTGAACTATATTCGGCGGTTCCAATTACATGATCTATCTCTGGAATGAACAGTGCTGTACATTTCTTTCTGACATGGTCAGGATACCTTCTCTCTTCCGTTACTAGTTCTTTACTACTTCCAACCTGCTTCTCTTCTGTCTCCCATCTCTCCATTTGCACGTGTTCATAGCATGGAAGAGAAAGTAAAGAGGTGCAGGTATTGGAGAAGCAGGAAGTACGAGAAAGTATTGGGAATAACAAAGACAAGCATTTGTTCCATGTACCTATTGAATAAGAGAAAGAGAAAGTGCTTGACTGGGGCTAAATGAAAGTCCAGAGGTTCTGGCTTCTGAGAGGACAAGTTAAGGTAGAGTGAACAGTTCGGGACTTGTGGGCTATGGAGTTTTGCAAAGAACATTTTGCTTCTCGAACTTTTTGATGTGCATTGAGATCCACAAAACTTCAAGTGTACGGACCTTGAGGCGCATTCAATTGCTGAACAGTGAACCGTTACTCATGCAAATCACCTCTGAACTCATGGTTCAGTGACCTTCCACAAAATCTACATTCAAGCACTATATTAGTTCCTGTAGAGCATATCTTCAATTTCGTTCTGCTATGTACATGCTGTATCTACCTCATATATGATGCATCATGTATTTATGGATCATCACATCCTTGCATTGTTTATTGGTTTTTTATTTTTATTGTGGATATTCATGCTAATTATGTGCTTGTTTTGTACTTCTGTAGGTCAGGCTTTGCCTCTGTAATGAAGCTTCGAAGGATCTGTTATTTGTAGACTGTTTTACCTCTTTTTTCCCCTTCTCCAAGAAAAAAATAACTCAGCCGGCAGAGATATGAAATGAAAAATAGCCTTCTTTATGTTTTACGTTTTCATTGAGAAAAAATTTTGCTTGCTCAGCTGGATTTGTTTCTTCAAATCAATCACATTTCTTTCCTAAATAATTTGTTGTTTTAGGTATTCGTTGAGTAACAATGTTTCATTCGTTGTGGATCCATAGCTATATTATGCTGTCCGCTGATTCTGAAAAGTATAATTAGCTGGTTTTAAAGTACTAATTAGATTTAATAAAATTGATAGATATTGAAAGGTCGTTTCTTGTATGGCTGAGGAGCACAAGTGCACAACACAAACTCGTTTCGTAAAACTTCCTTGACACTAACCAGGACGACCCATACAAGATTTTCAATTCAAGTAAATTTTACTTAAACATGTTCTAAATTCTGTTTACTTTTCTGGAAACGCACTTTTGGTTGCGGTTAATAGTTTGTAACTCTCTCTTCTTTCATTGAGAAAAAAGAATTCATAAACCAAAAAAATAACAATAAGTCGTACAAGCTTTTTCAACTAATTCATCTAAAGGTTGACAAAAAAGTGCCTATTGTCATGAATATTTTGTTAGATTCTATAAATGAGCCCTGATGGACTGTTAACGGAATCAATTTATACGATTACTCGACCTTGGATAAGACGGATATAAACAAAGTTGGTCTTTTCAAGAAACCAAGCGACAAGGATTTATTTATTTTTTTGAGAAAACAAGGCTGCGGCTGAAGCGACAAAGAAAAGTGTCATAAACCATCCACTGTAGATAAAACAACATTTGTCTATACCTCACAAGTCACAATAATGAAATTCGGCTGTGCACCTAATACTACCAAGAATGGTTGGAGACTTGGAGTGTGAGAGCGTAGCCAGTAGGTGTTGGTGCTCACGGGCTGATACACAAGAATAAGAAGGAAAGACATCTTTCAATTTATGAATTTATATCTATTTGCCTAACAGCCTGTTTGGATTGAAGGAAATGGATGTAAAAATCGGGAGGGGAAGGAAAATGATAAATTTACCGCGTTTGGATTTGTAATTTATTGGAAGGAAACTAATTCCCCTTCAAATTTAACTTCCTATTCAAAAAAGTTTTCCTCCGATTTGGAGTGTAACGGGAGGAAAGAAAAAAATTGATCTTTCTAGTGGACATCTTTGTCCCCGAGGATGTGCGTATCTTTTTTGTTTCCTTAAGAATTTGCATCCCTCTATAAGTTATTGCTACCTTGTTATTTTTTCCCATGGAGCGAGAAATAATAAGGATCTCTGAGAACCTTATTTTGCTTTTGAATGTGCTAGTATGGAAAATTTCCTCCCGCGACCTTGAATAATATGTCTTTTCTTTGTATATAGTTTTTTTTAATTTAGTAAATACTGGCGCATCTCACATAATACACTCATTAATATTTACTACTCTATCTTGGTTTAGCTGCTTCAAATTGCTAGGTTGTTACATCTGACAAGTATGCTATTGAAATATAAGGTACTGGTAAGATTCGGAACACTTGACTGTACATTGAAAAATATCCAAGAAATTTAATTTGATTTCATGTGCGCATATCTTTGTTTTCTAACAATGGAAAAAAATATATATAATTTGAATGAGATAAAAGATCGAGGGTATAATGGTCAATTATTGTTAATTTACTTTTATTAAATTGATACATCCAAACACGTAAAATGAAGGAAATGAAACTTTTTTCTTTCCCTTTAATTAATCATCCAAACAAATCAAAGTTAAATAATTTCATTTCCATTCCATCCTTTTTCTAAGGGTTTTGTCTTCTACAAAAAGAAAAGTTATAACAATTTCTTGGGTGTTCCTTTTATGGGCTCAGACTATTTGGTTGGGCTGGATTGGACTCGTTTGTATGAAATCTTTCTGTAATTCTTCTGTTGCGTTGCATATAAATTTGATCCAAACTATACTAATTAGCTCGGATTATATTCTGTATATATAGTCTGCAATATTTTATACGTCTTTGAAACTTTGCACTGAAGTTGCCGCAGGCCCGCAGGTACCGGGATCCGTATCCTCTGCCCATCTTATTAAGATGGGCAGAGTGCCCATCTCTCACCGTAGACCGTCCGATCTAAATGAACGGTTCCGATCTAAATTGCTCTATTTATCTCTAAAAACACAAAACAAAAGGAGGTTTCTTCTCAGAATCGTCGCCGGAGGAGTCGATCGCTCTCTCTCTCGTGAGTCGTGAGCGTGCCAGGAGAAAAACCTAGATCGCTCTCTCTCCGTTTCTCTCTGCGATCCGATCGAGGTGAACCGCCTCCTTTCCTCTCGAAGCATCTCCACTGCCACGAGATCAATAGGCCTCCTAAACCTGAGGTGGTCGAGCGCTTCGACCTCAGCCTGAGGCTGAGGTAGTCCACCATGCTGATGACCTCCTCGACATGGTGCACCGCCTCCTTTCTCGGAGCTCCTCCATCAACAGGCTGAGGTGGCCGAGTGCTTCGACGGTTCGTATCTTTATTTGCGTTTGAATCATTGTTAGTACGGACACGATTTCTTGTGGAAAATTGTTAAAGAATAGTTTCCATTTTCTGTTTCGTTGAATTCTATAGCTTGAAGAAAATCACAGTATTTAGTGGTTGCCTATGTCAATTATTTGTTGTCGGTATGTTATAGTTATAGCTTACAACACTAAACACTCAGCTCAATGATTCTACTGAAAGGACTGTAGAGGAGTTTGACTAGGTGAAACAATTGATATTTTATGCTGTTAGTTTATCCGGGTACCATTTTGAACTATAAAGTTTGCTTTTGCAAAACATTTCCTTGCAGTATGTTGTTGTATGGTTGGAGGTTATGCAGTGTTGTTTATTCTAGTCCTCTAGTTATACCAACTGAGATGCCAAATTATAAAAAGATCAACAGAAGGGGTGTTGGAGTTGTGTCCTAGAAGTCAATATTTAATGACTTAATTTCTTAGTTTATGTTATTGATGATATTTGATCATTTGTTCCTAGAGTTTACTACTGACAGATCATTCAGGTTGAGGATCTGAATTGTGGATCTCTGTGGATCATTCATTAGAATGACAGTAATAAATCCAAATCGTCCGTAATCTTGATAATTAACAAGGAACATTAATTATCATAAAAAATTAGTATGCAAGTTAAGTGATGATTAAGTTCTACAAATCATAGATAAGGTGTTACCAACTTAATTGCATATGTGTATGTTATTAGAACATAATACATGACATGACCCAATGAAATAAACATATGGATTGTCTTATGTGTCATTGTTTATTTCATATGAGTTTGATTCTAAGTTTGAGATGGTTCAACTTTTCCACATGAGAATATGTTCAATAAATATCGTCTACCGTTGATTCCTGATAAGGGCTGCTATACGGACTTTATTTATGTTCTCTTGAATTGTGCGGGAAAAAGTTATTTATCAAGAAAACCGTATGTCCCTCATTAGTATACCTAGTGAGTGATGATATCTGTTTGGGCCCCTTGATAGAGATGGATTGTCCGCCGGCAACTTGTGCAATCATCTCTAGATCAAGAAACGTATAATCTGCAAGAATGACACATTCCTATTTTGGATTATACGATGATATCATGTGACATAAGAATCAGACAAGGAAATACTTTTATTTCTTATGCAGGATTGAGATATTGTAGCAGTACACTATTTATGCGAATTGGGAGTTATAACGTGTTGCTAGATACAGCTTATGATTATTGAAATTAAATAGCGATTTAATTCCATGGCCAACATAGCATAAATCCTCAAAGGGTCACAAAAATAGGACTTTAATCACACGGTGCATTATTTATTTATTCGCAGCAGTGTATTGCGAAAATATGATAAGTTGACTAATTAATTATATACCGTTGCGAACTGTTATAATTAATTAAGTCAAAAGAATCATATAAAAATAAATTAATGCATTAACTAATCCCAAAAATAATTATTAATAAGTTAATAATTAATTTTAGTTCAACACAGTTTAATATAAAAGGTTATATTAATTAATTGTGCCGTCATTTAATAGCAAATGGATAGTCCAATTAAAGAGCAAATAGAGAGGCTTTAATTAAGAGAATTAAAGACCCAAGACAAGAGGTTTAAGTGGCCCAAAGAGGCCCATAATGAGGCCGGCCTTGGTGGTAGGTAGGAGTGGCATGAGGTGTAATTTATGGAAAGTTGTTCCCTAGGATTTGAGCTCTATATAATGACCCCCTTGGTGTCTCCAACCCCAACCTTTCTCCCTCCCCTTTGAGGCCGCCACTTTCCCCTCTCTTCCTCTCAATCGCTCATGTGTTGAGCCCCTTTTCTCTCCATTAAATTTAAGGTAGTTGATTGATTCAAGAGAGAAAACTAAGAGGATTAGGCTTGTTCTTTGGTGTACTAGCATATTCCATTAAGAACGTGATTAATCTCCTTGGTCGACTCGAGATGGCCATCGACTTGGAGGAGACGGCGGAGAAGGCACGCCATCGATTCCCATGCCTTGGTCGAGCCTCGCGGATACGATTCCGCGAGAGGTAAACCTTCATTCCCTTCTCATGTGATGTGTTAATGCTTTCTAGCAATATCCTCTTTGATGCTTGAGTTTAATTGAGATTAATTAAGTGTAATTAGCTTGAAAAATTAAAATTGAGCACTTTCTAATAGTGGTATCAGAGCTCTAGGTCGTGCTTAAGTATTTTAACACATAATTAGATGAGAAATGGTTAATTAACACATGGATTAGTGATGCACTTACTTGCTGTCTGGATCTGTTCTCTGTTTTCGAGATTGTATTGGTTTTTTCGCTGAGAAAAACTTTCAGAAAAATTCTAAATTTAATTGGAGGTTGCATAACTGTGAGATTTGGTCCTTTTGCCACTGTTATGAATTTTAACACATAATTAGATGAGAAATGGTTAATTAACACATGGATTAGTGATGCACTTACTTGCTGTCTGGATCTGTTCTCTGTTTTCGAGATTGTATTGGTTTTTTCGCTGAGAAAAACTTTCAGAAAAATTCTAAATTTAATTGGAGGTTGCATAACTGTGAGATTTGGTCCTTTTGCCAATGGTTTCATCTTTTTCTAAGCTGTTATGAATTTTTGGTGAATTAAACGGTAACGGTGCGCAGAACCAGTTTCTGTCAGTACAGTTCTGTAGTTTTGGCTTATAGGATTTATTTTTCGAAAATAACTATCTGTATTTATTGGCTAGAAATCTTGTAAACTTGATGCTCTTTCTGGATATGTAAAATTTGTTGCATGGTTCGGATTTTATGTGGGCGTTCAAGTCATGAGAAGTGAATCGGTTGTCAGATCTGATTTTCTAACAAACTGATTGTTTGGATAAACTGTACTTATTGATAAACTTTTATGAAAAAGTGTTTAAATAGAAAGTTTCTAATTGAAGTTAAGAATCTGTAAAAATTAGTTTCAAAGAATTTCATTAAGATTTGATATCTCAACTGAGTCAAAAGTTTTTAGTCGTCAGTCTGTTTCAGAACAGGGCAAGTAACTTGTATGCTATTTATCTTGATGATTTTAAATAGAACTTGTTGGTTTTCTTTTCATAGATTAGTAGCCTATAACATATAGTAGATTTGTTATGTAAAGTGTTAGCATGAAATCGTTTTGTAAGATGATCCTACAGACCAAAAGAGTTAAACAAAAATAGAAAATCGGATAACGGTGTTTCGCGCACAGTTTGACAATTTGTTAATTTTGTTTCTCTCTGATGGTAAGTGATCTCTCCCTGAAATTTTGACAGGTAGTTACACTCATAAGAGGGAGTATGCATGATTTATTTCATAATTTTTGGAGACCGAAAAATTTCAGATTTTATCGGGTCCCATTTAATATTTTAAATAGTTAAAATATTTTCTAATTAATCAAGTTGGTTGAATAAGTTAATTAGAATACTCCTTAATACTCCTTCTTTCTGTTTCAAATGTTGATTTGGCTTTTCAAATGGTTTAAGCAAATTGGTTGTTTAAAAAATTAAACTTTTATGTGGAAAGACCCGAACTACAAGCGATGTGCAAAGTTTCTAATTCATTGTTGTTGATTAAGAAACAAAGGGACATGTGCTAACTTTGTTTTGTAGGAAGAATCGTGGGTTTAGTATGGCTTAAGAAATCAATGCCTTGTGTGTTGTAATTACGAATGCATGTGATTGATTGTATGTAAGGCCTTTGGTGTCATGGTTAATTAATTAATAGTTATTAATTTCTTAATGTAACTTGTGAGGCTTGCATGCCCCTAAGGATATGAGGAAATTATGAATATTTTCACATGTATTTTTGTTCCTTTAATTATATAGGATAGGATCCATATAATTAGTGGGAGGGACAATTAGATTAGTTTTGCTACATAGAAATGCGGCAGAACTAACGCAAGCGGGAGCCATACAAACCCACAACAATGCTTGAGATGTTTATTATTATGTGAATGTTTGTGGATGCTATGAATGTCATAGGATAGGTATGGGTCTATGTTTACACGACCACCAAACAAGAGTCACATAATTATTTGTCCCATTAATTTGATTAAGTCGACCGCCCTCATTCTCTCTATCTCCTGCACGTCAATTGCCCTCTCATGGCGCGGTCCGTCCAAGTGGACGTCATGGTTGTCAATTCGATAGTCGGGGTACAAATAAATGAATTTGTTAGGAGCAAATAGAGAGGTGTTACTTATCGATGGACCCAACTAGAGTTTGGACATCGGGACGAAGTTTGTAAATATATATAGATATTCACAAACCAAGAATCATATGGTTGATATGATTGGTTGGTGAACCTACCTTGTCTAGTTAAGTAGGGTGACGTGCCATAGCAGGCTCTACTTGATGAAAACGGAGATCTTGGAGAACCAACTACATTTGGGACATTAAATAAATGTAGTGGGAGTTTTGTTTATCATTTATAAATAAAATATTGCATAAACTAAATGACCTTTGAAATGAAATTGTTATAGATGTTTAAACGTGTTAATTTTGTTGCGATCAATCTTTGAAAAAAACAAGCTCATTTCTAAAAGTATTTATTTGGAGAAATAATACCGATTCCTAAGACATGATCTTAGTGAAAAAAAATTTGAGCATGCTTATTCCCAAAAAGTTTCATCAACTTTCCGAACGTAGCATCACAATGATTGATTAACTTTGAGCGAAAAATTATTCAATAAAGCGGATGTCCATATCCTTATTTTTGGAATCTCTAGACCTTTTGAATTGGAGAATTCATACGGATTAGATTTAACTCTTACGCTCTCATCCACTTACTCAAGAAAGAGTTCTTAGAGAAAGTAGATATCGACTTGATCATTTATGATAGAGTAAAATAGTATGAGTTAACAAAAAAATTCTTATTTTATAAGAAGACACATGAATGTTCCATTAGCTTACAAACCGAAAGGTATGAGTAGCTAATTACCAACTAGAGATATTGAGATCTTCAATATCAAGGATTGTTGATATTGTCATGCAATCTCTTACTTAGTAATGAAGGATATGATGTTATTTTTTTTTTTCGCACACTTGTTTGTGCAAAAAGGTAATTAGTCGAGTATTAAAGGAATACTTCGCTAAGGTATGAGTTGAGACTTCGAGACCCTCATTTGAGACCGTGTGTCACTTGAGATGTTTCATTTGCCGTTTATAGGAGGCATTTGAAAGGTTGTCCGAAATACCATGATTATGATAAATATAAATGTTCTAATCCTTAAGGTGTTTGTCATTCAAATTATCTCGCTATCTCTGATTTACACTAGTAATTAGATACTAGTTCATATGCTTGCATTTAATGAAATGTGTAGGCAATGAAGAATAAGAAAAAGCTCGGAATAAATAAAGTAAACTCCGTTTTAGAAATGACTTGTTCGTCTAAACCACTACCATTGAATACGTAGAGTTATCTTTAGTTTGTTTAGGAATTAAAAGTTGTATACTTTATTTCTAATATCCTAAAAACTCTTATCTTCACTTCATACTTGATTATGGATGATAATGTTTTGTAAAAGAAAAATGTTGTTATCTTATTATGGATTTGTTTATATGATTTCATGCATCTTGATTGAATTTGCTTGAAATAGATAAACAAGTGTTGAATGAAAAATAGGATACGTAAGACTTCACGTAAGTATTTGACTTTAATGTGAAATGACCGCTTAATCATAAATAAACGAGAATCGCATTATGAGAGTCTATGTAACGTAGAGCTCGTAACTCAATTCGATTGCGAATCAATTGAAATATGCGAATCATGTTTGTTAAATGACAAAAGCACCTTTAACCTACGAAGGTTTAAGGACAAGTGACTTGATCAGGACTTAAACATGTCGATGTATATAGACCTATAAGCACTTGTGTTATGAAAGGTTGTTAATACTTTACTATTTGACCAACGATCATTGTAGATATTAATATATCTATTTGATATGGTATAAGTATGAACCTTTTGACAAGTTCAAAGGAGTTCAAGAGTGAAGTTCAAAGACCATTCAAGAAAAGCAAAAGTCTTACAATGGATCATGGCAAATAGTTAAGTCATATAGTTTGATATATTACCTAAAGAGTATGAAAGTCGTTTCACAACTCGCTTCATGAGGAATATTATATTGGAATAATATGTCCAAGAAAGGAGGTATCAAACATTATTTGATATCGTTCGATCGGTAATAAATCAAGTTGACTTATTCAACTCATATTAGAGATTTATATTTGAGGATAATATTGTTACACTGAAGAAAGTTCCATCGTAGTCCATTGAGAAAGATATCTTGCGAGATTTGATCTTTAAGTACGTCATTTCTCAAGATTTGGTGTTAAGCTCATTTCAAGGTTTGTTGATTGATAAGCTTGAACTCAAATTGGACAATTGATAGTTTGTAGGATACCTTATACTAACCGAAATGTACTACTTCTATGAATATGATAAGAACAAAATAGTTGTTGCTCATCATGACATAGTCTTGGAGAATGATATTCTCAAGAAGAAGTAGTGGGAGTAAAATGAGCATTAAAGGAGTTTATGCGTCACTACTAGAAATACCTTTATGGAAAACTTGTTACTCCATATATGGTGCTTAGTGGGAATTGAGCGGAACTTCATTCACAAGTAGTTGCGAAAGGAGGAAGTTCATATGCATGCTCGTTTCTAAAGAGTACTCAAACATCTCGTGACGTGGATGATGTTCGAGAAACTCGTGCGATATATTATGACCAATAACTTATTGTACAAGTTGTTGTAGAAGTAGTTCATGGACCTCGAGCATCAATCCTACAAAAGGTCAACGATAGTGATGCCTAGACCGAAAGGTATATAGACTTCACGATATTCTCGTACTTGGCATATGGGAATCTGTTGATAAATAAAGAAGCGATGGAAGAACCCGATTCCACAGGTATGGTTTGAATCCATATGATCTTTAAAAGTAATCTATGTATACCAACAAGGTATAGACCTTGGTTAATGTTTATGAAGGAGTAGTCCATCAAGAACATTTAGATCTTTAAAGAAAGGTTGACGTGGATGTCAGATCGACTGTACACAAAACACAGTTTTGCGCTTGTAGCTATGTCTAAGTCGATAACGAGTTGACTATATACTAAGCACGGCTTATTGCTTGTAACTATGTATAAGTCAATAGAGATCGTTCTAGCAACGGTTATATTTCGTATATATTGATATATGAAAATGAACATAAAAAATCGCCTTCTTCAAATAAATGAAGGAAGATGTTGTGTATATGATACAAACCAAGATTTTGTTTGATGTAGTGCTAGAAACATGTACATACTTTAAGTATCCATTAATGGATTGAAACAAGTATTGTAAAAAGTGGAATAAACATTTTGACAAGGAAGTCAATGAGTTGAACTTCGTCAAAAGCATCTTGTATAGACAAGATATTCAGTGGGAGCATTATTGTGTTATTTGTATTGTACAAGATTAAAAAAAAACACTAATTGGGAATAACATTAAGGAAATGAATATTGTCAAGATCTCTTTGGAGAATGTTTTCTCAATAGAGAACTTGGGCAAGATCACCTAAATCCAAGGAAATAAAAATCTATGGAGATAGATTATGATAGATGTTAGATTTAAGCTAATGTGCATATAATGACGAAGTGTTCTTGAAACACATTATGGTGAACTCCAAGAAAGGATGTCTAACCACGTCATATGGCATAAGACTTGAGTTTGACTCAGTTTATTGCAACTCAATTCGAGAAGAAGTGTATGAAACAGTTCAAGCATTCTTCTATTATGAGTTTCATAATGTACGCCATATTTATGCACATGCCCCAATATATAGTATCCAAGGAACATGATAAACGGTTATCAAATGGATACAATAGAGACACATTTGGACAATAGTCAAAGATATCCTCGAGTATCTTGTGAGAAAGAGTGATATGGTTTTCCATCTTTTAGGATGAAAGAAAGATCGTGTAAACTGTTGCACTGATGCTAGGTTTCGAAAGATTGATATAATCACAATTGAGCTATATATTTTGCTTAATGGTAGTGTTGTAAGTTTAGAAAGTGTTCTAAATGGGATATTACAACCGTTTCCGTCACCAAAGCAAAATACATAGCAACTTGTGAAACAACAAAAAGGATGGTTTGGATCAAGAAGTTCTCAGTCAAGTTTATATGGTTATATGCATCTCGAACCATAGCTTTGTCTTGAAGAACCCAATTTTAAATTGGTAATCCAACTATGATCTATGATAAAATCACTTGATTTCATATGATGATGATGATCAAGAACATATATATATGAGTATATATAAGTATAGAGTCAAACAAAAATTGGATAGGTTCGCGAACACAGCGAACACTCTGACATAACCTCTATCTTGAGCAGTACACGAGATGCAGTTGTGCATCCATACATGATGGACGTGTGAGTAACTTTCTTTAAGCGTATTATTTCTTTTGAGGTTCAAGACATGTATATATATGGATATATGACATCAGTCTAAATTCTTCAGTGGCTAGAAGTCACTACTGATTGACTCTAGGCCAAGTGGGAGATTGTTGGAGTTGTGTCCTAGAAGTCAATATTTAATGACTTAATTTCTTAGTTTATGTTATTGATGATATTTGATCATTTGTTCCTAGAGTTTATTACTGACAGATCATTCAGGTTGAGGATCTGAATTGTGGATATCTGTGGATCATTCATTAGAATGACAGTAATAAATCCAAATCGTCCGTAATCTTCATAATTAACAAGGAACATTAATTATCATAAAAGATTAGTATGCAAGTTAAGTGATGATTAAGTTCTACAAATCATTGGTAAGGTATTACCAACTTAATTGCATATGTGTATGTTATTAGAACATAGTACATAACAGGACCCAATGAAATAAACATATGGATTGTGTTATGTGTCATTGTTTATTTCATATGAGTTTGATTCTAAGTTTGAGATGGTTCAACTTTTCCACATGAGGATATGTTCAATAAATATCGTCTACCGTTGATTCCTGATAAGGGCTGCTATACGGACTTTATTTATGTTCTCTTGAATTGTGCGGGGAAAAGTTATTCATCAAGAAAACTGTATGTCCCTCATTAGTATACCTAGTGAGTGATGATATTTGTTTGGGCCCCTTGATGGAGATGGATTGTCTGCCGGCAACTTGTGCAATCATCTCTAGATCAAGAAACGTATAATCTGCAAGAATGACACATTCCTATCTTGGTTTATACGATAATATCATATGACATAAGAATTAGACAAGGAAATACTTTTATTTCTTATGCAGGATTGAGATATTGTAGCAGTACACTATTTATGCGAATTGGGAGTTATAACGTGTTGCTAGATACCGCTTATGATTATTGGAATTAAATAGCGATTTAATTCCATGACCAACATAGCATAAATTCTCAAAGGATCACACAAATAGGACTTTAATCACACGGTGCATTATTTATTTATTCGCAGTAGTGTATTGCGAAAATATGATAAGTTGACTAATTAATTATATACCGTTGCGAACTGTTATAATTAATTAAGTCAAAAGAATCATATAGAAATAAATTAATGCATTAACTAATCCCAAAAATAATTATTAATAAGTTAATAATTAATTTTAGTTCAACACAATTTAATATAAAAGGTTATATTAATTAATTGGGCCGTCATTTAATAGTAAATGGATAGTCCAATTAAAGAGCAAATAGAGAGGCTTTAATTAAGAGAATTAAAGACCCAAGACAAGAGGTTTAATTGGCCCAAAGAGGCCCATAATGAGGCCAGCCTTGGTGGTAGGTAGGAGTGGCATGAGGTGTAATTTATGGGAAGTTGTTCCCTAGGGTTTGAGCTCTATATAAGGACCCCCTTGGTGGCTCCAACCCCAACCTTTCTCTCTCCTCTCTCCCTCCCCTTTGAGGCCGCCACTTTCCCCTCTCTTCCTCTCAATCGCTCATGTGTTGAGCCCCTTTTCTCTCCATTAAATCAAGGTAGTTGATTGATTCAAGAGAGAAAATTAAGAGGATTAGGCTTGTTCTTTGGTGTACTAGCATATGCCATTAAGAACGTGATTAATCTTTTTGGTGGACTCGAGACGGCCATCGACTTGGAGGAGACGGCGGAGAAGGCACGCCATCGATTCCCATGCCTTGGTCGAGCCTCGCGGATACGATTCCGCGAGAGGTAAACCTTCCTTTCCTTCTCATGTGATGTGTTAATGCTTTCTAGTAAAATCCTCTTTGTTGCTTGAGTTTAATTGAGGTTAATTAAGTGTAATTATCTTGAAAAATTAAAATTGAGCACTTTCTAACAAGGGGTACCTTTTAGTATAAAACCAGAACAAGCTGGTTATGAAACAATGCTTGTAGTGGACTGATAATTAAGTCAGACATTATAGATTTTGTTCAAATGAAAATATATACTATCAAATTCCGCACCTTAAATCAAAGAAGAACCATGTGATACATGGTATGTTTGTAGCAATTTTGTAAAGATTCTTTTTGTGGTCCTAAGTTTTTGCTAATTTAAATAAAATCGTTTGATTGGTTTGTGATTGAAGGTTATTCTCTCGCAAAAGGCATGGATGTTGGCAAGCACATAGCAAGTGACAGTTTCACTATGTGGGCCTAACAGTGCCACGTACATAAAGCATGTTTCGTATTCGGCATTATTTTTTCTAAAGCATGCCCAATTGCTGCATCTTGATCGGTAAATATGGTGATAAACCACTTGCCACCATGTGCTTCGAGAAACTTTGTAAACACCCATTGAAATGACTCTTTTGTTTGGTCACACACGAGAGCCGCACCAAAAACCACAATCTCTCTTAAATGATTAAATCCAACGAAAGTACCAACCGCCCACTTTTCATTATTGGTGCCAAATGTAGTATCGAAGATAACTACATCTCCAAACAGGACGTAGGACGCAATCATCTTTGCATCCGTCCAAACTGTTAGAGTTATGTCCTAGAAGTCAATCATTATATGGCTACTTCTATGGTTTATGTTATTGATGATATTTGATCATTTATTCCTTGATTTATTTATTGACAGATCATTCAGGTTGAGGATCTGAATTGTAGATCTCTGTGTTTCATTTATAATAAATGACAATAATAAATCTAAAAGGTCCGTAATCTTGATAATTAACAAGGAATATTAATTATCGGATAAGATTAGTATGCAAGTTAAGTGATGATTAAGTTCTACAAATCATAGGTAAGGAGTTGCCAACTTAATTGCATATGTGTATGTTATGGAACATAGTACAGGACACGACCCAATGAAATAAATATATGGATTGTGTTATGTGTCATTATTTATTTCATTTGAGTTTGATTCTAAGTTTGAGATGGTTCAACTTTTCCACATGAGGATAGGTTCAATAAATATCGTCTACCGTTGATTCCTGATAAGGGCTGCTATACGGACTTTATTTATGTTCTCTTGAAATGTGCGGGGAAAAGTTGTTCATCAAGAAAATCGTATGTCCCTCATTAATTTATTTAGTGAGCGATGATATCTGTTTGGGCCCCTTGATGGAGATGGATTGTTTGCTAGCAACTGATACAGTCATCTCTAGATCAAGAAACGTATAATCTGCAATAATGACACATTCCTATCTTGGATTATACGATGATATCATGTGACATAAGAATCAGACAAGGATATACTATTATTTCTTATGCAGGATTAAAATATTGTAGCAGTACACTATTTATGCGAATTGGGAATCATAACGTGTTGCTAGATACCGCTTATGATTATTGGAAATAAATAGCGATTTATTTTCCATGTCCAACAGAGCATAAATCCTCAAAGGGTCACACAAATAGGTTTTGACCATGCGTGCATTATTTATTTGGTTGTATTAAGGAATGCAACAATATGATATGTTGACTGATTAATTATGTACTGTTGCGAACCGTCATAATTAATTAATTAAGTCAAACGGATTATATAGAAATAAATTAATGCATATTCTAATCCTTAAATAATTATCAAAGTGTTGATAATTAATTTGTTCAACATGAATTAATTAAAGTAATTAATTTGAGCTAACGGGCCTATATTTAAATGGTAAATTAAAGATCCAAATTGAGAGCAATTAATTGGGCCACTAATTAATTGAATTAGAGGACCAATTAAATAATTGATAGAGCCCATTTAGGCCCATTTTATGGCTGCCCTAGTGATGGCATAGTTGTAAATTAGTTACAATTTTTTGGGAGAGTGGTTGGTCTATAAAAGGACCACTTTGGGAGCCAAAATCCTAGCCACCTTGCCTTTTTCTCTCTCCCTAATATTTTGGACGAAAATTAAAGGAAAAATTTCAGAATTTTTCCTCTCCACCATTGCTCTCTTAAGCTCATGTGTTGAGCACCTCTTGCCTCCATCCAATTAAATAGTTAATTAAGGCAAAGGGAAGGAAGGGATTAGGCTTAACCTCTCATCTACTAGCATAGATCGAGGTTTTGGTTAATACCTTGGTGGACTTGAGGCCGAGACACGCGTGGTGGTGCGCACAACCTCGACATCGCCGGATTCGAGCCTCCTTGTTGCGATACAAGGAGAGGTAGCCTTCCTAACCTCTCTCTCTTGTGTGTGAATGCTTGGACTAGATCCTTCGAGGTCTAAGTCGTTTGGATTGCTTATTAAATGGTTAATTAGCACAAAAAAATTTGAAAACTTAGACTTCCTAACAGTGGTATCAGAGCTCTAGGTCGTTCTAAAGCATTTTAACACATAATTAGTTGAGAAATGATTAATTAACACATGGATTAGTGATGCACTTGCTTGCTGTCTGGATTTCTGTTCTGTTTTCGACATTGTTTTGGTTTTTTCGCTGAGAAAAGCTTTCAGAAAAATTCTAAATTTTATTGGAGGTTGTAGATCTGTGAGATGTGGTTCTTTAGCCACTAGTTTCACTTTTTTCTAAGTTGTTATGAATTTATGGTGAATTAAACGGTAACGGTGCGCAGATCTGGTACTCTGCTGCACAGTTCTGTGTTTTAGGCATGAAGGATTTATTTTTCGAAAATAACTATCTGTATTTCTTGGCTAGAATTCTTGTAAACTTGATGCTCTTTCTGGACATGTAAAATTTGTTGCATGTTTCGGATTTTATGTGGGCGTTCAAGTCATGAGAAATGAATCGGTTGTCAGATCTGGTTTTCCAACAAACTGATTGTTTGGATAAACTGTACTTATTGAGAAAACTTTATGAAAAAGTGTTTGAATAGAAAGTTTCTACTTGAAGTTAAGATTCTGTGAAAATTAGTTTCAAAGAATTTTATTAAGGTTTGATACCTCAACTGAGTCAATAGTTTTTAGTCGTTAGTCTGTTTCAGAACAGGGTAAGTGGCTTGTTTGCTATTTATCTTGATGATTTTAAATAAGACTAGTTGGATTTCGTTTGATGGATTGGTAGCCAATAACATATAGTAGATTTGTTATGTAAAATGTTTTCATGAAAACGTTTTGGAAGATGATCCTACAGACCAAAAGAGTTAGACAAAAACAGAAAATCGGATAACGGTGTTTCGCGCACAGTTTGACGATTTGTTAATTTTGTTTCTTTCTGATGGTAAGTGATCTCTCCCTGAAATTTTGACAGATAGTTACACTCAAAATAGGGAGTATGCATTATTTATTTCATAATTTTTGGAGACCGAAAAACTTCGAATTTTATCGGGTCCCATTTAATATTTTAAATAGTTAAAGTATTTTCTAATTAATCAAATTGGTTGAATAAATTAATTAGAATACTCCATGATATTCCTCCTTTCTGTTTACAATTGTTGAATTGGCTTTTCAAATGGTTTAAGCAAATTAGTTGTTTAAAAGTTAAACTTTTATGCGGAAAGACCCGAACTACAAGCGATGTGCAAAGACTCTAATTCATTGTTGTTAATTAAGAAACAAAGGGACATGTGCTAACTTTGTTTTGTAGGAAAGATCGTGGGTTTAGTATGGCTCAAGAAATCAATGCCTTGTGTGTTGTAATTTGTGAATGCATGTGATTGATTGTATGTAAGGCCTTTGGTGCCATGGTTAATTAATTAATTATGATTAATTTCTTAATGTAACTTGTGAGGCTTGCATGCCCCTAAGGCTAGGAGGGAATTAGGGATATTTTCACATGTATTTTGTCCTTTAATTATATAGGATAGGATCCATATGATTAGTGGGAGGGACAATTAGATTAGTTTTGCTACATGGAGATGCGGCGGAACTAATGCAAGCGGGAGCCATACAAACCCACAACAATGCTTGAGATGCTTATTATTATGTGAATGTTTGTGGATGCTATGAATGTCATAGGATAGGTATGGGTGTATGATTACACGACCACCAAACAATAGTCACATAATTGTTTGTCCCAAATTTGATTAAGTCGACCGCCCTCCTTCTCTCTATCCCCTTCACGTCAATTGCCCTCTCATGGCGCGGTCCGCCCAAGCGGACGTCATGGTTGTCAATTTGATAGTCGGGGTACAAATAAAGGGATTTGTAAGGAGCAAATAGAGAGATGTTACTTATCGATGGACCCAACTAGAGTTTGGACATCGGGGCGAAGTTCGCGATGCGAACCAAGAATCATAAAGTTGTATGATTGGTTAAAGAGAACCTACCTTATCTAGTCATTTTGGGTGACGTGCCATAGCAGGTCCAACTTGACGAAAATATGGGTCTTGGAAATTCATTACTTTTAAGGGACTTATATTAAAGTAGTGAAAGTTTTACTTTATTGAAAATAAAATAAAAACATAAACTAATTGGCCTTAATTTGAATTAATTGTTGTAGATGTCTTCCTCATCCTTTTCGCTTCGATCTCTTCTAGAGAAAGAAAAGCTCGCCTTCAATGGTGCCAACTTTCTGGATTGGCACCGGAACCTAAGGCTTGTCCTAAGGTTTGAAAAGAAGGAATACCTCCTTACCACTTCCATCCCCGCGGCTCCCAAGTCGGATGCCCCTCAAGCGGACAAGGATGCCCATGACAAGCACGTCATGGACGACATGGAGATGTCCGTCCTGATTGTCGCTGTCATGGAGGCGGAACTCCAAAAGGAGTTCATGGATAGTGGTTATGGAGTGTTTGAAATGGTCTCTCGTCTCTCGAACATGTTCCAAACCAAGGCCCGCACCGAAAGGGCTCGTCTCATCAAGGCCGTCGCCAATACTCGATTGGCGGAAGGTCATGAAGTCGCGCCACACGTCATGAAAATGGCGGGGTTGTTTCGGCAGCTCGAAAGGCTTGATACGCCCTTCCCGTCAGGGGCGATTCAAGACTTCATTCTCAACTCTCTCCCTCATAGCTTCACCGGTTTTGTTGTGAACTACCGGATGAATGGCATGGACAAGAGCATGGATGATCTCCAAAACATGCTTGTCGAGACGGAGGAGAGTCTCAAAAAGGAAAAAGTGCCCAAAGATGTTCTTGCGGTGAGTGACAAGAGCAAGAAGAGCAAGAAAAGAAAGACCCGCAGAACTAGAAAGGGCAAAGGCATGGTGACGCCCCAAGGTTCGGCCAAGGGAGCTCCCGAGGGTTCCAAGAGAAAGAAGAACCCGGCCACTTCCGAGACCGTGTGCTACTACTGTAGCAACAAGGGCCATTGGAAGAGGAATTGTCCCAAGTACCTCGCTGACAAGAAGGCGGGAACTGTCCGGCCTTCTACTTCAGGTATATTTGTCATTGAAACCCTTCTCGCTACCTCTAGTACAGACTGGATATTTGATACTGGTTCATGTGCTCACATTTGTCGAAATGTGCAGGCACTAAAGAGTAGGAGGCGGCTCGAGAAAGGCGAAGTTCAACTCCGCGTCGGTAACGGCACGTGCGTCTCCGCTATGGCCGTTGGGAACGTAGAGCTTACTTTGCCTTCTGGTTTAGTTTTGGAACTAAAAGATGTTTATGTAGTTCCTTGTATCACTCGGAACATCATCTCTATTTCGTGTTTAGACTTGGATGGATTTGGTGTTGTAATAAAGAACAAAAGTTGTACTTTGTTGCGTGATGATGTTTGTTATTGTGTTGCGCATTTATTGAATGGTCTTTATGTGCTTGATTCTAACGAACATGTTTTGAGTGTTGAACATGACAGTAGAAAACGTAAGATCTCACATGAAAGTACGACTCTAATGTGGCATTGCCGCTTAGGTCATATCAACGAGAAACGCATCAAGAGATTACAAACAGTTGGTCTCTTGGATCAATTCGCTTTCGAGCCAATTGACACATGCGAATCATGTTTGATGGGAAAGATGACCAAAGCGCCTTTTACCAACAAAGGTACAAGGGCAAGTGGCTTATTAGACCTCGTGCATACCGATGTATGTGGACCTATGAGCATTTGCGCACGAGGAGGTTATTCATACTTCATCACTTTCACCGATGATCATAGTAGATACGGGTATATCTACTTGATGCGGCAAAAGTCCGAATCCTTCGAAAAGTTCAAGGAGTTCAAGAATGAAATTGAGAACCAACTCAATCGAAAGATCAAAGTCTTGCGTTCCGATCGAGGTGGAGAGTACTTGAGCCACGAATTTGGTGATTATCTAAAGGAGTGTGGAATCGTTCCACAACTCACTCCACCGGGAACACCACAATGGAATGGTGTATCCGAAAGGAGGAATCGAACTTTGCTAGACATGGTTCGATCGATGATGAGCCAAGCCGACTTGCCTAAATCGTTTTGGGGTTTTGCAATAGAAACCGCAGCTTTTACATTAAACCGTGTTCCATCAAAGTCCGTTGAGAAGACGCCTTATGAGCTTTGGTTTGGTAGGAAACCAAGCATGTCGTTTCTCAAGATTTGGGATTGTGAAGCTTATGTGAAAAGGCTAATGAGTGATAAGCTTGGACCCAAATCGGACAAGTGTCATTTCGTGGGATACCCTAAGGAAACTAAGGGTTACTACTTCTACAACCGCAATGAGAACAAGATAGTTGTTGCTCGTTATGGTGTGTTCTTAGAGAAGGAGTTTCTCTCAAGAAGAAGTAGTGGGAGTAATGTGGTCATTGAAGAAATTCATGAACCACCGCAAGATGTGCCTCAAGTAGGCAATCCAGCGATTCCCAATGTAGTGCCCAACGAGGTTGTAGCTGAACCCGTTCCGCAAGCCGTTGTGGAAGAGATTCAAGAGTACACTCCCTCAAATGAGGACTCGAACATATCGCGAGTCGATAGTGTTCAAGACACTCAAACTTTTGAGGATCAAGAACCAAGTCCACAAGCTGTTGTGGAACAAGTTCAAGAGCCTCAACCCCAAGCACCGATCCTACGAAGGTCAACGAGGGAAAGTCGTCCACCCGAAAGGTACTTGGGTTTACACGATGTTCTCGTCATTGCGAATGACGAACCCTTGACCATAAAGAACATGAAAGATAAACCCGACTCCAAGGAATGGCTTAAAGCCATGGAATCCGAAATGCAATCCATGTATGAAAACAAGGTATGGACCTTGGTTGACCTTCCCGACGGAGTAAAACCCGTTGAGAACAAGTGGATCTTTAAAAGAAAGGTCGACATGGATGGCAACTTGAGCATTTACAAAGCACGACTAGTTGCGAAAGGTTACAAGCAAGTTCATGGTATTGACTATGAAGAAACCTTCTCGCCCGTCGTCATGTTCAAGTCAATTCGGATCTTGTTAGCAATTGCCGCATATTATGACTATGAGATATGGCAAATGGATGTCAAAACTGCCTTCCTAAATGGCAACTTGGAAGAGGATGTGTATATGACACAACCCGAGTGTTTTGTGGATCCAAAGAAGGCTAACAAGGTGTGCAAGCTTCAAAGGTCCATTTATGGATTGAAGCAAGCATCAAGGAGTTGGAACAAACGCTTTGATGAAGAGGTCAAGAAGTTGAATTTCATTCAAAGCGAGAAGGAACCTTGTGTGTACAAGAGGATTAGTGGGAGCGTGGTTGTGTTTCTTGTTCTATATGTTGATGATATACTCTTGATCGGGAATGATATCTCCGAATTGAATGCAGTCAAGGATTCATTGAAGAAAGTGTTCTCAATGAAAGACTTGGGCGAAGCCGCCTACATCCTAGGGATCAAGATCTATCGAGATAGATCAAGAAGGTTGTTAGGTTTGAGCCAAGATGCATATATTGACAAAGTGTTGAAAAAACACAAAATGGCTGGTTCCAAGAAGGGTTACTTGCCTATGTCACATGGCATATTCTTGAGCAAGACTCAATGTCCGACGACTGATACAGATAGGAATTTCATGAAGCGGTTCAAGTATCCATCTGTAGTCGGTTCGATCATGTATGCCATGCTATGCACTCGCCCCGATGTTGCGCATCCGATTAGTGTGACTAGTCGATACCAAGCTAACCCTGGTATGCCACATTGGACCGCAGTCAAGAATATCCTCAAGTATCTCAAGAGAACAAAGGATAGCATTCTCGTGTACGGTGGAGACCAAGAGCTCGTTGTAAGTGGTTACACCGATGCTAGTTTCCAAACCGATCGAGATGATGCGAAGTCACAGTCCGGTTTCGTATATCTGCTCAATGGTGGAGCCGTGAGTTGGAAGAGTTCCAAACAGGATACCACGGCCGATTCCGTCACCGAAGCAGAATACTTAGCGGCTGGTGAAGCGGCGAAAGAAGGAGTTTGGATCAAGGAATTCTTGACCGAGCTGGAGGTGGTTCCAAGCATCTCTGGTCCAGTGGATCTCTACTGCGACAACACGGGAGCCATAGCTCAGTCAAAGGAGCCTAGGTCTCACCAGAAGACCAAGCACATTCTACGACGATTCCATCTTATCCGTCAGTTTGTGAATGACGGATGGATCAAGGTCAAGAAGGTGGACGGTGCCGCGAACACAGCGGACCCTCTGACAAAGCCTCTATCTCGAGCCGTGCATGAGTTGCATGTTGCATCCATGGGGATTAGGCGTATGCCTGAGTGGCTTTGAGTTGTATCTTTTATCTTTTGAGGCTTTAGTATGAGACATGTATATTTTGGATATTACATTGAGTACTATGCACTGGCTAGAAGTCACTGTTGATTGACTCTAGGCCAAGTGGGAGATTGTTAGAGTTATGTCCTAGAAGTCAATCATTATATGGCTACTTCTATGGTTTATGTTATTGATGATATTTGATCATTTATTCCTTGATTTATTTATTGACAGATCATTCAGGTTGAGGATCTGAATTGTAGATCTCTGTGTTTCATTTATAATAAATGACAATAATAAATCTAAAAGGTCCGTAATCTTGATAATTAACAAGGAATATTAATTATCGGATAAGATTAGTATGCAAGTTAAGTGATGATTAAGTTCTACAAATCATAGGTAAGGAGTTGCCAACTTAATTGCATATGTGTATGTTATGGAACATAGTACAGGACACGACCCAATGAAATAAATATATGGATTGTGTTATGTGTCATTATTTATTTTATTTGAGTTTGATTCTAAGTTTGAGATGGTTCAACTTTTCCACATGAGGATAGGTTCAATAAATATCGTCTACCGTTGATTCCTGATAAGGGCTGCTATACGGACTTTATTTATGTTCTCTTGAAATGTGCGGGGAAAAGTTGTTCATCAAGAAAATCGTATGTCCCTCATTAATTTATTTAGTGAGCGATGATATCTGTTTGGGCCCCTTGATGGAGATGGATTGTTTGCTAGCAACTGATACAGTCATCTCTAGATCAAGAAACGTATAATCTGCAAGAATGACACATTCCTATCTTGGATTATACGATGATATCATGTGACATAAGAATCAGACAAGGATATACTATTATTTCTTATGCAGGATTAAAATATTGTAGCAGTACACTATTTATGCGAATTGGGAATCATAACGTGTTGCTAGATACCGCTTATGATTATTGGAAATAAATAGCGATTTATTTTCCATGTCTAACATAGCATAAATCCTCAAAGGGTCACACAAATAGGTTTTGACCATGCGTGCATTATTTATTTGGTTGTATTAAGGAATGCAACAATATGATATGTTGACTGATTAATTATGTACTGTTGCGAACCATCATAATTAATTAATTAAGTCAAACGGATTATATAGAAATAAATTAATGCATATTCTAATCCTTAAATAATTATCAAAGTGTTGATAATTAATTTGTTCAACATGAATTAATTAAAGTAATTAATTTGAGCTAACGGGCCTATATTTAAATGGTAAATTAAAGATCCAAATTGAGAGCAATTAATTGGGCCACTAATTAATTGAATTAGAGGACCAATTAAATAATTGATAGAGCCCATTTAGGCCCATTTTATGGCTGCCCTAGTGATGGCATAGTTGTAAATTAGTTACAACTTTTTGGGAGAGTGGTTGGTCTATAAAAGGACCACTTTGGGAGCCAAAACCCTAGCCACCTTGCCTTTTTCTCTCTCCCTAATATTTTGGACGAAAATTAAAGGAAAAATTTCAGAATTTTTCCTCTCCACCATTGCTCTCTTAAGCTCATGTGTTGAGCACCTCTTGCCTCCATCCAATTAAATAGTTAATTAAGGCAAAGGGAAGGAAGGGATTAGGCTTAACCTCTCATCTACTAGCATAGATCGAGGTTTTGGTTAATACCTTGGTGGACTTGAGGCCGAGACACGCGTGGTGGTGCGCACAACCTCGACATCGCCGGATTCGAGCCTCCTTGTTGCGATACAAGGAGAGGTAGCCTTCCTAACCTCTCTCTCTTGTGTGTGAATGCTTGGACTAGATCCTTCGAGGTCTAAGTCGTTTGGATTGCTTATTAAATGGTTAATTAGCACAAAAAAATTTGAAAACTTAGACTTCCTAACACAAACGACATTCGATATCTCTCCTTCTTCAGAGGTATTTTCAAAATGTTTGAAAGATGAATCTTCCATACAACGCTTTGCAAAATACTTGGTCATAGCAATGGCGGCCCCATATTGCATTGATTCCTTTCGTATAGTCCTCAAGATATTATTATGGTCTACCTTAGTGTAACCCATGCCTCGAATTCCACCGTTTTGTCTACTAAGTAGCTCATGAGCATCTTTTGAGCTAATTCCCGAACTAGCGGCTATTTGAATGTCAAAGCTCGCTATTTCGGGCACTTTGCGTTGGCTTGGTATTAGATAGCATGCTTCGGGTGGTTGGAGAGGATGGTTGTGCTCGGAAACAAAGTCCACAACTTTGAATTTTTGGGTTTTTCTATCTAATTTTATTTGTAAACGAGCTTGACATCCGGTCCGCGTCTCCGCTCTTGGGTTCTTTGTCAAATGATCTCGCTTGTCTACTCCTCTTTTACCTTCGCAAGAGCACACATAAATCTTTGAAATAATTACATCATCTATTTTGCTCCTTGTGTCACGGCCCTTTCTTACTCCAAAACTAAATTTTCCACCATAGTAACTCCAAGCCGACCATGCTTCCTCCATTGTTGGATATTCCATACCCAAACGAGGTACAGAATCGCCTTGTTGTTGTTCCATAACCTTCATGAAAGAAAATAATTAAGTCTATGCCAGCTGTCTGGTATACCATTGCTCCATTAACAAGTATCTTGGAAAAAAATAATAGGTTCGACTTATAAAAAAATACAAATTGATAAAATTGAGATGGCATTGATGATTGATCTCAACCAAACTCTAATGTAACAGAACTAGAAAATCTTCAAATATTAGTAAATGTGAATCTCAAAAGTTAATCCCCAGTTACATTCAGCAAGTACCCCCAATATTACCTAACTAGCAAGTAATGTGGTTCAAAGCAGTATAGAGCATATTGTGGTCTAAACTAGGTGAATGCTACTGTATGTAGTAGATTGCATTAGGTAAAGCGTTCAAAATAAGTAAAATCAAATTAACAAATTACATAATATTAGGCAAAGAAATTTCATACTTCTGAGTTGACAAAAAGTTGATCTTCTATTTCCCCACCTTTCCTGAACCTTGCTGAGTTGCAATTCTTGAATAGATCATAACCTAAACCATGGGAATACAATAATTTTATTATCATTTAGTGGAATCAACCAAATCATATAACTTCTAGGCAAATAAACTACAAATTATAGGACTCAATCAACTAATAAAACCTCAGTGCAGAGAGATCTCAAGTGGCTGCTAGTGATTACCCGAACACTATCAAATAAAACCTGAAAAGGTACCCTCTCTGTCTCCTTTCTCTCACCAATTTTATGCCCCAACTTTTATGCCCCTACTATCAAATAAAACCCGAACACCATCAATTTTATGCCCCAATTTTATTTCCAGTCTCGAATCAGGCTTAATCAAAGACAAATCTTGACTTTTATATATGATGTGTATGTATTTTTCCAAAAGAAATACGAGTACCTTGAAATTGCTCCTGTGGTATACCGGAGACGATCCCGACCTCGCCGGGCTTGAACTCGACAAGAGCTTCAGAGGAAAACGAGAGAGAGAGAGTGGAGATGTGTTGCACCAGTGCCGCACGATCGTCCAAGAGACGAGGGTTTGCTCCTCGCGCCACAGGAGACGAAGCTTCGTAGTTCGTACTTCCGTCGATTAGTAATTTTGTATTCGTCTTCGCGCCAGAAGAGGAGATATCTAACATTTCGAATTTCTTTTTTTTTTGGAGAAGAAATGGCTCCGCTCGAAATCCGACCGTTTATTTAGATCGGACGGTCTACGGTGAGAGATGGGCACTCTCCCATCTTAATAAGATGGGCAGAGGATACGGATCCGCAGGTACCGGCCTCCCCTTTTGCTCATTAGAAAGTTGAGCATTTGAGCAATTAAATATACCAATCTTGAAAATTTTGCGTGCCAGTGAGATATAAAATCCTAGCATAAACTAAGCCAACACAAAATTTTGTTTTACATACGAGCACTGCGAAACTACGTGCTCGATCAACTGTTTCAAATTCACCACAAAAATGTTATATAATAGGTCCAGACAAATTTTTTTCCCTTGAAAAAATGCTCCGTTATATATTATTTTATTTTTTTGATGATTTTTTTTATTGGATTTCTTTTCTAGCCTGCCCAACTTATTTGGGATAAAAGGCTTAGTTGATGTTGTTGAAAATATGCTCCGTCCAATGCTATTTTATAAAAAAAAAACAGTAATAATCACATAAAACTTTCATCTTATGGTCACTTCAAAAAATATAACATTGTAGCAAACTAAAACTTGGTTTCTCTAAAACCAAGTCGAATATACAAAAATTGAGGAAAGGAAATCCCAAAGAGTGCCCACTTGAATACGTCATTATCAGCAGTTATTGTAGCAACCGAAGATAGCCTCTTTATCGGTTCAGCTTTTTCTATCTTTATAAATAAATAATAATTGAAATTTATATCAACGCCATGCTTTTACGTAATGTGTGGATATTCAGAAGTTTCATATCTGTTTTTGTGTACCACCAAATTACACCCAATATCAACCTGCCGAGTCCGGCACTAGTATATTGAAGTATTTAAGTTTTGTTATGAGTTTATGTTGTTCTTTTTTTTTTTTTTCTTGGTTTGTTCGTATCAGTTTTGATACTGGTTATTGTGATGCTTATGTAAACTTTTTTCTTTTATAATGAATTTTTGCCGGTACGTTGCTGGCCCTCAGAAAAACCTAACACGTAGAGAAAGTCCTTCCAAAAACGAGCTGAAATCTGCACTAGATTTTTTCCCCCCATTTTCTGCTGGATGCGTTTATTTTCGCATTTATTTCAGCAAAAGTAAAATAAGAAATTCTATTAATTATTCTGTCACTTTAGGAAATCGTAACCTTCTCCGTAGATTACGATTTTGAGGGAGATAGTTGTATAATGTATAGAGATTAGAGAGCAGTGGCTAGTGGGGACCTTAATTTACTGAGAGAACCTCGAAAAAAAAGCACAGTTAGGTCACAAATTTGAAATTTCATAAGAACGTTGGATATGATTAAATTTGATAATTAACAAGATTAAAGATACAGGGGACATTTCTGTGATTTGAATTGCAGTGTCGTGCTACGACCCAGGGGGTCAAATTTAAGCTAAGACTTAATTGACGGCATGAAGTTGATCGACTAATATTATATATCACAGTTTCAATCAATCGATTGTTTTTGCAAGTAAAAGCAACGTTCTTCTTAAGGTCTACATGTTGTGTATTGATGTGTTTTATTTTACTAGCAGCAGCGCCCACCCAACGTGTGGGCGGACTCCAACATGTGAAAAATATTATTTGACATAGATATGTTGTACATTTTTAATTCAATCATCGATAGAATTTCTAAAAATGAAATTGATGATATGCTCTAATAATGGAAGTTCCAAAATGTATATGTTTCAGAATGAGAACTTGACATTTACGTTTGACAAGAAATATTTGAAAACCATACATGTGACCAAAACAAGTCACATAACGTATCCAAATACCAAAAAAAAAAAAAAAAAAAATCCAGATCACCGTAATTACTGGAAGTTACAAAAAAAAGATATACATGTCAGTAAAAAAAATCAAGATAAGATCAAAATATCTGATGTTATTAGGAGCTTTCCAAAAATGCTAGAGGAATACTTCAATACACTCTAATAATTTCCAAATTACATTACTGTTTATCTTTTAACAAAAAATTACTTTAATGTTTCACCCCTGCTGGATGCCTTGCAATTGTTCTCCTCATTACCCTTTGATGTGCAACTCTGGGGGATGTAACATAATGTTAATATATTGCTTTCTGGCCCAACAATGTTCTTCTGCCCACTATCTTCAAAAATTACGATCAAATAACATGAGAATTGAAGTTAGTTTTTGCTTGTTAAGAAGCATAGGTAAAGCCACAAATGAAGACTGAAATTATGCAAAAACTTATGTCTGGTTACATGGTACAATTCAATACTGCACTCAATGCTGTTAACTTGCCTCACTTAATATCAAATTTGAGAAGTCCACATTTATAGGAAACTGCTACTGGTAATTGAATTTGAGATTACTTTTCAGTATATATCTCTTGTTAAATAGGTATATCAAAACAAACAACAGCTATAAATTTGCATTTGTTAAAAAAACGCACAAAATTCATTGCATCCCTGAATATTAGTAATGCCATATATTGTTCCATAATATTAATAACATCCCTGAATATTAGAAAATCAATTAATTGTATAATAAGTTGATCATATCGTGAATTCAGCAATGAATTTATTGTGCAATAAATTCATCACATCCCTAACATACAAAAATATATGACATTCAAAACCTAATAAGGAAGGCATCTTAGACAGTATATGGCATTCAAAATATATGGTAGTATATCTCAGAAATAGCGGAGATCTTTGAAAAAACTATCACAATTAATGTGTCGATCAAATTGTATAATAATTAAAGATTCATTTTCAAATGTTTAAACAACAGTGCTACAATACCTTAAAAGACACCATGATAATCTCCGATAGGCAGGAAGGCTACCACAACTCATGATTGAATATGAAATTATTTGCATTAGGCTAGTTGTTGTACCGTATCTGTAACAGAAAAAAAATGTCAAAATTTGTATTAAAAACTAATCTTATTTATGCCCTCCATCTACTGCACAAATAGAAAGATAGTCATGTGAAAAGTAACAAGTAAAAGAATGCTTTTACCATCCATGAGGTAACATCAGGCTCATTCTCTACAAAGTAATTTCAAGAATAGAAAGAATAAAAGATAAATTAGATCAAAAGATTCATGCAATTCATTGGAAAAAGAAAAGAGTGAATGATGAAGGAAATCAGTCAGAGAATTTTTTTTTTTTTAGGTAAACATTAGAGAAAAATTAACATCCGAAAAAATTCCAAATTACACACCATGTCAAAAGGTTCAGGAAACAGTACCTCGAGGGGAACTTTATTGATTTCATAAAAGAAATGCAAGTCTTATGGCGCTGTGGTTCTTCCCTCTTACACCTTGCGAATCTGCTAGAACAAAAAAAAAAAAAAAAATACAATGTAATAAGTAAAACAATGCTGAAAATAAATTCTGCAATGACCCACAAATTGGTTATACCTTCCAAAGTAGCAGTCTTATTTACAATGAGAATGACAAACGTGTGGGACCCACCTGAGCATAAGAGGAGCAGAAGCATAGAGCCTTCTACAACAGTCGGCATCTCCATGTAATACAAGTAATATAATTACTGTGCGACAGAAACCCAGAAGCAAGTTCATTGCTTGTGTCGCTTTTGCCTCCAGTTTCACACAAATGATTTCACACTGATCATAAAAACAATAATATCAAGGGAAATCTTATCGATCCGTACATGAAAAACAAAGTATAAAAAGAATGATACCTCAAAACAAAGAAGAGGAGCACTCGAACTAAATATCAGCTAGCCACCATCAATCAATTAGCTGCGACAGGAGAGATAAAATCGAATTAGAAACAATAGAAAAGAGGAAAATTAAAATTGGTGCTTACTCAAAACCCTGCCAAGCTGGACCAACAATCGGTGAGATCGGGCGGAGCTCGCCTTTGCGACGTGCGATGAGAGATTGAGCGAACAAAAGAGAAAATGAAGCATCTTGAGAGGGCTGCTCAATCTGAAGAGAATAATGAAAATGGTTAATGAGCTGCTTAAATGAAAATTTAAAATTTGAGAGCAGACCCTAAATAAGCGGCAGCCAAATGAAGGGCTTAAACCCTAATCCTCTTTCTATTTTTGCACCAGCGAAATTGGCTTAGATTTTTAATTTTGGGAAGAGATCTTGGTTTATCAGAGGAAAAATAAGAAAAGATATCAGGGTGAGGGGCGACGTATTTGGAGCTTCAATAAAAAGCGAGTAAAAAATTAAAACCTTAAAAATAAAATTTTGGAAATTCCAACCCAGCAATCTAACCCTTTCCGATTAAAGGACTAACCTTATATCTCTCCTTTTCTGGATGAGATTAGGAGGAAGGGGGCAAATTGGAGAACAAATCTTGCGTCGGATCTTTCCATTCCGGCTGCGAAGGGGGAGGGGGAGGGAGAGGGAGGGAGCGATGAGCTTTCACGTAATAAGAAAAAAAAAAGCGCAAAAAAAGACCAGCGTGAAGAATCGAACCTCATGCTTCGCTGAGTTAACCCAGCGCAATACCAACAGCACTCCTTTTTCTTTCTATATTAGATGGAAAACCAATCAATGGTATTGCTTCGTCTGACGATTAATATCCAGCCACAGATCAAATCGATCGAACGGCAAAAATATCTGTTTACATGCTAGACCTAGCGTGTAACACCTCTACGGTCCGTGCGTTTATAAGTAGTAGAGAAGAGATTTAATGCGTGTCAATTTGAACTAAAATAAAAATATCGAACAACACCATGACGTTTTTTTGTGAAGGACCAAACAGGAGCTATGGTTTCAATTTTATCTTATATAGTTGAAAACTTGAAATTCAAAGTTTTTGCCGTGTTTATAATGGGACGCATGGGAACCGTATATACGGCTGCATCTGTATATGCTGTACAAAAATGTACAATGTGACAATATTGTTGAAGAATATCTATCACATATTCAATAACAAACTTTTCAATATTTAATATATTTTAAGTTGTACTAATATTTCATCACAATATTATAAAAAGCTTTCCGAAATCAAATCATCGCGCAAACCATGTAGATCGAAACATAGCATGTTACCAATTTGAAAATAAAATCTAAGAAACGACCTGCAGTGAAAATAAAACAGATTTTTTATTTATTTATTTTTTTTAGCGATATGCTTGACAATAACTGCCAATAAAAAAAATAAAATAGATTTGTCCGTCAATATACATTTGACATGTATGCGTCAATCTTTTTCTAAATTGTTTCGTATACATAAAATTAATAAATATAATAAACACATAAATGTAGGAGTTTAGTATGAATATAATCAGTGACTTCGTTTTTCAGGAAACAAATTTAAATCCCAACGAAAAAGAAATAAAGACTCAAATCATCTATGAACTTACTTGTTTTGGTTAAAATATATAAGCACATACGATATGTTGCATATGTACGCTTATTTTAATTTATTTTATTCACATTTCTCAAAAAAGATAGTTTATCCAGATCTTAATTTTTAATGTTGATGTCCTCTGTAGATATATGTTTTATACACCTTTTGATGTTTTGAAACCGGGATAACCCACAAATCCCATTAGCCCATGGAGAAGTAAAGACTGTATGGAGAAAGAATCCTATGTAAACTAAACTTTGGGCGTGGTATTATTGAAAAATAATAAAAACCTACTCATATTCATATAAAAAAATGAAGTAAAATTTTTTTATGAAGTCTTGCTAGTTGCTAGTGTACTACTAAGCTAGCATTTTGGTCAAAATATTAACGATTTAAATTTATATAGGAATGATCGGTCCAAAAAAAAAAATTTATATTAAAATTCTATAAAAAAAATCAAAATTTATATTATAAAATAAAAATATTTTTGAATATATAAGTACAGGAGAGGACTAGAGGAGACTTTCCGCTTTCCAGCTGAAGTTTGTCAAAATCAACGGCTGTCCGAATCAGATTAAATCAGCGGCGATTCGGCGAAACAATTTATTGTACAGTCTTTAAAATGTTAATTTAATTAGAGGAGGATTCCAGTGCCACAAATGCCACATTTTTTTTTTTCATTAATATTTCAAAATTTAAAAAATCAATTTTCAAATCCAAATCATTGATCTTGTTCAATTTTACAAGTATATAATTTTTATAAATTTTGGAGTTTATTTGATATTTGATAAAAAAAAAATGAACGAATGTTATTAATTATAACAGATTAATTTTAATACTTTCAAGTATTAGCCTCTTGATTGATATATCAAATAAACTCTATATTTATAAAAATTACATAGGAATGCATCTCTCATAAAATTGAACAAGATGAACGGTTTGGATTTAAAAATTGAATTTTTAAATTTTGAAATATTAATGAAAAAGAGAAATTGTGACATTTGTGGCACCAGAACCCTTCATTTAATTATTAGACTGTTAATCAACCAAATCATCAGATTTCTCAGTAAATTATTGACGCATCAAGCTCCATCCTTTTGTCTAATATAATGATTCCATCAATAGATCCTGCGTCAACTTTGCAACCAACATTGACATGTTTGAAGCTTTCAAAAAAAGTAATAATAAATTTAAATAAAATAGAAAAAAAATATTATGGCTGTACGTGAAAAGATTCTCATCTACACAAAAGTCGCCCGGATGGATATAAAATTTAATTTAATAATAATTTAAAAGAAAGTAGAAAAAGGAATTCCAGAGAGGAGGATATGACATGGGAAATTGGGAATCTACTCAGACCGATCCGCATTCCAATCCCAGATCCTATGTGAATAATTTGGTGTAACGTCGTGTGCCTTAGATAGATTCTGACCGTCCGATTGAACCCATCGATACATAATAAGACGTTGATGGGTAGGGCAATTTGGTAATTTAATAATTGAAGGTTTATCTCTCCTAAAACCCGCTTTTTTTATATAGCCTTCCAAATCCTCCTCTTTTCTTCTCCACCAAGCACACAAAATCTCTCGATCGCAAACTAAAACCTCTCAATCGATCTAAGAAATTCGAAAGTGTTTTGAAGAGAATGGGCCGCAAATTCTTCGTCGGTGGCAACTGGAAATGTGTAAGTTTATCTCAGTCTTTCTTCATGAACAGTGAGCTTGATCCGCTTACTTTCATCAATTGTACAAAATTTACATCATAGTAGTAATCAAAGCTGGATCGTTGCGAATTGTTTATAAAAAATTACTTGTATGTTGTTTTTCCAATACTAATCCAACTGATTGACTTCCTTTATCCGAGATCTGGAACTCACTTTGCATCTTGCATGTAAATTTTAAATCAAGTCGAAAATCATGTGTTTTCAAAGTTAAATTCGTAGTGGAATGTTACCGAGCTAGTATTCAATTACTTATTTATTATTATTTTTTAATTTCAGAATGGAACAATCGAGGAGGTGAAGAAGATAATCTCCATTCTGAACGGAGGAGATGTGCCTTCATCAGATGTTGTTGGTAAGCAGATTGTATTTTGACCTGAGATTTTAGTTTTTTTTTCTAAGAACTAGTTGTATAATCGAGCTGCTTTTTATTAATGTTTGATTGTACTAAGTAGAGAGTAGAGACTATATTTCTTGTAACTTTGCACTTATATGATTGAAATTATTTATTTACTTGTGTAGAGGTGGTGGTGAGCCCACCCTTTGTGTTCTTACCGCTGGTCAAAAGCGAGCTTCGTCCTGATTTCCATGCAGCGGCTCAAAATTGCTGGGTGAAGAAAGGTGGAGCCTACACTGGAGAGATCAGGTCTGCTCAAAGGATATTGTTAATTTGAATTTCTAATTACAACATGTCAATTGTAGTTTATTAGCCTTTAATTGAATGTAAGGGAAGCTGCATAAGCCGTTTTCTTGTAGTCACATTTAGTACAGTCTTTGGTATGCTTTTGTTGGTTTTATATGCAATGGTTGTAAACTTCTAATTATTGTTAGACAGATGGATCAGCAATAGTTGTACAGGGACCATTGCTTAAATGGACACGCCATGTTTGACTGTCAAGCTGACCTACTCCTCTTCCAAATTGGAACTCTTCAATTTACTGCTAAATATTCATATGCTTACAATCATCTCTCTAAACTGCAGTGCTGAGATGCTAGTGAATTTGGACATCCCATGGGTCATCATTGGCCACTCAGAGAGGAGAGCCCTTTTGGGAGAAACTAATGAGGTAACTCCTCTTAAAACTGAAGCCAGGCTCCGCATTCAATTAAATTGTATCGATTTTTAATTCACTTTTACTTCTACAACTTGTAAGTAAAATAAAATAAGATAAATGAAAACTTATTCAAGGGCTAATCATGTTTGATTTTGGTATATTTTGTTCTGCAAGTAAAATAAAATAAGATAAATGAAAACTTATTCAAGGGCTAATCATGTTTGATTTTGGTATGTTTTGTTCTGCATTTTAGTTTGTTGGGGAAAAGGTGGCCTATGCTCTGTCGAAGGGATTGAAGGTGATAGCTTGTGTGGGTGAAACCCTGGAGCAGAGAGAGGCTGGATCAACCATGGAGGTTGTTGCTGCTCAAACCAAGGCTATTGCCGGTATGATCATGTCATTATTATTTATTTACTTATTCATTTGTCTATTGGGGAAAGAGAATTTGAATGTATACCTCTAAAAGTTCAAATATTCGGGAGTGAGAAATGTCAGGTAAATCCTCTGAATAGTTAATTAGTCATCTTTGGTTTTTCAGAATTATGGTTAGTCTTGAGATCTCCTGAAGGGTTACTAGAAGATGGATATATATCAATTACTTTTTTGTAGTCATTTGGTATTAAGTTGAAGCTAGACGTGCATTTTTCACATCTCATTGTAATGATCATTTTACTGCTTTTTTGAATTCTATTCAGACAAGATTAGCGACTGGAGCAATGTGGTGATTGCCTATGAGCCAGTGTGGGCTATTGGCACCGGCAAGGTCGCCACTCCTGCCCAGGCTCAAGAGGTATCTTATATTTTCTATTATTTTCTCCAAAAAGTTCTGAGATGCAATACTTTTGTGACCTTATTTTTGCTTTCTTTCTAAATCTAAAAATGTGAAGGTGCATGCCGCTTTGAGGGGCTGGCTTTCAAGCAACGTAAGTGCTGAGGTTGCGGAATCTACTCGTATTATCTATGGAGGTATGTACATCTCATTCAACTTTTTTTCTTCTCTAGATGATAGGATATCATTTATTTTTAATTCTGTGTATTGAAACAAATATAGGATCTGTAAATGGGGCTAACTGCAAGGAGCTGGCAGCTCAGCCTGATGTTGATGGTTTCCTTGTTGGTGGTGCTTCCCTCAAGGTACTTCCCACCTTTTTCTTCATCTCTATCACTCTAAATGCTGGCATGGGAGACTGATGTCTGCATTTAAATGTTGACTGCCTTTTGGAGTGTGTTGCAACTGTAGCTCTTAGTACTGTGTTCTGATACCAGTAAACCTCGACCCTCGTACTGAATACCCTCAAGCTACCTTGCCAGTAAGGAATTGGTTGGTGCAGACCTGACAGATACATCTCCTTGTCATGGTCACATGGTATGGGAACATATACCCTAGAGGTACCTCATTGGTAAGGAATTGGTTGGTGCACACCTGACAGATACATCTCCTTGTAACGGTCACATGAAACATATATCTGGCTGTTAAGGTGCCAAAGCAATAAATATCACCAAAAAGATGATGTTTATGTGTTCCTAACTCATCTTATTTCTCTCTTTTCAGCCTGAATTTATTGACATCATCAAGGCAGCTACCGTGAAATCTGCATAAAATGTTGAGCATTTTTTTTTTAATTTCGGCGAAATGTTTAAGCATTTCATAGTGTGATGTTTTGTTTTGTTTTGTTTCTCTATTAGATCTTTCCTCTTGAATGGATACTTTTACTTTGACGTGGCTTTTGCCTGGGACATACTTTTGAGCTAATAACAGGCTAATAATAAGTTGGTTGAATTAGAGGTTTCTCTGGTTTGTGGCAACCATCTTACTTAAATGACAATTTTGCATGTTTTGTTGGGATATTAGTAGACACGAAGAATTAATAGTTTTGTTAAGAAATCTTTTGGTCTTATGTGATTGATTCATCTTAATAGACGTGCTGCCCCGGCTGCCCAAGCAAAAAAGTCGTCGAGGATATTGAGCATAAATTTAAATCAAATTAAGTGATGCATCAACGATTATTAAATTTAGATTGTTTAAACGGTTGTAGGATAGTCAAACATGTACTTAAAATTGATTATATCAAGATGCATTGATATTTATATTTTATAGTAATATTCATATTCATGCCTCGAGTGTTCAATTTTGTATAATATTATCAATTATGCTCTCGCCTTGATCATAATTCCCCAATTAGCCCCACGACCTCACATCTTTCGGCTCTTGATTTTCTGATGAATAAGGGTTATTTTACCTTTTATAGAGGAAACCGACGCTTGTGGACTTGTGGTGGGTCTTTTTTTCCCCCATCCTCTTTAGGTGTGACTTTGGGTGAGGGGTAATTGCTATCGACGGGATAAGCTGTTTTGAGAATTTTGAGACATAGATTTAGATGTACCGTGGTTCAATTTTGTACGGTAATATACAACCAAAGGATATTGACCATACATCAAAAAGAAAATTTATCGTACTTATGTTTTATATACTTATACTTATACATCTTGATTTTCATAAAATTACTCTTTCTGTGAAATTTTCTGTCCCGACTCCCCTCTTCTATACATCACCGTGTACGAGCTCCGAATATAACACTAGGAAGTCATTAAATGCCTTCAAGTGCATCGGTCTAATGTGTAGTAGCCGTTTGTGATTAAAGCAGATCATGGGGTGCATGCTTTTACATAGATCACATGTTAGATTTAAATTTAGGTGGTGAACACAGGATTAGCATGTCAAACTCCTATAAACTTCTATTTTGTCGCTTTCTCAAAAGATATCCTCACATCAAAAACAAAAAGCAAAGAAAAAGAACGCAATTTTAAATTAGGAATCATATTTCCACTATATTTTATTTTATATAATCACGGGCTAGTAAAGATAAAAATTATTTCAAGTTAGGAAAAATTAACATTTGCAATGTAATTTATAATCATGGGCTGGTAAAAAGATAATAAATTACAACTAATAGTGCGATTGTGTGTTTTAACCAGGTTGGACTAGAACCAGTCCAATTTTTTTTCATTTCCTTTTTTTTTTTAAATTTTCGGTTCTATAACTAGAGAGTACATTCTACCCCCCCCCCCCCCCCCCCAAAAAAAAAAAAAAAAAAAAACAAACAAAAAAGGAGGGGGAAAAAAAGACTATAATGGTATATCGGGGTATGGCAACTTTATGTCATATATGGGCTCAAAATGCATGTGCAAATTGGCGACAGGTAACTACTTCATGAGTTTTCGTTATGGGAGGTGAGCACTGATGAAACATGTACTAAATTTTTTTCTAAGAAAAGCGTTCCCTAATTGGTCTACACTGCACACACACACTCAAACAAAAAGAGGATAAAAACAAAAATAAAACCGCAAACCTTGTTCAAGTACCTTACTCCCTTTTCTAAAAATAGTATCTAGAGTATTAGGAAGCAGAGAGAACCTTAAATGAAGTCACCTCTGCCCATGCTTGCCACCTCTTCACATTAATGCTTTTACATTTGAATTAATGTACATACATCAGCTTAAAAACACATATATTCTGCATTACGCAACCATGAAGTTCAAGTATTTCCTCATGAACAGAGAAGAGAAGCATCAAAGGAAACTTGAGCTTGAGCTTGAGGTATGCATACTTTACTCTTTCACTTAAAATTTTCTTGATAGACTTTAATGAACTGTGTGTCAATGTTGATAATAGGACATGAATTTCTTAAGCCAAATTTCGCTGTTTTTAGCTGCATTTTTGCTAGTTTAAAAATTCATATTTACAAACTTCCAGAGAAGAAAACTTAGATTGACATGTTTTAGATTCAAACTTTAGGTGGCTGAATTACAAAATACACTGGAGAAGGAACTGAAAGTGAATCAGATTCTACAATGCTCATTACAAGGTCGGATTGTGTGCCCTTCATGCCTCTCCTCATTAGTCCCTTTGCAGGTGCGTCGTTTCTGGCCAGTCCTGTTTCATTAATGTCCAGTTAATGGTAATTGGATATTGTGAATTACATTTGCCTTAATTGATTGACCTTGATTAGCTATAACTACTCCAGCATATCTACTTATGTAGCAAACATAAGAAAATGATGAATTCGACATCATACCTGCCATTTGCAGACATTATCAACAGCTTCCTTTTTCTTTATCCGAGGTTTTTACGAGTTCATGCTCATATATATGTAAACAAGGATAGAGCAACTTTCTGTTAGTCGAGAAATTCCTAACATACTATTATCTATAGGTACAAGTAATACTTGCAGAGCTCGCAATGGTGGAAGAGGAAATAATCTACCTGGAGAGAAAGCTCGAAGATATGAAGCTATGCTTACATAGAGAGAGGAAACAAAACAAGGAATGGAGTCTGCTTTGGTGGCAGAGAAGACAGAAGCAACACTTCCTATGTGGTCTAGGTGGTAAAAAGCAAATAAAAATGGATCAAGACATGCCGCCTGTACCGAGTCTAGAGTGGGGTGAGAGGCTTTATGATCATGGAAGGAAGGCTTCTTTCGATAGGGTTTCGGAAAAGAGCATTTCTTACGCAGATAAATTAGGTAATAGAATATTTGAACCTTACATTATTATTTGGGTAAAAATTAGTCGCAATGGCGCAAGTAGAAATTACTAATCGTCTGATTATTAAATGTAATGAATGGGCAAAGTCTACAGCCAAAAATATTTTGTTAGGTGTAAATATCATATAACTTTAATTTTGAAGTATTATGGATGATCTGAATATAATATTGGGAGGGCCTAAAAATTGAAGGAACATGAAAACGAAGAATTGCAATTTCACATAAAAAAGAGTTGCACTTATAAGAATGTTATTGATATAATTGATTACCTCTAAGGCTAAAGACCATTGTAAAACATAATGCTGCATTTTATTAAATATTTGAAAAATCTTATTTAGGTTTTGATGTGCCAAGGCGAGAGGTGGACAGACCTAGAAGTCGTAGCATATCAAGTTGTACCTTCAGTTTCCTAGAGCAAGAGGCCAATGCAGAGCCAAGCAAATTATCTGAGGAGATAATCAAGCTCTTAATAAATATTTTTCACAAATTAAACAAGAAAACCGAGCATTTTGACTATGATTTGAATTCAAGCCCTAAACATAGCATCTCATGCATTAGCTCAAAAAGCTTTGAATTTAAACCTTCTCCAAGCAGAACTTCTTTGTCCAATGCTGATGATGCAATGAGAAAAGATGAGGGTCTTACTGGTTTTATCAACTTTACCAGAGACTGTTTTGATATTAGCCGCATTGCGCTGTACATCCCCGAGGTAAGAAGACTGAGGTACGTCTATTTTATTTTATTTTTATAAAGCTAGAACAGAATATTAAAGTTTTCATGGTGCATGTGTGGGCGACATTTACATATTTTGAGCAATGTTTTAAAAGTGAATTGTTCCACTAAGGTGCTTTTGTATTGTGGATGTATTATTGAATTAATAGAATAGAGACACTATTGCAAACTCATTAATCCAACAAAAAATATTTTCTTTTATAACATTTGCAGAGAATTGATTCAGAGACTTAGCTTTGTTGACTTGAGCCTAATGACCTACAAACAAAAGTTGGCATTTTGGATAAACATCTACAATTCCTGCATTATGCAAGTACTTGCACTAAACTTTCATTATTTTTTTTTTTGAAGAAAGTATTTGTACTAAACTTTATTTTCTTCAATACCTTTGCCCATAAAGGGGTATACGACTTGTTATAGTAAATTTGTTTTTTAGGCATTTCTAAATCATGGATTGCCGCCTTCTCCTGACAAGCTGCTTGGACTGCTAAATAAGGTGAAGGAACTTTTCTTCTACGGTTAAACTGAGCTTACAATTCTTTTTATTAAATTGAACATTTGAAAATTGAAAGAAACTGAAAATTACTAAAAACATTATTATTATTTTCTATTTCATTAGGCTGCAGTCAATATAGGAGGAATTGTACTGAATGCTCTAGCGATTGAACATTTCATTCTGAGGCAATCTTCTTTTGATACAAATCATGTAAGCCATCTGCAAAAGCCTTTTCGATTTCTAAGATAACTAGAACAATAAACTAATAAATTTTAATTAAAAAGGGTATATTGGATAAGAGGAAAGGGTTTCTACGAGATGTGTACGGCTTGGAGTACCCTGAACCAAATGTCACATTTGCCTTGTGCAGAGGCAGTAGATCTTCACCAGCAGTAAGTAATTTATTTTTTGAGTGCAGTTGTATTTCATCATATATGATACAATAAATTACAGAAACTAATACATAAAATTAATTGCACATCCTCGCCATTTAATATTTTGTTCTGAAACATATCAGAGCTTCTGTTGATTTTGCTACAAGGACAATACATGCAATATTAATTACCTCATATAACAAATCAAAATTCTGTTAGTTATCAAAAACTCATTTCCTTTCTGAAATTACAAAAGTGGGGCAAAAAGGAAAGTCTAACAGCAAATCATACATTCACTACTTCCTTCTTATGCATATGCAGTTAAGGGTGTACACAGCAGAAAATGTGACGCATGAGCTCGAGATGGCAAAAATAGAATACTTGGAATCATCGATAAAAGTTGCTGGGAGGAGAAAATTTGTCATACCGAAACTCCTATACTGGCACATGCGGGATTTTGCAGATGATATTGAGTCACTGCTAGAATGGGTTCACAGCCAATTACCGAAGCATGGATCGCTCAAACAAGTGATAAAAGAGCTGCTAAGTACAGATTTAAAAACGCCAATTTTGAAAGCTATTGAGATAGAGCCTTATGATGCAGAATTCTGCTATTTGTTACCTGTTTAGAGGAAGAAAGAGTGGAAGGTTGTTATTTGTAGTGGGATAATTGGTATGTAATGTAACCAATAATATCTGGCTGAAAAAAAGGAATAACATTGATCTATCCTTTGGTTTCGTTCAAGTTCTTTGAAGAGTTGAAGCAACATTTTAACTTTTTACAATATTTTCATTTCGCTTTTAGACATCAAACCAGTTAACAATTTTGGCTCAATATCAATTTGTCCAAATACTAATCTCTACCAGGGGGTCAAAATGTTAGGAAACACATTCCAAAATGTTTCAAATAACTAATAAACCGACTTAACAGAAATGTTCTTTACCTCATGAAATAAAGGCACTTGACCCATCCTAAAAATAGAATTCTCGCCCCCCTTGCCCCTTTTCATACTCAATATACTCATTTTGATATGTCACTTTGGCAATTAAATTTGAACAATTATTGCAGATCAATACATGTAACGCAACATGTGCTTCTAGCTATTCTTATAAGTTCTAACAATATATTACTTTTATGGTTTTTTATTGATTGCAAAAAGGTATAAAATATAAATAAATACTTCACCAAACTTGGTTTGAAATATGTATTCTCATGTAAATTCGTTCAAACATGTCGCATTATCTTTTTAGGCTTAATTTTTTGTATGCCCTCCAACTCTTTTCTATTTGTTTATTTCTCCCTCTACTCTTGTGTATTTCTTATTTGCCATTAAACTCTTATAGATAATTTTTTATTTATCCTTCAACTTAACCAAACATAATAAATTATGGTTATCTTATAAGAAAATTGAAAATTAATTTTGAATTAAACCAGAAGGACAAAAATATCCCTAGAACATTCATCTCGCACTGTTCTCCTACTCCGGGTGAGCTTAGCCATCCCTCTTCTCACTCTTCTTTTCTTTGTTCTTATCAGTATTTAGATAGAGAATGTGTCCAAGCGAAGAAAGAGAAAAGGGGCCGGCTTAATTCTTAAGCAAGCACAGAGGAGAGACGAGAGCGAGATTCGTGGGCTCCACATCGCTGAGGTGGCGAGCTAATAGAAGGGCGAAAGAGGATCCGCGGCAAGGAATAATATTAATAACAACAATTAATTTGATAAAGCAAGCAAGAGTGACAAGTGGCTCTCGCCACTGCTCAGTTTGGGGAGAAACCTTTTTTTTTTTTTTGAATAAATAAAAGAGGGAGAAACCTCAAACCTACCAGGGGCACAAATACAATGGTATCAGTTGTGTTGTGGGCCCCAGAGGCCGAAGAAGGAAAGAAGGGGCCGAACGAGAAGAATGTTCTAGGGTATTTTTGTCCTTCTATTTTAATTCAAAATTAATTTTCAGTTTTCTTATAAGATAATCATAATTTATTATGTTTGGTTAAATTCAAGGATAAATAAGAAATCATCTAGGAGAATCTAGTGACAAATAAGAAATACACAAGAATAGAGAAAGAAATAAACAAATAAAAAAGAGTTGGAGGGCATACAAAAAATTAAGCCATCTTTTTATTACTTGGATTGGATAGGAGCCTGGTTGATGTATAGACTGCGACTGGGCTTTACGGTTTCACTTTTGGGCCGTAGAACCAGCCTGGCCCAACAAGCAAACGAGACCATTTTCAGGGATACAAGCGCGATAACAACAAAGCTTTCATCGACAGAAGAGAATGAAATAGGCGTCGTCGAAGGAACCCTCGCGAAGAACCTTTTCAAAACCCCACCTTGCGGCTCGTCTTCTTCTCTAGAGACTAAGAGCTTCTACTCTTCTCTCGCTGTTTCTCTTTTACTTCTCTTACTTCTAACCAACCAGACCAGCCATGGCATTGCACGCTCCAGTTCTCGTCTTGAGTAAGCCTCTCGCTCTCTCTTTTCTATATACGAGTGTTTTTTCTTCCCCTTTTGTTGTGCTTTTGGTTCGATCCGGATGTTTTGATCCAGAACTGCTGTTTTAGGGTTTTTAGGGTTTGATCCCTTGAAAAAAGTGAACATTTCGGTTGATGTGAAGGATCTTTGTGTATCTTAAAAAAGAAGTCTGAGATCTGGTCTGTTTTATGTTGGAACCATTTGTTTCTTTATCGTTTTTTTTTTTTTTTTTTTCAGGATCGTACAGTAACACTGTGCTTTTTAAATGATCGTTGTGTGAGTGACAATTTGGTGCTTTGTTTTGTGCTCTCACAAAACCTTAGATCTTGCATACAGATTTGACAAGCGCTTTTTTTGCATATAAGAAAAAACTGTTTGCTACTGGGCATGTATACCTGGCATCATCAAACTTACAATTTAGTTTTAGAATCTTATTACTGTAATTTTGGCAATTTAACAGTGGGATTATTGCAGAATAAACTAAGGACTATATATTGCTTTTCACTATATAGGTTGTATTATTGTAATTTAGTAATTGTTCCCTATATTTACTGGAGATTAATTGTCTTTCTTAATCAGAGGATTCATTGAAAAGGGAATCTGGAGCCAGGGTTCATCATGGTAACATCCAAGCTGCTAAGGTTGTAATTACTCGTTTTACTTAGTTTTTTTAGTCGATGTCATGTTTGCTTGAAACGTTTGATTGATTAGAATCTTGGTTGTACAGGCAGTGGCTGACATCATTCGTACGACTTTGGGTCCCAGATCTATGCTGAAGATGCTTCTTGATGCTAGTGGTGGTGAGTCACTAGCACACAGTTTTATATACGAGCAGAGTACCATAAACACATGCAAATACAGGAACCAAAATTAAGAAAGTTTCATTTATAAGAAAGACAAGGGCTTGGTTCATATTGGTACACCCTTTGTGCAGGAGAAAGATTCTCTGTTTTTGCCCTAATTTATCTGCTGTAGTTTAATCCTTTTATTGGAAAATTTACTCATGACACCACTGACCGACCCCATCAATCAAAACAAGTCTAATGAAACTAAATGGCCCCTCAATGTTTCACAGTAAGTCACGAAGTGGATTCTATTTGTAAAATTTACTTAGCGCAGAATGCAACATGCAATTTTCTTTGCTTGTTTTAGTTTAATGTGGTTCAGGGAAAAAGCTTAGCAGATGTAGGGGCACAACTTTTCACATTTTACAATATATACTTATACCATAATTATTGGTTGGTAATGTTTCAAAGAATGCTTTTGTTATGGTGCACCGTGCACATTTGCTAAATTTAAGTTAAATATTTGAAAACAGGTATTGTGGTGACAAATGATGGAAATGCAATCTTGCGTGAGCTAGATGTAGCACATCCCGCTGCGAAGGCAAGCTTTATAAAAATAATCTATCATTTCTTTTGTTAACTGTTATGTGAGTTGAGTAATTTTTCCTTTATTTCCTCTGTTGGGTTTTACATTATTTATTTCTAACCTCAGTCAATGATTGAGCTAAGTCGCACGCAAGATGAGGAAGTTGGAGATGGTACTACATCTGTCATTGTTCTGGGTATGGCGTCACATATTTCTTTTAAAATGAGAAAGTACTCTTTCAAGAAAATTCTAATTCCTTTATTTGTTATAGCTGGTGAGATGCTCCATGTGGCACAGGCATTCATAGACAAGAATTACCATCCTACTGTTATCTGCCGAGGTAATTAGAATACATGTTGGAGATTTATCTCCTCATTATATCCACTGAATTAATTTTAATATCTTTTTTCTCATTTTTTAGCGTATACCAAAGCTCTAGAGGATGCTGTTGCAGTGCTCGACAAAATTGCCATGTCAGTCGATGCCAATGACCGTAAGTCTATACCTAATTAGTTGTTATTTTGAACTTCGTTTTTGCCATTGAAATTCTAACAATAAAAAAAACTTTTTTGTTATACTATAATTATTCTCTTGCAGGCGGAACAATGTTAGGCTTGGTTAAAAGTTGCATTAGCACCAAATTTACGAGTCAGTTTGGTGACCTCATTGCTGTTAGTGTTTCTCTTTTCTCTTATTTTTCTTTCATATATATGTATGTGCTCATGACCTATTTGTAATTCTGTTTTATAGATTCCTAGGGAATCAATCATGCCCTCTTTTTTAAGTTTTCTCTATTTCTTGTTTGCCATAAATGCAACAGTAACAATTGGGGTTCACATAGGACCAGTGCAACGTACCCTTCCAACCATCCACATCCCCCCAATCCCCTGCTCAATCTAATGGGGAAAAGGAAACCCGACAATCTGGAATATATAGTTTTGCTAACAATACATTACTATATGGATTTATTCAGCTCCAGGGTTGACACAGCCTAGATGCTAGATCATATGACTCTGATACTATATTACATTGCTCACGTATAATAGCTAACTGTACTAGCCACTCAATTGTAGGATCTTGCAATTGATGCAACCACAACCGTTGGTGTAGATCTTGGTCAGGGTATGCGCGAGGTTGACATAAAAAAATACATAAAAGTTGAGAAAGTTCCTGGTGGCCAGTTGGAGGACTCTAAAGTTTTGAAAGGAGTTATGATAAACAAAGATGTAGTTGCACCAGGGAAGATGCGTAGAAAGATAGTCAACCCTCGGATTATTCTACTTGATTGCCCATTGGAGTATAAGAAGGGAGAGAATCAAACCAATGCTGAGCTTATGAAAGAAGAGGACTGGTATGTGTAGAGATGATAACTTCCTTTGTTCTTAACAGTAGTTTCCAATGGATATTGAGCCCACTGGTGTTATGAGTCTACTTACCCAGACTGAAACCCAAGTTATAAATAAAAGTGGCGAATGAGAATCAGCACTAACAAAGACATAATAATAATACATTAATACTAATAAAGAATTAGGATCTTAAATCAAATGTGAAACCACAAAAAAGAAATGCACAAAGTAAAAAAAACATAAGAAAATAATCGTCACAATTGCAGGATTTGTTTGTTTACCCATCCACCACAGCTCTTGTGTGTTTTCTTAATGTGAAATGCAAACATATCCTTTTTCTTTGTGAAACTTATGGACTGTATTGTTTTGCCTTTTGTTTTCACTTTTCAATTAAAGGGAGGTGCTTTTAAAAATGGAGGAAGAATACATTGAGAACATCTGCGCACAAATCTTAAAATTCAAGCCTGATCTTGTCATAACTGAGAAAGGGCTAAGCGACCTAGCATGCCACTTCCTCAGCAAGGCTGGTGTTAGTGCTATCCGCAGGCTCAGAAAGACTGACAACAACCGTATTGCTAAGGCATGTGGTGCCACCATTGTTAACCGACCTGAAGAGTTGCAGGAGTCTGATGTGGGTACTCGTGCAGGGTTGTTCGAGGTTAAGAAATTTGGGGATGAGTTCTTTTCATTTATTGTGGACTGCAAGGAGCCAAAGGCGTGCACGGTTTTGTTGAGGGGTGCAAGTAAGGATTTATTGAATGAGGTCGAGAGAAATCTTCAGGTATGGTGCATTTAACATAAATTGAGATGTGGGTACCCGCATATAATGGTTTCAGTTCTACTTGTATGGTCTCCTATCTTGTCTGCGGATATAGTTCATGTTTTGGCAGCTTACTGGTACCGGTAGGAAAAGAATTTTGTTTTGTCAGTTTCTTTTGTTCTAGGTTTTCCAGTAGAATTGTGTAAACTGAGATAATTTGGTAGGATGTAGCGAAACAATTCTGCTGCAAGCATTGAGATGATGTTGTGCTATTTGTAGGTTTGTTTGTCCCCTCTGGTTTTTTCTTATTGATGCAGTTGCATTGTTTTGACAAACTGCTATTCATAGTGTTGTCTTATTGTTCTCTGCAGAGAACTAGCTAATATCATTTTTATTCATGTAACAGGATGCAATGTCTGTGGCACGCAACATATTGAAAAACCCTAAGCTTCTTCCAGGAGGCGGTGCGACTGAATTGACTGTATCTGCTTCTCTAAAGCAAAAAAGCTCTTCAATTGAAGGCATTGAGAAGGTAGTATACCATATAGCATAAATCTGAACTACTAAACTTCAAGCCAAGTGCACATATGTGTAACCTAAAAATAAAATATATGTGAAAATGTTAGGTACAGTTTTGTACTCATTTGTAAAATGGGATATGTCTTTTACGTTGCTGTAATAGCTTGGAAACAAACATGGAATTTTGATTAATACATGTTAAAATGGTGCACTCCAATTGTCATTCTGAAAACAGCTAGGGAGGTCAACAGCCATTTTACTTTTGGCAGGGTATATAATGCATGACGCTCTTCTTGCTTTTCTGGGGTTTTCTCATTATTCTGAGGTTTCCTGGTTACAAGCAAAAGTGAATGTATCTGAATCTGGAAAAAGGAAAAGAACGCTAAACAGTTGAATATGCTTAAGTAGTGTTTTTTTCATATTGTTTTTATTTATTAACTATTGTTATTTTAAATTTTAGTGGCCTTATGAAGCAGCGGCACTGGCTTTTGAGGCAATACCTAGGACCCTTGCTCAGAATTGTGGATTGAATGTCATTCGCACAATGACTCAACTCCAAGGAAAGGTATTGTTGATATTAAGAAGTGTTATATTAGTGCTGGACTGCTGCCACAAGCTATTTCCTTTCTTTTCTTTCCCTTCTTTTTCTGCCACTAGTTTTAATTCTTTCTGGCTAATCAGTTATTGTGAATTAAATTTCTTGATTGTAGCATGCTAATGCTGAAAATGCTTGGGTCGGCATTGATGGTAGCACTGGCGAGATTGTTGACATGAAGGATAGAAAGGCAAATTCTTTTCTCCCATATTATTGATACATGGTTTGGTACTTCGATATGTTGACTGTAATCTACATCTGTTTGTTTTATTTCAGATATGGGACTCATACAATGTGAAGGCACAGACATTTAAGACGGCAATTGAAGCTGCATGTATGCTTCTACGTATAGATGACATTGTTAGTGGAATAAAGAAGAAACAGCCACCTGGTTCAGGCCCCACCCAACAAAAACCGACAATTGAGACTGAGGGTGATGCTGATAATGAACAAATGATACCCGAGTAAACCAATGTACAAGTATTTATTTTCTACATAACTGATGCTTACCAGGATCTAGGATTTGCGAGATATAGTGGGTATTTTTGTTTTCTTCTGGGAAATTTTGCAGGCTTTTTGTGTTGTTGGTTAGCTTTCCTCAATTAGGTTTTTAGTATGTTATGTTTAAAATGTTCAGGCTAGATCTCTATTATGACATTATTTCTCTAATGCTGTTTTCTGTTAAGGTTCTTAATGTTTGTACCTTTGGTTATGAACTTGGAAGTAATTTTCTTTTTTATCATTTGCTGTTTGAATTTCACTGACCGTGCATTTGTGGAACTTGGTTGCTGTAAGGCCTATGCTTCATTTTTACAGGTTGTAATTCGCAATGTCTATCATGTTTTCTTGGTCAAATTGAGTATAAGATCAATATGTCTACGGTGTTGATCATCTTTGGTTGAGGCCCATTAAATTCGTTTCTAATTTGGTCCTTGTGTTCTTTATTTGTAACAATTCGTCCAGCAATTTCTTACCCTTTGAAGAACAGTAGGAATTGTTGTGGGGTATCTGCTATTGACTTCACGAAAAAACTGAGACTTGATGCTTATGGAGCAGCACTGAAAAACCGTGGGTGTTAACGTTTAAACCCTTTAAATTATGACAGATTTATTTTCAATAAATAATTTAGTTTGGAGTTATTTGTAAATAAACATATTAAAACCGACCATAACAAGTAGAATGAAAACTTAAAACCAGTATGAGCAAGTCAGAATAATTCAGTTGTCATAGGAGAGTATTGACATTCATGCGTGTTAAGACATTTCAAGACCACAGTTATACTACTTCCCAAAAAAAATCGTCTCATTCCAGTGTTGTAATGTTTAGGGTAAAGATTGCTGGAATCCTTATGTTGCTTAGAATAAACTGCAAACATAAACCAAATGTACAGTGCGAGTTCTTTCATTTACGAAAAGCTAACAATCATAAAATTAATACAATTCTCAGTTTTCAAATCAGCTACAGGCTGATTAACTTTGTAATGTTTAACCTTTTATTAATATAAGATAGGGGCTTGACTCCTATTTTTCTTCAAAAAAAAAAAAAAATAATAATAATAATAAAATTAATACAAGTCTCCAGCCAGAAGTGTTTCTTGAACATTTCTACTTCCGTGGATTAATCACATTGATCTATATTAAAATGGAGCAAAAAAATTTAATACTAGTCTCCAGCTAACAGTTGCAAGTCATAAAACATGAGAAATAAATGTACTTGCTTAGTACACTTACATAGACAAATTTGGTTGTGAACTACTTATCCCTGCATCCACTTGCAAATACTAGCTTTAATACAAGCCATACATTAACATAGCATAGCAACCTAGTGAATCACATGGGGGCTATCACTGAAATGTGCTAACAAAGCCCCAGATGTTAAAGGGTAAACACTAAAATAGTAGGTTAGAATAGTAAAGGTGCACTATGTTCGCTGGCGCTTGTTGCTTTTGCACTGCCTGATGATGTACCGGAGTACCTCCTTCAGGGTTGCCTTCCGGTCTTCCTTAAAATTCCAGAGCTCTGGTACCACATACCGACCGCTAGCATTGTACTCATTCAGCTCTGCGAGAGCTGTTTTTACAGCATTGCACACCTCATCTCCGAAGTTAAGCCAGAGGTCACGCAACTTGGGGTCATCTTCATTTACCACTTCCTACCAATGAGTAATATGCAAGTTAAATCTATTTGTTTCAAAATCATGCATGTCGAATCAATACATAGTGATCTTAAAATTTTTTGCACACAACTTGCACATACCTCATACCTGTCATAAACTGGTACATATACTGATACAAAACACAAACAGAAGGTGACAGTACTAGACACTCCTATACCAGCATGAACCAAACAAGCTCAGATTGCAAGTTTTAAGATCGAACACCTGCTGAACCAGTTTACTGTTCCAAGAAAACTGGCTCCATCATTATTGGATCTTTGGTAAATCACCAACCAGATACGATACAGGTGCTCTCCACCTTATCTGATCTTTCAAAGTTAACAGAATGTCCAGAATCTACCAAAGTTCTAACACACCAATTGATAAACCACTAGAAGAAACAAGCTTTTAAAAATAGCTGGTGTAACAGGTACATCATACCTTTGTTTCTCCACCAATTTCTACTCTTTTGTAGGGATGCCATGACGGTTTCTTTAATTCCTCTTGCCATTGTGAAATTAACTCGGCTGCTTTCATTTCGGCATCTTGATGGCCATATCTGCTCTTGCAAGCACCATAAAAGGGTTTTTCATTCAGCTCCCCCATTCTCTTTATACCAATCAGGGTCTTCTGCCCTGATAGTACATCCTCGAAGCCCTATATTTTCAACGCAAACCACTATATTAACAAGAGGCTTGTTGAATTATTCCAATCACAAATACACAAGATGAGAAAATTGCGTAAACACATTCACGTGTCAAAGAAAATGTTATTTTTGTGATACTTTAGGCATGCATATAAAAATTATGTGAGTAATTAAAAACAGATTCCTTTGTATCCACTTCATTATAGTAAATATATATTTAGACACTGAATGATGCTTTACAAAAGTTAACCTGCAAATTAGGCACCTGCTTGGAACTTCTTTTCGAGCATACATGAAACCTAAATATGAAAGTATACATGCAACAATTGAAACCAAGGAGTATTTCCCCTGGACTCCCAAATTACAAATGTAATCAATATGGACTATTAAATGGAGAAGATTGCATTTGCATCCCTTACCCCTTGAAAAAGAGAGATGATTCAGAAGTGTGGTAGGCTGCAGGTACCATAAGAACTGGTATTTATGAACACCTACAAGGCTAAGACCCTTCATTCTCACTTACTTTGTACCAGAAAGACAGAGTACAACAAGAGATGTCTATGCAATTTCTTTTTTTCCCCTGGAGAAGATGAGGCATAGTGCAATCCCCCCCCCACCCCCCCCACAGAAAAAAAAAATAACACCGTATTCTGTATGATCCCTGATGCATGATTCATTTGTGTCAGCTTGCATTACATTTCATATTTTGCAGGTTACATGCAAAAATGCCAAAAACAGAAACAGCGTGCTCATACCGCAATAAGTTCTTTACGAATAACTTGTAACTCATCATTTCTCTCCCTCTCCTTCCTAATTAAGTCTCCACTTAGTTCCTCCAGCCGTTTCTTCTCCATTTCGAGCTTCTCATTTAACTTCTCCATTTTTTCATGGACGGCCTGGTCAGTCTCATCTCCCTCGCCTTCTAGATGCTTCATGACCTTCAGAGTACCATTCAATTGCTCAATCTCCAGTTCAAGCTCCTGCTTTTCGTTCAATTGCTTCTCCAGTAGCAGCAACTTGGAAAGAGCCTCCTCCTTTTCTCTCTGTTTCATTTTAATTAGTATATTATAACAATTTCGTCAAATGTAAATAATAATAATAATAATAAATAAAACAAAATAAACAACAAAAAAATAATTCATTACAATGCTGGGCTTCTGGCGTTGGTCACAATTTTACTCTCAGGTATGTTGGTAAATTTAGTCATATTATGCTCTGTGTGACTGTGCCCACATTTGTCATCCATAGGATAGCTGGTTCAGGAAATTCTCACTAAGATGAGCTCACAGGTTCAAGAAAGGTAAGTACAAAAGGTTGACTGAGTATGAAAAATTCATAACCAAAAGATTTTGGGCTCAGGTTTCACCCAAGAAAATGAAAAAGGAATTGCACAAGGGGAGAGAGAGAGAGAGAACCTTCTGGTCCTCAATTAGCTTTAAAACTTCTTCATCTGCTCTTTTTTGTACCATACTGGCTGCCTCCAGCGAGCTATTCTCCATTGCAGCCTAAAACGGAGAAAGAAAACCACATTACTAACTGAGCTAATTACATTAGATAGCAATGGTGATCCCTACTGCCATACCAATGGTCAGAAATACATGATACAGTAAAACTTACGTAAAAAGGACTTGTATGTTAGATAACCTACGAATAATTGGGATGGCAATAATAAGACAGTTCTAACTGCTTTATAACTTATATCACACATTTTTTGGCCTTTTTCACTAGACACGTCAGTAGGTCCAGCTCCCATCAATAACCATTACCAAATTGAGAACAACAAATCTAAATTAAAAAAAAAGGAAAGTGCTGGTGAGGCCTATGATCGCACCATTCCTTGCATAAGCTATATATATTATACCTTTTGCTTCTCATCATTGAGCTTCCTTTTGTCATCTTCACTGGCAGCCTCCAATCGGTCAAGCTCACGGGTACGAGATTCAATCTCTTTTTTTTTATTGTTGAGATCACGCCACAACTTATCATTTTCTTCAAATATCCTATGGGCATTTTCTCTTGCTTCCTTTTGCAAAATTCTCATTTCTACCCCAAAAAAGAAGCAATTACGACCAAAAAAGAAGCAATTACTTGGCATATTTAAATAGACCAACGTTTAGTTGAGGCATGTACATATATACATTAAAAAGTTCGAGAACAAATGGAAGCAGCTGGACCATACCAGAACTAAACCATACAGTGAGACACCACCAATACCAGATAGTATGTCAGGCATCACTATTACATTGCCAAAAGCAAGGATTATTTATATATTTGTAATACCTATGTCAATATTTTACTGAATCAAGGTTGTCATGATTATGACAAGCTGGCATAGTTGCAACTGGAAACTTACAATACCAAACTATAGTCATCTCATTATAAAAAAAAAAATGGTTTTCTAACAACTGCCTACTTACTTTGGTTGTAGGAATCGTGGAGCCTCTTCTTATCCTCCTGCAGGCGTTCCATCTGAAGTTTTGTCTCATTAAACTTCACCTCCCAGTTGTGCAAAAACCGATTTTTTACCTCTATCTGGCTTGCCAGCATGGCAACTGTTTTATTGGTCTCTCTTGACCCCAGCCTAGCTACATCATCTACTGTTCTCAATTCCAGCTCCTGTTTCCCCCTTAGGTAAACCCCCACAACATTTTGTCCTTGATAATCCTCCTCACGAGCAATCCAACCATAAGCTCCCTGAAACAAGGTAACAGTTAGAGGAAGAAGAGAAAAGATAAGAAAGGAGTTGTGCAAAAAGACATTATCACCACCTTATATATTATCTATTTGCAAATAACACTCAGCCTATCTCATCATTATTGATGCTCGTTTTAACAAATTCTCAGAAAAATACAAACAGAGACTAAAAGTTACAATAAAAAGGTGCATTCCATTAAATATTTACACATCTCTACGCCTTTACTGATCATGTAGTGCCCTGATCTGCCCGCAGTTGCGACTTAGAATTGAAGTTGATATTCAAATTAAAAAGCTAGTAAGGTATGTTAAACCTATGCATAGGATTGTGTAATAAGGTTCGGAAATGAATCCGTATGTCACAAGAAACTGCTGTTAGAGCCAAAAAAAAAAAAAAAAAAAAAAATGCAAGTAAAAATGAAAAAAGCAAAGCTGGAAGCTATTTAAATTCAAGGAAATGCTGGGAGCAGAGTGAAGAGAAGGCAAGAAATAGAGCAGAATAGCAAAAATAAAAATAGAACTTAAAAAAATTAATTGAGGATCAAGATAAGAATGTATTTAGACAGATAATTGTAATAAACATTACATACAATCAAGCAATCAAAGAATCTGCTATTCACAACACAATAGGTTGGTAATAAGTTAACTGCAACTACAAGAATTATAGGATGTTAACTGCAAACTCAAGAATACTGGTGTTATGCTAGTTATAAGGGTGTAATCTGAAAAGAACAAAAGGTTTATACTGTTTTACACACACACATATATATAAATTAATTAAAATAACTTTGCTACATCACACCTCTGCAAAGTGGCCTGCTAGAAACTCTTTCTTGCCGTGTTTCTTGGCTCTAAAATAGTTTTCAAATGCAATGGCATCCTTGAATCCATTCCAGTTATCCTGGAATCGCACAATAATTGCGCGATCATGCAATGGGACAACATCTTCAGGGTTGAAGCAGGTAATATCCTCACCTTCTATACTTGTAAGAACCCCCGTCCACGGCCACACAAAGAGCTCTTGATTTGTCTCCTGACGTGGCTGCTGTAGCTTGTCATATCAGAAAAGAAGAGTTAACTGTCATTCCAAAAGTCATATCACTAAAAACTGAAAAAAGTATTTCACAAGTGTTGATCAGAAGAACTAAATGCATACTAATTGGTAGATTTTGAACTGAATTTCATTTTGGAAAAGCAAAACAAGAGAAACACGAAAACAAGAAGATCATTCTGTTTGAAAGGGGCAGTTTGCTATTTGGATACTAAAATGGAAGTGTTTTTCAGTGAAGTCCCTGAGCAACTATTTTCTTTGATTTTGTTAATTCCCATAACTTTTATTTCCAACATCTATCGTACCTTAGTTAATGCAATCTGGCTCTAACATTTTATTTTCTACAATCCCAATTTTGCCACTAAGAGACAATTCCTGAATTCCACCTTATTCTTTTAGGTTTTGCAAAGCAAAATAGAAATACAGGAACAAGAACAACAATATAAATACCTCATTCTGCACAATTGGCTGCGCGTGACTGGTGGATGGACCAGCAGAGAAGCTTCCATCAGCCTTACCATTACTGGCACCAACCACAACACTGGTACCTCCATTAGTTCCATTACCAATATCCGACTTGAGATACCTCGCAAGAGCTCTATGCTCGGCTATCTCCTTGGGCTTCCTCTTCGAGCTAGTAGTGGACGCACCGACTCCAGTTGCATGCGCCAGTAAATCCTTGTAAGTGTAACTCTGCTTCTTCTTGCCTAGACAGTACGGACATCGGTAGGTGTTGTCCGGGTTCAGTACCCGAATTTGGGACCCGACTGGAGCGGCACGGAGCTGGAGGTATGCCTTCTTCACGTAGTCTTCGAGATCGGAGTCGCTCAGGTCGGATTCCTCCGATTCGGAGTCGGACATAGGATCGGCGCGATCCGATTCGTCCGACATTGATTGTTTAATGTGTGCAAGAGAGAAGAGAGAAGAGAGAAGAGAGAAAGAGAGAGATGGGTTTTGATATGGGAGGAGAAAGTGTGAGAATGCAGAGGGTTTTAAGAGGGTTTGATTATTGAAGAGGGTCGAGGGAGGACAGCGGGGAAAACGATGAGGCGATACTTGGCAAGTTGTTCCTGATCAAAACGAGGCAGGTGTTGAAAGAAATTCAATAAATTTTAGAAAGGGATAAACAGAAATTTTCAACAGTGTTTGATTAAATTTTAGAATAAATTCAGAATTAAATTTTGTTGATCAAAATTTTTTAAATTATTATTATAAATTTATAGTTTATTGAAAGTTGACTAATTACTGCAAACGCATGTCGTGTTCGTAAATTTTATTAAGTTTGCAAGGAAGCTAACTTTGAAAATTTTAGAAATATTTATTCAAATTGTTTCTTAAATTTTTTTAACTGCTTGGATAAAATTAATTAAGAGATAGGATCAGAGTGATCTGATTCCTCCGACATTTAGTATGTAGAAGAGGCAAAGGAGGTGGAAAGAGAGAGAGGTTTTGATATGGAAGAAGAAAGTGTGAGAATGGAAAAGAAAAGGGATGTATAGAGGGTTTTAGGAGGGTTTGATTACAGCGGGGAAAAGGAACTTGTCCGTTTTCCCCTTGTCCTGATCAGAATGAGGTACGTGCTAAAAGAAATTAAATAAATTTAGAAAGGAATAAACAGAAAATCAATAGAATTGAATTAAACTAGCATGGTTATACGTTTCGGACGACTAAGTTTTGTTTTCGATATTTTCTAAAAATATATGTAAAAAAGTAAAAAAAAAATAGGAAAAATATATATTTATTGGCAACTATTTTTTTTAATGAAATTAAAACCACATTAGAAGGTATCATTAATATTGTCTCATGAACAACTTTCTATAGTTAGAGGCAACAATCACCATTCTAACATGATGTTAGTCAAGGATAGATACAATACTGTCATAATTGTAGTTTTAGAACAAAATAATATCCATTTAAAGTCCTAACAACATGTTTGGTTGTTAATCTAACAAAACTATATCATTGAATGTTATTAATTCTCATTAATAAATCACATATTTAAAAAGAACTGAAATATGATTATCAGTAAATATCGTTTTATAATCGCATAACAAATTTATAGAAGTAAAAGAACCATCTCTTGGTCTAGTGGTAAAGAGCAATGCATCTTAAGTGAAAGGTTGTAGGTTCGAAACCCGACTGGGGTCTTTTATAGACATTTAATTAAAAATACGTTGGGAGGCTTGATCCCCAATTTATCTTAAAAAAATTTATAGAAGTAAAAAAATTACGTCAAATATTTTAAAAGTATAAAATAAAAAAATACAAATAATTAGATTTTTTTTTATTTTGTTATTGTGTATATAAAATTTTATACATCAACAAATTTTGAAAAGTTTCGGAAACAATGAAAAACAAAATTATATTTATGAAATAATAGAATTAAGTCATCGTATTTAGAAATTCGAAGAAAATATGTTAGAACTTTTTAATTATAAAATTTTATATTACCGGGTATTCATATTTTTGTGATTAAGGATGTAAAATTTTATGGCCAATTTAATTAATAAATATCCTCAAATAATTTAAAAAGTACCGCATATTCTATATTTTATAAAATTGTATGGTCAGATTAATAATAGCTATATGGCATGATTGGATTTGTTATAATTTTACTATCATATATATAATATTTTATGCACAAATAAAATTATAAAATTTCTTTGAATAATTAAAAACCTAATGATATTTATGAAATTTCGGGGATTCAATTTTATGTGATTCAGAAAATTATTTAAAATATTTTAAGTCTATAATTATAAAATTTTACATAACTAAATTTTTTATATATCAGTGAGTAAGTAAATAAATTTTCATAGCCAAATGATTTTTTCAAGACCTCCAAACAATTTTAAAACAAAAGTCTTATGCACGTTAAATTTTATGACATTTAGAAAATTATTTAAAATATTTTATAGCTCTATAATTAAAAAATAATTATATTCATGAATCTTTTATAGTTTTATGAGCACAAATATAAATTTTCATAGCCAAATGAATTTTTAAAGGCACCAAAACAATTTAAAAACTAAACTATATTTAATCTGAAATTATGCAATGAAGGTGTCCATTGTTCTACAGAATGGAGATATACTTGTGCTAACATCACCCTTGTACTGTAGAAAATCTCGCTACAATTGAATGCTTACTAGCTATAGTATTGCGCTTTGAGCGATAAACATTGAACCAAAATTGATTTTTTTTTATTATTTTTTAGTAATAAAGTATCAAACTTATGAAATTGGACATATCGAATAATATAAAAAATAACATCAATCTAAAAAAAAATTTAAACAAAATTAAAAAAATCCAAAATGTAAAAAATTATCATTGGATTAAATGAAGTATCGTAACAATATCTATAAAATTTAATATAAAAAATGATCTTAAAAAAACTTACAAACAAATAAACATAAAACAAAAAAAAATTAAAAGTTTAAAATAAAAAAAACTACATCACTTTTACGCCATTTAATATACTGTATAAAAATGCATTCGTATAACATAATTATAATTAATGATGGTCCTATAAAGATGTATTAACCAAAACTTGTAATAAATGCTTCCAATCCCAAAATATAAAAAATGGCATCAATGTAAAAAAATTGGTAAAAAATTGAAAATATAAAATAGGAAAAAAAAATACATCACTAAATTTCTTGCAAAATGTCATAAGAATATCAATAAAACTTAACGTCACACATGAATATCATGCGCTGAGCAATTGATTTTTCACTTATTGATAGTGAACGGTGTTTGATTGAATATCTATCTCAAATCTCAATATATAAATATCATAGATATATGGTTTTTTTCGTGCCTTGTGCAGTGTTTTTCTTATAAAAATTTGAATTATATGTTTGAATATTAATATGAAATATTATTAGTATTATTTTTAATGTTAGCATTATTCACATTTGATATAGATACTATTTAATATATTTTTTTTTATCATTGCTCATAAACTTACATTTAATCATCTAAAATAATAAATTTTTTTTCCTTCCAGTTTCAGTAATGAAACGGGTGATATAGAAGTCGCTTTTTCCCACACAAAAATAAAAAGAATGCATAAATACAGAAGAATCTTTTATAGTACTTTATATAGCTACCGGGATGTAAAAGTAGCGAGAGAATCTCAATTAGCTAACTATTCGAAAATATCTCACCAGATTATCCAGAATACTCCAAAATTCTCGAAATTCGAGTATACTTCATAAAAATAATGACATGAAACATCTAGAATGTCACTTGTCCTTTGCCATGATTCAGCCTCAGAATGACTTACCGTGCACTGAAAAGAAACTAGAAAAAAGAACAACGAGTTAATTGCGATCAATTTGCAACCTAAAAACGTATTACCAGAACGCCTAATTACATAATACTCCCCTGGATTATACCACGTGCGTTTAACTGCGGAACCAAAAAGAGCTGCTATTGCGAGATACAAAAGAGACCAAGAAAAAATAATAACACGAGATCACAAAGTAAGTTGCTACAATGAGTCACCATATTTAAAGCTCCAAAAACAAATAACACCCGGAGTACTCGGGTAACAAAAGTAATATAATTCAACAAATTTCAACTGTAGACTTGAACCAAAAATGACAAACAACAACAACTAAGTCTTTTGTCCCAAACAAGTTGGGTAGGATAGAAATGAAACCCAACAAGAGATGAAACCCAAAAATGACAAGAACCAACTAAATAAAGCCTATGAAAATAAATTCAATAAAATTTTGACCAAAAGTTTAAGCCCTGATTCCCCTATTAAGATTAACCATACGAGGCACGCCGTCAACCTGACCGCCTCTTGAACCTGTCCTTCCCCCGACACGTCCACCTTGGGCTGCATCCTGGTACCTTGAGCTGCCAAAGCCGCCACGTGTCCCCTTCTGATACCCGCCACCAGTCCCACCAACCCTGCCGCTATATCCAAAACGGCCTCGTCCCTGAGAGGACACCACAAAGTTTTCCTGCCACCTCCCCTGGGGTCCACCACCAACACCTGTCTCCTGGTTCTCACCTCGTCTCCTTGGTAGCCCCTCAAGCGTGCCACCTGTACTTGCCTCATAAGCCCGCTCATTACTTTCAACCAAGACCGACAACTTATCAGCCATCTGGAAAAGCAATCCATGCAAGCGGGTCTGCTCGACATTATGGAAAACCACACATCGAGTTGGCTGGTCCCAACTTGCATGTAATTCCTCTAACATAATCATTTTACTAACTAAACTATGAAGCCGACCCTCGGGCAGATCAAACATAGAGGTCAACTGGTCAAGGCTGAGAGACTCATAGCAAGTGGAGTAGGTAAGGAGGTACGTGCGAAGTGCCTCCTCCTTGATTTTTGTTTTCAGCATATCCAGCACCTGGTCCTTGTTGCGCAACAGCTTCCAGGTGTCAAGTTTAGCAATGGTGTCAAAACATTTCTGGTAGTCACCACGGGTAAGTGCACGGGTGGCAGCCATGACGTGGTCACGGACATTCTCAGGTGGGCCCACGAAAGCCTGGCGCTCGCTAATCTCAAGAAGCCGGCGGAAGGTTTTGTTCACAGGCTTGCGGCGATCGTAAGCAGGGGATGCCATCCCTGGGACTTCTATTAGCATCGCACATATCAAGTGAGTGGCTTCAAGTAGCTCCAGGTTTATGTGCATATGATATGGCATCTGGCGTCGCCTCTCAAGTTTTTCCTGGATTAAGAAAAATAAAAAGTGCATGAGTTGCTGTCAGAAAACAGGTTCTTTTACTTGATACTTCCATCATAACTTGTAGCACAGAGAAGATCATTCAAACAGTCAGAAGCAAAAGTCAGGCAAATAAGTATACTGCAGTTGAGAAGGTAACTCAAACATGCAGTTACACAACCCTAAATAATCTACAAGCGAAAAAGGTTTGAATTTAATGAGCTCATAAAAATGGTGTCCGTACAACAATTTTTGACTGAGTAGACAATTGATATAGCGATAAAGAGAAACCTACAGATAAGTTCTTCTTTTAAATAAAAAATACATCCAGTTATTATAGCATCAACAGAAATTCCACAATAAAAAAGATAAGAAACAGAAAGGGGAGGGAGAGAAAAATTGACAAGCTCATTTTAGTTCATACCTGTTCAGGGGTTTTCTCATGGTAGCGACTCTGAGACACACCTTGTGCAAGTAACTCCTTAACCCTCCCTGACTGATACAACTCAGTCAGACATCCATGGGCCTCATTTATCAGACCAGCCCTAAATGCGCACAAGCCGAGCTGAGCCATTGCTCGATTAAACAAAATCTGAGAGGCAATATCCATGAGTTGTATACCATCTTGCAAGTGACTCATCAATAGCAAGTCACGTGCCACTGGATATTCATCAAAGATGGCGTGATGGTAAATATCACAAAGCATAGCCCTGGCCTTAGTACGTTCATCCCCATATTTATAAACCAGTGACACCAACACATCCATTAAATCTCTGCTGCTCTCAGGAAAGGTGGGCTTCCTTGGTACAATCTCAGGGATTTTAACAAATTCTGGTGGTCCCCTGCTCAACTCCTGAACTTCTCCCTCCAAGTCTCCCTCCTCCCCAGTGTTCTGCTCAGCCAGCTTGCACATTGCATCATACACCTCCTGGGGCTTGTAATAAACCAACTCGATACGGCGCAGAGCTACCTTTGCTGCAGACTTAAAATCCCCAATCCGCTCTAGATAGTCTTGCACATTTTGAGCCACGACCATGAACAAGGGCTCATCCCTCAGCCTCTCTATGTAGTCTTTGGTGTATGGATCGGTACACTGGAGACTTTTGAAGAATTCAGAGTCGAGCCGCTCCAAAAATGCGACCAAATTACCCCAAACCCTGATTGGACCCTTGTGATCTGCCCCCTTTTTGGTCTCCTTCTCATCCATATCAACAGTATCGTCCACAACAATGTTTGGATACTGATTAAGTGTATCCAAAACAAGTAGCATGTTTGCCACACACCGCTTCCACATGCCAACCGGCGTATGTCCCAGTAAGCTAGGGTTCACATCAAACTGTGCCGATATAACACTAAATAATATTTCTAACTTCTGTGCAGGTGTCTTCGCCACGCGAGTCAGAAAGGTCAACTGTTCAACCTGCTCAACACGGCCAGTACCCTTTTTACCCCTGGCAGCAATTATATCCTTAAACTTCTTATCCACGTGTTCCCAAGTAATCTCACTTGGATCTTTCATGAACTGCTTATCCATCTGCTTATCCTTCTTGCTTTGACTCCTCACCCAGTCACCTTTCCTCTCTCCCTCGTCATCCTCATCCTCTCCATCCTTCTCTCGGTCTTCATCAGAGGGATATTCAATGACATCATCAACCCCATCATCAGACATATCTGGCTCCTCCTCATCCTCTGATTCACTCTCCTCATCATCAACTGGGTTTGCACGGTAGATTGCAATCAACTCCTCGTACTGCTTATTGTTCTTTTTGAGCTTCTGCTTCATGGAATTGAGTGCCTTGGCATTGCTGCTGCTCATCTTCTTCTTTGCCTCCTTATTCGCAAATGTCTCAGCCAGGAAGTCCTCGAGTAGCACGAGTGCCTTGATGTAGGTTGTTGGTACCTTGTTTGAGTCATTGATGCGCGACACTTTCTCGAGCTGCTTGTTGAGCTTGTCAAAACAGTCAACAATGTTGACCCAGTCGTTAATCTTTGTTGCATTGCGGATCTGCTCAAGAGTGGATAGCATCTCCTCATTGCGGCGCTCACGGGTAGATTTCACAGTGCGGCCCTGTGTGTCAGAGTCATCGCTGTCACTTGCAACGTCCTTGAGGTAGCTTTTGGCTTTATTAGCCCAGCCTGAAGGGGCAGTCGCTGACTCCTCACTTCCTTCATCATCAGATTGAGTGATTTCCTCCTCCTCCTCCTCGGACTCGGTGTCTGCCTGAATAAGAGAGAAGGGAAGGGTAGAGAGCAGTAAATATCAGAATGTTTCCATGTGTGCCCTTCTAGCTTGCTTCCACCGTCACACCATTCAAAGTGATTATATTCTTTCTTTCTCATACTATATATACAGAGATTTTCACTGTGATATTCAGGTTATAATTTTCTTGGTGCTTCTATTTGAGGACCTTTTCCTACCTTGTTTCCTAGTAATTTTTTTTTTCTGGTAAGGGAGGGTCAAGAATGAAAAGGACACTAATTAATCTGCATATATGAACTTAGAGTTTGCAATAGCAATTACCCAGAAACGAGAAGCCATGGTCGCTGGTGGATTTAGCAAGATCTAGTTAACAATCTGCAAGCAAAACATAGTTTTATTAAGATCACGAGAAACAATGCCAACTTGACAAACAGTACGATAAGCTTTTGAGACTTGATACATAAAAGGAATCAATCCGAATACACATAGAATAATTGAGGAAAGAGCTAATTTTATTACATAGAATAATGGAACAAAATTTATTTTAATTATGATCCAATTGTTAATTTTTCTGGAATAAGTTAACAGTAAAACAGTGAAATTTATGTTGTGCTTCTCCACAGACAAAAGGTACCATGAAATGCGAAACATTCTAATTGTTATGACCTCGTCAGTGCATTGATATGATATCCAGTACAATTCAAGTAATTTCTCGAGTTTTAGTTCTAGCTTTTTTGATATCAAGTACAATTGGAGCAAAACCAGCATCAATTACATTACTCCCCTCCCCTCTCAGACACGAAAGGTGGCGGGCGATTGGGTCAGAAAGAAAGAGACAAAGGAGATTAATTTACAAGTGTAAAAAAAAAAAAAGTTGGAATTAGAAAATTTATATCGTTGCGATTAGAGAGAAGCATTACCTTGGAAGTGTAGTGGCGAAGGTTCGTCGGATTAGGGTGGAGAGGTTTTAGTCGCTCGATCTAGGGTTTTCGCTTCTCTTCTCTTCTCTTCTCTTCTTGTCAAAGGAGACGAACATCTAGGGTTCGAACTACGGCGTTGTTTTTATTATTTTTTTATTTATTTCGAAGTGAGAGAGAGTTATTTTCCTTCGTACTCTGCGCGCCCTTGGATCCAGATCGGACGGACGAACAGAGTTGATGAAATTTCATTTGTATAAGCGTTATGAGTTGTTTGATTCTTTACAGAATATTTATTCTCGTAACTTTTTGTTTATTTTTTGAAGGAAAAAAGTGAAGCACGCATTCACTTAACTATGTTTGGTTGGAGGGTAAAAAATGGAAAGGAAAAATATAAAGAGAGAAGAAAAGGGGTGGAATGGAAAGTAAAATAAATTTACATTCTTTGCTTGGATGAATAATGAAGGAGAATGAAATTTCTCTTCCCCTCCATTCTCCACCAATTCGGAGGAGAATGAGTTTAAACATAAAAGAAAATTATGAAAGAAACTTTTCCCCTCCTAAAAAAATTCCTTTCTTTATTTTCTTCCATCCAAACACACAAAATTGTTAAATTTCACCTTCATTCTCATTCCATCTCTCCCTTTACCCTTGAAGCAAACACTGTGTAAGTGGAAAGTGTATCAGAAATAATAATTTGTCATGCACCTGAGATTGTAATAAATAATAAGTTTGAATTAAACGAAGAAATCTCGCAAAATCTATCTCCATGGTTTGTGCTTTTCATAAGATTTCAACTCACCACTAAGGGCCTGCTCCAGAAGGAGGAAGCCTGGGTTAAGGAAAGGTATGGGAACGGAAGGGAGGTGAAGGGAGTTTATCAAAATGAAGATGACATGTAGTTCCTTGCTCCATATTTCAAAAAACGTGTATATAAGTTAACAGCTCTAACCTTCTATTTAATATACACAAAGACAATATTGCCCTTTTGTTCAATTGAGAACCAGTGCGGCTTATGATGGGGCTGTACATTTTATTAAATTCAAGGGAACTGGCGCCAAGGCTTCCAATGCTGCCACTCTGGAATGTTTGTATCTATTTGATCATGCCTACACGGAAGAAGAGCTAGGTAATGGATCTTCTCCAGATAGAAGTAATCAAGGTTACGTGGTAAATAAATGAATCAGTAGCAGTCTCAGAAAAAAAGTAGGTAAAGCAAGGAGGGAATCCAGCTTATTGGCCATAAAAATCTCAAGCACTTGACTCATTGCCGTGAAATGAATCCATTTTCAGCAATTAAAAAAATAAAGCGACTAAAAATAAACGAAGGTGCTGTTACGACCCTTCCAACAAGCACTTACCAGTACATACCAAAAACCTTTAAAAATGAAAAAATAACCAACGCAACAACTATGAAAGAAAAAAAAAATCAATTGGGAGTGTTGTGAGATGCAACTACCATCTTGACTCTTTATTGGTACCGGTCCCTACCTCGTCACTGTACCAGTCCAGTTTAAATTGGTTCCACACACAGCTCGCAAAACAAATTGAACATCCCAAATCCTTCTTCTTGGTACCTTAATACGAAACCATACCTCTCTGGTACGACTCGATCCCATCCGATCGACAGAAGGTGAAAATTTAAGAGTTCAGGGACCAAATCGAATAACAATTTTATAAGCCACATCAAACCAGTGTCCTTTGGATTCAACTAAAATCTCTTCACAAGCAAATACATATGCGGCTATACATTTGATTTAACTAAAATGTCTTACGAAGCAAATCAGCCAGAGCAATTTGAACTTGGATTTTCATATTGCATTCTCTACTGATTTTGCCCAACAAGAGATTAATAACAGAAAAGCATATGCATCCAACATTTCTTAAAAAGTGACAATACATAACATTCATATAAATATCTTACAACCCACCATATGAACTAAACTTAGAACTTACAACGAAATAGCTATATGCTTTTGAAATATTCTATTTTTCCTATTAATCACAAAAAGATGACAGTTCCCAACTTACAACCAAAATAGCTATATGCTTTTCTAATATTCCCAACTAAGTTTCCTCCCAAAATATTCACCAAAAGTGGAAACTTCTGCAACTATGGATCAGTATTTAGATAACTGCAGCATCATGAAGCATTTTTAGAAGGATAGTTTTGCGTCTATGACTTGGACATCCAAGAAATGCTGCTAGCCTATCTGGTTCCTTGGTGAGATAGAGATATGCAGCATCTTCAACCATTTCGTCCTCAAGCTGAAGTTCTTCTAGATATTTCCATATCTCACTCTCTGGAATTGGAAGCCTTTGCGGAGTTTTCATCATTTCAGCAGTTGACTCCTTAATTGCATTAGCAAATGTTTTGAAAGATTCATTCAAATTGACAGCCTCAACATACTTTGATCTTTTGATCTTTTGCTTCTGTTTTGAAGTGTTTTCTTCTCCACTACTCTTGTTAAGCAGTGGCGATTCAGGATCAACATCATATCCTGCAAGAGTTGCTTGATTTTGTGATACAAGAAAGTCAACTTCTTCAATAGTCTCATCTACTTGTACTCCACTTTCTGCATCATTCAAACGAGCATTTCTTTCTCTGATTTCAGCTGCAGTTTCAGCATCTTCTTCGGTAGCACGATCATCACCAAATAAAGCTTCTAGTTTCTTGTAATTGCGTACCGGTTTGGTCATCCATACTTTAGCTTCTGGACGAGACTATAAACATAAAAGTCAAATTATATTTCAGCATTATTATGTACAATGAAGTTATTATAAAAGTCAAAAGTATGTCAGGAACATAAAAGTCTATGAACATTACAGTCAAATTATAAATGAGTACAGGGATCAAGTTGTTTTGTTGCATTTTCTAGTCACGCATAGATATAGAAAAGGTTAGGTTCATTTCTTTTAAGTTTTTTTCTTTACCATTTCATTACCAGTAAATGCATTTTCAAGCAAATAAATCTTTTCTATATCTATGCATGGATATGTATATCTATGCATGAATCATGAACATGAATAGGGGGGCAGAGAGTGCCCTTTTCCTGACAGGATATGGAACAATTCTATTTACATGTCTTGGTTACCAATTGTTTATATACACTTTGATTGTACTTTTCATTTTTGAATTACTGGGCTTGGGCATCATAGAGTCAGGAAGTGATAACAATCAGTTGGTTCCTTGAGCAATCCTGAGGCTACACATTGTCACCTATTGCATTCGCACATTCTTAATTGGCATGTTAATTTAGGCTTATATTCCTTATCACATGGAGTCCAGTACATACAAGTAAAGCATTCCCTTTACACATGCCTTGTACTGTACTAGCAACAATGAAACCTATGCTGGTGAAATTCAATGTTACATGTATGGGCAACCATTATCACACTAAACTGATCATACAAATGAAACGTGGCAGTCAAAATCAAGGATGCTGAGCTAGGTAACCACTTATTACAGAAACATTTATACATAACCCTTTTGCTGCTCAATCAATTTATACAATTTATACAGTAAGATAAGGAAAAGCACAGTTTCTTTGACAGTTACTGGTTTTCTTCACACTAACCCACAGAATTTATATAATTATAAACCTTATTTACGAAATGACTTAAACATGGAATTGAATTGGTACCAGAAACTGAGGTTATTAAAGAAGGACCTGACAAGCATGACTGTAATACTTTTGCAAAGATGTCCATCAATTCTAACTATTTCTATAAAAATGTAACTTAGCAATTCACTTCAAGAACTCAAATTCGGATCTGTTTGGCTATGACACAACAAAGAAACTACTGTCAAGTTAAAGTTTGCATACCTTAAATAAATCTTTCCAAACGTCTGGATCAGCACCCCATGTGTTTGATACCGGGTTCCAAGAAAAACCACTTAATCCTTTAAACAGATCGTAACAAGCTCCAAAATTTCTCTTTAGGTACTTGACACGGTTCTTTATTTTCTCCTTGTCAAAAGACACATCTTTATACTTGTCTGATAATTCCTTCAAAATGCTGTCATAAGCTTTGGATGTAAAAGTACCATTGACTCGATTGCCAATATTGTTTTGATATTCCAATGCATCAAGTAAAGTATCATCCATATTCTGATTCCAAGTAACTAGCTCCACTTCAGAATTCTTTCTCTTTCCCATGAAGAAACTAGAAAAAAGAATTACACAATCACTTATTTATAGATAGAAATAATCAATATAAAAATAACAGCACAAAACACAATTGCATAATTAAAGACACTGGATAGTCATTACAAGAGACATACTAATGAGTCACAACAAAATAGTTATTACAGCACAAAATAGTCATTACAGGAGACATAACTAAAAGTCAAGGGACAGATTATAATCATTCCACATATCATTTGCAATCATATCTCTAATGATTTCCCCTAATCTATAATCAGTTTCATCTTCATATGGATCATTAGATGGCTCGAGAGTAGGACGTCTTCTATTAGCCAATTCTCGATCAACTTCGGCAAGAATTTCATAGTCAGGATCCACATCAAGTAAGAAGTTGTGCAAGATACAACATGCTAAAACAATGAGTTTTTGTGTATCCTTATCATAATGTGGTTCTGTTCCAGATGCTATTATAGGAAAACGCTTCTTCAACACACCAAAAGCGCGCTCAATCATATTTCGTAAAGAAGAATGACGAAGGTTGAATAATTCACAAGGAGTTCGAGGTGGGTTTCTACGAGAGAATTCTTTCAAATGATATCGTTCACCTCTATAAGGTGTAATAAGGCCACTCCTGATCATGAAACCCGCATCGACAAGATAATATTTTCCTACAAATTAATACTCCATGGTTAAATTTTATGAATGAATAATTATATAATTTATATAGTATGAATTTTATGTATATTTTGCATAATCTTTTTTATTTGTATTTACCTTGTGGAATTATTAGAGGATTTCTTCTTCTTAGTGCATTCTTCAAAATTTTGGAATCAGATGCTGTACCGGCCCACCCTACTAACACATATGTAAATTTTAGATTAGGGGTACATGCAGCCAGCACATTCATAGTTGGGATATCTTTTCTACCACGATATTTAGGAGCCTCCTTAGAATTGACCTTTATCCTAAAATGCGTGCCATCGATTGCACCGACACAATCCTGTTATGACAAATCATGGTTCAGATTTTTATTTTAACACTATTAAGTAAGGTTTTGATTTTAATTGGATTTGTATGTACATAAAATGATATACCTTGAAATAAGGAAAGAATCTACTACTGTTGGTAATTTCTGATGGAGTTGTTGATCCATCAGGTTGCTTGAAATGTGTGGCCTCTAATTCTATCAAAGCATTGATTACTCTATGAAAGTCACGACTTATCGTGGATCTTCCTCGATGGAAAAAGAAGCTCATCACACGATGCTTGGTGTTATGTCCTAGTATGTAGAGAAACCTAGCAACTTGTTCTTGGACATTAAGTTGTCGAGTAGCTTTAAGACCTCCTTCAACTTCTAATTTACGACACAGTATAAAAAATGCTCTAGGATCCATTCTAATTATGTCTCGGCATTTCTTACTCTTAACAAGATTTGATAATAGTGTATCTCTTGCAATTTGAATTGTTTGCGCGTTTTCTTCTTCATCATCACCATCTTCTTCTTCTCCTCCTCCTTCTTCTTCATCAGACACTTGAGTTGTACTATTTTCTATTTTATTTAATGCTATTTGATATATTATGAATCCAGCAAGGTAAGCAAAAGCCAAATTATGTAAGTGCTTCATCAATATGACCAACTTCCTTCTTTGATTATCTTGGTTAGTCATCTACACAAATTTTAATTAATTTGTGAGGTTTACAAAAATGGATTGTTAATCATAATTTTAAGTTTCTAACATTTAAGTATAACATCACAAGAACAATTGGATAACAAAAGGCTTAATAAATGTTAATGTAGCAGGTTCAAATACTAAGTACAACTAGTGGCGTTATTTAATAAGAGTATTACACTATTAGGTTCAGTAACTGGTATATTTGATGGTGCTGATTAGTGTTTCTTCATAAATGATATTATTAGGATTAGTTACTGGTATATTTAACAGAACGTTACACATAACTAGTTGGGATCAATTTCGAAACTGCCTGTATATAGGCTAGAGAGAAGTTTATACAACTTCATTTCTTACATCTCTTTACTAATATATCATTTCTTTCTCTCTATCTTGTTACCAAAAGATATTGCTTCTCTCTCAATAACACATTCAGAAACGAAAATGAACAAAATAACAAAAGAAGATAAATAAATATAGAAAAGAAAAAGCTAAATTGGAAACAAAATAATATATAATAGGAGAAAATAAATTCTTACAGAAATTTTAATACCTTGAAAAGGAAAGGTTAGACCAGCGCACAAATTGGAAAACCTGTAGCTTCTTTCTTTTGTTGGACCAAAGGTTGAGATTTTGGAAAGATATGCTTTATATAAAGAGATAAAGAGATACGGTACCTCAAAAAGTTGCTGATTTGGCGGGAGAACACCAAATTTCGGGAGGGAATATCAACACTTCAGCAAATTTTTGGAGCGAAGATGAATTTGGTGGGGTCCGATGCCCAGAGAAAGAAAATCGTAAGGGCAATTTTGGCAGAAAAGTTGGCTTCTCGCGTGCTTCCTCGTTACACCCCGATTTTGGGGGTAAGTCGTCTTGTCCGCAAATCAGCTGTTGAGGAACCGTCGTTTCCGTGAGTTTTTGTCGATCCACCCAGCAACAACGATGGGAGCAGGTTATATCGGTTCCTCTACCTTTCCTTAGCTTGGGTTAACCCCTTCTGGAGCAGGCCCTAAATGTGTTATGCAAATACAGCGATTCCATTAAGTTCTTTCCATGTGTTAATATAATGTATCAGCTGCCTATTGACAAAAGAAATGAAATAATAATAAATCATGTCTGTGAACAAAAAAAATAAAAAAAATAAAAAATACAATCATCCATGGTCTTTACACTTGCAGATACCATTAAAATATGATTATGCAGTGAGACAAAAAAATAAAATACATGCAGATGCCTGCTGTTGGTACCTTCTCCCTTTCTTAAAATTTGAGATTTATGCTTGAGAATAATAAAAAAAAAAAGAACACACGTCATTTGATTTCGTAATTATTAAGAGTGCGTTTGATAACACCATAAACAAAATTAGTAAATATTAATTCTAACGTGAGTACTAATTTTATTGACCTCAAACTCATTCGGCAATTGTGAATTACTGCATTAACAAATGAGATAACTAACCTAAAAATTAGGCTCTCATGCATGCCAAACGCTTCCTAAAATAATATATGTTTTTATCTGACACCATTGTTATAGTATTATATTAAATTAATAACTTGTGAGTTTGTAATCTTTTTTCGTGACCGTTTTGAACGTTATGCACCTACAAGGCTACAACCGAGGAACTTAACTGAGATTTGTGCCGTGTAAGAGCAGAAACTGTTGTAGACTTGTAGTGTTGTGGGCTTGTGGCAACAGATATCAAGGCAGTGGACTGGGACCCAGATAGAGTTTGGATGGGCCGGACGTGCATTGATCAGTAAATTGGGCCAGAATATCCTTACATTATCCTTACATCTGAACGGATATGAACTCATGGAGGGCCGTTAAGTGTTAACGATTCGGATCCAAACAAGGTATTATAACCGACCGAAACAATCAGTAGGTGAAAACAGTCACCGTTTTGACCGTCCTTTCGTTTCGTTTCGTTTCGTTCAAAATGAAACGAAATGGTTAAAGATTTTTTGTTGCGTTTCAAAAACGAAACGGTTAACGAAAGCTTGAAACGGTTTCGTCCATGTGTATTTTCGTGGTATTTTCGTAGTTTCGACCATTTCATCCAAAACGAAAAGGTTAACGCAAATGGATAGTCAATTTCGTTTTTCAACCGAAACGGTTAACGAAACTGACCGTTTTCGTGGTCGTTTTAGACGTTATGCAGCCCTAACAATCAGAACAGGAAGACCCAACACGGTTACACAGAGACAGCACATTTTCTAACATTATTTCACAATTTTTATCATGTCAAAAGAAATTGAAAATTAATCTAAGAAATAATAACAAATAAATCTAGATTGACACTTCTTCTGCTCGGCATGTACTAATTTTCCTAGTTGTAAACCTAGTCCTACAATGAGTCTATGACAAGCGAAATCCAATAAGGTAATCAAAATGACAGAAGATGAGAAAATAAATAATGCGATATAATAATGGGAGGTCATACGTGAAATAGACCTTTTTCTTTATACCACGACAAGGAAAAACAAAAACAAAAATGTGTTAGTAGTGAAAAGAACCAAAATTAATTTTTTATTTTAAAAATTAGCTACAAAGGTCCGCACATAGCTGATAAACAGCATCACTGGCATTTTGATTTTGGAGATAATATGTGCGCATTTTATTGGTTGCCTCGCATGTCAAATTTAGTTGATTTCCAAGCTGGGACGACTGGAAAAAAAAAAGAAGAAAAAGAATGAGAAGAATAGCATTAAAACATGTCATTAGCAAAAGAAAAACATAACAAATAGAGCAACTGGTGATCATGGAATGTTATATGAGAAACCTGATATCAAGCTGGTATAGTGGTACTGATACTACAATAAAGCATAGTATATAGCAGACTTACAAGGCAAGAAGTCTGAGAAGAGGAGTTGGAACAAGACCACCTGGAAGTAGGTATGCAGCTCAAATAGTGGCACCAACTACACTTCTCACTTAAATTCACCCCTGAAAATAGAACCACAAGCCCCACTGCGAACCTAATAGAAGATTAATTTTTTTTCAAGGAAAGTTTAATACATGCAATTTTTCTAAATTACAGAAAAACACCACTATATGTCCATACTCAAAACACATAAGTTCTTATCTTAGATAAGGGTACTGTCCTCAAAAGAAGAAACAAATCTATATCTATGTGCTCATACAATATTGCAACATTTTGACTTAGTTCTGATGTCCGGCATGTATAAAATGGAATGCAACATTTGAAGGATTGTTTTCCTCACTGTTTCGCACTCTTATGTATAATAATTCTTATTAGAAATATGACCTTTTATTCACTTGTTAGTCTCAAACAACTTTCACACAATACGCAATTAAATGGAAAGGAAAATATATGCAAACATACAGACAGATAATAGATTAATTTACAATCTAAATTATTACAAGCTTACCCGAGAATTAGAAGGATTAAGGCGATAAGTAGGAGAATAATCTGGTACGTCTTGTATTTGCGCTTTTTTGGTGCTTGATACACTGGAGGAGCATTTTTTCTATTTATATAGGCAAATTGTGGCCTGATTAGGATGATAAATCCTAGTAAAAATCCAGAGATAAATCCTCCGATATGAGCAGAATTATCCACATGAGGTAATATCCCTACCGCCAAATTGATCACAATTATGATAACCAAGATTGACAAAGCTGAAAGCTAGAGAAAAGAAAAAATTATAATGTTAGTACCGAGCTTAATAATATTACTTATTTCTGATAATAACAATAAATTAATATGGTGATCGCCAACCAACCATAAAAAAAGGTTACAATAGAATAGAAATACAATAACTGTTATAAAGATGAAGATGGAGATTGAGATGAAGTTAAGTGGAGCAAAATTTATTTTTAAACCATTACATATTTTAAGAAAAATTTGATGGAAAAGGACCATCATGATGTATATAACCAATATGCTCTATGCACCACACCAGCATGATCATCATGTTTAATTAATGTTTGGCTAAATTTTTGCAGTGAATATCCTGAGGCTAAAACTTTTTCTAATTTTAAGTGGCAACCAAGTGGAAAAGCAAGAAAAAAATTGCAGTTTTAAAATACCATCAAAATATGCATTTAAAAATAAACACCTTGTTTTCATATATAGTCCAATTGGTGAGGAGCTCAGAAAGCATAGAGCCTAGTAAACCAAAGAGAGCACCAGATGCCCCAACAGATATGCTCCCTTGCATGAAAAGGGCCGATAGTAAACTCCCGCCTATCCCACTCATCACATACAACATCCCTATTCTCACTGTTAATCAAATAACACATAAGAAAAATGTTAAAAAGAGTGAAACTAGGTTTATTACAGAGTATTGCAACTTGGGTACTTTTGCTTTACAGAGTACAAAAATATGTAGCTGCTAGCGTAGGATAACTAGCATCATGGAGCAGGGATGTGCAATGCTTCCAGGATTAAATACAACAGGAACAACCTGAATTTTGTTTTGGAGCTGGAAATCATATTTTTTTCTCTTTTCTTTCTTTTTTTTTTTTTTTTGGGTAGCATTCATTGTGGACAAGGCTTCCAACGAACTATATTGTCACAATTGATTTCTAATTCTCCCTTTCAAGAACATAACTCAATAACAGCAGAACACACAAGAAGACCAATATATTTTTTGAGAAAAAAGAACAATATTTCCACCAAACCCACAAAAAAAAAAAAAAACAAATAAACAAAGCAGGTTAGGAGCCAAATTAGGATTAGGCTACTGCTTGAGTCACAAGTTGCCTCATCCCTTGTCTTTTTGTACAAATACTGGTTATGACTGCCAGTATAATGATGACTTAATTAATCTCTAATCCTGACACAAAACCCCAAATAAAATACAAACCAAACCAAACCATTCTAATGAGAAATATTTGTGGATCCCTGGTTCTGAAATTATTCAGGATAGTGGTTATAGTGACAGTATCTTCAGAATCAGAGTATCAATTCTAATGAATAATAGAAGAGGAGGGTATTTTATTTGTAGATAAAGCATTAATAATACTTCTTTTTATAATTCATTGAAAATGGGCGCACCAAAGCCGAATTCTTGTTCAAGACGGATGCCGATCAAGAGAAGGCTAAGCATGTTGGCAAAGATGTGAACAACACCTCCATGCAACCAGATGCAAGTTAACATACGCCAACTCTGCCCCCCACTTACGACATTGCTAACAGCCAGTGCCCCCATCTTCAATAACCTGTTTTACACACTCTATGATATTAATAGGACAAACATTCATACATTAGTGCAACAACAAGAAAGTTGTTGGTTAGACTCTAATTTTGAACTAAGAAGTTTAACAAATTGAGACTGCATTGGAGATTTTCTTATATTAATTTTCGTTGCACATGTAAAAGCATTTACAAATTACAACTCCACATATCATTCTACTACAGTCGAGTGAAGTGCAGCTACCTGCTCTCCAACTGTTTAAGTGTAAAAAATTTTAACTTTTTATTTTTGTTGTCTAGAGCGACACTTGCATATACATTCTGTCAACTGGAAACTATTATGTTCCATCTCAACTAGGTATGGTGTCACCAATGGACATGCCAAATGGCAGATTATCTGTTTTGTGTTACATAATATCTGCTTTAATGGATAGTAATAACTAATAAGTAATCACTGCCATTCGAATATTCTTCACACCCTAAATTAGTTTGGTCTTTACAATTTGCATTTTTGCATCTGCACAGTTGAATTCCCTATTATTTAACATGGTCCCAAAATGAAAACAAACCACCTATCTGCAACAAAACATATAATTTTCTGAGGGACTAGTTCTGAAAGTTGAATTTGTTCGTGCAATACATATTATACAAACCAAAAAAAACACAAATATGTTTAACAGAACATAAAAAAATTGAAAGCTTACGTAGAAGAAGAGGGGCCAAGGAGAGGGTTCTCACGAATTGGCTGGAAAGAGAACCTTCCGAGCTCCGATTGAAGTACGCAACGAGAGGATGACGTCATCCCTACCACATTGGCAACTCTTGATTCGCTCTGAGGGCAATTGTTGACATACATTGTCAGAACGAACAGCGCCACGTTGGCAATGACAAACAAAGGTACGAGCCAGGGGAACCAGCGTTTGAACGGTCGGAACTCGACAGGTTTGCCACGTGGCGCACCCGAGTCGCCTTTACAGTGCAAGGGTAGCGTGTCTCCTCCCTTCCGATTACCCATTGAATTTGGCTTTTTGTAGGGGGTGAATTGAAAATTTGAGAGGAAGGAAAGGAAACCAATTGTATGTCGTATGTATTATATGGAGAATTCTTTGGGGGGTAAAGGGGAAGATTGAAAGAGAGAGATTAATTGAGGTTGATTAATTAATCTCTCTCTGATTAGGAATTAATGGAAGGTTTTCTCGTCAGGAGAAGTTTTCTCCTTTTCTCTACGTCCATTGACCATTTTCGCACAAATGCAAGGTGCGATTCCAAAAGGAGAAAGAAGGTGATCGGTTACGCTCTTATGTAATTTTTGCAACAGAAGGAAAAATTGATCGAGAAAGGAGAAAAAAAAATGTAAACCGAGAGCTTCCGGAGGCGGGAAAATGAATAAAGAGAGTAAATCACAGTTTTTCTGTGGCATTGATGCATGTATTATGTGTGTAACAGTTCCTTATCATATCAACTTATCTAGCCATATCCGCATCTCCACACTTAAAACACAAGAGCTCTTATTGTTGTAAAAAAAAACACCAACAACACTTGAATAAATTACTTCTGTTAGATTTTGTGCGTGTCATAACTCATAAATCATAATTTGCTAATTTTATATTGTGTACACACAAACTGCTACACAACTTTCGAGCTAAACAAAAGTTTTTTTTATCATAATCCCGGGTACTATATTTAGCAAAGTAGCTAGCAGGAGAGAGAAAATGAGGCAGAGGCTTAAATTCGATTGGGAGTTACATTTATTTTTTACCGAAAAGTTTAGAAAATACTGTAATTGTTTTGTACGAAACAAAAGTTTTCTTTGTCCATTTAAATTTGCGAATTTTATTTTGAGGAATGATATATATTTTTTCATATTTTACTTCCGAATTTGTGATGTCAGGCGCGTGATATGTAACAAAATACGAATTATTTTTTAAAAATCCAAGTGCAAATTTGTTTCAACAATTTATACAAAATTAAACTACGTAACCCCCTCTTAATCCAAAATTAAGATATCAATTTAATTAAATTGGCTTCAAATATTAGACTTTCGTCAAGGAGAGAGGTGGGGGTTGGCAAAGGCAAACATAAAGAAAGCTGTCGCTTTCACACGTCGGGAACAGTTGTAAAAATGGAAGTTAAATTCGAGGTCGACACAAGATATTTGTTCAAAGGTATTTTTGTTACATTTTTGAAAACATATTTAATTGCCTCAAAATTACCACACCTTTATTACATTCTTCAATATTTTTGTTCAAAAATATTATCTGGGCATTCTCTTCTTTGTAGGTAATTTACTTTCTCTATTTTTTGTCTGCTGTTCGATGTATTTGGAGGTGTATATGATATATTCTTGCAACAAATTACTATATGAATATATTACACTTGACTCACACAGTTCTCACTAAATTCAAATTTCAAGTAATGTACGAATATATTTCAAATTAACTCAATTTACCATCCAATCATCTGCATATACCAGACTGGTTGTGGCAGAGCCACAACAAAAGATCTAGTTATACTATATATTACAAACAAGGATAAATATCAGATCAACAAATTATTCAGACAGAATCTTCTGCAATTATTGAGTCTGTCATGATTCAGTCCCCAAATCTCTTTTCTAATTGTAGGGCATGCGGGATCGAACTTGCATGGAAAGAGATGCATCGTGCATGCTAGTGAGGTTACAGGTACTTGATCATGCCACGACCTTCCACACTTAGTTTAGAAGCCTGAAGGTTTTTCTTTTTTGGAGCCTTCAGCTGCTGTAGCTTCTTTTGCATCTGATTACATACAAAATTGAATTTTACAAAAAAATAAGGCAAAAGAGATACATAGTTTATATTAATGAACAGAAGTTCAACCAACGAAGTCTTTTTTTAATCACAGTATGTCTTTTATTGAACACAGATTGATACACAAATTTAAATAAGCCTGCACTAACTGCCAATATGCAACTTATGGTAACACTGAAAGTTCTTTCAAAAAGGTTACCAAATCACACTTCTTATTTTTTTAATATCAAAAAGTGATAAATTAATATTCTAGATAAAAAAAGTCGTACCTTTTGGCGCCTGGGGTCGACCATATTTTGCTTAGCACGATCCCGTATCAGTGCTGGGTCAACCTTTGACTGGGGCCGTATCACATAATCAAGAGCTGATGCTTCTGGCCTTGTGGTGTATTGCCTTGATGAACCACCCTGGCCAGACTTACGACCCCTAATATTCACATTAATAAAAAAAAAAATTCAAAACCCAAATTTGAAACAATTTGTATATTTCCTTGCAATCCCCATAATCCAGAATAATCCAAATTGCATGAAAATGATGACTATTATATCTAATAATTTATTAGGAGTGTGTGACTTAGCATATATTTTAAAGATTGCCTTTTTTAACCTTCTCCATTATATTTTGATTTTCCCATTGTTCAAACCTTAAAGAATAATAATAATATACTAAAATCTGAGATTCCTACTCTTAGATCATCAGGTAGGAAAGGGACTACAAAGAACAGAGAACTTACTGAGATGAACCAGCCAAATCAAGATCATCATCTCTTGATGCTAACCCTGAATCACTTGACATTGGCCTACATTCACCAAACAAGAAGCTTAATAATACAACAACAAACCTTTTCAAATAGCAAAATGAACTAAAATTTGTCACAAAATTAAGAAAACAGACTTTTTGGAAGCTGGTCTACGATAGTGGGCCCGCTCATCATCATAGTTCCTCATGTCCTCGAAACGGAGACTCTTGTTGAATATAGGCCGGCTCTGAATATCATAATTTTGACATGAGTAAGAAAAGTGACATTCCAGTATCCTAAATACAAAAGCTTTACAGCTTCAAAATTATCCAACAAATGTTATGGAGCAAATCATTATGCAAAATTAACAGGTACATTAGGTAGCTTTTTCCTTTTTTTTCCCCTTAAGTCAATACAAGGTCTACACTCACCCATTTGTCGACCAATTCTTTGGCTAGTTTTCTATTTGCTGTTGTTTCCTCATCAGATTTTGACAAAAACATGATGACCTGCAACACAAATTAAACATATAATTACTATAATGATTTAACAAGAGGATCTGTTAAAAAAACACATTGTGAATGTTTATCAAGAGGGTCCTGTAAAACAAGCACATGGTGCAGTTGTCCGGAATGGTTTCTTTGCCATGTGAAGCATTTTCATTGGTGAAGTGTCTTAACAATTTCATCTTTCCTTGAGATAAAGTATAGATGAAAACAACATTTGGCTCTGAGTAGATTTTTCACCAAATATGGCACAATATTAAATGTAACAATTGCACAGTAAACACTATACAGCCATTTATGTTACTCCAAAGAAGTTATATAACAGTTCAAGGAAAAAAAATAAAACCTTGCCCAGACCACTTCGCTTCAGCTGTTCTCTCCTTTCAGGCTGCTCGAGATCTATGGGAAACTACAGCATAAAATAAAAAATTTCAAATATAAAACAATACAAGCCCATGAGCGAGAAAGATCCATCGAGTAACAAAGCGTGCCAAATAGTGACCTCAAAATGTAATCTTACCTCAGTGAGTATCTTGAGAATGGCACTTCTTATGTTCATATTAGGTAAACTTCCATCAGGCAATGGCTCAAGCCAGTTCTTCAAAAGGGTCAGTACGCCATGGTCTAAAAACTCTTGTTGTAGCTTCTTCCTGCAGCAGAAATATATGACAAGTCTCTCATGTTAATGAATGCTATCTTTTTTGATGAATTCAAGCAACCATATAAACATAATTCCCTACTAACAGAAGAACAACTTTTCTTGCATTTCCATAGGAAGAATTAAGCTTGTCACATTTTTTATGTTTACAAGAGGAAAGGCAAAGTTGCTACATATTGTGATGTTTTTTCTTATTTTAAAACATTCAATACCCATTAGTAACGCCATTCCAGAATTCAGATCATGTGCAGTTTGCAAATACATCGCTAGTGGTTTGTCACACTCCATCACTTGACAATACAGACAATATTTTTTAAACAAGGCAAAAAGTTTCAAAAACAGCAAAGAGTTTATAGACATTGTCGATCTTATAGAATTGTATCAAATTTCATACTATTTGAATGTTATTTGATATGTGCCAACGAAGACCGTCAAATAGTGACGATAACAATTTTTAAATTGTCTGCAGATAGTCAAACTTGCATAGTTACGTATCACATTTCAAATGCAGGGTTTCCAACTTATAAGTTATTATTGAGGAGTATTAAAATTGTCAAATTACCCAATATCAATGGATCCCTGCCCTATTTGTAATCAGACCAAAGACATAAAAGGGAAATATTGAATAGCTACGATAGAAAAGTTTGCAAGAACAGTCCCACTTACTTGGAGAGAGCATCTATGAGCAACGGTAATTTACGTAATTTGTTAATTGCTGGTTTAGATTGCCTATTTAACTCAGCATCTTCTTCAGCCGTCACTTCAAGTTCTGCCATTAAGTTCTCTACAATATCGGCAATTTCTTGAGGCGATTTTTCATTTCTTTTCTTCTTCTTTCCTGATTTGAAAAGTCTTGAAATTTCATCATCCTCCTCCCCTTCCTCAGCCTACATATAAAAATATTTTCATATAGACCATTATCTAAATTAATTCTAGACGAATGATATCAATGAATTCTGCATGCGCAACTCGCCAATTGGAAGCAAATATTTTATTGAAAAACAGGCATGTATATAGTACAAGAACCTTTGATTGTTTAAATTCAAAAGATATTGTATTCAGAAAAAATGAGCCTGTTTCTTTTGTTAAGAGTTTCTTCATGACACTTGATATCATTCTAACAAAAACTTGCAAATGGAATGCATGACTAAACAGATACTTTGGAAAGTAAAATTTCAGAAATGCAGATAAACACCTGCGGGAGATGTGTTGGAGAGCGGTCATTATCACTGCCATACCGATCAGCAGGGTCCGCGCCACTGTCATCAATGAAGTTGTCATCATCTAATGTTCTAGGCCCTTCTTGGTCATTCTGTATGATAAAACATATAACAAAGGTTAGGAGTCAATCAACGAAAAGCACCAGAGCAAGAGAAATATAACCAAGCTTCAAACACCTTAAAAAAATTTCGATACGAATATATTATCATGTAGTTTTATAGAAATTAATTAGTAAATCAGGAAGTTTGCAGTAGGAGTTAGGTAGCTCTGTTCTTTGTAGAGTAATTAAAATCTAAACAAAGTATGATGAAGAAACATTAGAATACTACCAAAACTGAAAACAAATGTAAAAGAAACACATAAAAAAAAAATCATGAAAACACCTCAAGTATTTAGAAAAGATAACGAAAACTAGAGCTTGCTTATAGAATCAAGTCAAATGCTGGGGCAAAAAAACACTGACAAAGATTACATACAGCTGATCTTCTCCTGTAACATATTACACATAAGAACACTACTAAAAACACACTGAATAACACGATCAGTCCACCTTCGGAATTCAGAAAAGAATGAAAGGTACAGCTTGCTTATAGAATCAAGTATGGCAGGAATTATTTCATACCTCAGAATCCTCTCCTGCAACAGTATTCCACATTTCCTGCTCTTCTTCTTCAAAACCACCACTTCCATATCCCCCTTTTTCTCCCTTCCCACCCTTTCTTCGTTCCATCTCCACTCCCTTCTCTCTCTTTCTCTCTCTTCCCTTCTCTCTTCCCTCTTTCTCAAATTCGTTCTTCCTCTTCTTTTTAGCACTCGAGCTAGATGGCATCTCATCCCTCACATCATCATCCCAATCATTCAACTCCGGCTCCATCAATCCATCGCTCTCGCCTTTTCCTCCACTCGATTTCTTAATCAATCTCTTCTTAGGTTTACCTCCTTTATCCGACGGAGCATGAACTGGCGTCGGAGATCTGTCGCGCGGGTCCACGTCGTCATCGTCTCCGTCCATGTACGCATCCGGCGATCCGGCACCGGGAGGTGGAGACGGAGGTGCGTCCGGATCCATGAGAGCTTCTCCGTCTTCATCGATGTAGCTGCGTACAGAAAAAGAGGAACATAAAAACGAAAACCTAGACAAAAAGGGGAAGCCAGGAGCTGAAAGGCTGAAACCCTAGATTGAGAAAGGAGAGAGAAGAAACTTACGGATCGTTGGAGTAATCCATGGATTCCTTGAAAGCTTGAGAGAGAACCCGAGAACGAGAATGAGAGAGATTGAGGGAAGGTGGAGGAAAGTGGAGAGAGCAAGAGATAAATGGCAGTCGGGATAATCGCTGCGACTGCGAGTGTACCGTGGCGGTGAACACTTTTTACTTAAGTCCTCGTAAATCTGAAAATTTTGAATGGGTTGTTACTTTCCTGTTTTTAAGTATTAGCCGACCATATATGGACGGCCCGATTTCATCCTAGCTATTTATTAGGGCATAAGGGCTGTAAAAGGTTGATTGTATAGTTGTCAATAGATTCGATTTGGACCGGATTAAAAAAAATTTAAATATGAATTTATTAGATATATTATGAATTCCATATGGATTACTTATAAAAATATGAATGAAAATTTATATCTGTTATTTTAACGGTTTTGGAATAATCTGATTATAATTTGGATCTTGTATGTAACTATGTAAATGTTAAAAACGAAAAAAAAAAATACATGGATGAATGAAATTATAATGTTTTGTGATACTACTGACCCTCTAAATTTTAGGGTTAAAACAAAGTACGATCTAACTGGGAATGAGCAGATCAAGTTGCCGCAGTAAGATTACAAGAGAAGACTAGAACAATTTTGAAATAGAAAAATATAAAAGGGGTACAGAACAAATTCTTAGACTGATCAACTGGTGAGATCCTAACACATTGAATATTTCTAGTAAAATGAAATTTCTCCTAAAATGTCCGAATAATACTCAGAAAATGAACAAATTACCAAAATAATCCTAGTTGGGAAAAAAAAAAGGCTTAAAATACCCAAAAAAGAAAGGAATTCAATTGAGTTGTTTCTCTGGTTCGGTAGTAATAATAAGCGATTTTTTTATTATTAATAAATATTATAAATAAATAAATAAATGAGTTGTTTCTCTGGTTCGGTAGTATTTTTTCGGACATTTTAGGATAATTCTCAATATTGTAGAAATAGTAAAGTTTTCAGTTTTTTCGTGACCCAAAAAGCATGATCCTAGGGAAGAATCTAATTACAATAATGAAGCAGACGATTCAAAAGGAGACAGACAGATCAACAAAAATTGAAATAAAACTAGAGGCAAACTTCGCTGAAGAAAGAAGAGAGAAAATAAAATGAAAATTGAAGAAATTTAATGATGCACGCTAATTGAATGAAAGAGGATGGCAGAATTGAACGAATCAAATGGAAGTTAAAGAAAGTTACCACGATGCACGTCTAATTGATGATGGTTAACGCTGCTAGATCAAAAGATTGAACTTAATTAAAAGAGAATGTTGTTGGGTTCAAGGAGATAGCTTGCTATAAATGTAAGAAAGAATGGTAATGGCTTTCTCTTGTTGGGTTTTAGAATTCCAACTCACCGACAAGAAAAGAATGATGAAGCGTGTATATATAAGGCGTGGCAAGATGCTAATTAAGTTAAACAAAAAAGGCAAGTTATGCAACGGCTAAGTGTGATTATGTGATGAGTCGGTGCAACCTAAGAATTGTGCAATATATCTGGATAATGGGACCCAATCTCATCAGATAGCTGATAATGAGAAACAATTACGGAATAAAGATAAACAAGGCAATAATTTCAACTGGATTGCCAAAATTCCAAAAATAACCGACTCTCAAGGACTTTAGAGAAGGCTAAAAAAAAGATTAGGACAATCTTAGAAATAGAAATATAGAAAAGGTGTACTAGATTGATCCAATTGATGAGATGCTAAAAAATTGAAAACTTCATAATTTCTACAAATGAGGAAATTACTAAATAATCTAATTGGGGCAAAACGCTTGATAGAAAGAGAAAAAAGAAAGGTTGTTTACTTGTCTATGGGTTCCGATTCTGTATGCATTCATAAATGATCAAAACATTTGATCCGCAAATGCAAAAGTATATGATTAAAATAATATTCAGACGGTTCTAAAGGACACAGACCAAAGGTAAGCTTCACTAAAAGGCAGAAAAAAGAGCTAACATGCGTCAGAATTGAATGAATTAAATGGAAATTAAAGAAATTTACCACGTTGCACGGCTTGTTGATGATGGATTAATGCTGCTAGATCAAACAATGGAACTTCAAAAAAAATAAAAATAAAAAATAAATAAATAAATGAGAGACCGGCTATAGCTTCTCTTGTGGAGACGAAACAGGGTTTCAACTAAGATGCTAAATCACCGATAATAAGAGAAGAAAGATGATGCGTGTATATGTAATAATGTAAGGTGTGGCAAGATTCTAATTAGGTTAAGCAAAAAAGGCAAGGTGCTGCAACGGCTATGTGATGAGTCGGTGCAACCTAGAATAGTAAGATTTGAGTATGGACAGTGGGATCCACCTTATCGAAGAGCTGATAAATAAATACGGCAATGTTTCAACCGGCTTACCAAAAATTAGCAACACTCAATAGGGCTGTCAATTCCACGGTTTACCACCTGTTCTTCATAACCGAAACGGAACGAATAATGGCACCAGTTTTCATTTCGTTTCAATAACGAAACGGCAAACGGAACAAGGAATAGTACCGTTTCGACTGTTTCAGCCTCATTTCAAATCGTTTTATGTGTTATTCCTGAAGTGGAACGGTTAATGAAACAAAATTTTGTGTCGTTTCGTTTCTTAAACAAAACGGTTAACGAAATGGATTAGTGTTCCGTTTCCTTAAACGAAACGCAAACGGTTTGTACCCATTCTGTTCTATTGGGCCACGTTTGACAGCCCTACACTCAAGCTAGCCAATCGACAATCTATAATTTAATTTCTACGCTAATAATGAGTCGTTGGTTTGTGTCATGACTAGAGGTGTCAAACGTGCTGAAACGGAACGGAACACACCAGTTCCGTTTCTGTTCCGTTTCTGGTAACGTAACTCATATAAGTTTCGTTTCCGTTCCGTTTCGTAAAACGGAACAGTTTTCCGTTCCGTTAGCTGTTCCGTTCTCCATTTTCCACTGATTTCAGCCATTTTTCATTGATTTCAGCCTAGTTTTTGGTAAACGGAACACTAACGTGTACCGGTACCAGTTCCGTTTCCGTTCCGTTTTCAGAAACGAAACAAAAAAATCCTTCCGTTAGTTGTTCCGTTCGGACGGAACGGAACAGAAACGTGCGAAACGGCACACTTTTGACACCTCTAGTCATGACCATTCCTTTTCTAAAATTTTGAGCCATTTTGTTTTCGTTAATGTTCTCGTTATGAGATTGGAGAAAAAAGTGGATGATGGAGATGGGGCCATGGACATGGACAGAGGCACAGTGGGAGGCGCATTTGTTGGCATGTGAATTTCTTGGATTTCTGATCTTCGCCAAACAGGTTTGCTTGGGTTTGCCAACACTTATTAATTTATTTTTTAATTTGAAGATTAATTAATTCAATTATAGACAGGGGTGGAGGCATGAATAATTTTCTGGAGGGACAAATTTGCAATTATTCTACTTTGGGGGTCAAATTGCCTACTTCATACAAAATATTACTAAAAATACCTTACTAATTCTAATAATTTACAATGCACGGGGGGTGCTAAGCCCACCTGTGCACCCCTGTGGCTCCGCCCCTGATTATAGATTCTTACTGTCAGAAACTCTAATGGACACCGGTGCGGGATGTCTGATTCTCTGTGGTCAAACTTATATGTACAATGTGTTGCGGGTGGTTAGAGCAGATGATAATAGTGGGTCTTAACACCAGTGTCATAGGTTTGATACACGGCTGTACTCTGCAGATCTTTTTATACTGATGAAATTAACCTTATAAAAGTTGATACTGACAAGTGGCGCCCATGTAATGCAAACGTGGAGCTATTGAGAATGGTCTAGAATTCCAGTTGAGAGAGATTAGTTGGTGTGCACTGGATGACCTGGATCCAGTTCGACCTATGGCACTTACTCTCTCTTTGAATTTTCTTAAGAAAACATAAGTAGCTTTGATTGGATAGAGAAGAAATGAGAATCTAAAATTTGAAACGGAAGCTGATTAATCCAAGACAAGGTGCGCTTACTTTTCTAGAGGAATGAATGACCTGGATAGAACTACAAATTCCTCCTCAGTTGAGTTCGCTATTGACGAGGATTACATATTTCAAAACTTTTCTTTTTTAATAGAGAATTAATTACTTCTCCAGCATGTCTCTTGTGCGATGAAGTTGAGACTTGAGAAAATATTTTAGCGTCTATCTGAAGGAAGTTTGCAAGGATCAAGGAAGATTCTGAAGTGCTGTAACAAGTTAAAACCATTGCATATCCAGAACCCTCTTAAGAATTAATTAAATAAAGTTACAAATTAAAAAAAAATCTAGAAAATATCGGCCACGGGCTAACAGAAAAAGAGAAAAGGGAAAAAGGAAGTCCATATATCGTCCTGGCCCTGTTCAAACAAGACATACGTAAAAAAAAAAAAAAAGCTCCTTTCGTTTTTTTTCCCCCACCTTCCTTTTCAGAAAAGATAAGCCAACTGCAACAATAATACCCATCAACAATATTCATCTCCACTCCCAAACAAAAATACAAAATGGTTCCTAAAGGACAAAAGATATGTACTGGTGCTTGAAGAAAACTTAATTAACATGACTTGAAAACGGCTAGCCTACATATTCTTACAAAGAAAATGCTGCAAACTCCACAAGATTGTTACAAATTACAAAAGCCTTGATACCTCCCAGATGTATGTAACAAAAATATAGTCACAACAAGTATTAAAATAAAAGAAAAATAGAAAAGAAATCTACAAGAACAAACAAGTCCATATTCACAAAAAAAAAATAATAATAATAAAAATGATAAATACATAATACATTCCTCGACAAAAAATATTTCACCAAAATCTCTCCTATAACATACAAAATCAAGGAAACCCTCCTATCATACATTATCACCTGGTGGAACTGCAGTTTTACTTACGATACCTTTACTGAAGTACTCAGCAATGACAGAGAACCCATCTTTGGACCCCTTGAGCTGCCTGAAGAACAAATCATGGTCTCTGGCATTCTGCTCCAGTCTCTGCTTATCTTCCAAAATGGCACGATACTCAGGGGCACATTCAGGGCACTCCTTCTCGTTGTCCCCAAGGCAGCGTAGGTGGAATGAATGCATGCACATGAAGTGCACTGCAGGGAGGTCAAGGGTGAATGTGCACGCAGTGCACTTGCTCAGCTGGAAGATCTTTGCATTTGTCTTCAGATCATCGATTTCTCTTCTCATCAAGTCAGTCTCTTCCTGCATGCAAAGCAGAAAAAATGGTCAGCATATTGCTCCAAAAATGTATTGTGTATCAGTCATGGGCTAATACAGTACACTCTTATGTTCCTTTGTTGATCTTTCTATAGTGGGTTGTTGATATTTGTTCTACAATTGATGACAGGCCCGGATTAAATTAGATTTAACTGATGGTAGGTGAGAATAATTAGGTTAACTAAAGTTATTGAGAAAAGTTTGGATTTAGTAGGCTGATTGAGTGAATCAGTAGCTTACAAGGAACAGTACAATTCTGGCCTGCTAACATACTAAGCATCCAATGAGTGGAACCGGTGATACTGACCTTATACTTGTCAATAGCATTCCTATCCTCTTCAATAAGCTTAGACTCCTGTTCAAGCTTTCTAGATATGTAATCCTTCACAACTGAAAGTGTCAGGCATGGGTTCTTTGACAGAGTCTGAAGCACAACAATGGGGGGCAAGATATCGTCTTTCTCAACATAAGTCAGAACCTCCTTCACTTCTTTTGAGCAGTCTTCACCTAATTCACCAAAGTATTTCAACAAATCGCCCCATAGAGATGGATCCCCCCCTTGAGACGAGTCACTGAGCTTTTTGCAACATGCAATCAGCCCTTCATGGTCGTGTGTTTGCATGTAACAGCCGATCACCTCTTTATATAGCTTCATTTTCTCATAAAGAAACAAAAGACCATCTTTGAAACCATTCATCTCACACAAAATAAGTGCGAGGTCGACATCATACACTGGATGTTCCATGTCATGGGTCCATGCTGATTTGAGCAAGTTGAGCCCTTTTCTCTGCCTTTCTATTCGGTTTGTATCTTTTTTTGTACCATTATTATCTCTAGTTGAATCTCCATTACTATACCCATTAACAAAGCCATTTTCTTGAGACATAGAAGGAAAGCTTAAGTCATTTGAAAGATAAAGCTCTAAAAGTGTATTGTGTATCTCTTCTTGAGCCGGTGAATCATTAACCTTGTTTATGTATTTCTCCAGGAACTCCATGAGGTATTGTGGGTAGTGCACAAATATATTTACAAAGTCCATTGGTGAAGGAAGGATAACAATGGATCCGCCATTAGTAACACCATCAATCAAACCAGAATCTCTAGTGCACAATTCCAACAGTATCTCAACTGTTTGGGCCGCTCTATGTTCTACGAGAATCTTTCCATATTCTTTGACAGTCATACCAGCTTGATTTGGTTCAAGACTTGATATGTACTGTAAGGCCTCATCATACCTGCCAAGATCCTCGAGTAAAATCTTAAGGTACAGCTCATGCCGACCAGATTTTTTAGCCACGAACATAGCATGTTCATGATAACCGGCGGCACGACAAACTCTAATAGCAGTCTCGACATCAAACTTGTGATCACCACCACCATCTTCATCCTTGATAAATTGGTTTAATTTGTCTACATCTTTCAATTTGGTATAACAATTCAGAAGAAGTGTTGTGTGGTCTTTAGAGGCTAACCCCTGATCATGCAGTTTCTCTAGGTAGTTTGTCAGATTATATATGCGCTGTGCATCAAGGAATTTTTGGATGACATAAGAAGGTTCTAGATGACCGATAGTGTGGATATACTGTGACATAGCTTCATCATACTCTTGTTTACTGTACAAATGGTCACCATACTTTCGCAAAACCTCAGCCGTGGCTGCTGCATCAGCTTGTTGACTCTGCACCAAGTTTATGGCAACAGTGTACAAGTTCTTCTTGAACAACATGTCAAGTTTGCTCTCCATATCTTTCTCCCCGATGCAAAGCACCTTTTTGTCGGCCATGAAAAGCAGGATGTAGCCCCACTCACATAACATGTGGGACACCTGACCTACAGCCATGCTGTTGGCAATCAATCGGTTTTTTAGATCATATATATTGAACGTGTTTTTGCTGTTGCTTCTTTGATCTCCAATAACAGAAAGCAAGTAGCCACGGAACCAGCCAAGGAATTTTTTCTCTCCATCAAAAGCCCAGCATGGGCCTCTTCCATCAGTTTCATAGAAATAAACTGCTTCTGGTCGTCCTACGATTAGATCCTGTTTGGAAAAGTTGAAATATGGTAACTTATTGAGCAAAACTCACATTTGAAAGCATAACAACTTAAATAAACAAAACTCACAACTCTACAAAATGTGTAATTATGCATTAGATGGGTAGCATTCCGTGATAGGATATCACATGATCCCAAGGTCTTGCATAAATACTGTATTAGACCAAACTGCCGGAGCTGTTAGTAAAATTTGCATTTTGGACTTAACAAGTACTTAAGAAGACTCAGGAATTATGAAACAGTTCGAGCAGTCCTCAAAGCAAAAAAAAAAAAAAAATGCCAAACCTGCCTAGCCATACAAACTGACAAGAACTGGCCTCAAATCACATACCCTACTTCAAACAGAATGCCACATGTAAACTCAAGAAAGAAAAACAAAAATTGATAATAAGGAGAGATCAAAGGCAGCTGCTAATGGCGACCTTGAGGAAAAAGCAGGACCCTGGTAATGTAATCTTTCAATGATTTTTATTTTGGTTTACCAATTTACACCTTACTTCAGCAGCAAAAAAAAAAAAAAAAAAAAGAAATTAAAAAATAGACTACTGCAATACAAACATACCACAATACAACAACAAACAACATCTAAGCCTTTTGTCCCAAACAAGTTGGGGTAGGCTAAAAAGTCAGAGCCTTTTATGCCAAACAAGTTGGGGTAGGCTAGAAATGACACCCCGACCCTGGTCATTTCTTGTATATATGGCTGAGTTTTTATGCTGGCTCGCCAAGCCTATCGCAAGCATGCGGGCTTGAACCTTGGACCTCTTAAAAGAGAGCCCAATGCTCTTACCTAGACCACAAGCACAAACATACCACAATAACCCAAAAAATATGCAATACCAAAATTACCTGCCGGTCATTCATCATTACAGCATTAGCCTCGCAACCAATCTGATCAAGGATCTGCCGCCTTGGTGGCTGATCGCTTAAGTTGAACACGTTGACAGAAGTGGGAGTTACAGCAAAGAGAAGAAGAGATCGTCCCTCAGCTCTGAAGCCGAGACCGGTGACCGCCACATTATCAGCCTCAATCTGAAGCTTGAAGCGTGTTATACGCTCACGTGCAATGTCACCCTTGATGCAGTAGATGGATCCTGAGTCAAGGCCGATTGCTATTTGTATTATTGGTGGTGCCTCTTCGAGAACTAGAAATGATGTGATCTGTTGAGCCACAAACAAAGGAGTTGGTTAATTCTGATGAATGTAGTTATCTTTGATAAATTAATATATTTTTTTTGGAAATAAGTGGGGAGCGCCCACCACTCTTCAAAAATGAAGAGCATCCAGCCAACAATATAAATTGATATACTTGTTCCATGGTACCTTTGCTTCGGGAAATTGAGTAGTGAAAATGCGTAAAATCTGGACGCAGAAAGGAGTGCTTGAGCTTGAACCTTCCTCTTGCACTTTGTCTAGGTCAAAGACCTTAAGACATATAGAAGACTGTTGGGAAGTAGGCTGCTTGTCGTCTCCAACAGTGACAAGGATATTTTTTTGCTGATTATAAAAGGAGGGAAAATAATAAAGGGTGAATAGAAATCATTCAACTCAAAAGTATTATTGAGAATTATGGGGTTTGAAAAAGAACATGGAACACATAGTGTCTGATTGCCATATCCACTTCACCATTAATTTAGCTTGAAGGTTAATCTGTCCAAATGGCCCCATTTCATAAGAATTGTAGCCTAAACATGTAAACATTGAAAATATTCTTGCTTTTAAGATCAGAAACTAGGCATCTCGGGTACATTCTGTTCAAAGTTATTTGGGGTTGAAATTGACCCTTTCAGCTCCTCATCTCAAATCAAAACCACAGTAGGAACATCAGTTAAATCCTGAATAAAGGTTTGCTACAGGGCAGCCAATAAACCTAATCAGCAATCACCATAATCAAGCTAAAACAGTAAAACCACTGAACTGAACTGACCTTGAGCTGCTGGAGAAAGAGAACGGCGGAGGAGTGCGCCTGAAACGCGCTGGAGAGCTTGAAGCTACGATCAATGAGGCCGACAGTGCCATCGTCGCAACCAACGGCGATCTTGCCTCGCCCGCTGGAGCAGCACTGGATCCCTCCGGCGATCTCTGCCGGGATCGCGGCTTTCGCGCCGGACTTCTCCTCGAAGAACTCGAACTTGCGCCACTGGTACATTTTTTATTCTCTCCGATCTGAAACAGAGCTCTGTCGGGGAATTGCTTTCCCCACGTCCCAATTTTAGAGATTCACTCCCCTATGACAAAAATACCCTCCCTACTCCTCCTGTACGATCTCTCTCTCTCTCTAGTCACCACGATAGAGAGCTGTGCCAGGGGTTTTCGATCCGGATCTAGGGTTTCGAGTTTCTCAGTCGGTGAGAAGTAAGGACAGCGGAAAGATAACCGATCTAGGTCGTCGGGAGGAGCGAGGCAAGCCGTGGAGCTAAGTGGTGTCAGGCGGAGCCAAGGAGAGAGGGGGAGATATCAGAGGTGAGAGGGTGAGAGAAGGAGATAGGTGGTGTCAGGCGGAGAATAGGTGAGAGGGGGAGGAGCAAGGCGGAGCCAAGGTCGTGCTCCAGCGGAAAGAGAGGGGAATTGCTCAGGACACGCCTGACTGACTTGCTCAAACACTCCCCATTTTTTTTTTTTTAATGACATAAATGCCCTCAATTTAGCACTGAAATCTGAGAAAACAACACAGAAAATGAGAGAGTATTTTAGTAAATTTAGGAGTGTTTAAGCAAGTCAGACGTGACCTGAACAATTCCCCAAAGAGAGAGAGGATAAAAGGTGCGAGGGTATTTAGTCATTTAAGCAAGTCAGGCGTGATCCGAGCAATTCTTCCATCTTCTTCTCTTCACTTCCGTCGTCTTCTCTTTTCGCGTGGAGCGAGTAAACAACTCGGACAGAATAAATTTCTCGGATTGTTTCGTTACTCTCCTCTCCTCTCCTCTCCTCTCCTCTCCCTCCGATTCACTTTTCTGGAGCACAGTCTAAAGAACAGACGTGAGAGAAGCCATTCCAGCTCTGTCGTCGCTCCTGGGTTTTCTTTTCCTGTTCGGTCGCCAAGTTTTGATAGATTCGGTTGGGTTGATATTGATCGGATCGGACCCCATGTTCAGGCTGTCACGAGTCCGACACCTTGTTCTCTAAAGCGTGTTTGGCTTGAAGGAAACGGAAGTTAAAAAAGGGATGGGAAGGAAAATAGTATATTTACCTCGTTTGGATGGTGATTTTTCGAAAGGAAAAAAAATTACCGACGGAAATGATTTTACTTTCCGATTTTCCTTTCTATACAAAAAAATTACCCCCCGATTTGGGGTGTAACAAACGGAAAGAAATTCACAACTTTTTCGCTGGACAGCAGTGCCCTCATGATTTTTCTTTTTGGCGTATTTCCTTTCCCTGCAATAAAGTTTTATCGATTCTCCTATAGCATGCTTGACTTTGCTCTTCGCTCCATCAAGGGTTTGCTTTCTCTTCGTTAGTTTTCAATTTTTTTTCTTTTTTCCCAATTTTCACTGTAGATTTTGTCATAGATTAATTATTTCATGCTATTGCAATTTGTACAACTGCTTCAATGAGATACGAGTCTGAGGGTGCGTTTGGTAAGGGTTGGGTTAGTGCTTCCCTTGGGTTAGCAAACTAACCTTGCTAATTTAGGATGCCAAATGAATCAAGGTTAGTTAGGTTAGTTACTAAACTTTCACTACCCAACTAACCGAGCAAAATTGTGAGTTAGTTTCCCTTTACATGAGAAATGATATAAAAGTTATTCTTTTCAATAATAAGTAATAATTAATAAATAATAATTAATAATAATAAGTAATTAATAATTAATAATAGTTAATATAATAATAATTAAAGTAATTAATAATTAATAATTCAAAATAAATAATAGTTATTGTAATATTAATTATTAATTAATAATTAATGAGGATTAATAATAATTAGTAACTAATAATTAATAATAATAAGTAATTAATAATTAATAATAGTTAATATAATAATAATTAAAGTAATTAATAAATAATAGTTATTGTAATATTAATTATTAATTAATAATTAATAATAATTAGTAGCTAATAATTAATAATAATAAGTAATTAATAATTAATAATAGTTAATATAATAATAATTAAAGTAATTAATAATCAATAATTTTAAATAAATAATAATATCAATTAATAATTATGGTAATATTTATAATAATTAATAATAATAATTGTAATATTAATTATTTATTAATAATTAATGAGGAATAATAATAATTAGTAACTAATAATTAGCAGTTAATAATAGTTAACAAGTAATATAATAATAATTAAAGTAATTAATAATTCAAAATAAATAATATTATTTATTAAATAATAATAATTAATAATTTATAGTTAATAATTAATAATATTAATTATTTATTTTTTATAATTTATAGTTAATAATTATTAATAATAATTTTTATTAAAATTAATAGTTATTAATAACTACTAATTAATAATAGTTAATAATAATTACACCACTAATAGTTGCTAACTTTAAAATACTAACCTCAACATACCGTGCCAAACAACATTCACTAACCTTAGATTATCACTAACCACATCAAATCACTCCCCTCACCATTCTACCCCTCTAACCCCAAAAAATACTAATCGTACGCTACTAACCCTACTAAACTTAACAATGCCAAACGCAACCAGATAGAACACGATATGAATCCTTCAGACTATTGCAATTGGTACAACTCCTTAATGTTTGAATCTTTTATGCATTTGTGGACCCACTTTTCTTTGTTGGAGGAAAGGTTAAATTGAATTAACCAATAGTGCACCAATATTACTATAGCAATACAGGTTTAGGTCTCAGCGCATACTGGCATCAATTCAATTGGTACCTTAATCTATGATAAGTTATCCCAGTTAGAGTAGTAAATTTCTTGAGCCTTTTCTAATTTTTTATATATTTCAAGATGTTAAAATTATGCAAAAGATGACTGGTAGTCTGGTACAAGCCATGTGTACCTTTATAAGGATCTGATAGTTGCCTTGGCTAAATAAAAATAAAAATAAAAAAAAGATGAGGCAATGGATATAAATATAATTTCATTATGTTTCTTTTCCATCACAAGTGACAAATCTACATCAACATTAATCTCACACCTTGTTTTATTGCTTCAAAGAAAAGTTTTCTTTTTCGTATTCAATTGCTCCGATAAAAAATATAAGAACTAAATTGGGTCAGTTCAATAAGGTGGCGGCAATGGAAATATTTACATTTGAGTATATAGCAGCAGTGTCTACCCAATGTGTGGGCGGACATTAATATGCGATATATTAAAAAAAAAATTTATTTGACAAAGATATGTTATCCATTTTCAATATTTAAGGTTAACGTTGTATTGATCGGTACTGAAGGTAGTAGTATTCACCGATTTAAATAAATAGAATCGATAAAGTAGACATGTGAACAGTGCAAAAAAATAATTCGATGAAAAAATATTTTCTCAATAAGAAGTTTCACATAAAAATATATTGTCTCAAACAAAAAAAAATAATAATACAACATGACAAGATTCTCAAATCGCTCTTGCCTAACACTTGCATGTGCATGTTCTTAATTAATTATTCTTTTAATGTATTAATATTATAGATGGTCACGTTGTTATTATCAATAATAATTTTTTGAATTGCTATACTTCTTTGGGTTATGTTTGATGCGTCCAAGATAAATTACACATCTGATACTCTGGTACTCGCCTACTCGGATTATATTTGGGTTATGTTTGAATTTGCTATAATAATTTTGCATTTATTATATTTATATTTTATTCTTCAAATTCTACATTCTGGTACTCGCCTACTCGGATTGCATTAGTGACATCTATTAGATAATCTGATGGCATGTGTTGATTTGCTTTGATTAATGTTACTATAAATAGGTTCCAAGTCATGATCTCTCTATGGTTGCTCAACGTCATTTAGCTGAGGTAAAAAGTAAAGGCAATTAACCAATGAGAAATGCTAGTGTCCAATCTATTGGAAGGATGGGTCCGTCCAATACGATCGTTTTCACTTTTTTAAATTTCAAATAACTGATCCGAACCGTTTAATATGTTCTCCATACTGAAAACTTAAAAGAATCTAATTTTTACATTTTTTCGAAATTTTTTTACTATTTTTTTGGTATTTTCGAATTCTCTTCAGTTCTAATGTTCAAAGCACTCAAAGTTGCAAGTGGGTAACTTACATTTAATACAAGAAATCATACAACTCTTTTAAGATTATTTGCCTAATTATATATCTGCTAAGTGACCTCAGTGAATAAAAGTAAGTAATTATTTTGCCTGATCACCAAAAATGTCGATATGTAATAGTAGGGGTAATTGATTTTAATTTCTGAATTTGCTTTTATTATCTGAATCTGAACATTAAAGAAAAAGCCGATATGTTAATCAATTGAGACAAAATAAGCAACTATTTAATGATATTATAACGACTTTGAATTATGTATCAAATTTATGGAATTTATAATAATGGGATTGGCCAGTAATTTTACTAAACTAATTTAAATCTAAAAAATGTAATCTATTCGAATGCATATTTATGGGAAATGATTTCAGGATACAATTTTATAATAAGAAAATAATGATAGATATAAGTCAATAAACTGCCAATTATCAACAAAGGAAACAAAAGATAACGTCATCTCATATCATTGAGTCCCAAAATCAAAGACTTTAATAGAAATTTGATGCTTTCTGAAGATTTAATCTAATGGTAATTACATGGAAATGATCTCCATTCATTTTGTCCGATTTAGATTATGGACAAAAAGAGTAAGATGTGCCAACCCAATATCTGAAACACTTATGTCTTGCCTTCTCTCTCTTCATTATTTATGTTGATTGAAACGCTAGATCTTCACAAAAGGCAACGTACCATTAACACCGTACCAATACTAGTAACACCTCAAATAGTTCTATGACAAATAATGAATTCTTATGAAAACCAAGGCTAGGTATTTATGGTCAAAGGCGGTTCAAAGATCATGCTCGTGTATAGCTTTTGATGGATGTTGATATATAGTTAACAAAAAGGAAAACATAGCCGTGTTTTGCTGGACCAAAAAGGAAGAATCACTGTAAACAATGAAATAATAGTGTGGATAACATCGAATGAAAGATACTGCCTTGTTTTATTGTAGGATTTTGTGTGATTAGCACAAGTATTCACTGCACACATCTTTATCTTGTTGTTGATTAGCACAATTAAGATTTTGTGTTGTCATTGTACCTTAAGCTTTGGCTGCACCTCAAATATCCAAATAACACGTATGATAAATGATATGTTCACAGGAAGCTTCTGAGGTGCTCTGATAAATAGTTTAATTGCATAGCCAGTTATGTGGTTGCTAAAAGTATATGTAATTCTCATGTCTACTTAAAATAAATAAATAAATAAATCATCTCATATCGGTGATTAAATTAGATGGTCTCAAATGTTTACCATCTTGAAAAATATCTTCTCCAACTGGAATACTCTAGGAAAATAGAAAAATAAAATAAACTAACTCAATAAACTGACATCAACTATCTATTACATATAATTTGATTTGAATATCAATTTTCAAACCAACTTTACTTGGCAACATATCACTAAGAAGCACTCGCATCAATCCTCCGGCGCTTCTTTTTTTTCAGCTCATACATCTGTTGTCTCATAGTTTTGGTTTCGGCCTTGATATCCAGGGATGGGTTCTCTCTTTGATGGAATCAATTTCTTCCAAAATTTCTTCCACAATATTTTGAAAGTCTCGAACTCGAAATTCTGTCAAATCATTCACCAAATTCTTCAAACTTTTCAGCTTCGGATAAGGTCATTTTTCAAATCCTAGCTCGCGACAATGCAGCTTTAAGGTAGACGTGGATAATTGAAACTCTTTTGCAGCTTTACCTATTGGCACATTGAATTTCTGTGCCACTTGATCGAAGTGAAGTGCAAATCTCCTAGCCCTAAAATATATGAAAAAACATTAATGAAACGAAAAGTTAGAAAAGACTAATAATTTTCATCTAACACTGGTGAGGAACATACCTTGGGTTTGGTGTAACATCTTGAAGCATTCTACGTCCGTTGGATTGCAAGGGCTGAGACACACCTCTAACATTTTGACTGAAATTGATACCATCAGAATTTAGACTCAGAGTACAGTGACAAGAGAGAAAAAGAGTGGATTTGAGATACATACCTTGGTAATGCATTTTGAACCATCCCAGCTCCATTGACATGTAAAGGATGAGTTCCACCTTGTCCATTTATTACCATAGAAGGCATGGCATCACTCGTGTTAGTTATAGCATATGCGTCCCTTATTGCATACGTGCGCCGGAATTATGACCCCATTCTATTTAACACCTACAATCAAGAAACAATTATCCACTAACATTATGGGGATTTAAATAAGACAATTAGTCACTTATATTTAAAAATGAAAATGCCCAACCAAAAGTGGTAATCTTCTTGTTATCCTGGAACCCTCAAACATCACATGCACTGATGCACCTCACCTAAACAGTACATGCTTGATTGTTCATTTTGACTGACAATATAGATCCTCCTTATTGATTTGATTTTCACAAATAAGGGAGTGAAGAAATGGGTCAGTTCAACTATAGAAGAAAAAAGGATGGGTCATATATTGCATTTTCATAATGTTATAAAAAACTGTATATGAAAAAGTTCTAGTTTTGCTTACTGATCTTTCTATACAATATTTGGTCAACTATAAAGAAATAACTATATAGTAATTACAGCTTGAAATTATTTGCATTTGAAGGGTAACCACTAATAGACTATCTTTTTCTATAAAAAATTATTGATCTACCCCTGTATCATCCCTTGTTGGACTTAAAAGCACATTGATGGTAGAGTAGTAGTTTTGCCAATTAGTCACATATCACTCAATCAATAACTGAAAAGAATAGATGAGTACATGGTGTACAAGGCTCCCTAGCTACTATTTTTATTAAATAGGCGGTATATCAAAGAAGGTTGGGGATGTGTCATATACCAATCTCTATTAATAATTTGAAAAAGAGAAGTCAAACGAATCAGTAAAATCATTCGAACAAAAGAATTTATCAAACATTTCTAAACCACACTATTACAATTTCTATTTTGTAGAGTACTGTTGTTTCACAAATAGACATGTTTCTCAGGTCTATGCAGCTTGATTAGTGTGCTTGGAAAATTAGTGATATGGGTACAAATCATGGCAGTAAAAAAGAGAATAAGGGGGTTGAGCTTGTGCTGTGGCTTTCATTGAATTTTGGCACCAGAAGAATAAGGATGCAAGATGCTCACGCTGGCAGAGATGACTCACGGTTGGAGATAATCAAATACCTACTTTTCTAGTTAATTTGCTGTAGATTTACCTTGCAATTTAGATGATGCTGAGTTGAGACTGTTTTATACATACAAATACAAATAAGAGAAACTGGGCTAGGAAGAGATATTAGAGAGGATTAGGGGCATCAATTTGTTTTTTGTTTGGAAAAAACCCAAAAATTCAAAAAAAAAAATGACAGACCTAGGCAAGGTAAATAATCACCTTATTTGCTGGGAAAACAATAAACAAAAACAAACAAATTAATTGAGCAGGAAATTGAGAAAATAATGAAAAAGGAAGCCGTAGTCATTCAGATCCATAATTCATAAAGACAATAAAAAGATGAGAAAGAAATTATTGAGTAAACTATTTTTGCTCACCAGAAACAACAAAATAGGTGTGTTTATTGTCCATCGGATTGCTTGTTTAAATAGCGAGGAGAATATGAGCGGCAAACGGAATTCAAATTTTTCTCTAATTTTCGTTGTTCTGTCAGTAATTAGGGAAAGTAAAATTAGCGGCAAATGAAAAATTGAAATTACTGTGAAATTTTGGATGAGATATACTAACCATAGATTGAGGCGCAGCCTTGATTTGTTGTGGGATTTCCATATCTGGACGTGATGGGGGAGTGAGAAGGAGGGAGCAAAGGTGAGACAGCGTTTGGAGGAGAGAAAGCGCAATCAGCCTTGATTTGTTGTAAAATTTGGAGGAGCTACATTGATTTGTTGTGAAAACTTCCCTTTTCTGACTGCTAACTGCGATTTGTTGTGCTCTTTACCCTCCGTGAGGACTGAGGAGGATAGAAAGGCTACGGAGGAGGGGAAGAGGGGAAACTATTTTTTTATTAAAAAAAAAGGCAAAATTAGATAGAACCCCCTCAAAACATCTCCAATTAGAAATAACCCCCTCGAAACTTCAAATTTAGATATAACCCATTTTAATCATCTCAATAATAGATATAAACCCTTTTTAATCATTTTTATATTTTTATATATTCTAATAATATTTTTTAACAAAATAATGAACTGTACAATATTTGGATGAAAATGCCCCTCTCCCAGTTCAAGACCTTTCATCTTCCCGCTTGAACTAAACAGGAAAATTTAGACCCGATTTCAGAGGCGAAGCTACGTACAACTTGCTGGGTCCAGGGACCCACCTGGAAAATAAAAATTATATGGACTAGTATTCATATTTAAATAGAAAAATATCCAGGGACCCATCTGAAATTTTGAGAGGACCCATTTGAACAAATTAATCACCTGTTTCTTTCCTCCTTGGACCCTAGTCCTTCCTCACGAAGCTTCTCGCAAGTCGCAACTTGCGATCAGATACAGAATCAGCGACAGGCGACCCCGACCCTTCTTAAATTTTCCCTCGCGAACAGATCTCACTCAGTCTCGCCTCTAGGTAGCACTCTTGTCATCTCTATTTTGCAATTTATTTAAATTCAATCGGTCTATTTTTCATCCATAAAGGATTTCTTCTCTATCTTGATCAATTGATATATTAGAGATATGAAAAGAGTAGTTTGACCATAGGTAGAGACGCTCTTAATTCAAGAACCATGTTAATTTTTTTTTTTTTGGCAATTTGCCCATAGTCCATTACCAGTCATCGACTCAAAGAGTCGGTAAGGACAGTGACTAACAGTAGTTTGAGTGTTTGACCGGATACAATAGCACCTGAAAGTTTAAAACTTAATTAATTCGCCCATAAGCAGTTAAGCTGGGCATTAATTTTTTCTGTAGCAACTAATTGTTTATTACTAACACAGCAGCACTTTTGCTTATAAAGCTAATTAATAAGGAGTTAGTGGCTATTGGCTAGCACCTAGTACTCAGTGGGTTAAATTCAATCATCTGCCCGTTTTTGTACATCCAGAACCCAAATTTCATTTACAATTCTAGAAAATATATTATTGTTGGGGATGTTTGGAAGTGTGTGGAATAAAAACAAGAACAAGAACAAAGTTTGTTTTTGTTCTTGTTCTAGTTCTATGTTTTTGTTGGAACAAGAACAAGGTTCATTATGTTCTTATTCTTCTTGCTCTAAAGGGTGCCAAACAAGAAATAGCTTGTTCTTATTCCCTTATTCTTATTCCATGAACTTCCAAACATACCCGTTGTGTTATTCGAGGAAGGCCACGGCGTAGATCCGAAGAAATGACCAATTTACATAGGTATCTTTTTTTTTCCTCTTTCTCTTTCTTGTTATGTCACCTTCTTTTTTTATTCTTAATGAATTCATGAAATAAAATACTAACATATGTAGGTATCGTGTTCAGATTTTTTATACTATCTTGGATATGCAACTTAAAGAGCTCAATGATCGATTTGATGAGATAAGTTCTGAACTTTTACTTTGTGTTGCTTGTTTGAACCCGAGAGATGGATTTGAAGCTTTTAATAAGGATGTGTTGATCAAGATGGCATCATTTTATCCAAGAGAGTTTGAAAATATTGATATGACTACACTTGGTTATCAACTTGATACTTACGTTATGGATGTTCGCTTAGATGAAAGATTTCATGACATACGAGATCTCAATGAGTTGTCTAAAATGCTAGTTGGGACCAAGAAAAATTTGACATTTCCATATGTGTACCTACTTCTCAAATTAGCATTGTTTTTACTGGTGGCAACGGCATCCGTCGAACGAGCATTCTCCGCAATGAAGCTTATTAAGTCAAAACTTAGAAATAGAATGGGAGATACTTGGATGAATGATTGTCTTGTCACATATATAAAAAGAGAGGTGTTTAATGAGATTTCTAATGAACCTATTATGTAAAATTATCAAAAAATGAAAACTCGTAGAGAATTGTTGTACTTTTTACTTTTTTTTAATATTGTCTTGAATTATTATTTTGGATATCGGATATATTATTTTAGATCTTGTGCCGTTATTATAGATATATTTGATTTTTCATGATTTTTTTGTTATATTGTTTTAGAATGGTTTGTTTGAACAATATTATTATACCATATATATATATTAGATGTTTTGCTGTACATATATTTTTAGAAAAAAAAAATTTATGGACCCTACTGACATAAAATCCTAGCTTCGCCACTGCCCGATTTATATCTTTCTAAAAGTTATGATTCTGAAATCTATCTAAAGATACCCCCTCTCTTCTCTATCTCTCTCTTCTGCGCCAAATAACAATGGAGACAGAAGCTCCATCCATCTATGGTACAACATATGTAGCCTGATAAAGCTCCGTCTGCTCATTCTTAAAAAAAAAAAGCTCCATGCGTTTACCTTCTATTTTTCTTTGTTCTTTTTTGTACTTTTCTCTTTTATTCATTTTATCTTTTTAGCTTTGTTTTTACTTTTTTCCTTCGAAACTTTAGCCCCAGGTTCATGGATCCTTAATAACTGAATAATATTTGTTTTATTAAAATACCAGCCTAAGTGCATTATAATCTCAAAAAAAAAAAAAAATCTGACGAGGTTCTTCGTTGTGGTCAGTAAATTTTATTAGGAAATAGCTTGATGGACAACCAATTTGGCACAGAGAGATAGAGAAGAGAGAGGGATATTTTCGTCCAAATATTGTACGAACCCCTGTGCCTCAGCGCACGAGGCAATGGACATTCCACCCAGCGACCTAACTCTTTCAGTCAAAAAGGCAGAACTTTTATCTGATATTTAGATCTGAACCATAGATCATATCATATTAACAAAATCAATTATCCATATTTAATATTAGAAGCTGTATACACCTTTTATCTGATATGTTTACTCTTTTTATCTGACATGTTTACTCTTTTTGATGGGTGCTTTTATAAGTAGTAAAGATAAAGATAAAGATAAAGATGGATTATGCAATGAAATTATTGGGTTTGAAGGAAACAAGCTGAAGGAACCTAAGGTTATAATGGTCATTTGTTATAAATTAGTCATATTTTACCTCCTCTTAATTTGATCACCCAAACAAGAGAAAAGAAAAGAAAGAAAAAATATTTTCTTTCCTTTATTTAATAATCCAAACAAACGGATGGAAATATTTTTCCATTCCATCAAATTCCATCCCCTTCCCTTTTATATTTTTCCTTCCGTGCTGTTCTTTTATAAGTGGGAGAGCTCTGTTTTCTACAGGGAGCAATGGGGCGCGCATGTCAGTGGCGTACTTTTAGTGTTGTTTTGATAGGAAGCACCAACTCGTCCCCCGGAGCTGTACTTGCGCACTATTCGTAATTGTACGAGTTTGATCCAAACTAATTGACAATATTTTTTATGTTGATGGGTAAAAAAAAATACTTAAAACAGAAATAAACTAACACTCCAGTTTGTTAGGTTTTAGTTGTCGCTTAAATTGTCAATGCATTTTTTATTGGGAAAATTTTTTCCGTGCCACCCCGAAGTTGCGAAATTCAGCTTTTGCCACCCGAAAATCAAACCTTCTGTTTTTGCCACCCTGAAACGCGACTTTCTTCTGTAAATACCCTTTTCGGCCTTTATTCGATATTTTGAATTAAAAAAAATAAAAAACCAAACTGAATGACGCTTTTACCCTCGATGTTTGACACAGTCGAACCCAACCCAGTAGACTCGAATCCAGTATAACCCAGTCGACTCAATTAAAACCAATCTCCTCACTCTTCCGAGTCCTCGTCTCTTCTCCTCTTCCATGAACCCTAAAACTTCATCTCTTTGTTGCTTCTTCTATAAACCCTAAAACTTCAGAACCCATACGACTGGACCGACGAACTCACTGGAAACAACTTCATCTCTTTGTTGCTTCTTCTATAAACCCTAGATGTCGTAGCCACTATTCCGTCACGACCGACGTTTGAGCAGATCAGAATTCCGTCGCTCCACTATTCCGTAACTCCCTCTTTCTAATTCCAAGCTGCTCCGACTCCTTGCCAATAGCTGCCATGCATCGTCGTTTCAGCAGAACAGAATCCGTGTCTCAATCAGCATCCTCGAGTGCCAGCCCCCACCCAGCGTCCTCCGACTCCTTGACGCTCGTGCCATGCCCGTCATGTGGGGTTTCAGTGAGGAAATTTGTTAGCAGAACTGAAGATAATCCAAACCGAGTGTTTTATAAATGTGTAAATAAGGTACCGATTTTTTCCATTCTCTTTTGTAATCGATGAATTTCGTACCAGTCAGAGATGTGGATGCATGGAATTTTGATGAATTTGGTACTGTCACTAATTTAGGAGGCTGGAGTTCGATTACAATTCTCTGTAGGCTGCTTGATAAGAAATTTTTGGGTGTAATAATTGTGATTTGCGATATTATTTTGGTTTTGCTATTCTTTAATCACTAAGCAGGGTGCCACCGGTATGTTGAGGGTTGATACCGGTGTGGATATTGGGGTTTTGGTCTGTTGTTTTGAGGATACTGTGACGCTTGTAATAATAGGCCTTTTGAAAAATCAGTAGTACACAAACTTAATAGGCCTTTTGAAAAATCAGTAGTACACAAACTGAATTTATCTTATTAGTCATTAACAACTGGATATGGTCATACAATAAAGAAGCTGAGTTATGCATCTTTTGTAATCAATTGCAATTATAATTAGGTACTTAAAAACTAATTCTTTATCTTATTTTGTTTTTCTAATAGGTTACTAGGTGCACATTTTGGAAGTGGGAAAACGACTATGTGAGGTATCTAATTAAAACAAATGTTGTTATTCCAGCTATTGAATCTGAGGTGGTTGGTAGACTCGAAGCTCAATTAGACAATCTGACAGATGAATTCCACAAGAAACATGAAGATGATGAGAGGCAAATTAAATCACTTGTGGCATCATTGGATAATTTAAAAATGTATAATTATATAAGTGTCATTGTGATTGTCACTCTTTTAATTATGGTGATTGTTCTTTGCTTTTGTAATTTTATTGCTATAGGAAGACTTCAAAGTTAATGTTGTAGTGGATTAGATAGTGGACTAGTTATCTAATGTTGTAGTGAATTAGTAATGACTTAGTAGTAGTGAATTGATTTGTATGACTCTAGCTAGCTAATGTTGTAGTGGATTAGTAATGTTGTAGTGTATTTCTCTTTGCTCTTTTATTTGTAATGTATGAACAGATTAGGTGTTAGCAGAATATCACACATTCTTTCTCTCTTTTTTCTCTTTTATTTGTATGATATTATTTGTTTGTATTATTAGAGAAACAGTAGTTATTTTAGACCATCATTACTGGTGCATCCCCTATCCTAGCGGCCTTGGTGCAGAATTGACTAATCAACAAAGTTCAGAAAAAAATACAAAACCAGAGAGTACTTGAAGCGTCTCTGACTAATCAAGCGAAATTGAACTCTTATTACAACATATCATTATTTATCAAAATACTGTAGAAATGCTTCATGAATATAGAGATAGACAGTCACTGACTAATACTGTACCAAGTGGTACCGGTACCATTCCTTGCATCTCAGACCCTCTAACAGTCACTATTTTATCACCAATCAATTTGACTTATTGATATCACAACCGAGAGAGACATGGAAAAAATCAATTAACAAAAGTAATTATATTTGTTTGTTCCCTTTCATAATTTCTGGAACCAATTAAAACGCCCTTGCATTACTTTATATTCATGTAACATTCCCTGGAGACAAAATAGAGACCAGAAAATGTACCAGTTAACAAAATAGAGACAAAATGTACCAGTTAACAAAATGTAATGTAATATAGCTGACGACAGAGAGAAAATCAATGTAAAATAGACCCACTTACATTACTTTTTGTCCTTTTACAGAAAATCTAAATCTAAAACTGCATCCTACTTTCTACACAAAATGCAGTGACTTGAAGCATCATAAAATAGACCTAATTTCTACTAACCAATTGTCCTTCTACACAAAATAGGTCATTTATCCTCCTACCCAGTGTCAGCTATCCTTCTAATATTAAGTATCCACAGCATTTGCCCTTCTCTTCCTACAAAAAAACATGTACAAATGTCATGAATTAATTATTAAACATACTTATAACAGATTTGACCTAGTGAAATTAAACATACTTATAACAGACCTCTTTCTAGTTCTAGTTCTGTCCATGTTTGTATCTAGGTCATCGACAGCTTCTTTGCATGTCCTTGCTTGATGGCCCATCCTTTTGCATCTTTTGCATTGATGTCTTCTTGCACCCAATTCTAAACAACCCGGGATCCTTTCCTTTCTAGGTCTTCCAGCAGTCCTCTTCATTATAGGTGGCCAAATAGTAAATCCAGGATCAGATTTGACCCATCTAGAAGTATCACCTATAGGCATTATCACTCCCTCATAAGCCTTCCTAAACCGCTCAATAGAGTAATACTCATGCACATAGTCCTCGAGGAAGATTCCTCTAAGACTACATATAAATGCAAGAGCATGACTACATGGCTTGCCGCTAAGCTGCCATTCTCTACAAGAGCATTGTTGCTTGTCTATCTCAACTGCATGGGTCCAAGAAGTGCCATTGGTTGTTCCACTCACTTCTGCACAATTGTCACCACCCCTACTTACAGTCATCCTCCTAGTTTCGGGATGTCTACTCTTTTCATGTAGTTCCTTCATTACACTTGGCACAATCTTTCCATTTATTTTTCTCCCCACTAGCCTCCGTCTATGAAATGTCACCATAATCTGTCTCCTAATCTGATTACACATCTCAATGACATGCAAATCTTTCAGACCTTTTATCCAATTATTAAAAGATTCTGATATGTTGTTGGTCACATAATCCACCTTTGAGGCCTCCGAGAACTTGCTTCTACACCAAAGAGAATGTTTATCCAAATACTTCATTGCAGCAGGTGATGCTTTCTTCATCTCTCTCAAATGAATCTCACATTGCTCAATGGTGTAAGCGTGGGCAGCCGGCTTAAAATTATAATCAAATGGCTTGCCATGAAATTTCCTTTTGAAATTATCACCCAAATGTCGAAGACATGTTCTGTGCTCGGCGTCGGGAAATATAGTTGCAATGGCCTTGTCTAATCCCTTACATGCATCTAAAGATATAACCAAACCCGGTGGATTTCCAATGGCTTTCTTCAATTCAGTCATGAACCAAGTCCAGTTTTCAGTTGTCTCCAAATCAAACACGCCGTATGCAACTGGATACAACCATGGAAAGCCATCTACACCACAAGCAGTAGCCAACTGCCCCCTATATTTCCCTGTTTTGATCAGCAATTAAATAACTAAATTCAGTAAACATAATCAGCAATGAAAGTCAACAATTAAGTAACTAAATTCAGCAATTAAATAACTATATTCAGCAAACATAATCAGCAATGAAAGTAAGCAATTAAGTAACTAAATTCAGTAAACATAATCAATAATTAACTAACTAAATTCAGCAATTAACTCAGCGACTAAATTCATCAATTAAGTAACTAAATTCAGCAATTAACTCAACAACTAAATTCAGCAATTAACTAACTAAATTCAGCAAACATAATCAGCAATTAACTCAGCAACTAAATTCAGCAATTAAATTACCTGTCAAATGAGTTGAATCCACTGCCAAATATGGTCTAGAACCATTTAGAAATCCATCTATGCATGGTTTCAATGCCACTACCATCTTGCTGAACCGCATCTTATTGCCGACCCTTTCACATTCTACCTCGACAATGCTGCCAGGACATTTACTTTCCAACTCTGCCTTGAAGTTGTACGCCAATTTGAAGCTATCCTCCCATGATCCTTGGAGCCCTTCAAGAGCAGCAGTCCTTCCTGCCCAAGCTTTACCATAATTCAATTTGACATGAAATTCCTCTGTTAGTCTATTTTGTACTGCCTTCGCTCCAGCCGATGGATTTAACCTTAAGAAATTGGCAGCCCTCTCCGATACCCAAGACTTTGAAACCATTGTCCCCTTAGTCCTACCTATGGATGGACAAATATGTCCATGTGGCAAGACTGTTATCTACATAAGAGAAAATGTGCTGTTAGTTATCTTATCAAAAAGACTTCAATGTGGTATATTATAGCATGACAATATATCAAAAAGTATAGACTCCAAGTATAGGAAACAAATATACCTTGAAGGTTCTATTATCATCTCGGATTCTATAAGCTCGAATCCTCCAAGGACAACCCTTATAAGTGCATTTTGCCATGAATCGTTTCTTGTCTGACTTCAATGTGGTATATTCAAAATCATGTTTGATAGCAAAATGCCTCAATGCTTTTCTAAAGACATCCACATCAGGAAATAATGCATTGAGCTCTATCCTTGGATTATCAGGATCGTATAGGACGCTATGTTCAATCTCTGGAAGAATGGTTGGTTCTAAATTGGCTTCCACTTCTACATGTTCAGGAGCAATTGCATTTAGAGGAATTACATCAGCCACATCATCGAGATACCTATTCTCACCATCGGGTTCCACATACGGCTCATACTCAAGCTCCTCATGGTCGACATTAGTACCAGAAATATTGCATCCTTCGGAGCTTCTTCCTTGACTCAAACTACCACAAGCCACACTAGGTGATGGTTGATTGCCATTGCAATTTGTGCCACTCCAATTGGTTGTTCTATCCATCATCTTCAAAATCAAGACCTAAAAAACACAAGTACCTACTACTGTCCATTATCTTTAAAATCACAAACAAAAAAAGACTTGTAAAACCACATTGTGTAATCGATTACAATTATATTCCCTATTGTGTACCTACTGTAAAACCACATTGTGTAATCGATTACTTGTAAAACCACATAGTGTACCTACTGTCCATTATCTTTAAACTATATTACAACTATATTCCCTATTACATTTGAAGGTTCAACTATATTACAATTATAATACTTGTAATCGATTTTCAACAAAACTATATTACAGGGGCCTGATACATGCATTGTCCTGATCCATGCTCTATTGCAAAACCACATTGTGTTGAAAATCGCCTCTTTAAAAACAAACAAAATTGCTTGTTCAAAAACAAACAAAATTTCTGAAAATCACTTCTCAAAATTGATCCTCAAAACTGCTATTGAAAATAGATTCTAAAAATTGCTTGTTCAAAAGCATTGAATAAAGGTGAAAGAAAAAGGACGAACCTGGGCCAAGCCGTGCGATGAAGTATGGGGTTCGACTGACAAGAAATGCAGCTAGGGTTTAGCGTCGACTGAAGAAGCATAGGGTTCGTCGGATCCAAGCAGTGCGAGGGGAGAGAGAGAGAGAGAGACGGAAATCGCTGACTGGTATAGCGTCGGATCCAACTAGGGTTCACGAGATATGTACGGTGAGGCCATGGAGGTAAGGTGGGAAGAGGTTAGCGATGAAGAGAGGTAAGGTGAGGCCATCAGCTAGGGTTTATGTTGCGAAAGAGGAGAAAATTTCAATAGAAGAGAAGGGATTAATGTCTGGTTCGTACTCGATGGGATCACGAATCTGTCTAATTCGATGAAGGGTAAAAGCGTCATTCAGTTTGGTTTTTTATTTTTTTTAATTCAAAATATCGAATAAAGGCCGAAAAGGGTATTTACAGAAGAAAGTCGCGTTTCAGGGTGGCAAAAACAGAAGGTTTGATTTTCGGATGGCAAAAGCTGAATTTCGCAACTTCGGGGTGGCACAGAAAAAATTTTCCCTTTTTTATTTTATTTAATTTTTTTCATTTCGATGAAATTTAAATACTTTATGATATAAAAACTATGAAAATTTTATGGGTAGATATTTGATTTTCATGTTTAGACAAAATATTATTTAAAGAGAAAAATTTCATGGGTATACATCCAATTTAATTAAAAATATTAAACAAATTTGATTCACCAGTTTCTATGTCAAAACTTGGCACACCACATTATTGTTGTTCACAAAGAATAGAATGCGATGAGACATTGAGACTTGAGTAGTTAAGTGTCCTATTTTTTTTTTGGTAATTACTACTTACCATCCTCTTAATCGCCATCCAAGTCATCTAATTAATCGCCGCCCTTCAATTTCAGCGATCTCCTTCTGATCCGAGCGCAACTCTCATCCAGTTTCCTCTCCCACGCGTTACCTTCCCTCCCTCCCTCTCCCAAGCGTGGCTCCTTCTCCCTTCACTCTCCCATGCGTTATCTTCCCTCCTTCTCTTTCTTCGTGAGTTTCCACTCACTCCCTTCGCTCCCTTCTTCTTTCTTCCTTCTCATTTCCTTTCTGCTCTCTCTATTCCCTCTCTATTGATTTTTTTTATTTCTCACTGGCCCTTCCTTCCTTTTATTTTTATAATGTTCAAATTATTTTGTTACATCTGTTCAATATATTTGTTATAACTGTTCAATTTATTTGTCATTTATGTTCAATTTATTTGTTATATCTGTTCAATTTATGTTCACTATTTATTTTTTTATACGAGTCAACATGTTTGTTACATATGTTCAGTTTATTTGTTATAACTGTTCAATGTATTTGTCATTTATGTTCAGTTTATTTGCTCACTTTTACTTTTTGTATGAATCCACATTATTTGTTACATCTGTTCAGTTTATGTGTTATAACTGTTCAATTTATTTGTCATTTCTGTTCAGTTTATTTGCTCACTTTTACTTTTTGTATGAATCCACATTATTTGTTACATCTGTCCAGTTTATGTGTCATAACTGTTCAATTTATTTGTCATTTCTATTCAGTTTATTTGCTCAATTTTATCTTTTTTATGAGTCCACATTATTTGTTATATCTGTTCAGTTTATTTGTTATAATTGTTCAATTTATTTGTCATTTTTGTTCAATTTATTTGCTCACTTTTACTTTTTTTTTTTATGAATACACATTGTCTGTTACATATGTTCAGTTTATTTGCTATTTATGTTCAATTAGTTGTTATATCTGTTCAGTTTAAGAAGACAGGATAAAGTGTGAGGGAGGGAAAGGAGAAATAGAACGCCAGGGAGGAAGGAGGGACAGAAGGGAGGGCTGGCAAGGAAGAAAGGCGTGTTAGGGAGGAAGAGGCGCGAGGGAGGAAAGGCACGTGAGTGAGGGAGAGAGGGTGCGTGAGGGAGGGAGAGGCGTCTCCAGAGACGCGCAGAAAAAAAAAAATCGGAAATTGGAGGGGAGAGAGGGAGCGCGAGCGCGAGGGGGGAGGAAGGGTGCGGAAAAAAAATACTGTGGATGGTGTGGATGATTTTTTCGTGGATGACCCTTGTCATCCCTGTTTTTTTTTTTTTCTCTGAGTTATTTCCTTTAGCCTGCAATCGCACTAAAGATGTTAACTCGGATTAGAATTCACTGTGAAAAGATATAGGGCAACCTTTCAGCCTTGCTTGGGCCCACTTTCAGCGCATTGAAGGCCGAACGGCCCACTTCCAGTGCAAATTCAGATTCCGATGTAGTCGTGTAGATGTTTGAGGTCGAGGAGATCCCAGAGAATGTCAAACCAGTTCATGAGAGAGGTATATTTAATTTTCATATTTCAGTCTAAGTGCTAGAAAATTTATCTTGTTCAGTACTAATTTGGTTCTCCTAGTACCAATTTCTAATGGACAATACTAAGCTACGTAAGTACTATCTGTTCAGTACTAATTAGGTTCTCCTAGTACCAATTTCTAATGGGCAATACTAAGCTACGTAAATACTATCTGTTCAGTACTAATTAGGTTCTCCTAGTACCAATTTCTAATGGGCAATACTAAGCTACGTAAGTACTATTTTGTTCCGTACTAATTTGGTTCTCCTAGTACCAATTTCTAATGGGCAATACTAAGCTACGTAAGTCTATTTGAAACAGTTAATAATCTGCCTTTTTTTTTCTAATATGGTTCCATCTTCTTCAAATTTTTCCTGTTCTCCGATTTTCCATATTTGCTTATTTCAATAAACATCAGTCTTGTAAAGCTCTATCCTCGAACAACTGAAATATGCATTCATTCTCTAAATATTAATCAAACCAAGGCTATGAGAAATAAACATGTTCTCCAATTAAAACCCACAAAGCTGATCAGAAATATGTTTCATACAAGACCAAAGGACAGGCAACTTGACACATCCTGCTCGAGTCTTCCTCAGAGTGAGCTATCTGGTTTCTTATAACTAGTTGCAGTAGAATTTGCTCCATTGGTTTAACTCAGGAACTGTTTCGTCAATTGCTTTTAGGATTAATCATTTTGTCCCAATTATGCATTTATTTCTCACTATAACCCAAACAACAGGTCAGTTTTGCAATACTCATTTGACTCAATTTAACCTGCTAATTAATACTAAATTGTGCTATCAATTTAGCCTGCTAATTAACCCTCGATATAAATTGATATCAAGCCTCAACTCCATTATTTAAGTAAATATGAAACAAGAAAAAGGAAAAATAATTTGATTAAACTAAGAGGGAAGCATTTAGTTTTGGATCAAACTTATACTGTTTCCATGCTGATTGAATACATGGTTTGAACAAAAAGAAAATACTGTTATTTGTTAATAAAAATAATTGATAACACATGATATATAATTTAGCTGTTGTGGCCTCAAACAATTACATTTCTTGCACTGGTAGCTAGAGAGATCTTTGGGCAAGATATAAGAAGGAAAGAGAAAGTATTGCACCTATTTTGATGCACTTTGATTTACAAGGATGACAGAAAAATGATTTACAATCAGCACCGTAAAAGTTTTCTCCAAGGAAATTTGAGGCACTTTGAATATAGAGCACCACTTTAATTGTTTTCATTGGTTTTGATTTTCCATATGCTCTTATTATTCCCTATCTTTGTTTTTGACAGGATGACGAGATCAGAAGTGGATTTGCAGGAAACTTTAGAACATGCAAGTCATGAGGCCGCAATTATTCTGACAATATGTTATAGAGATTTGAATAACCAATATATTCATCTTTCGCTATTGTAATAGATGTAGTTAGAAGAAATTTGGCAACTTGATGTCATGGAGGCCTGCACAAGCTCACTTTAATCTGACAGTTTTTTCTTCGAAGACTGATATTTACTCATTTTGGATCACCAATAGGGGTTCAGAGCCTGCCCAGCAGTCTTGCAAGTAGGATATTATCTAGGCGGCGTCTTGATAGGTTATGTGGAAGTAGTGTAATATAGAGAATGTTTAGGCAGAAGCGTCTCTGTTTACAGTTAATGATTGCTTACATGGAGAGAATGGTCCATCCCTGTAACCACTGATGTTGATCCAAAAATTGACTATCATTATGTTAGGTATCACCATCAGGTGGTACTGCTAAGGGCATCTGCCTCTGCTCCAGGGTAGTGGTATGAAGCTCCTTCGCTTCATCCTGTGTTTTGTGTATTATTTTTCATTCTCCTGTGTCTTTATATTCTGTTACATTATCTCTTCTATTGGGGTTGTAGGATTCTTGTACACAATACCAGTAATTGGAACTTATCTGTCAAGGGAGGGAAGGTTGGTTTTTCTTTCTTTACTGATATACTGTATTAGAGGAAGTTTGTAATATGCAATGTTATAAACCTTAAATTTCAAGTTTAATATCGCTAGTGTAAAAAATGACATCTGGCCTTCAAAAGTATACACGCTACCTGAATTGGGTGAGAATTTAGCCAAAGTGGATTGTGTTGAAATCGGCACCGATATGAAGAGCCCAATACCACTGGTCCAAAGCCCACTTCGCATTTTGGATTTTAACCATCTATGAAGAATAATTTAGAAGTAGATAGAACTATTTGTATTAATGTAGAATATGTAGATACTTCTAGTATATGTAAACCGACTTTATAGATGTCGCGAGTTACGGAAAAGAAAAGAAGATATCGTCCCTGAGCTCTGAAGCCGAGACCGGTGACCGCCACATTATCAGCCTCAATCTGAAGCTTGAAGCGTGTTATACGCTCACGTGCAATGTCACCCTTGATGCAGTAGATGGATCCTGAGTCAAGGCCGATTGCTATTTGTATTATTGGTGGTGCCTCTTCGAGAACTAGAAATGATGTGATCTATTGAGCCACAAACAAAGGAGTTGGTTAGTTCTGATGAATGTAGTTATCTTTGATAAATTAATATTTTTTTTTTGGAAATAAGTGGGGAGCGCCCACCACTCTTCAAAAATGAAGAGCATACAGCCAACAATATAAATTAATATACTTGTTCCATGGTACCTTTACTTCGGGAAATTGAGTAGTGAAAATGCGTAAAATCTGGACGCAGAAAGGAGTGCTTGAGCTTGAACCTTCGTCTTGCACTTTGTCTAGGTCAAAAACCTTAAAACATATAGAAGACTGTTGGGAAGTAGGCTGCTTGTCGTCTCCAACAGTGACAAGGATATATTTTTGCTGATTATAAAAGGAGGGAAAATAATACAGGGTGAATAGAAATCATTCAACTCAAAGTATTATTGAGAATTATGGGGTTTGAAAAAGAACATGGAACACATAGTGTCTGATTGCCATATCCACTTCACCATTAATTTAGCTTGAAGGTTAATCTGTCCAAATGGCCCCATTTCATAAGAATTGTAGCCTAAACATGTAAACATTGAAAACATTCTTGCTTTTAAGATCAGAAACTAGGCATCTCGGGTACATTCTGTTCAAAGCTATTTGGGGTTGAAATTGACCCTTTCAGCTCCTCATCTCAAATCAAAACCACAGTAGGAACATCAGTTAAATCCTGAATAAAGCTTTGCTACAGAGCAGCCAATAAACCTAATCAGCAATCACCATAATCAAGCTAAAACAGTAAAACCACTGAGATTTCCGTTCGATTGACCAAGGTATCCACCAACAATCCAATTTCACCCTGATAAAGTCATTCAATTTCAAACATCTAAATTCGAATTAGCATAGAGAGAACTGAACTGACCTTGAGCTGCTGGAGAAAGAGAACGGCGGAGGAGTGCGCCTGTAACGCGCTGGAGAGCTTGAAGCTACGATCAATGAGGCCGACAGTGCCATCGTCGCAACCAACGACGATCTTGCCTCGCCCGCTGGAGCAGCACTGGATCCCTCCGGCGATCTCGGCCGAGATCGCGGCTTTCGCGCCGGACTTCTCCTCGAAGAACTCGAACTTGCGCAACTGGTACATTTTTTGGTTTCTCCGATCTAAAACAGAGCCTCTGTCGTCGCTTCTGGGTTTTCCTTTTCCTTCGGTGGTTTATTCTGGTTCGGACGCCAAGGTTTTGATGGATTCGGTTGGGTTGATATTCATCGGATCGGACACCTTGTTCTCTTCCGTGCGAGTCCAAGTGTTTTCACGTTATTTTGGAGAGCTCTGTTTTCTACAGGGAGCAATGGGGTTTGCATGTCAGCGGCGTACTTTTTAGTGTTGTTTTGATAGAAAGCACCAACTCGTCCCCCGGAGCTATACTTGCGCACTATTCGTAATTGTACGAGTTCGATCCAAACTAATTGACAATATTTTTTATGTTGATGTGTAAAAAACAAAATACTTAAAACAGAAATAAACTAACACTCAGTTTGTTAGGTTTTAGTTGTCGCTTAAATTGTCAATGCAAATTTTATTTTATTTAATTTTTTTTCATTTCGATGAAATTTAAATACTTTATGATAAAAAAATTATGAAAATTTTATGGGTAGATATTTGATTTTTCATGTTTAGACAAAATATTATTTAAAGAGAAAAATTTCATGGGTATACATCCAATTTAATTAAAAATATTAAACAAATTTGATTCACCAGTTTCTATGTCAAAACTTGGCACACCACATTATTGTTGTTCACAAGAATAGGATGCGATGAGACATTGAGACTTGAGTAGTTGAGTGTCCTATATTTTTTTTTCTCTGAGTTATTTCCTTTAGCCTGCAATCGCATTAAAGATGTTAACTCGGATTAGAATTCACTGTGAAAAGATATAGGGCAACCTTTCGGGCTTGCTTGGGCCCACTTTCAGCGCACTGAAGGCCGAACGGCCCACTTCCAGTGCAAATTCAGATTCTGATGTGGTAATTGGTATATATCATCCAATTAGATAGCATCCAAAGCATCCAATGGACTGAGCGCAGGCTTAAGTGGGCTTTAGGTCTAGTCCATCTCTTTTAGGATTAATTCAGATCTAAATCAACTAGAAATCAACGGCTGAGATTAGCGCCGTCGACCATATATAAATACTCAAGTGCGCCATTCACATCCCTTCGGTTCCTGAAAAACCCTAGCCGCTGCTCGAGATCAACAGGATGCACCATTCGCTTCCGACCAGATCCAACCTCCATCATTCACATCCCTTCGATTCCTGAAAAACCCTAGCCGCTGCTCGAGATCAACAGGATGCACCATTCGCTTCCGACCAAATCCAACCTCCATCCATGCCTCCTCTCCTCTATCACCACCGACCCGCCGCCGTCCTCTCTCTCTCTCTCTCTCTCTCTCTCTCAAGATACTCCATCCGAGACTTCTCATCTCTTTCGCCTTTTCTGTTTTCTTTTTCGCTTTCTCGCATCGCATCGCATCATGGTAAGATCTCTTAGAAACAAACCTTGCTTTATTCTTCCTTTCTATATGTCGTCTTTTACTTCGGCTATTATTTTGCTTTTGATTGCCCTGGACCTATTTCGATTAGATTTTCTGTTAAATCTGTAACTCATGTTATTTATTTCTTTTAATTATAAAAAATGATAGCCTTCGGAAAAAAAAGATTTATGAAAAATAACGTTGCTAATGCATTGGCTTCCCCTTTGGTTGCACTTTATTCTTGGATTCAAGTTTAGGACAAACAACGAACCATTTAAGGTTGATTATTTTTTATTATTGTTATGAGTTAACTTTTCTTTCAAGTAATTGACTGTTAATATGATTTCTGGATGGTTTCGTTTGAAATTAGACCGAGATGCAAAGATTCACGACAAAGATAGTAGATTTGATGAAGCAAAAAAAACCTTTTTGCATCACAAGGCGGTCCCATCATCCTATCTCAGGTTATGTATTTTTTTAAAACTTCACATGATCTGATTGTTCATTATGTATTTTTACTATCTCTAATTGTTTAGTTCTTTAAGGGAGCATCTTGTTTCATTATGTGTTAAGTTAGTATCTCTAAGGGATCATCTTGTTTCATTATATTGTTAAGTTCTCTAAGGGATCATCTTGTTTTATTATGTGTTAAATTAGTATTTCTAAGGAATTATCTTGTTTCATTGTATATTTTTTAAAACTCACATGACCTGAAAGGATTAAATATTATAAGAGCACTTAATTAGTAATTGAACTTAATTGTACTTTGTTTTGTTTGTGTAGGAATTACAGGACATGGTGAGGAGAGTTGTGCGGAAAGAATCGAATGAGGAGTTGATGAAGTGTGTTTAGCTTGTAGTGGTTAAAATTATGTAGGATTAGTGTTGTTATTAATAGATGTTATTATTATAAGAATTGTTCAGTTTGTTGAAATAATGGATATTATTCTTAATAAATGATCATTGTTTACTTTATTGCATGGTTATTAAAACGTCATATTATGAACGCATCTAACTGAACACATAAACAATTTTAATTGATCCCTTAAATAGTTTAACTGAACACAAAAACTACGAAATCAAATTTCTTCTGCAACTAACTGAACACATAGACACTTTAAGTTCATCCCTTAAAGCATTTAACTGAACACAAAAAACTATAATTCTAAATTATTGGTGCATTAAACTGAACACATACACACTTTTAAATAATCCCTTAAGGTGTTTAACTGAACCCAAAAACTAAAAATGCAAATTATCGGTGCATCTAACTGAACACTTACACACTTTAATTCATCCCTTAAAACATTTAACTGAACCCTTAAATCAGTATATTTGATGATGTCAGCACAAAAAAAATTTTGAAAATTGGTCAAAAAATTTTTGTTGACGTCAGCACGCGGAAATCTGGATTTTTAAGCCCATTTCTAGCTCCCTGGCCTGTTGGATGTTTGGATATTTTTTTGTTGGATGGTGTATATCACACCTGTTCTGATGTAGTCGTATAGACGTTTGAGGTCAAGGAGATCCTAGAGAATGTCAAACCAGTTCATGAGAGAGGTATATTTAATTTTCATATTTCAGTCTAAGTGCTAGAAAATTTATCTTGTTCAGTACTAATTTGGTTCTGCTAGTACCAAGCCCCTCCTTGGCCGACTTTTTCAAAGGCCCATGTGGGCTATACCACATGATACAATGGCCTAATCCATTATTCCTTTAATTGCTCTTCTAATTAAACCTCAAATCGGACTTTTAATTAACTAATTAAATAAAGACCCAAATAGCTCAAATAAAATAAAGTATGTTGAACATAATTAATTATTAACTTATTAATAATTAATTTGGGATTAGCAAATGTATTAATTTATTTCTATATGATCCCTTTGACTTAATTAATTATAACGGTTCGCAACGGCATATAATTAATTAATCAACTTATCATATTTTCACAGTACCTACTGTTGTGAATAAATAAATAATGCACTGTATGGTTAAAGCTCTATTTGTGTGACCCTTTGAGGATTTATGCTATGTTGGCCATGAAATTAAATCACTATTTAATACCAATAATCATAAGCGGCATCTAGCAACACGTTATGATTCTCAATTCACATAAATAGTGTACTGCTACAATATCTCAATCCTGCAAAATAAATAATAGTATTTCCTTGTATGATTCTTATGTCACATGATATCATCGTATAATCCAAGATAGGAATGTGTTATTCTTGCAGATTATACATTTCTTAATCTAGAGATAATTGTATCAAGTTGCTAGCAAACAATCTATCTCCATCAAGGGGCCCAAACAGATATCATCGCTCACTAAGTAAATTAATGAGAAACATACGGTTTTCTTGATGAATAACTTTTTCCCGCACAATTCAAGAGAACATAAATAAAGTCCGTATAGCAGTCCTTATCAGGAATCAATGGTAGACGATATTTATTGAACCTATCCTCATGTGAAAAAGTTGAACCATCTCAAACTTAGAATCAAACTCAAATGAAATAAATAATGACACTTAACACAATCCATATATTTATTTCATTGGATCATGTCTTATACTATGTTCCATAATATATACATATGCAATTAAGTTGGCAACTCCTTACCTATGATTTGTAGAACTTAATCATCACTTAACTTGCATACTAATCATATCTGATAATTAATGTTCCTTGTTAATTATCAAGATTACGGACCTTTTAGATTTATTATTGTCATTTAATTATAAATGAACTACAGAGATCAACAATTCAGATCCTCAACCTGAATGATCTGTCAATAAATAAATCAAGGAACAAATGATCAAATATCATCAATAACATAAACCATAGAAGTAGCCATATAATGATTTGCTTCTATGACATAACTCTAACATTTACATCCAACGGATTTTTTATTTTTGGTAATGGTACTATTGACTAAGTATTATTTTTTTCTAAGGCTTGAAGTTCTTCCTTCATAGTCTTGTACCAAACCGGTTGGTTTATGGCTTCTTCAAAATTTTTTGGTTCTTCATTTTGGGATATTGCACTTAAAAAAGTGCGGTGATTATTGCCTATTTTATCATAAGAAATATAATTTTGAATAGGATATTGAACCTCATAGGTTACAAAATCTTGTAACCTTGCCGGTGGTTGAGTGGAACGCGTAGATCTTCGCAATGGAACTCCTTGATTCGCACTCGCACTTTCTTCTTCTTCTTCTTCTTCTTCTTCGGTTTCACTTTGCGTGTTGTTGCCGACGTCGTTTTGGTTATGTTCTTCCTCTTGTTCATTTCCTACAAAAACTTTCTCACTACTTTGATTAGGAATTATGGGAAGAACGAAGTCATTTGTGGAAATATAGTTATCAAGCTCTTTGTTATTATTTTGAAAATATGGCTCGCTTTAAAAAAAAAAGTAACATCTCTTGAAATATAAAATTTATGATTTTTTGGATCATAACATTTATAACCTTTTTTTTTAGAAGAATATCCTAAGAAAATAGTTTTAATAGAAGTATAGTCTAATTTATCTAATTTATTTGTATGAACATAACAAATACATCCAAAAACTCTTAAATGATTAATATTAATTTTTCTTTGGTAAAGAATTTCTAATGGGCTTTTATAATTCAAAACAACACTAGGTAATCTATTTATTAAATATGTGGCGGTAAGAACGGCATCCGACCAATAAGTTTTAGGAACATTATTTTGAAAAAGAAGAGCTCTAGTCATTTCAAGTAAATGGCGATTTTTCCTTTCGGAAACACCATTTTGTTGAGGTGTATAAACACAAGTACTTTGATGTAAAATTTCTTTTTGATTGAAAAAAAATACTAAAATTTTGATTTACATATTATGTTCCATTGTCGGTTCTAAAAATTTTGATTCTAGTGTTATATTGATTTTCAACCATATTTGAAAACTCTTCAAATTTAGAAAAAACTTCACTTTTTCGTTTTAGTAAATATAACCAAATCACACGAGTAAAGTCAACTGGAGTAAATATGACAAAATACTTAAAACCATTAAAAGAGTCAACTGGAGCGGGTCCCCAAACATCGGAGTGGATTAAATCAAAAGGTTTGCTACTTTTACATTTTGAAGAATAAAAAGAAAGTTTTGTGTGTTTAGAAAATTGACACACTTCGCAATTACTACAATCTAAATTTTTAAAATCAAAGAGATATTTTAAAACTTTATCGGAAGGATGTCCAATTCTTTTATGCCAAAGATTGCTTAAATCATCTTTCTCAATATGAAAATTAGTTTTTTGATAATTTAAAACATAAAGACCATTTTCTAACAAACCTTCACCAATAATCTTCTTAGTTTTCAAATCTCGAAACAAAACATTTTGAGATGAAAATTTAATTTTGCAATCTATTTCTTTTGAAAGTTTTCCTATAGACGGTAAATTCGATGTACAATTTTTCACGTATAAAATATTTTTTATTTCCTTAGAAAAAAAGCTTGATAGAACCATAACCACAAATTTTCATTTTTTTCACCATTTGCAACAATCACGAAGTCTTCATTTTTGCAAAGTTGGTAATCATACAAAATATTTTTATTTCCGATCATATGATCGGTAGCATCGGAATCAAAGATCCACTTATCGCTAAGATAAGAAAGATTAGCAAACTTAATTCCTAAGTTAGTACAACTTTCTTGAGGCTTACTACAATATTCTTTGGACTTAGCCGACAAATTTGCATCATGGTTTCTATTTTGCCCATTTTTTTTATTATTTATGCAACTTTGGTCAATTGGACTTGCGTTATTGGACCGAACCAAATTTAAATGACCTGTTTTTGTAAGGAAGTCGGAGAGGAGGGCCTGTAATTCTCGGGCTTGAGACAGATCGAGTGTAGAGACTTGAGTCTGAGCTGCTGAACTGTCCAACCCCATTCTTCTATTGCTCGAGTCTCTTCGTTTCCCCCTTGCTGAAATCTCGCCTCCCTTCTTTATTATCGCCACGGCCACCTTTTCGAGACTTTCTCTTAGCAGGTCGGAGATCTGGGTAGAGGAACCAACACCGCTTTATCTCGTGACCGGGTTTCTTGCAGTTGTCACACCATTCGGTGTTGTTGGCTTCCCGCACTCCTGTACGGTTAGGGTTAGAGTCCAGGCCAAAATTTTTATTGGCGACAAATGTTCGACCCTCAACTTTCTCTTCTCGTTGCTCCATGTCTGCTGTATTGGATGGTAGGTCGGGAGCCAAAAGGATTTGGGATCGATTTAATTCAAGGCTATTGAGGTTTTGTTTGGTTTGCTCGATCCTTTTTTGCACGCCAATCAGGTTTGTGATTTGTTCTTTATCAATTTTGGTTGGATCTGAAGTGGTCGCCTCCTTTTTTGTGTCAGCGATTTCTTTAGTTTTGCCACCAAGGGACTGGGACACTAATTGTGCCCATGAGAGACGACTTATGTCGGTTTCTTTTTGTGTGGGATTCAATCCCTTTGATTCCGGCATCTTGTCTGAATTGGTATTTTGTTTTGCAGAAGCTTTTATGGTTTCAATCTCTCTGATACCATATTAAAAATATGGATATCGATTATCAAGGAAGACAGAATTGGAGTTGTGAATGTATTTTCTTTTATTTATCTTAACAGTTACCTTTTTTACAATAGATTCACTAGTATATATAACAGTCCCAAAATATGACCGTTAGTAACATTTAGTTCCAACGGTACACTGTACCTTTTTACTAATTTACAATTCTACCCTTCCAACTAATTTATTTCTAATTTTTATTCTATTTCTCAACACTTAGTTTGCAAACCTTGAGTTGTTGTTGCGTACTTGTATATTGTCGGTTGTGCTGTGTTCAGCTCATGTAATTTTCTTGGAGAAATTTAGGGATCAATCGGTACCACCTCTTACCGATCGTATGTACTGATGTATGGCACCTGTTCGGACGAACAAGTCCACTAAACTCCATTGATTTCATTTGACCAAGAATATGGTCTCACACGAGGTCAGGATTTTTTATTGTACGCAACATTAAGAGAGAATTTGGGGTGAAACAATGGAAAGGGAAGGGGGAGAAGAAAATTACCTTGCTCCAAAAATCAGTTCTGAGGTGAACCTATGGAAATCAATGGTAAAAAAGATAGATTTTAGATGAAAAAGTGCTACCCTCAAATTTGGGGTGTAAAGAATATCACTCTTGAATAATTTTTTTTTTCCATTCCATTCAATTCAATTCCTTCACCTCATAACTAAAATTCTGAAGCAATGCCTTGAAGGTTTTGAGTTCATTTTTAGACCTCGTACCATTTTCATTCCGGTTTATTTGCTAGGAGTATTGAACCGTACCAAAATTGTTCGGCTCCTTTGCCGGTCCGATTGAAAATTTAACAAGAGGGCCGAAGTATCGGGTCATCAGAAACACTTTTTCCAGTCATTAAAATATGACGACTGGAACTAATAACTGCTTTACAGAACGTTGAATAAATTTTCTTAGAAGCAATTCCATTTATACAAAATTTTATCACCATTTTTATATCATCAAAATAGAAAAATAAAAATCACCATCAGCTTAGTTGTAAGTGAGCTGCTATTTTTATTTTTTTGAAATGATAGGATTCTACTGAAGCAAACTGTGGATCAGTGGATAACATTATCACCCCCGCCCCCCCCCCCCCCCCCCCCAACGCATAAATTTAAATTTTCTACACAAACTCTTAAATTTATTTTTAAAATTAAATTTATTCTACAGTTAGATGCTAAGATTTTTTTTTTTTTTGTAAAAATACAACGTACCAAATTTGATTTAGACTGTGCAAATTATTACATTAATATTTGAGACAAAGACTCGCATAAATTATATATCACAATGTTAGATGGATATTACTCGTTGAATATTTATATTAGAACCGTTTGGATTTTATTGAATTATATCACGGTGGAGCATCAAGCAATTTATTGAATCATTACCACAACATAGCATCAGCATTGATCGTGTCAATTATCCAGCGACTTGGATTTAACAGATTAAATGTTTCTCATAAAGTTATTAGGAAACGTATTTTTTTGTCTAAAAATGATAACTAAAATTGCACCAGCATATTATGTGAACTTCTCAAGTGACATTTTTTTGGTAAACCGCTATACCTGTACCTTTGTTCGATTCTTATTGCTAGCTTGAAATATGATTTTATTGATTTTTTTTAATTTGGGGAAAAAATCTTTCTATCATCCAGAGAAAATAGCCTAGAGGTATTTTACGCACTGAAAAGAATCAATTACAGACATATTACCATGCATGATTTTTATAAAATTTAAAAAGTATGAACTGTGTAAATTTTATTTTTAATGCAGATTAAATAAGAAGTGCAATATCAGAAGGATGAACAATATACAAAATATATATTAAGCGCGAAGCATGTATGAAAATGAACAAATTAAAAAATATGAATTATGAATAAATTTCAATTTATATATGCTTTACACATTCTGGCATAACAAATTATGTACGCGCGCATCAAAATTTGTGCCAGTGGCTGAACAATGTAGCGATTTTGCTGCCGACCACAGTTACACCCCCCTTCTAATTTTGTGTTCTTTTTGGGTGTTTCTCAATTCGAAAACTACTACCGGGTAAATCAAGGACTATGGAAAAGCTAGAGATAACGTGTCATAAATCTCCTTTTTGTTTTCTAACTTTTCTTGTAATGTGAAATTTATCAATATAAATAAATATAAAAATTTAAACGCCGTAAAACATATGGTGATATTGGATACGTTTCCTCAGGTGTCAGACTATAATTATTACCAAAAAAAAAAAAAAAAAACTAGATCTCAAACATTAAATAAAAAATGAATGCTCCAGATTTCTGTGGGACTATATTAATAGTTTCCGTACTACTAAAGAAGAGCCGAAGTTGGATAATTACTTTAGATCGGTTTAACGGTCAAGGAATAGCATCCTTTATACAAAATATTTGGAAGCCTTCATAGTATTGAAGAAATTGGTTTATTAATAGTTGAATTTCATTTTGAACCTTTCTGTTTGAATTCAAGAGTTTTATATTTTACTGAAATTTTGAAACGCTATTTACTTGGTGCTTGTAAGTATCATTTTGTATGGAGATTGCGACAGTTCATTTGACAAAAGTTAGAATTCTAGAGAGAAAAGGATCTATTGACCTTTATTTTAGTACTATTGTGTCTTAAAGAATCTATTCCTGGTTGGCTGGATTAGTGTATTAATCTGATGCTTTGTTCCTGTCATATATTTCCGCAAATATGTAACAAAAGTCAAGGTGAGATATGTGACAGCCAATAATTGTCTTTGTTTGAAAAAAAACAATAATAAAGAGAGAAAACAATTTCAAACTAAGTATATAAAAAGAGGCGAAAATTAGGATACTATTTTAGTATTTTGACAAAATGAAAAAAAAAAAAGAATCAGTGGGCGTTTACTCTAGGAATCCACTGTCCAGATGTTTAGATTCTTTCTTGGGGGTCCACTAGTTAAAATATCCACTTTCAAAGAAAAAGAATAATAATTAATAAATAAACAGTTATTTGGACGCTGGGGTTTGTGCATCTATATATGTGTCTCTATTTATACACATGATTACTAAGCTTTGTAACAATCAAATTTGAATTGAGGTGTAACTGGAGCTTCTACCTTGATTTGGTATGAATAGAAAAATCTGATTAACTAGTTTTGATCGATTTTTATCAACAATTTTAGCACAACCTTTATTTTACCTTTAATGAGTTGCTTTCTTGTTGATATGGTATTAGCTAGACTTTTTTTCCATTACCTTTAGTAGTTTAGTTAGTTGCCTTCTTGTTGATATGGTATTTAGCTAGATCTTCTAGCAAATAAGACGGTGGCATGATATTGTTTTCCCGAGGAAATAACACTTTTGATGTATCTTGTATTTATATAGTAAAAAGAAACAATGGCAAAAGCTGACGATGGATACACACAAGATGGTACAACTGATCTCAAAGGAAACCCTTGTTTAAAAAGCAAAACTGACACCTGGAAAGCTTGCCCATACATTTTAGGTATGCCGTCATAAAATTTCAATACCAGTAGGCTTGTACCAGTTCTGTTATTGAACTATACCAACTTGGATATTAAACTCAGGTTTTAGCTAGAATAAAGCTTACTAAAACTTGGATTTTGTACTAAGGTTTTTCCATACGGGTATACAAATACAATTACCTAAGTACCGAATACAAAAGATGGAAAAGACTAAAGCTTACTAGAAATGATATTTCTTTAGAACTGCAAAATTTCAAACCAATTACTAAGACCAGATCCTAAAAAGAGCTGTGCTAGAGGATATGCCAGACTAAGGAAATGAATTAGCAATAGGAAGCATACATGCTATACTATACAATACAAGGACCGACTGGGAGCAACATGGTGATCCTTTCTGGCAAAGCAAACCATTTTGATTAATTAGTTTGCATTCTCCTCTCTCTTTCCAGCAAATGAATGTCGTGAGAGGTTGGCATACTATGGTATGGGCACAAACTTGGTGAATTACATGGTAGGCCATTTAAATGAAGGTGTTGCAACTGCGGCCAATAATGTCACCAACTGGTCTGGGACTTGCTATATCACCCCTCTGATAGGGGCATTTTTGGCAGATTCATATTGAGGCCGGTTTTGGACAATATCAATCTTCATGATGGTCTACGTCCTTGTAAGTGTATTCAATTACATGGAATTTTGATGTTTTGTGGGATTACATGAAATTTACTTATAATGGAATTAGTTAGTTAAGGATTTTCTAAATAAATTTAATGTAGGGTCTTACACTGTTAACTATGACGGCATCCGTTAGCGGGCTAAAACCAAACTGCACCCCACCCAACACAAAGCCAGACGGCAGCTGTATTTTCTGCACTTTACTTAATTGCCCTCGGGACTGGGGGAATCAAACCATGTGTATCTTCTTTTGGGGCAGATCAGTTCGATGAATCGGACCCGATCGAGAAAAAGAGCAAGGGCTCCTTCAACTGGTTCTATTTCTCCATTAATATAGGTGCTTTAATTGCTTCTTCAGTATTGGTCTATATACAAACCAATGTAAGCTGGGGTTGGGGATTTGGTGTACCTGCTGTTTGCATGGCCATTGCCATGGTGAGCTTTTTCTTAGGCACACGGCTTTACAGAAATCAGAAACCAGCAGGAAGTCCACTTACACGCATTGCTCAAGTTTTGGTCGCAAGTGCAAGGAAATGACAGGTCCATGTGCCAGAAGATAAATCACTTTTATACGAACTGACTGATAAAGAGTCAGCTATTGTGGGTAGCAGAAAACTCGAGCACACCAGTCAGTTCAAGTAAGTCAAGTTCTATAAGTGGTCAGTTGTGTTTGTTTCTTCTGATGCATCAGTGTGGTTGGATGAATACATAAATTGATTTTTTTTATTGAAATTCAAATTTTGGGGGTTTTGTCTTCAGAGATTCAAAATTTTACAATATAGATATCAGTCTTATATGACTTATTTTATATTGTACCGGCATGTAATGGTAAGTTCCATTACATATTTCAGATCCTTTCATCTGCCTTTCTATGAACAAGTTTCATAATATTCATAAAACTTTTTTTTGTTTTGACGCAAGGTTTTTGGACAAGGCATCTATTGAGACAGAAGAAGACAAGACTATCGGACTTGTAAACACATGGAGGCTATGTACCGTCACACAAGTAGAGGAGTTGAAGAGTATTGTAAAGCTACTTCCAATATGGGCAGGTGGTATCATATTTTCGACAGTATATGGCTAGATGAGCACCATGTATGTTCTACAAGGGAATACCCTTGACCCCCATATCGGCCCCCACTTCAAGATACCAACTGCTTCTCTGTCGATTTTTGACACTTTGAGCGTCATCATCTGGGTTCCAGTTTATGACCGCATTCTTGTGCCATTTGTCCGGAGGTAGCATTGTTTTTCTTTTTTACCCTTCTAATTGTTTACCAGATCTGCATAAGTAAATCATAATTACTATTTTTTTGATTAAAAAAATGCTGAGCCCATGCAGTCTCAGAATCAGTCAAGACTGAAGGAGTGGCACAACTAGCTAGCTTAGAATTAATCTGCTTTTGTGCAATAATGGTTCTAAAATCTAGTATTTAACATACAACATAGATTCTTGGTGCTAACAAGTTAATCCTTTGGTAATTGCTATATTCAGGTTTGTGAAGATCAATGAGAAAGTAAAATTGTAAAAGATATTCTTCATAGTTTACATAGGTTGTCACTAAATTTCGTGGGATTTAAAGTTTATTTTGTCCCCAATCAAGTACCAAAAAAATTGAAACATTAATTCATTAAACCTCTCGATGGGCCATCAATTGATTTTAAAATTACACCAAATGTACATATCTAAACTTTCTAGAAAATATCTATAACTTCACTTTTTAACTTTTCATAATTATTTGGTTGGTTTGTTGCAGTTGTTAAATAGATTTGTGGTCAATATAATCTAACCCTTAATCACTACCCTGATAAAATGGGTTGGGAACTTGGGATCGAACTAAACCATATGGAGGACACAGTCTTGGTCTCAGATTCTTAGTAAGAAATTGGTTTTCTTTTAGATAACGGATTACCATTCTAGTTAACACATCTACCATTCTAATTTACACAGGATAACAGGTCGGGAGAGAGGGTTTACCCAGCTAACCCGCATGGGAATTGGCCTAGTCATCTCCATTTTTGCTATGGTTGCTGCAGGGGTCTTAGAAGTAGTCCGCCTCCACATCATACACCGTGACAACCTCTATGACTCAAAAGATTACATTCCAATGTCTATTTTCTGGCAGGTACCACAGTACTTCCTTGTTGAAGCAGCAGAGGTGTTCACTTTCATTGGCCAGTTGGAGTTCTTATATGATCAGGCCCCAAATGCGATGCGAAGCATGTGCTCTGCATTGTCCCTGACAACAGTTGCACTGGGAAATTATCTCAGTACTCTTCTAGTGACCATTGTTACTGATATCACAACTAAGAATGGGAAATTGGGATGGATTCCAGATAATTTGAATAGGGGGCATTTAGACTACTTCTTTTGGCTTTTGGCGATTTTGAGTTTCATCAACTTTTTGGTCTATCTTTTGATTGCTAAGTGGTACACTTACAAAAAGACAGCCGATGATTTGGAAGAGGAAAAGACATCAGATGGCTTTGATAAATATTGAACGGAGCTGATATACACCATCCAGTCATAAAGCATCCTACAGGCCAGGGAGCCCGAAATGGACTTAAAAATTCATATTTCCGCGTGCTGACGTCAGCAAAATTTTTTTACCAATTTCCGAAATTTTTTTGGTGCTGAAGTCATCCAATATACTGATTTAAGGGTTCAGTTAAATATTTTAAGGGATGAATTAAAGTGTGTAAGTGTTCAGTTAGATGCACCAATAATTTGGATTTTCAGTTTTTGAGTTCAGTTAAACACCTTAAGGGATTATTTAAAAGTGTGTATGTGTTCAGTTAGATGCACCAATAATTTGAAATTTTAGTTTTTTGTGTTCAGTTAAATAAGTTAAGGGATGAAGTTAAAGTGTGTTATGTGTTCAGTTAGTTGCAACAGAAATTTGATTTCGTAATTTTTGTGTTCAGTTAAACTATTTAAGGGATCAATTAAATTTGTTTATGTGTTCAGTTAGATGCGCTAGTAATATGACGTTTTAATAACCATGCAATAAAGCAAAACAATGATCATTTATTAAAAATAATATCCATCATTTCAACAAACTGATTCATTCTTATAATAATAACATCTATTAATAATAACACAAATCCTACATAATTTTAACCACTACAAGCTAAACACACTTCATCAACTCCTCCTTCGATTCCTTCCGCACAACTCTTCTCATCCTGTCCTGTAATTCCTACACAAACAAAACAAAATACAATTAAGTTCTATTACTAATTTAGTGCTCTTATAATGGCCAGTTTTAAAAAAATATATAATGAAACAAGATGATCCCTTAGAAATACTAATTCACCACATAATGAAATAAGATGATCCCTTAGATAACTGAACAATATAATGAAACAAGATGATTCCTTAGAGATACTAACTTAACGCATAATAAAACAAGATACTCCCTTAAAGAACTGAACAATTAGAGATAGTAAAAATACATAATGAACAATCAGATCATGTGAAGTTTTAAAAAAAATACATAATGAAACAAGATCCCTTAGAGATACTAACTTAACACATATGATGACTAACTAATCCATTAGGAAAACTAAACAATTAGTTAGTATATCTAGATCAGATTAAAAAAAAAATCAAAAAATTAAAATTGAAGAACGAAGTCTCCGTCTCAAAACGCTGCTTTCCTAAAAAAGGTATCCTGGCGCATGGAAGTATGTATGGATTTGTTAGTACAATTTAGTCATGACATGTGACATACTATCATATGATAACCCTTCTGCTCCTTTTGTTGTGGTTTCTTATACAAGGCCAGAAATTAAACAAAAAGAAGAGAAGCGATTCAAGGGCCCACATAATCATCTCAAACTATGTGCTAAATTTCAAAATTAAAGCCTGATGCAGAGAGAGAGACAGGGAATTTACCTTCTGTTCGAATTATACTGAAATTTAGGTTTCAGGTAAAACTTTAATCATCTCAAACTATATACTGAAATTTACCTTCCGTTCGAATTGGACATGGGTTCTTAGAATTAAAATTCGAAGAGAGAGAGACACAGGGAGGCGCCTCTAGTGGAAGTCAATTGACTTTGCTCACAGTCCTCTATTTCCGTTCGAATTCGAGAGAAAAGTCGAAGATTAAGATGCGATAGGCGAAATCCATGCTTTTGACGGGGATTGAACTGCTCTATTGAAACTGAAATTCAAAAAATGGAAAGAGGTGCGAACAAAAGATGTATGGCAGGGATTCGGCTAGGTTTGGAGTATGAGAGAGATATTTAGAGCGATATAAATAGGCTGGGCTAGTTGCTGGGTCCGTAAAGGCCTGTTTGGAGCCTGTGGATGCTTGGATGCTATCTAATTGGATGGTATATAGTAATTAACAATATCGAAGGACTTGGATATGATCAGAAAAATAAAAGTATAAACAAAAAAAATGAGGGATTCTTTATTATTGTTACTGTTTTATTTAATGCGAGGCGTGCTGGTGGGGTTGATTTGTTTATTTTTATTTTTATTTTTTTATGTTATATATATTGTCAGCTTTCATGGCTGTAAGTATTGTGCAAATATATTTATATTGGTAATTAATTGCCTCGCTTTCTTTCTCATTTATTTATCTGACTCGTTTATTCAAAACAAAAAATAAGGGGAATTACTTTGCATCATCCCATCATCTCTGATCTTCATTAAATTAATGTGTCTTTATTAATAGGGAAGTTCAAGGATGATGGAATTATTTCATCATCCTCATTCCCTTTTTTTTTCGGAATGCAATTATTAACGCGTCTTCATTAATAAAGAAGTCCAGGAGATGATGGGATCATCCCATCATCCTCATCCCTTTTTTTTTTTTAAATGTAATTCCAATTACTATAACGGCAGGAAATGATATTTTTTTTACTTGAAATTTCAAGAATGTGCAATTCAGATTTGATTTTTTCTCTAGCTAAACTTTCAGCACGAAATGGAAAGACCAAGGCGTTTATTCGAGTATGCTGGAATTTTTTATTTGGTTATATGTTTCGCATTTAAAATGAGGAAGAAATTGTCGTCTGTTTGCAATTATATATATTAAGTAGAACAGTTTGTAATCAAATTAGAACATTTACTATATTAGGGGCCGTTTGGATGAAGCCGGAATTTGCAAGAATTGCAAATTCCGGGCATAAAATATGCCAAATTTAATATAAATAATTCAACCTCTTCACAAAGTTACACACTTTCCAATAAATTTATGCCTAGGAATAGGCTATTCCCCAAATTCCTAACCCATCCAAACGGCCCCTTAAATAGAACAATTACTAATTGTTTTAGTTGTTCTGGAAAAAAAAATATTTGTTCTAATTATTCTAGAAAAAAAATAATTGTGCTGGAAAAAAAATGCTAATTGTTCTAATTGGTAAACTAATTGTTCTAGTTGTTTTGAAAAAAAAATAATTGTGCTGGAAAAAAATGCTAATTGTTCTAGTTGTTCTGGAAAAAAATACTAATTGTTCTAGTTAATGTTACTAATTATTTTTGAAAAAAAAACTAACTATTCTAGTTAATGTTATTTAGAATTAGAGGGGAGGGGGAGGGAGCGATACAGAGAGGAGGGAGGGGGATGATTCACGCGTTTTCCAAGGAGAGGATGATTCTCATTAATCCTCATTAATGATTCCAGGAGATGATGGACATGATTCTCATTAATGAATTATTATTCTCATTAATGATTCCAGGAGATGATAGAAATGATGAATCTTGGGGATGATCCTTATCAGTCCCGAAAAATAAGTATTGTTACTCGTCTCAGAAAGATAAAACTGGAAAGAACTTAGCATATCAATCGTCTGGTGAAAGAAAAAGGCAATTTTAGGTGTTGTGTTGTCCTCAATTGGGCCATTTTGAATGAACATAATATTGCTAATACAATGGATTTGACTATATATAAATGGTGTGCTCGTCATGTGCAAAGCACAATTTAGAAAGTTTAAATACCACAATCAAATATTTTTTGCCGACCTACAGACTCCAGTGGACCTTGAGAGGCAGCTGCCCGTCCGTTCACATCGACAGATTGCTTTAACAACCATGAAATTCTATTTATTCCAAATTAAACGAATAATGAAATTAATATTTTTTTATTTATGCTAAGCTAAGCGAATGATGAATCTGAAAAGAAAAAATATACAGATTAGTGTTAATTACCCATTAATTAATTAACAACCTTTTAAATTTATATTTGCTCACAAAAAACCTTAAACACAAATTTGTTAATATATATATATATATATATATATATATAGAGAATTGATAAAATACACTGATGTGTACGGATCGTCCCCGTACACATCAGTCGTTTTTCAAGATCCGAAATTCAAACGGTCAATCCGAACCGTTCAACTTGTTCTTTATATTGAAAAACTCTTGCAGACCAAATTTTACATTTTTTCGAATTTTTTTGCTATATATTATGATATTTTCAAATTGGAGGGCCTGAAATACTCCAATTATAGTGTTTTTTGAAAATATCATAATAAATAGCAAAAAAATTCGAAAAAATGTAAAATTTGGTCTATCTAGATTTTTCAATATGGCGAACAACTTGAACGGTTCGGATTGACCGTTTGAATTTCGGACCTTGAAAAACGACTCATGTGTACGGGGACGATCCGTACACATCAGTGTTCTATATCAACTCTATATATATATATATATATATATATATATATATTAAATGATTTTTTAATTTAGAAATGTTGGGGTATTCCAAGAGGAACAACCCCTCTAAAAATTGAGGTATGCTGCTTGAATGTGGCGAACACACGGTATTCTTTAGTAAAAGGCGAAAGAATAGTTCGCTCTGTGCTCACCACGCAGCTCCGTGCTTTTCGTATGTTGTGAGCAGGCACGTTATATAGACGGAGCGAACGCTCTCATCTCTTAAAATATCGTCTTGTGGGACAAAAGTACAAAACACCTGTGCATTGTTCCGCTCCGCATTTTACCATCCGGAGAATATTCCGGATCAGATTGGATCGAACAGATTTTAAGCCACCTGATAAATGGGTCGAAATTTTTATTTTTGGGCCGTTAATCACTAAGAAATGGGCATTTTGGGTCCATGTGCTGGCTAACTTGTCATGGAATTGTAGTTTGGTTTGTTGCCGTCCGGCAGCTTTTCATCAAAATATGTTTGTACCATATAGCCTATAGGCATATACTATGTCTTCTGCCCTGAAGTTTGCTAATAACTCAATATAATTTTAGAATATTATGTGAAGAGGTTTCGGGAGAATTTAGGTATTTATATATAAATTTTAGAGTACTTTGACTTCTCAAAATACAAATTTATCAAGAGCTCATTCAAATTAGGCATCCATTATCTGGAAGATGAATGTGTTTTTCAAAGGGATATATTTTTTTTTTCAATTTTATAGGAATTTAGAATATACTATATATTTTTTCCTGTTTGATTGTACTTTTTTAATTTGCTAGAATATTGAACAATGCTTGGTTGAATCTTGTAAGCTTTGTTCAGAATGAAGATCGGGATAGTTCATTGACCAAAATTACAATTCTAGAAAGAAAAGTCTCAGGTTAGTTTTAGCCTTGCGATAATAATTTTAATCGAGTTTTGCTTGGTAAAGCCGTAAAGGTGAACTTGCGGTCAATTCCATTCTAATTCAGTTAACAGGGACGTTTGGCAACACCATAAATTAGTGAGATCAAGGGCTAAGGTTAGTACTTTTAAGCAAATTTGTTAATTGCTAGGTTAACAAATTAGCTTACTAACTTGGCCGTTTGACAGTGGCAAGTTTAGTTTGACTCTTAGGTCAATGAGCTAACTTGTGGGTCTTGTATCGTCAAATAATTTTGGAGTCAACATGATCAGCACTACCTCCCTAACTTTGTGATAGTCCCTCCTTATGTCCATATTGCAGATTGTACGGTTCATTTGATTAGTGTTTCAAGTTGCTTTTTGTTGAACTGTTTTAATTTAAAATTGGACTGTTCATGAGACATATTATTTGCCATCGCTTATGTCAATATTGATAAGCACTATTAGATATTATTTGCCATCGTTTCATATTTTCAAAATTTCAAATTTCAAATTTTAAATTTCAAAATTTCAAATTTTAAATTTCAAAATTTCAAATTTCAAATTTTCAAATTTCGAATTTTCAAATTTCGAATTTCGAATTTCAAATTTTCAAATTTCGAATTCCAAATTTCAAATTATCAAATTTCCAATTTTCAAATTTCGAATTTGAAATTTCAAATCTCAAAATTTAAATTTCAAAATTTCAAATTTAAATTTCAAAATTTCAAATTTTCAATTTTAAATTTTCAACTTTTAAATTTCAATTTTCAATTTTCAATTTTCAATTTTTCAATTTTCAAATTTCAAAATTTCAAAATTTTTATTTCAAAATTGCAAATTTTAAATTTACCAATTTCATATTTTCAATTTTCAATTTTCAAATTTTCAAAATTTTGAAATTTCATCTTTTAAAATCTTCAGATTTTTTAAATTTGAACTTTTTAAAATTTCAAAATTTTAAATTTCATGATTTTAAATTTTCGAATTCTAAAATGTCAGGATTAAGAATGTTATATATGAATGCATTCACTTATTATTAACTTTAACCTGTCATGCCAAACAACAATTACTAACTTTAAGTTAGTACTAAATTTTATTAACTTTAACCTCAAACACTAATAAAAAAAAATGCTAACTTTAACCCTTGATCCCACTAAACTTGGATGTTGCCAAACGCCCCTTGACGGGTGTGTTTGGAAGTGTGGTAAATAAGAATAGAATAGTTTATTTTAGAACAAGAGTGATGAATAAGAAATGTTAAATAATTGCTTATTCTTAAATTAAGAGATGTTGTTTGGGTGGTTAGTTAAGAATAAGAACAAGGAAAAAAAATATAAAATAATGATTTATTATTGGATGGTTAGCTTGTTTCAATTTAGTTCCAACATTTTGTTGGAACAAAAATAAGGACCCAAATAAGCTATTCGGCTTGTTCTAAAATGTGTTTGGCAACCCCAAAAACATAATTATCCAATATAAACTATGAAATGATGGGCTTAACCAGTAGTTTGGAAGTGTGGTGAATAAGAATAGAATAGCTTATTTTAGAACAAGAATGATGAATAAGGAATGTTAAATAATTGTTTATTCTTAAATTAAGAGATGTTGTTTGGGTGGTTAGTTAAGAATAAGAACAAGGAAAAAAAATATAAAATAATGATTTATTATTAGATGGTTAGCTTGTTCCAATCTAGTTCCAACATTTTGTTGAAACAAGAATAAGGACCCAAATAAGCTATTCGTCTTGTTCTAAAATGTGTTTGGCAATCCAAGAACTAGCAATTCTGAATAAGAACTTATTCCAAGACTTTTTTTTATTTTATTTCGGGAATGAAAAAGAACTTAGCGTTTGGAAAGTCTGCGCATTCATCCCTCCTGTACAAACAGCATCACGTCTGTGCACAAATTGGCCAGAATGAAAACCTGCTTGTTCCTAAGGTAGGCAGCTTTCTAATCATTTTAAGAGAGACACTTTTAATATTCTTTTGGAAAAATCGCATATAAACCTCTCTAATTAACACAAATTAAAGGTATGGACATCGCCCTCCTTGTTTTCCTACGAGCTTTATCGTCTTCTGATAGATTAAATGTCATTTACTCATTTATCCTCGTCCCAAATAAGTCTGTGAACGCATCAATTGTGTATCTTATCTCTGTCACAAGGGCTTTTCATAGGTTGGTGAAAGCGTGTCTAAGATATCAGAACCAAGATGCATTGATTTCATAAACTTGCACACCCATATAGTTTAGTAAAAAAGAAAACAAAAATTACACAAATTAAAATTTTTAAGCCTAAGTACCAGCATTCTGAACCGGTACCACACAAATGTTCTTTTCTCATTAACAACAGAATATGAATGACAGTACCAGCATTCACCTAATCCAGTTCTCGTAATTTTTACAAAAAAGATTCAAACATAAATCCCCATCAACGAAACAAAATAAAAAATTAGTAGCTAAAAAGCCAATTGTAGCCCCATTTTTATTTGAAGTCTTAACTACTGACCCTGATAAGGGATTCATGGCACTGAGAAAACCACACAACCCATCAAAAGCATGCAGGAAGAAACTGCATTTCAAAAATTTTTAAGACAAAGGAAACAACAAAACAGAAGCAATTCGTGAATCAAAATTCATGAAAGTCTAGTTACTGAAACAACTAGTTTCCAACCAAACAGATGGAACCACGTCTGCTGTACAGTTAGTCATCTCTGATTTTCTTGAGCACCTTAGTAGCCCAGCGCCTAACCCGGGCCTTAAGCATGAAACCTACTACAACACCAACCCCAAAGCTGAGCAAACTTATCTTTGTACATGTCCACAAAGACACCACTCTCCTGCCAAAGGGGGAAAAAGGAATTAGTTGCCAATTTTGGATTTAACAGTATCTGTATGGATCCTAGTAACAGATTCAGAGTTGAAATGTCCCCGCCAGAAACTGCACAGGACTAATGGAACTTGGTTTTGAATCAAAATATCCATTGAACCCCCATCACATTAGGCCACTGTCAGTAGAGAACCAATAAGTGCCAGATAGTTATTTTTTTGTATTCATGCATATAACAGATCACATTCTATGCAGCATCATTCATGCTAAATCATACCTCATGAAAGACCAAATAACTGTTCGATTAGTTCCTCACAAAATTGGTGACATACATTAAATAATTAAATAAATAACAATTAATTTTTTTTATAAGAAATAGTAGTCAGCACATGGACATATGCCAAAGAGAAAAATAGGGTGAATAATGATGGCTATTTCATGTTTATGATAAATAAGTAAAGCCAACTACAGAATTTCTTTGCCGAAGACATCAACTAAGAAACATCAAACCTTATTTTTAATCAGCAAAAGAGTAAACAATGCAAATGACAAAAACAACTCCATAATTTTTGTTCAGTTGGTTTAGCATTATCTATCACCACCAAGTCCTACGAAACATCAAACATTATTGAAAAAAAAATAAATAAATTAGACTACACCTAGTTTAACCCTCCCTTTCTCACTTAGCAGCAATATTATGGAGGAAGAGAGATAGCACTATGGTTAAGAATGAGGCCCAATTACAACCAAATTATAGTTTTTTTTTTTTTTTCCAAAAACATGAATATATCAACAAGAATAGGTACCACCAAACCATTTTTTATTCCCCTATCCTAACTCCAAAGCCCTAAATTCTCCTTCGGGAAATAAATAGAGAAAGTTATGCAAAGTACCATACCCAGTAGGTGCACGGACGAGGAGCTGGGGTTGGCTTGAACTGGTCGCGAGCGATCCGGACGCGACATTGGGACTGTTAAATGTCTTTGTCGACTCTTGCGCCAGGGAAATTAGGTCTCGGACCTTTAGTTTCTCCATCGACGCGATTTTTTGTAGAGGAGAGTGACAGAGAGAGAGAGAGAGAGAGAAGGAAATGGCAAATGGCGAGCGGACAGCGGAGCGGAGCGATCAAATTTTTGGGTGCTTTTGCAACGATACCCTTTAAAACACAAATTTTTAATATACTTGCAGTAATCTCAAGTTTTATGATTAAATCTAGCTCAAGTTCACTTTTGACTTTTAGCAAATCCGGGCTCAGTTTCAAGTTCTAATTATGCTAATCATTGAAACGTGTCTGGTTATGATTATTTTTTCCCTTATTTATTCTGATCGGATGATTTGCTTGCTCATACGCTGCTTCTCTCATTTAAAAAGATATTAATTATTTGATTTGTCGACAAGCGCACTCGTCGACAACAAATGCTCACATAATTTAAATGGCAACCGAGCCTACGAGCATTTTATTATCAAAAAACAAAATAAATAGAAGAAAAACCATCACTCTTAACGAATCACAGAATATTGATTTCATACACGTAAGACATCCAAAATTTTCTGCTTTCAGTGGTTTTATATTATAAACGACCCACATGAAAATGCCAGTGCAATTAACTCATCTTCAACAACAATGACAATAATATAGAGTTATTCTAGTTGACGAAAAAGGGGAAAAAAAAAAATTCTACAGCCCCGTTCATTTTGCAAACCACTCAAAATCTGCACGCTCCAGAAATTCACAAGGCACAATGATAATAGTCGAGGCCAAAAAACTTTCAGAGCCTAACTAAAATAAAAATGAAGAACACTACCTACCCTGCCACCAAAATACTAATAATAATAAAAAGAGAGAGATTCCATCCCACCACAACACTCTGGGCCCAAAACTGATATAATGACATGTCAACACCAATTGTCAGGTACGCATCAGTTCAACTGAAAGCAAAATATCTCTTGGTATCAAACCCTAACCCAGATAAATGTTGTAATTATGGTTTGCGAGGTGGTCTGAGGACACTCCAATCCAACTTGTCGCGCTTAGTAGGCATTTTATGCCCTTTGTTCTTGTTTCCACTTTTTTCATTTGATGAAGAAGGTTGTGCGGCTAGATCCCCATCTCTATTCTTTTGCAATTTATTTGGAGAGATATTTTCATTTTGCGATGTAGGTTTTTTCCTTTTCAGAGCCACATCAGGTTCAGTTCCATGGCTTGTGCTCTCTGACCTGTCCACCCACATAGTATGAAAGTTGATATTGGGTCAAGTAGGAACAGTAGTGGATTGAAAATAATAATTTCATTAGAGGCAGCATTACAATTGCTGGATCAATTGACTTGTACCTCAATGGGTGTACTAAAACAAAAACTTGAGATACTTTTTTTGACATCAAACACATAATTGGGCATTATTTAATGTAGGGAATCAAATAAAAAGCAAAAGTGGCATTTCCAATTGTTTCTGATACTACACTGACAGAGAAAACCATTAACATTCAACTATACAACACATAAGGTAAAGCACACTGATAGTGTATTTGCAAAATCAGCAAAATTATTTCTTTTAACAATCTATACATTTCTTCATTTTTAATTATTAAAGGTTCTACCCCATATTGCGTTGACCTGTTTGATCCAGTCAGTTAAATACCAATATCAACACACACAGAACTGCCAATTAAACAACGTTAAAACAATAACCTGACAGAAGTAGAGGGAGATCCCATTTCATGATTGCTTGCTGCTACTTCATTTAATTTCTACACAAGAGATTAGCAACTTTCTTAAAAAAATTTCACTCCAAAATGTATTAACCATTTTGTCATTGGTCATTTCAAAATAGGAATAAGCAATTTACGAAAATGGAAATGCAAACCTTACATCAATTGAGGAATTGAAGTTCCCAAAAGACATGCGGCCTCTTATTGCTCCTGGCTGAGGGTTCCCTTCCATTATCACTACACTACACCATAAAATAAACACAAAAGATAAAAAAAATACTTTGATTTGTAAAAATTTAATACAATTTGGTGTGTCAGCATCTATTTCCCTTAAATTAGTTCCACCTAAGACCTCATTTACTATCTCACCTAACTAGTTAAGCCCTCACTTGTAAATTAACACTCAACAAAGCCACAGCCAATCTTAATACTTGGGGAAATAGGCCTTCATTTAGTTCAATTTTGTGTCAGTGAACAAACAGGTATGCAACTATGATGTCAACTAAGACACAGTTTAATCTCAGTTGACCACAAACACGTGACTGTAACATAAATAAAACAACAAGATGCTGGTATGTTGCATGCCCAGGCATGCATTGGGAATGGCCAACTGCAATGATGCGAAGAGAACTCACCACTTTTTCAAAGGTACAGATGAATTTCCGAAAGGCGAATTTTCATTTGTTCTCTCAATCTTTTCCTTCTCTATCTCATTTTCTCTAGCTTCTTCTCCTTTTGATTTTTCAGGTTTTTGAGCAACTGCTGCTCTTTGCATGAACTACGAAAATAAAAAAAGAAAAAGAAAGGAAAAGCACAATAATACAGAAATTGCATGTATACCTCCAAAAGCCTGCTTTTGTACCAGTGTCCTACACCATGTTTGATTATGAAGAAGGGTCCATTTGCATGGAGTGGAATCGAATAATATGTTTTATTTCCTTTTCTATTCATCCACCTTCTTATGGTAAAACTAAATTCATTCTTCAAATCACACCCAATTTTTGGGGAGCAACAAGATTTTAAAATCAATAATGGGCATGGATTTTTTTTTCTTTTTTCGAAAAAGGGTATCCTACCACTCAAGTAGCCACCTGTTCACTGAGACAATAAAGCAGTATTACACTAATATAAGACTAAAATAACCTAACAAAAAGGCAAAAACCCAACAATGATAAATGACCTCAGCTTCCTATGTCATCATCAGCCTTCTCTATAAAATCATCCCCACCCCGAGAAACTTCCATTTACCTTAACCAGCTATTCGACTTTATAACCAATTAAGGTAAGTTGACTTATGTTTCCCTCAACTTCCTTTCTTCAACTATTTTCTCTTTGGATCAAACATGGTGTAGGATTCAGGCACTTGCATCACAAGCAATTTTCTTTTCTTAAAACATCTTTGTAGAAACTAACCGAGTTCAAAAGTCAATTGGAGGTATACATGCAAACCAGCTGATTCTGAAATTGAACTGATAAATTGCTTTTAATGGAAAGTTTAATTGTCCTTCTTTTATATTTAATCCAACCTTTTGTATAGCACGCTATCAGAACTTAAATTCATGAGGCACACTATGATGAATTGGCACTTCATAGAGAAATTACAACAAAAATATTAAATTGGAATCACTAACAAAGAGGATAAGTTCTTACCTTGAGGTTCCTGAGAGTGTTAGAGAGCTCGCGTTTCGCCATGTCCCAGCTTCTTGAACGAACCTAGACGGGATTTCTATTTTCTAGGGTTCCAAAACTTGTTTTGGGAGTATTTCGATCGGGAGAAGAGGGAAAGCCACTGACAAATTGCCTGAGCGCGGAAGCATCAAAACCCTAGATGTTAGACTGACAATTTAGTAGGTGCACCAGGAGCGCAACCGTCGTGGGAACTCCATCCAACTTTTTACGCGGATTTCGTTTCATTTCCATTTTATTTGAATATTTGAATTGATTTTTCGTGATTTATAATAATATAACATGAAAAATTTTCAAAAAAAAAAAATTAATATAACATGAAAATTCCAATTAATGACATCAAAGTTTTTTTTTCATTTTGATAAAAATTTCTAATAAAATTAAATGAAATGAAATCACATGTTAAAAAAAAGTGTATTTTGAACTCGCGCAATTACGAATATATGGTTGATTAGAGACTCATGAGTTGACTCGCAACATATTAATTTTATATTTCATAATTATTATTTTTGATAATTATAACATATTGAGTTTTAAGACATATTTTACTCCAAATCAATAGAAAAAAATAATAACAATTTTATTGTTTATAATATTGTATGTGTCATTTAATTTTAATATTAAAATAAAATACGAATTACATAAATAATATTTTAAGTATATATTCTAATTTTAGGTCATGACTCCCAAGTCAACTTGAGTTGGAGACCAACTGTGTTTGAGTTAGTTAAAAATAAAAAAATAAAAATCGAAAGTGTTTCTAACTCAACTCGAGCCAATTACCGTCTTACGGATAAGTGGAGTTTGGGTTGTGCTTGTCCCCAACTCGTTCGAACTCAGCTCGTATACAACTCTGCTTTCAAAGTGTTCAAATGGTTGGATCGATTTGGTTTTTAACTTAACTAAATTTTTTTTGAATGAAATAAATTATTCAATTTATTTGGTTCAATTCGTTTTAAAAATTATAAGTTCGGATTTTTAATTATTAATTCGGTTTTGATATTTGAAATTCAAATGAATTGAACCGACTAATAAATAAACTGATTATTAACAAAGTTTTATGTTTACAATCACACAATAATTCATATTATTTTTTATTAATATATTTATTTGTAGTTAGAGATTGAATTATCCATACGTATTCGGTTTAATATTTTTTCAATATATATTCGGTTTAATCTAATCATCGGAATTAGATAATCACCTTACGCGCATTTTCGGCGCTTGGAAACAAATAGGAAGAAAGACGCAACATCAGAAGGCTTTCATAATTTATCAAGTTTTAACTTTTTCCATGGGCAAATCCGTAAAAGTGCAAAACACTCTCTCTTCTCTCTCCAGCTCTTAAGCCCTCTTAGCTTCTCCAGTCAAACAACAGCCATGGCCACAGTCTCTCTCTCTCTTCGACCTCCTCCACTCCATTCTCTTCGCCTCTCTCTTCCAAAGGCCCACAAAGCACACCTCCATCCTCCCCTTCTTCCTTTCCTCTGCAAAGTGCCTTCCGGGACCAGTCTCTCTGTCAGGCATTTCAACAAACACCTTGCCTTCACTCCACTCAGAGCCTTCCCTTCTCTTCCCCTCCCTTCCGTTCCACTCCCCTCCATTCCCTTACCTTCTTTTAACGTCCAAAACATCTCTCTCACTCCTTACACCATTGTCAAGCTCTCTCTCTACATATCTCTTCTTGTCTTCGCCACCAAAACTGCCATTTCAATTGTGCTCAGCCCCTTCTTCTGGGCCAAATTGTCATTTGCTTGGATCTTCTACCCCATGATCATTTCTGTATCTCTGGCATGTTACTCTCTCTATTGCATTACCAGGAAGAAAAAGCACCTATCCCTTCTGGATCAATCAATTGTCCTCACATCAGCTGTTGCCTGGCTTACAGCTGTCCCCGGCGCATGTTCGAACGGATTCCTCGAAGGGTGGCCTCTTGCATTTTTCTTTATCTACGTATATTTCCTACTGTTTGAGTTTTCAGTACGTAAACGCCTTTACATAGAATGGAGCATTCCAAATTATGACCCGAAATGGAACATCCGTGTTCCAAAATCATACCAACTATGGTTTGCTAGCTCGGTTTTGATCGGACATTGGATGGCAGCATTTGAGGGCCCCAAACTGGAGCTAATCAGTGGTGGCTGGGCCAATTTGGGGATTTGGGCTTTGGTACTAATGGTACTATTCACACGGTACCACTCGATCCTGTACCTGTCAAAGTACTCAGAGAATATGGTCGAACCAAAGGCCGTGGTTCAGTTCGGTCCTTACCGATGGGTTCGTCATCCTGTTTATGCTTCAATCATGATGCTTTTTGCAGCCAATTGTGTGGCGTTGAGAGCACCTATGAGCTGTTTGTTTCTTTTAGTTGCAAGTGCAGCCTATTATGGTAAAAAGGCTCAGGCCGAAGAAAAAGTTATGGTTGAGGAATTTGGAGTGGAATATACAGAATATATGAGTAAGGTCAAGTATAAACTCATTCCTTTTGTGTATTAATTAGATGAGATCAGTGTTCTATTTGTAGGTTGTAAGATTATTTCTTTTGTATTTTTGTAGTATATTGAGGTTTTAGTGATGATGAGATTTTGGGTTGGCAAAGATTGCGGTGCCTACTGCCTAGTGTGGTTTTCTAACTAATTTCGCATAAAGTGCTCGGTTTGATATTGTAGGATAGAACTTGTATATGAGCACTCTCGTTTTAGTTTTGTTAATATACGTAGATGCAAAAGAGGACCAAAAAAAAAAAAAAAAAAAAAAAAAACAACAACAAAGAGAGCACTTCGGAACTACCATGATTAACTTAGGCTAGGTTTTAATAATTGCTGAAGCCAGTCTTCGAAACTACCCAATAATATAGAGTAACGGAGGAAATCCCTCCGAAATACACTGGTATGTTGAATGAACAGATCTGAAGTGGACATGTATTGACCTAAATTTCTACACTAGCACTAACTGCTCTCCTGCTAATCATATAGAGAGTACACAATATTGTATCTCCTTAGCCAATCCTCACCCTTTTCATTATAATCTTCCAAGCTAAATGTCTGTGTGCTAAATAACTCAGATGCTGCGTACACAGATGCACCTCTCCATGCATCCATCACCGAGTCTACCGCTCGCACAATTTTCAGAGGGGAGAGGTATGGTCGAGTTGCCCTGATACCTGTCTCCAGCCGTTGCTCCAGACCAGGCAACAAAGAGCCACCCCCTATTACATACAAACAATAAATTTATAATCTAAAAAATGTGATCGATCACTTTTCTCAGTTGAATGATTTAGCATCAAAAGGCCATGTTTGGTAGGAACTTAAGCCATTCTTAACTGAGTTAAGAATGAGTTAAGTCACCAAACGTGTCTTACAATTGGATTGGTAAGATTACTTAACTGCTGACGAGGATATTAAGGGGTTGTTTGGGTCTAATATATACTAATTCCAGATAAAACTGGTATGGACCTGATAAAATCCAGGTACATTCTAGTATGAGAAAAAGAATATAGGTCCTGACAGTCATATATACTGGTCATGAATTCAAACAGAATGACAGTTCTTATGACAGTTCTTATGCGAGAGAGAGGTGAGGACAGGAGGGAGAGGTCAAGGTACCTGTCACAATTATAGATTGGCACATGCGGTCTTTAATTGAAATGTCCAAATTCGGTAGCCTCCTAAGAGAGTGAGAAACAATCTCATCTATACCCGCCTGGTATTCTCCAATCATGCCTGGCTGGAATAGTACTTCAGGGCACCTGAAACGCTCCACGTCGAGCACAACCTGGTAGTCTTCAGCTGTGAGAGCACGTGGCCGGGGCGGCTCTTGGGTGCTCTGCATCAGCTCTGCTTCGGCCCTCCCCACAAAAGATGGGTCGAATTCCTACATAACAAAAGTAGCTTTTTTTATATCCTTTCCCATGGGAGGCTTCGACCCCCTTCTTTCTTGAAAACAAAAAAAATCGTCCCACAGAAATTCCTTTTTTTTAAATGCAGGAAAATAATGAACACCGCATAAGTATAATTGTAGTCGTGGAAGCCACAGCAAGAGTTGCACTTGTGCTTCCAAACTTAAAAAAAACTACTATGCATAGCTTCAATACAAGGTGAACAAATATTACAACTACTTCAGAAACACAAGCATCTTTGCATGCACAAGCACATGCTCACACAAAAAGGAACTAATGGATCCTTCAAATTGAAATGAGTTCAAACCTGGAGCTTAGTAGCGACTCTTTCCAGCTCAGCCTCATCAGGATCCACCATATCATCATCGTCATCAGTGTCTTTACTCATTAGCTTATACAATTGCCAATCTTCATCTTTCAATCCAAATGTATCCTCACCCTTGCCCCTAATATATTTGGAAATAACAATGATATTACAAAAACATTACAAACAAATAGACCAGTAGACTGATTGTATACAAAGATCCAAGGCTGGCAACAATAAGAGACTGAAAATTAAAACACAAATGACAGAAATTATCTAGCAGCTGTAATTGTTCATCAACTGATCAAACAGAGGAAGCAGTACATAAGTGCTTATTTGCTGGATTAGTTTACCTGATAAACAGGCTACCTTGGAGTACTACATCATATAAAGATAAAAAAAAGGAAATAAATAGTACTGTGATGCCATCTTTCTTCAAAAGAAGCCTTTAAAAATAGATGAAACCAACAAGCAAATCAGCGTAACAAAAACAATAAAATTTATCATTACTTGCTAACTTATAAGTAACAAAATATAACGATGGCGATGGAAATAAAAATAGAAATTACAAAATGTTGGAACAATCCAATAGGTGGTTAGTTGATACATACTTGTCAAAAAGAGCAGTAGTCAAGAGCCGCATGCGCTCTCTCTGAGCCGCATTCAGCCGCTCGCCACGGCCAGTCGCACCAGAAACGTTATTACCGTTTCCAGTTCCATTTCCATTTCCATTACCATTCCCATTTGTTTTCAGTCTTTTTCTCTGGTCAATCTTTTCAGAAAGCTCTTTGTATTTTTCCCGCAGTTCTTCTAGATAAAGCTCAGGGTTTTCTCTATGGATACAGAAAACTTAATTACCTTATTTGTCTTGGGATTATGGAGATGTGTTTTTTAGAGAGAAAGAAGGAGACAATACATACAATCTTCTCCCTTCTTCTAGCTGGTTCTGTCTCTCTCTCATCATTTCTTCCTCTGCCCGTTTTTGTTTAGCACGTAGACGGCCTTCAGATGTGGTTTTTAAGAATATTTGCCTCTTCTTTTCTTTCAACTATAATAGAAATAAAAATAAATGATTTCAATCAGCTGGATATGAGTTGCACTCACAGTCAAAAGACATCGGTATCCTACCAAAAGGCCTAATTGCGTGTACTGATCAGTACCAGCCTAAACCAACATCAACCGACTGTACCTGGTCAGGTGTCAGCATCTCGTCAGGTATAGACACAAGTGGATACTTATCAGCCGATGTGGCCGTGTCTGTGTTCTCTTCTACTGTAACAGCTGGCTCCCCCCTGGCCTTTCTGAGAGATTGACTAACCCTTAAATGAGCACTTTCAATCTCTTGTCTAGAGAGGTACCCTGACCTGGCCAGAATACTAGATGCCACCTGCATATCAATTCAGCCAAATGACAGATTAAATTATTTATTAGAAAAGGTACCAAGCATATTTTTTAAAACAGGAATAAACAATTCCAAGTATTCTGCAGAGCAAAAAAAAAGTTAATACAAAGCATAGAATGCTCAAAGTAACCACTGCATCAACAATGACTGTTCAATAAAATACAGGAGGTAAGACAATCTTACAAAGTCGGTGACAGTTCCATACAAGTAGGATACCGCAACAGACAAGCCATTTTTATGTCAGTACAGGCCTTCTGCACCAGCAAGAGGCTACTTATAAAAAGACAGTATTGGTGGAAGATACAAAAGCTTGATAACATATGAACACTTGCACTAGTGCACTAACATTGATACAAAATCCATTAGTGCATAACAATAACTACCAATCATAAGTACAGAATTGCTGGTTATGGCAAAACTGCCACAAATCAGTATAATATGCATACTCATATAAGAACCTGGTACTAGTGCAAAAGACTTGACCTGGAAAATGAACTTACCTCTGGTAGCTCAGCTTCATCAAGCTGACTCAGCAAGGTTTCCAAAACATGCAGCTCATTTTCCAAGTCTGTGATCTTCTGTGATCGTTTAGCTGCAGCCATTTCACGTAGTCTTTGGCCTTGTTTTTCTTTTATGGCAGCCTTTCTAGCAAGCTCCTCCTCTGATGGGGGCTCCTCTTGTGGAGGCGGGACCCAGGGCAGCTGCCACACCCGTTTCTTCTCTTCTGCCTCTTTCATCTCTTTCTACAAATTGAGAGCAACTTGCATCAACATGCCAAAAAAAGAAAAACAATTGCAGAGCTGCCCTGCTGACTCCTATACCCAGTGCTATTTAAGATATATACTCCGCAATCATAGAACATAAATTGTTAATGTATATTAGCTTGAAAAAAAAAAATTATATATGCCTGTGGAAAGCGTTCATTTCATCAAAGGCCCTCAAAACTTTCTTCCATTAGCAGTGCCAGTACATTAGTTATACCATTTTTATGCACCAGAATTAATAACAATCTTTGCAAATGTTTCCAAGAGATATTATAGCATAAAAATTTATCTCAATGGAAAAATACATAACCTTTATTATAAAAGAAATCAAGATAGCAAAACAAGAAGTCTCCTTTTCTCAAGCAGTTACAGAATTAACAGAAAAGGGAAAAGGCCAAACTTTGAAAATTTGCAATTCTGATGGATAGTCAGGTGCCACATAACAGTGCTCCCTCTTCAGCTCCTCAGCCTTTTCCCAAGTAATACTTGGCCTATTTAAAATCCAAAAAAATTGTAAGATTGTTAAGCAAAGTATCAGACTACTATGCAAGACAATGGAGAAAAGACTAACTTACGCATGATAGGGGTATTTAAGAGAGAGAACCTCCTTTAAATAGTTGGTGACATGGTAACCCCCCACATTTGTACGGCAACTCCCCTCTGGTAGGGGTTCACCTTTCAAAATCTGTAAAAAGTATAGCAAGAAGACAAGTTTTTTTTTAAAAAAAAAAAGAGTGTAAAACCCTAAGAGTAATGTAGGATGCACAAGCATAAACAAGTTTAAGCACTACCCAGTTGGTGCTTGTCAGAATTTGTTCATTCAAAAGACTTCCTTGAACAATCAGTGTCAAAAATAAGTGTAAGGTAATCCCAGGAAATATTGTTCTTACTGGAATAGAATGAGTTGTCATGAAACCAATTGAAAGAGCAATCCCATCTTCAGCACAAATGCCAAGATTTTGATTGTACTTGTAGCTGAATGCAGCATCTACACCAAATGCTGGATTTCACAAAGATTAAGTATTATCACAATGAAATAAAAATATTTGAGTAATTGCTTGTAGCAAAAAAAAAAAAAACAATTATGTAAATTACTGAAATTAGAAATCTGAGGTAATAATTTGAAAAATTCAACGCCAGACCAATTCAAGGAACCAGTAGAGATGCATGCGCAGATGTCAATTTATATTTATCATGTTCAACAGTTATTGGACCAGATTGGGTACAATACAGGTACACAGAATTTTGCAAGTTGTTAAAGCCATTGGGTTCCAAACACAAATCAAAGTGGCAACGATATTTTTCATACCTACAGATGGTACACCATATGTTTCAAAAAGAAGCTCAGCCATTTTAGCACGAGAGTAAACTGGGTTACAAATGCACTCTGTCATTAGTATTGGATGATCCACCTTCCCTGCCTCCATTTTCAGAATTTCAAATTAAAAAAAATATTGAGAGATGATTGAAAATGACAATATTTTTGCTTAGAAAAAGAGTTCAACTTACCATGGAAGAACTTGCACCTAACCGATCAAATCCATAGTCAAGCACCTAATAATGTTAACAAGGAAAACTAGATTAGAGTGCCTAGGGCTTTTATAGACGTAAAAAAAATGCAGAAAAGATGCAACAAATGGGGCTACAAAAAATGATAGTTATCTAGGGCTTTTCTAGTTCCTATCTGCAGACCCATAATAGGCACAATTTTCTGGTAAAACATTTACAAAAACGAAAAATTCTTTCTACACCCTTTTAGTTAACCTGACAAAGTTAGAAACAATACTAGCCACTTGAAAAAAGTGATCTTATTGGAAAGAAAGGAAAAAAAAAAGATTAAAATCCATGAACAATGACTGAACTTGAAACTATTTAGAACCCTAAATTGTTTACAAAAAGAAAGAGAAAAATTAAAGGTTATACTGGAACTAACATATTCCATGATTTCGAATTGATAAACGACATTGTTATCAAAAGGAGAGCGCCATGATGACCTAGTGCAGTCAAAATATTTGAATAGTGCTGGGTCATGCTCTCCTACTACCGTCACAGTCTCCCCTACATTTAATTATAAATAAATGAAACATAGAAATAATACTTGATAAATGGTTTTAAATGGTATACTTTACTCAACATGTAACTATTACGAAACAGATTAGTAAGAACAAATTAATGTATAGAATAGAACCACAATTCTAAAATGTAAATTCAACTTTAGAGTCAGTTCTGGAGAGAACTATGCACTCAGGCATGATTTGCGCCATTAAGAACCTACCATTTCAGGAATAACAACTTATATGCATATAAATGTGTGAATGTGTGTGTGTGTGTGTCTGTGCAAAGTAGTACCAGTGAACCAGTCTTACCCTCAATTGCAGTTAAGTTTTCTAACAAACTTAATTTTAATTCATCAGTACATGAAGAGAGAGAGAGAGAGAGAGAGAGAGAGATGAACCAGTGGATCTATGCCGAGGCCTGAAAGCAACATTCCGGAACATGATGCGCGGGTCTGATTCACCAGCCCATCTGACATAACAGAATAAAATATTTTTGACTGGTGCCTTAGAAAGTTTAAAAAATGTACTTTAGGTCCTTCTTAGTTTAGTAATTTGTGGTAGGTTTGGAGCTTCAACTCAGCATAGCTCAGAAGTAGGTGAGAACTATACAATTAAACTACAATTTCAGGACAAAAGAAAAATAGTCTTCTCACCAGTTTTGTATCACACTGTTCAAATGCAAATTTAAGCAACATATCAGGGCATGAATGCAAACAAAAGAGCTTGCACATGCGCTTTGCAAAGCAATACCCAAATTGAAACCCCAGCTTACCAAGGTGCCCCGTAAAAAAGAGGGGACAAATTTACAAGGTCGGAACTGCAAAAGTGGGAAAAGAGAAAAAGGAGAAGGAGAAACGCACCCAATTCGGAATGTGGAGCCGCCATTGTCGATGACGATGGGAGTGGTCGGAGAGAAGAGATCATAGTCGGTCTGCCTCGCGATTCGTATTTCTCCCATCTCACTATCTCAGCTATCTCCTCTCGCGAGAAATTACTGCTAGTGATTTCTTTCTGGGGTTAAAAGGGAGTGAACTGGAGAGGCATTGCCTTTTTGCTCTCGAACCTGTTCTATGGGTCGACCGAGTGGAAGGGTATTTGGAATTCTACAAGGAAAGAATAATAAAATAACTGCTACTTCCGTGACTACAAGTCAAGATGGCCGAGTTGGTCTAAGGCGCCAGTTTCAGGTACTGGTCCGAAAGGGCATGGGTTCGAATCCCATTCTTGACATTTGACAATTTCAAATCATCTTTTTACACGTAATCTTGTTGGTTTTCATTTCTGGACAATGGAATTATAGATATTTTCCTCTTTTTTTTGGGAAATAAATTATTTAAATCATGAAACTTGCAATATTTTTCTCTGTTCGTTTTAATTATTTCTATTGGAAATCTATCACCTTTACTTTAAAAAATCCTATTTTTACTCGTGTAAATATACCCTTCTGTTTTTACTTCTGGTCTTCTGGACGACGTAAGTATAAAATTTTTACTTTTTTTTTTTAGAACCAGCTCCTGGTCTAGTGGCAAAGAGCAATGCATCTCAAGTGAGAGGTCGCATGTTTGAAACCCGGTTGGGGATCTTTATAGACATTTAATTTAAAAATATAAGTTGGGAGGCTTGACCCCCAATTTATCTTCAAAAAAAAAAAAATTACTTTTTATTTTTTGGGAAAATGCATTATTTTTCTGAGATATTGAAACTTGCAATACAGTTTTCTGTTCTTTTTCTTTCTATTGGAAATTTACAACCTTTGTTTTTTACTCGTGTAAATGCACCCTTTTTTGTTTTGACTTTTGGATGACCGAAATATAATATTTAATATTTTTATGAGATATGAAAATTTGCAACATTTTTTGTTTCTATTATTTTGGTTCCCTATTGGAAATTGGAGCTTTTACACAAGTTCTTTTTTTTTTTTTTATTTACCTTGATTTGCTTTGTTTGCATGGTGCCAGTGACCTCAGTCCAACCGTCCGTTTTTCAAACTACTAGTAGGAGAAATTCTGTAAGTGCCCCTAGTTAATGTGAAAATATTGCCAGCCTGCATGTTTAATTACGTGCCTCAATTAGAGAGAAATGCTTGTATTGCACATTGGATGCTGGTGTAGAGAATGGTTGAGAGACCTCTCTGCCTAACCATCAATTTAAACCAACCAAATATAGATAGAGCTAAAATTTACCACCTTGACTGAAATAATTTGAACGTTAATATTGGTAGAGAGAGAGAGAGAAAGAAATGGATTAGAGATTGAGAAAACAAAAAGGTATACGAGAGAAATCATGGCTCAAGACAATGAACGGGTGCAGCTGTTGGGTACCCCTAGGACCGCAACTCATGGTAAAGAATTGTCCTGTTTTCGAATAAAATTTTCAAAATGCAAAATTTTGTAAGAAATAGGGAGCATGTTTTGCAAAAAATATCCAGCAACTCATGATATCCTGTGCATTGCATATGTCTGACGAACTCATTGATTTTGTGTGCACCTCCATAGGTAATAAGAAAAATCTTGGGGAATATTTGGATGAATCCGGGCGCTACTGGTCGACACCATGTACACCGACTGCCAGGAGCCAGCTCAGTTGTGAATCAAGTTTTGATATTGCTCAGAACAGCCAGGAAAAGCCAAAAATCATGACAAAGGTTCATGACAAAGCAAAGAAATGGAAACAAATACTTCCTAAATTAAAGAAGCACTTGCATGTCCCGGGACATGGCAATGAAGAGAGGCAAGGAGTTGAAATTGACAAATCCAAGCCTACAACTACTTCGTCAGGTATGGAGGGTGATATGCAAGAGCAGGATGCTGAGCATCTCAGCGGACCGAGTAATGAATTGTACTCGAATTCTTCTTATTATCCAAGATTATATATAAACTTTCTATTCATAACCTTTTCTTGCTTTGAATTTTTTTAGTTCCATCTGCTTATAGTGGATATGAGCTCATTAAGAAAATTTTAAATACGTTGTAAAGCTAACAAAGCAAACCAGAAGCATATATATAGGATAAAGATCATTATAGATTGCATTCTGTGGACGTACTTTTCATCATCAAGGAAAGTAAAACTGACCAAAATGGTATATTAATCGTACTCAATATGCTGGCACAGCTTTGGCTTTGAGTTATTTTTCTTTTCAAGAATGCAGAAATAGTGTTTCTATTACATTGCTAATATTTGTTACAGAATATCGCTTGTACTTTTTTTTTTTTTTTGTACATGCTGTTAGGAACAGGAATTCATTGTTTTTTTTTTTTGTTTCAAATAAAATTTTTTTACTTCCCTTAATTATAAATTGTGCATCCTTTTGTTTTGATTCTTTTCAGTTTATGAATCAGAAATCACACCCAAGTTGTACAAGCAACATTCAATGCAATCAGTAATGAACTCCCCACCACGACTTGACCAATCCCAATCACGACTCACCATGTCCCCACCGCAACTCACACGTTGCAAATCTTACAGGCCTCGACCCGGTGTCAAGTCAAAACTTGAAGAAGTCAAAGATCATGATGTGGCCCGAACCAAATCTGACCCGTTGCAACTTAAGCCAATTCGATTGAATTCGAGTGAGTATGAACCCACCTCCTTCTCATTTCCGACCTCACCTGAAATAGAAGAGCTTATTGACAATGATCAAGAAAAATTTCACAACAACAAACTTGACATAACCAAATATCCTTCATCTTTATCAACTCGACTTCTCAGAAATATACATTATAAACCTCAAACTTCCGAGACTCGATTGTCGAGTTCATCAAAGTCTAGAATGATTGATAGAAACAGTAATGATGAGATGCCTTTCACAGACTACAATATCATAGTAGAAGAAATCAATGAAATACTGGATTCACCCACAACTCATACAACAACTGATTTGGCCCGAATACAATCGGCTCAAAACCATCAACAACATAACTCACAGATGTACCAAGCAATCCCCTTCTCCGGTTTATCTGAGCTAAACATGCATACTAAACTCGAGACCTCGAGACCTATCTTTGCAGGCATGTGGAATAATGACAAGATCACTATGCCAAATGCTAACGAGTCACCTACTTATAAAGTACTTTCTGAAGTTGCTCATAATATTGCTGATTATCAAGTTGCAAAAAATCAAGAACTTGAACTCGATGCTACTAATGACCATCTTACAAGTTCTGTTGAACCCACCGATACTGAGACAAATGAACAGATAACCGAGTCAAATCAACTTCCAACAAGATCCCAACCACAAGAATTTAACTCAACAACATTCGAACTTGACAAACCCATCAACCTAAAACCCATTTCTACAAAGCTAACAATCGATCATCCTAAAGACTCTGGTAATCCTGCAAATCAAGATGATTATAAGACGGTCACTGAAGCAGTCACTGAGATATTGACACCAACATATCACGCAGTTTCGGAGGCAGCCAATAAGTTAGTTGAGTCAGCCCGAATTGGAAGAATAAAGGTTGCCCAAAATATCTCAATTAATAACTCTAATTCGAACAATGGTGCATCAGATGGAGGAGACTATAAGACAGTTACTGAAGCGGTCAGTGAGATGTTATCGCCAGTCTATAGTGCGGTTTCTCAGGCAAGAAACAAGGTAGCTGGCACAGGATACCAAAGCGGATTTTCTCTTAGAGATTATTTAAAGGGAAAGGCTGTAGTTGGAAATACAAGGACTGAAGATCAGTCTTTGGTAGAAAATGAAAACATGCCTGGATCGCCTGTGCCTGTCTCGAGAAATCCACATACAGGTAAACACATAATACCCTTTTTTTTATGAAACAGGTGTTAATAAAAGAAGTATAGAACAAAAGCCTTATTTTAACAAGTATGTGTCGGTGCATATTTTGTGCGTATTGGTTTGAACATAAGTGGCACCAATATGATGCAAGTAAACCTTGGAACTCAAATTCGCTAATAATGTTTCTTATAGTTTTTGCTACAGAAGAAATAGAAAATACTGATGCAAGTGGAAGGAAGCTGCTCCAAGAATACCTCAATTGATATGGGCAAGAGTATTTCTAAATAATTCTCTATATATATTTATTTCAGCATTTCATAACTTTTAGACTTGCACACGAAGTGTTCCTCCCTTAAAAGCCAGTCACTAATTACAATGGCTGGGCTAAAGATAGCTTGTATCGTTGCTTATTGGCAATTATGTAAAGGACTTCTGGGTCTTATATAGGAGCATTTTTTTTCTTTTTTTATGAATTTTGTAATCAGTCATAACTTCTAGTCCAAAAGGATGCTATAAATCCCTCTAAAGATACTTCTTCAGTATGTTATTATTTAGTCTATTGCATTACCGAACTTGGTTCTACATGGTAATTCAATTTTCTTTTTTAGGTTGTGTTCTGTTTCAACATATATTGTGGTTGTTTTGCTAACATTTCTGATGCGCTCTTCAATTATTTATTTATTTGTATTTTTTGATTGATTTATTTATTTTTTGAATGCTGCGCGGTTCATTTTTTCTAGACTAAAAATATCATCTGGTATTCTAAACCTCTCAAGAGTTATCAGAGAATGTCTATGGAATTAAGTTGTGACTTGAAGCTCACAAGTTGACCATCGAGTATGACTATTAGAAACTTTTACTTTCAATTAAGGGGTCAAATGGTCAATGGTGAAACAATATTAGATAGCATATGATTTTATACGCATGCCGAAGTAAAATCCAAGGCATCATAAATGAAATTAACGTAATGCCGAAGCTATATCCAATGCATCACTATTCCTTTCTTTTGTAAATATACCTCAACTGCTCAGCTTTCCATAGCCAGCGGTCATTCCTGAATACCGACTGGCAAGAAAATCCAACTAGATTATAAAAAAGAAAATGAAAATAGAAAGGAAATAGAATAAGAAAATGTAATTGACACGGTCGTAGTGATTGAAAGGGATAAGCTGAAGATGGAAGAGTTTAGTTCACATGATTCACCTTAAATCGTGTTGAATTCTCAGCCTAAAGGATAAAAATTGACAAGAATTGAGCCTGCACATTCGACCTGCGATGGCACTGGTTACTATTGATCTGAAATCAATAGCCTCCCCCGCACATTCAATTGGCAAACTTCATTCTAAAATCAAATCATCTCTTTTCTAATAAACTGAACTCATTTTGATTCTTTTCATCATTGCTTCCAATACAGGTGTTAGCGTTTCTTATAAATGTACAAATATTTATTGCAGAAAACAATTTGTTTTTTTATTGTTACAAAATTCGGGCCAAGCCATACAACCATCAATTATCATGTCTAATGTAGAAGTAAAACTTCATTAAGGTTGGCAAATATCAATGGGACACTGAAACAACCGCTAAAGACAGTTCCCAGTCTCTCGACAGCTTGTGAACTATAATACCGAAATCTGGAATTTAATAAAGCAGATTTAAAAACAGTACAAAGATGAAATATTGTACAAGGATTCCTATACAATCATAGAGCCATTAGCTGGAACAACACATAAAATGAACCAAAGCTAGTTTAAAACAATACCTCCTTAGTCACAACTCAGTGTCAAACTAATTCATATGAAGAGAAGGAAAAGCCACCAGGTTTCTCATTCACGCACTTCAGTTCCAGTTTCTGAAATGGACTATAGTAGGCAAGCAATCCACAAAGAGAGAGAGAGATTAGTTTCAAGAGTAATTTTCCTATAATTAACAAAAAAATTCTCCAGCATGTACTAATCAAGTACAGGTGTGATGAAAAAAGCTAAAAAAAAAATGAGAAATGTAAAAGATTCGCAGGAGAATCAAATATCATGTACCAAATATCGACAGAGTGTTGATAATATTCAAAGACAAATTAACATAGAGATCGAGAAATAGAACCTGCTATTCGGGTCATAATAAAAGCCACTGATAGATCCATCAGTACAAGAGAAACAAACATAGTAGAAGCCTGCTATTGTCAATCCACAATCTGCTCCCACATTAACAAAGTACTGTTCTTTCCATCTCTGCAAATTGACAACATGATATAAAATAGATGAGGAATGTTTGTTGACACAGTGTGATGTTCTTTGGCTTTTCAACAAGGATTGGTTTAGTCATTCTCAAGAGAAAAGCTTTGTTTGTAGAAATATTTGGGAATTTAGCTGTCTAGGTTAGTCTTTGCCTTTGATATTAGGAGTTGGTACCATTTTCTTTTTGGTGGTACTGTATTACTCTGCATATGCCTTGTGAAATCTCATATGCATGGAATAAACAGAAAAAAAGTTCCTTTTAAAGAGTTAAAGAACCTCCAAAACTATGGTGTTTCCAAATTAGGACGCAATAAATATTTTGAACGGCATGCACTGGAATAGAAGAGAAATGAAAAACTGTAGTACCATAAATATATAAGGATAGTTGCTTAAATCCAGGGATTTTCCACCGTCATCCTCGATCTGGCTCTACAAACATGAGCAAGGCAAATAATGAAAAATAATTCTTAAAAGATATAGCTTCAATTGCAAAAATATAAATATTTTTTTCTATCCTTACAAGCAGAGGAGTAAATGATGGGAACTTCGACCAGTGTCTGATATCATCCTCTGGTCTGCACCATATCAACAACAACAATACAAAAACCAAAAGCATAAGAACAAAACTAGACTAGATCAGTAAATAACATCATGGCTTTTATAATTGTTTTCTCGCTCTTCTTGTTGTCAGTTCTCATTTATTCATTTATTTGTAATTTTAAGTATGCAATCAATTCATTTTTTAAGTTTGCTTTCAATACAGGAAAAAGGTTCAATTTTAAGCATAAATAGAGAGGAAGAAGAGCATACGTGGCTTCCCATTTGCCAGTGAAAAATGTGTGGTTCTTAGCATCTACTATTTCTCCTTCCCAAAATGTTACCACCTATGCAAACAGAAACAAAATTACAAAAGAAAAAAAAAGAAAAACACATAAGTGAGCAAGGATGAAAATCTAAAAATAATAAAATATAATATAATAAAACAAACAAAAATTAACAAACCTGCCTCTACATAAACAGAAATATATATAAGAGTTTCCATTAACTAGATTACTACATTTTCAGACCTTCACAAAATAATGCTTTTATAACAAAAAAAAAATTCCCAAAAATTAGACAAAAATTTGTACCGGTGTATCAGCAAGGGGAACATTTAAAGCCTCCATTGTACCGCACAGAAAGCCATGCTCAATATCACAACCCTGGATCCTTACATTAACCTTCCATGCCTCATCCTTCTGAAGACTTGATACATTCTGAGTACCACAAAAGGACTGCACAAGACAACAAAAGATTAAGTTTATCCTAAAGCCAATGTCTGTAGGTTTAGTTCGAAAATTAACAGTAAGAAAGCATGCAAAAGTTTCATAGTCTGCTTCAGAGTATTTCAATCTTCACTTTAGAGCCTATAAAGTACTAAATCACATAGTTTAAAAACCCCAGCAAGCATAGAGAGAGAGAGAGACAGACAGACAGACAGACTTTTCATATGGTGTACAAATTCTGACCATTTGAAACTTAAGTCAATTAGGCCTCTACACAATTGTTTCTGTAGATTGAATTTTTGGTTAGTTATCTTCAGTAATGCCAGTGTTACAGCAATTGTACAAAACCTTTCAAGCATTTTATCTCCATAGTCACTAATTTCATAAATATAACATTTAACAAAGAACAATAATCTAATCATGGTATGTAAAATTTTACATATTGCTCACCCGACCAGCACATAAAAGAGAACAGCTAGGAGGCGAAGGTTGTGCTGAACTCAGATCTTGTCCTGAAAACACAAAACACAATTTCGCTTGATTGGTACAACTGATCAATTTAGTCAATTTTTATTTATTTATTTATTTTTTTTTGCAAATTTCATTTGTAAACAGCCTCAACTAACCCAGAATTGGTTTGATCTAGACAATTAGGGTACAATCGAGGTTCTAATTTGGAATTACAAATAATGAGGCGAAAATAAATTGAAGAGAGAACCTGAGGAATGCGATGGAGATGTGGTCTCGACCACTCTGACTGGCATTTCTCTCCGTGAAATTATTCAGTTCAGAACTGAAGAAAGGGAACCGCTGGGACTGGGAACCTGGGATGGAGACGGAGGAAAAGTCGAAAAGAGAGAGCGGAAAAAAAAAAACAAAGGAAACTGAGAAGGAAAAATGATAGTTGCTGGAGTACCCATCAAAACTTGCAAATTTTTAACGCCATATAGAAAGCAAACTGTTGTTTGTTATACACAATATGGTTTTTTTTTTATATATAAAAGGTGAGTTTTTGATTTGTGGATATCTTTTGCAACAAAATTTTCTTACAATAAAATATTGGATGTATTTATATAAAAGCAGTGGAAACTCGCAACATGTATGAGGTCAAAAAATTATAAATTTCAAAGACAAACGTATGAGGGTAAAATTATCATATTTTTCAGATGTAAAATAATTTCCTACCTGTATTTATTTTAATTATTTTTAAGATAAATTGGGGTCAAGCCTCCCAACTTATTTTTAAATTAAATGTCTATAAAAGACCCCAGTCGGATTTCGAGCCTGCAACCTTTCACTCAAGATGTATTTATTTTAATTTTTAATTATATGATCTTCAATTCTCTTGAATTCTTTTTATATTATTTTCATTCCAATTGAAAATCACGCCCCATTAATTGTATTCTAGTGGAATGAAATAAACTCTTATTGCTCCCCATTTCGATGGGGGTTAATTTTTCAGAATTATTACTTCTGTCTTTCCGTTTTCTCCATTAATTCTTCCTTTTGAATAATATTTTCTAAACATTTGTGAAATAAATTCAATTTTGACATAGGTGAGAGATAAGTTTTTGATTCTTTACTTATGTTGTTTAAACATTGATAAATTTTAGTGCATAATTTGATATAAATTAATTTTAAGAAGTCGTCACTTATGTCACTCTTTTTTTTTTTAAATGAGTTCCACGGCCTACGATAGATTTGGTCGCTCTCTTTTTTCATGTTGAAAAACCAAACAAAAATAAGTTACACTTTTTTAACATGACATACACAGAAAGTTATACCACCACCATAACTTAACTATCATAACAAACATCCGTGTAGGATTTCTATCACAAACTATCTATAACAATTTTTTTTTTCTGAAACTCACCCTCTTCGATTTACCTTTTTATTAAATGAATACAAAATTTTAACCCATTATCTAGATAAATACTACATAATTTCGAGGTTTAATAAAAATTTTGAAATTCCGATTCTGACAAATTTTACATCTGCAATGATTAAGGAGGAAAAAAGGAAGACGATCATCGCTTAATCATAAAACAACCCCCAAAGTCGGGTGCAAATAACGACGGCTGTTATTTATTTTTTTTCCGACAAAATAGCATGTTTGATTTTGAGAAATGACTTGTATTTTGCTGTGCAAATAAAATTTCAATAGCAGATCTTTCAAGTTTCAAATAAAGTTTTCAACAGTGGTCCTGCCTAGATTGAGTTGTATATTCTATCCTTTGTTTTTCAATTTATTTTGTATTACTATTGACTTATTTCCATCTCGTCCATCTTATAATTTAAATGTTATTAAAAAAATAATTTGGAATATTGTATTTATATTAAATAAACAAATTAGGAGATACACTCCATTAGGAATTTCCTCTGCGCGACGGGCAGAGTATCCATAGGCATCACAACCGTCCGATCAATTATGAGTGCCCCATGATTAATATCGAATCTGTATGGCCTATAAATCTTAACCGGCGAGATTAGATCGGACGGTCGTGATGAGATGGACAGAGGATACTGATCCATTATTGACTAAAATACCCTTATTTTAATAAATAATTTGGGAAAAAAATTTCCATGTGCAATAAATCAAGGTTATTTTTGTCCTTATGAAATAAAGTTTGGAGTGAATCTCCAAAATCAAGGAGTGAGAGATGCAATTCCCCCTCTTACCCGGGTCCGTTCAATTGGTCACCGTCTGTGGAAGAAGAAGAACCGAACCAATTCGTTCCGGCGTACAAACACCAGGTCCATTAACTCTATCATTACTGGATAAGGCCTCGAAAAAACCCGAGGTGAGAGAGAATCTACATTTTTCTAAAATGGCGTCATCATGTTTGGGCACCAGCAGCTTGAACAACTTGAATTTGAACCACAAATCTTTACCTCGTTCCAGAGTCAAGTTTCGTCCTCCAGCGGCGGTGAAGTTACCTCACTTAGACTCTGACAGTACGGGCCCACATTGGCTTGTCGGACGGGGTGCCGCAGTTCTCATTGCTGCTTCACTCTGCCTCGCCGATCCTGCTCTTGCTTTCAAGGTTTTTCCTCATTCCTTTGTAATAGTTGTGTAATACCCCCTCAAAAAGTTGGTAATTTGAAATAAAAAAAAAATGAGGTTTATTGTTCCAAGCAATTTTTACATGTTATTGGCCAAAGACATAAACAACTACAGAAGTGATAAATATGTATATGGTGAAAAGTTATTTGATAAAATTTCTTGATTAACTATAAGTTGTGAACTTTGTAGACACAATTAACTTATTGGCCAGAGTCAGTGTTTTTGAAGACAGTACATTGCTTATCAGAACTGATAAATATGTGTTTGATGATGCAATGCTACAGTGGTAATAACAAAATATGAAATCAGTGCTCATGCTTTTTTCTGTTGCTTAATGCAATTTGTAAGTTTGTTATACAACTACACCATTGCATTGATTCATGTTGATGAAGAAATAATAACTTGAAAGAAGGATATTGAAAGAATGCAAATCTTTCCACTTTAAAACTGTGTTAGAATTTCCAGATTAAAATTTGATTTCACATCCATGGATGATATTGATGCATATTCCAAGATTGTAATTATGTTTTTTCTATGTTTTCTTTATTCAATGAAAGGGAGGTGGCCCATATGGATCTCAAGTGACACGTGGACAGGATCTTACAGGAAAGGATTTCAGTGGTCAAACCCTCATCAAGCAAGATTTTAAAACGGTTAGATTGTCATATATTTCTATGCCACATACTGATGCTGTATCTGTCAATATTGATCATTTCAGCATTGCGCTTATACGAGCATAAAGCTTAATAACCAACTAAATTGATCACAAGCGGTGAAAAATGTGATGTTACCATTCTTTTTCATGTTGTACTATTCAGGTTCTGTGTCAGTAAGAAATTACTTGTTTGATGATCCATTATAATTGTTTATACCCGATTGCGCCTCTCATGGTGTTATATTGGTATGCCAGTACAATGCACCAGACTTGTCAACTATACCCACCCCTACTGATACAAAGTGATAGGTACTGTGATCCAATTTTTGTACTTTATATTGCAATTTCTATTCTCTGTTAAATATATGGGCAAAAGACAGATAACTTAAGCTAATGATAGCACATTTATGTATGCAGTCTATACTAAGACAAGCAAATTTCAAAGGTGCTAAATTACTCGGCGCAAGCTTCTTTGATGCTGACCTGACTGGTCTAATTTTATTTATATTCTTTTTATTCAAGGGCATACTATTTTGTTAATGCAAATATATATATTATTCTGTTCAGAGTGTATTTTCCTTTCTCTTTAATCAGGTGCTGATCTGTCTGATGCGGATCTAAGAAGTGCTGATTTTTCTTTGGCTAATGTAACAAAGGTACACCCTTGTTGATCTTGCTCTCGCCATGCAAACAACATAGTTACTACTTGCTGGCTATAGTTGTTTGTTAATTTTGTCCCTGTCATTCTATATCAGGTGAATTTGCAAAATGCAAATTTGGAAGGGGCACTTGCTACAGGAAACACCTCTTTTAGAGGTTCGAACATATATGGTGCAGGTCATATTCTCACTTTCTAGCATTGTATATAAAAAAATCAACAAAAAATTAACTGCATTAATTGAAGACGAGTAATTTACATGCTTACTTTTGTTTTGTATTTTTAGATTTTACTGATGTTCCTTTAAGAGATGATCAGAGGGAGTACCTATGCAAAATTGCTGATGGGTAATTTTGTGCATCTGAATTGCTTTATTATTCTGAGTAATTTTATCAAATATCTATAACTGTAAAAATTATATATTGAGCATTTCTTTTTCTTGTTTTTTCTTTACCTTTTTCTTCCAACCAGGGTAAATCCAACTACTGGAAATGCAACACGAGAGACACTGCTGTGTGAATGATAATATTACAGCAGCTTGCAAGCATGTAAATTGTCCCATTTTTGTATATTAAAATGATAATTTGGACCAAAGTGAGAGAGCTTGCAAGTGTTTATTATGCTTGTAAGTTGTACAATGCTGCATATATATATGAGAAACATTAATTTTTTAAAAAAAGTTTTTGTCTTGCTTATTATGTTTTGTATCCTTTTTCTATTTCTAAGGAGTAAGGATTGTTCCCTTGTAAAGAGAGTCATGACTGTTCTTTTTTTCTTTTGAAGGATGCTAGCTAAGCTTAAGCCCCCTTCCTTGCTTGGGCACCTTATATTTGTCCATATACACTGAAGGATTTGTCCGTATAACTCCATTTTAAAATAGGTGCCGACGAGTCGAGGACTTCTTTTAGAGAAATTTGGTTTCTTGGGAAATTTTTGTTTTTCCATGTTCTGCGCGGAACCCCAACATCAACGAGAAATTAAGGCCCTGATCAAAATCCTTTATTTTTCAAACATGGGATTTCATTTTATTTCATTTCAATAGAAATTTTCTGGTCAAAATAAATCCTTTTTCCATGTTATTAGATGCAACAAAATCCTAAGAATCAAATTGAAATGAAATCCCACGTAAAAAATATTTTGATCAAAGCCTAATAGATTTTTTTATGCAAGGATTTTCATAGTAAATGTGGCAGAGTTATCACATCGGCAATGTAAAAATACTAGAGCAATTACATAGATACCCTTGAATGAATCAAAGGTTTTAGTAAATGAATAATTGTGCTGATTTTTATGATGTTTTCTTTCATCTTATCTGAATCGTCAGATTTTGATCGGTCGACTTGCGTGCCAGTTGTATTGCTGCCATCACATTGCATGGCGAGTTACGCTGAAGGTTAACAAGTAATCATAATAGTTCAAGATATCATCAAGTACCGTGAGTCTAAAAGTTGCAAGGAAAGAAAAAGAAGTTATACCCTCCAATTGTATGATCTGTGCAAATCTGGACCGTTTATTGTAGTCAATTCAAAATGAGTCTGATACACCGGATCGTCTTATGTTCTTTGCAAGAAATCAGATCTGCAACCGTCTGATTTGAGATGAAGCTCCGGATCGCTTTGGAACTCATTAATTATTGTTTGCTATTGGAGAATAGCCCAACTCCAAATACCACCGACGCTCAGACAGTCATCAGTGCGTTCAACGCCAACGCGTAAGTAAAAAAAAAGAAAAAAAAAAAAAGTTGCGAACAATTTCTTATTTCTTTCTTTCTTTCTTTTTTTTTTTAAAAAAAAAAAAAACTCCAAAGGTCCGAGGCAGAACAATAGTGATGATGAATTGGTGATAACATGGTCGCATCATTGTGCCTCTTTTTTTTTTTTGGTTTTATTTATGTGAGGAAATACTCGGCTGCATTTTGCATTTCTTATCGTATCTGATGGTTTAGAGCACCCAAAAAGGTGATTTGTTTTACCTAATAAATGGAAATTATCTGTTAAGGGTGCGTTTGGCAAACACAAGGTTAGTAGGGTTAGTGGTGTAAGGTTAGTATTTTTTGGGGTTAGAGGGGTAGAATGGCGAGGGTAGTGATTTGATGGGGTTAGTGCTAACTTAAGGTTAGTGAATGTTGTTTGGCGTGGTATGTTGAGATTAGCAACTATTAGTTGTTTAATTATTATTAACTATTATTAATTAATAGTTATTAATAACTATTAATTTTAATAAAAATATTAGTAATTATTAACTATAAATTATAAAAAATAAACCATTATTAATTATTATTATCATTATTATAATAACTATTACTGAATATCGTTATTATTATAATTTTAAATTAAGGATTATTTAAATTTATACAATTATTATTACAATAACTATTATGAATTATTTATTTTGAATTATTAATTATTAATTACTAATTATTATTAATTATTAGTTACTAATTATTATTAATACTCATTAATTATTAATAAATAATTAGTATTGCAATAACTATTATTAATTATTATAAATATTACCATAATTATTAATTAATTATTATTTATTATTTATTTTTAATATTAATTATTAATTACTTTAATTATTATTATATTAATTATTAACTATTATTAATTATCAATTATTAATTATTATTAATTATTAGTTATCATTGATTATTAATTATTAATTACTATTTATTATTAATTATTAGTTATTAATTGTTATTAATCATCATTAATTATTAACTATTAGTTATTATTTATTATTATTGATTATTAATCATCTTTAATATTATTAATTAGTTGCTAATTATTTATTATTATTGTTTTAAAATTACTAATTATTAATTTAAATTAATAATAATTATTATTATTAATTATAAAATACTATTATTTATTAATTAATAATAAATATTATTACTTATTAAATACTATTAATTATTAATTATTAATAATTATTATTACTTATTAAATGTTATTAATTATTATTATTTTATGTTAATTATTATTAATTATTAATCATCATTATTAATACTAGATTTGTGCTAACCCCACGGGATGAAATTGCTAACTCATCTCTTGGGAGAGGTAGCGGGTTAGCACAAGTTTAGTGCTAACCTTAATGAATCTCAACTCATTTGGCAAGTTGAGGTTAGTTGGTTAGTTCCACTAACCTTGGTTAGTGCTAACCTATTGTTTGCCAAACGCACCCTAAGTTTTTAGATAAATCACAAGTTCACAAGTGAGTTTTGGAGAAGAATAGTCATGCAGGGATTTTGCACGATTTTTAACATGTGACGTTATACATCTGACTAGACAATATGCGTTCATGTTGAACTTTTTATACACGTATAAATAATGCGTTAGATAGAGAATGTCTCGGTTAATAAAAAATTCAAATTATAACATTGTTAATATAAATAAAATAATTTCATTAAAATTAAAAGTATAAATGTTCTGATTTAAAAAATATTTTGTGGTATATTATATATAGATAATTAAAATACCTACCATATATTAGAATAAGTCATAATCTTTTAAAGTACATTCATGATTCATAAATATTAAAAGCTAACTACTATAATAATAAACAAAATATTGAAGCACGGCAGCTAACTTTTATTTTTTTATTAATAACATTATTATGAAAAATTCAATGTATTTGCTTAACATATTACACTCAAAGATTTATATTTTAATTTTACACGAATAAATCAGACCTTAAAACGAGACTAAAATCAATCTGATCATTTATGATCTAAAATGAATTTATTAAGCTCTTCTCATGAGCTGAGTGCGGATTTGTAGAATAGACTCACGCACCATATATTAATATAATAATTATATCAAAATTATTAAACTTGGATAATAAAATTATATTTAAAAAAATATTATATATATGCATGTATTTCAATTAAAAATACATGGCCCTGTTTCCACCATTTCTTATGTAATGACTGCAAACTAAATAATAAAATCAGGAAAAATTATTCTACCGTCTGGACCACAAAATATTTTGTTTTGTTTCGAGTTCAAGGGTTCCATTCTTGGGTTGCTGATATATTATTACCACAACATAATTAATTGAGGGGTAAAACGAAATTTCCATTTTTTCCAAGAACTGGAGAGAAATTAAAGCGTCTCCGACATAGGTCGGCTAAAAGCCATTAAAAGCACTGCTCACTCCCATCTCCTCTCTCCTTCCTCTCATTATATCATCATTTTCTCTCTCTATCTAAATAGAGCATAGATCCGCAAACACAACACCTCACAATTTCGTGCAATTTCTCTCTTCTTGATCGCCATTTTTGTTCTTGATCCCTTCACGTCGGACGGAGAGCAGGCGGAGGAGGCATCCAGTCCGTGGTATCTGGTAAGATTCGCCTCTTTTTCTATTCGAGCGATTGCATTTTGTGGTTTTTTGCTTAAAATGGTTTCGATCCATCCGGAAAATCGTTCAATAATCGGATCGTGAAAGATGTTGGGATGGATTTTGCAAACCATGGTAGCAACAATTGAGTACTGCTTTTTATATGCTATAAGGAAGGTTATAAACTTATAATTTAAAGTAAGGTTCTTTACAAACAATGCAATGTGGGGTTTTGGGGGTGGGGGAAGTACGGATCCTGCAGCCCCTCGATCTGTCGCTAATTTTGTTTAATTTTGCGCAATTTCACCTCCTTATAACTTAATTTGATATATATTGTATTTTCTTAAAGAGCAATTTTGAGATGCAAACTCCTGAAGAAAACAATGGACACGTTGTTAGGGCACTTGAATGAAAACTACAACAATTGAAACACACACACACTGAGTTTGGTTTGCATTTACATTCTTCCACAGCCAACCTGTCTGATTTATAATTTGACCTGATTTATGCATCACTCATCTCTATTTGATTTAAAATAATACAATTTGTTTGTGCACAAATTAGGTATTGAGGGAGAAGCATGTCTAGAAGGCCAGTAAATTCTGCCCGTAGGCTGGTAGATGGAGGCAGTGTACCATTTGTCGCATCTTTGCAATCAAAGTCACGCTCCTCTCCTTTACTTACCATTGGATTGGTTGCTTTGGTAATTTTTAGTTTTCAATCATCATCATCATTATTGCAATTGGTGCTACACATATGTACCTAGAAACCTCAAGATTGGAAAGATACTGTTATAAAATATGGAACATATCACCGATACTCGTATTTTTAGTTTCTGCGGGAAATCTCCCAATCCAACCTTACGATTTGGAGAAAATATAGAGGATAGAGGTTTAAATTTAGCAACTTTTTTAAGAAAAATGAGAAATAGAGTGGTGTAGAGAATGTGTACGTACTTCCTGTGGTTTGGGGATAGGGGTGTGGAGCGAGTCCAGTGTTATTTCTCATCTCAACCGGGTAGTAGTAAAATGTGTTTTCTTTCATATTACTTTTTGTTTTCTAAATATTGGCTTTCCGTTGGTTGTGCCTAACATTCATCAAAATATTACTTTGTAAGATGTTTTTTTCCATTTTTATTGGTTGATTTATCCTTTTCGATCTATTTCAGGGTGCCTTTCTCATTATTGGGTACACCTACGGCGGCTCAGGTTAGTACCAGATTTAACAAAAGTTTGATACAGTTTGCATAATCATCTCCTTGTTATAAGAATTTGGGTTTTCTAGATCTGAAAATGTCATGAATTTGGCGGAATGCCTTGTACAAAGATCAGATTCTTTCTTGTATGAGACTAGACTATAGAAATTTATAATTTTGGTGCACGTTGGTTAAAATCTGGTTCTTCCAAATTTATTTTATAGAAATAAATATATATATTTTTTGATAATAGACTCCCAAGAAGGGAGGCCTGCATTCTCATTAATTTTATAGAAATAGTTAATGATGATATTCCATTATTTCTTTGATATGCAGGCAGTTTTGGCGGAAGTAAACTAGCTGTAAGTAGACTTGAAGGTAAGGATGCATAGTATTTATCTTCTTATTCAAGGCCTTATAAGCAAATTCTTTGTAATTATGTTTCCAATGAAAAATAATTCATAGTTCATACTTTGCTAAATTAGTTGTTCATTAATTCTTATCCAACAGCATGCTGATTTCTTTCATCTCTGTCTTTTATAATTAAACCCTTCAAAAAAAAAAAAGGAGGAGCATCTTGCACACCAGAGGTGATACAAGCAATCCCTTTACTAAAGAAAGCCTATGGATTTGGTGGCAGCACAAAAAAGATCTTGCATGTGGGTCCTGATTCCTGCTCTGTTGTCTCCACTTTGTTGAAAGATGATGGTACTCATTTATCATGCATTCCTGTTTGTTTGTTTTTTTTTTTTTTTTTTTTTGGACAATGTCCTCTCAAGTTGTAGCCAGATTTTCTCAATTTCTATATACTGACATGTGGCTGGAGCATGCAATCTATCTCTTTTAAAATGCTTAATATCATATCATGCTAATTCCATGCTGGAGATAAAAAGTCATAAATTTGGTCCCTTGTTGGGTTACTGGTACTTGACATGATATCGAGATCTGGTGCTATTTTCTATTGGTTGGTAAATGCATTCATCCTTCATCGGTTTTTACCTGAGGTTCTTTTGAATATCCTCAATGAGTTGTTCATATTGGTGTACTCATTTCAAATATATACCAATATTTTGTGCCTTCTACTGGTACCCTACACACCATGTGCAACAAGCTTTACAGATGCCTGCAAACACCCATTCTCTCCATTATTTGTTAACACTAGCTTGATTTCATTCTGATTTAACATTAATTGACCGATTTCTCTCTAAGAGTATGCAGAAAAAGCCACCTCTTATATGAAGAAATAATATTTAATTCGTACTTTGTTCTAATAGGTGAAAATACGGAGCCATTTGGTGTAGAACCATACGAGTTGGAGGATGCTGACAGTGCATGCAAGAACCTAGTCAGAAAGGGGTTTGTGAGAGGGGCTGATATCAAGTTCCCTCTACCATACAGGTCCAAATCTTTCGACCTTGTGGTGGTTTCTGATGCTCTAGATTACCTCACTCCTAGGTATCTCAATAAAACCCTACCTGACCTTGCTAGGGTCTCGAATGACGGCCTTGTAATATTTGCTGGTAAGTCTATCTTTGTGTTCGTGTGTCTGTGTGCATGCCAATTTTGGACTGACAAGTTCAAGAAACTTTTGGTGGCAGCTCCTGCATTTGTTTGAAATGTTTGTATTTGGCACCCAACAAAGAGCAGGGCATGTTAGGAAGTCAAAAATTAGTAAAATGTTGGCTACTATGCAAATTTCTTAAAACCATTATTAAGCTCAAGTTACCCACCAGCACAAGATGTTGAGTTTTAAGTTCATATAATTTACATCATGAGGAATTTTTCTGAACCAATATGGAAAAAATGCAGCAATACTTTATTCTTTTGTGCTTTTATAGGTATGCTTAAGAGGGCATTTTGTTCATGTTGGCAAAAACCAAGTCATAATTTTTAAGAGTTCATACAATTCATTTTTTATTGTAGGTCATCCAGGACAGCAGCGGGCTAAAGTTTCTGAGTTATCCAAGTTTGGTCGACCGGTATATATCTCGTATCTTTTGTATGACTTTTGTGTGTAAATGAGAAACAAAAGTTTCTCATATATCTGTTTGTGTGTCTTTTGGTGCGTAAATGAGAAATGAATTTAGAAACAAGATATATAAATTGGAATCAAACTGTACCTAAAGGGTTACTAGTCTTGCTCCATTCTCTACATGTAAGTTCCTTACTCTTTCTATGCTGGAGTCCTGCCTGTACAGGTACAGGTTTAGCTACATCTGGCATGCGCCAGTGTTATATCCTTGTGCTTTTGTGGAATGGCTTGAGCATCATGAGTGGTAACCAGTGTGTCCATCAACTATCCAACTACGTTTTCCTGATTGAAAAGTTTACTGTTCTTATGTAGGCCAAGTTAAGGAGTTCCACATGGTGGATCCGGTACTTTGTCCAAACCGGATTGGAGGAAAACCAACCTGCATCCAAGAAGTTTGAACAAGCTGCTTCCAAGAAATCTTACGAGCCCAATTGCCAAATTTTCCACCTCACAGCATAACTTCAGAATAGAATTGTGATGGTTTTGCACAATTTAATTTTGTAGATCTTTGCACGGCTTTGCATGAGCAGGCACATGTTTGATCTAGTATTTACATAGAATTGGTTACTCATGTAGTCCTTTTTGCTTTGTGGATGTAGGCGATTATATTTCTAGGTTTAATTAATTGTACCTGTTTGAGGTTGTCTTTGTATGGTCGTTTGTAATTTTTTTGGAGTGCAACATTTTTTAGCTTAGTTAATATTTCGATTAGGGGAACTATTATAAAGCCGCAAAAGCGACTCCGATTAAAGGCCAGTGATAGTAATTACGAGGACTATTTCATGCTTCGGGGCTGTCTCTCTCTCTCTCTGACTGTGTAGTTGATATATATATTTTTTTCATGTTGGGGCTGTCTCTCTTTGAATGTTGCATCATAAATCAACATTAATCATTAAATCAATGATTACAAATTTAGTATATACATGATTTTGAATTTGTTAACTACTCTATAGAAATAATATGAAATAGTTTTTATTATTTTTTGGAAAAGAGGCCTTAGAGGCCCGTTTCATTTTATTGAAACAATTCAGTAATGCCCTGATCAAAATCCTATTTTTTTTTTTTTAACATGAGATTTTATTTCATTGGAAATTTTTTTATCAAAATTAATGAATTTAGTGTCATTTGGTTGGGATTCTCATGTAATTAGATCCAACAAAATTCTGAGAAATCAATTTAAATGAAATGAAATCCCGCGTAAAAAACAACCTAAAATAGCTTTTATTCATACTATTATTAATGAACTAACGAAAATTTCTTGGTGAACCGGTCACAGTTGTGGATAAGATAACATACCAACATGAATAAAAAATATATATATTTATTACAGCGATCAGCTTGCCTTTTGGTTTGAACGGCTAAAAGAATAAAATTATACTTTCAGAAAATAATTATACCTAGAAACATTGCACAAATGAGGAATAAAGAGGTTGGATATTCCCTTTGCTCAAGAATTTTTTTGTCGTCTCAAGTTCCATTTTAAATTAGACGGCTCTCTTTTTTTAGTTTTTCTTAATCAATGTTTTAGTTTCTGATACCCTTATCCGAAAATATAAAACAACCTAATTTCTTGATTTTACGGGGGAGAAAAAACAACTTGTACACGTGTGATTGCACCTTCATTTTACAGACACACAGGGCTTCCTTCGGAGACCCATTTTCTCTCAATTGTACCAAAAAAAGAAGAAAAAAAGGAAAATTACAAACAATCTTTTGAAGCACCATATTTACAACTTCACTCATGTGGCATTAGCCCCTCGGCCACCTCCTGGCAGTAGTAATATAAATTGTATATTACATTAATGAAAACATAAACCAATAAACATGCAGTATGATACCCATGTGAGCTTATCTACTTGGAATCACCAGTAATACCTCTTGAAATGATCACTGTTTGAAGAGCCAAGCAGTACTTCAGAAAGAAGGATCTGACTAGACTCGGACTCGGCATGATCAAAGGGTACATGCAAAGGCGGAGGCGATTTGTTGTAGAACGGATTCCCAATCGGGGTTTGGCCGCCATTGCTGAAGTGAATTATAGCTCTGTATATGAAGGGGATGAGACCTTCCATTGATTTTGGATTATGAATTTTGGAGGGAAGCAATCAAGCAATGTTTATTGTTTTCTGAGGTCCTTTGTTGGAAGGAGCCGATATTTAATTGTAATGTAGAAGGGAAGTTGTACCAAGCGTTAGGGGTGGGAACTAGAATAACAGATGGAAATGCTAGGCGACTAATTTAATTGTCCCTAAGCTTGTGTTGATTGATCTGGCACATAGATCAATTACTACGTTTGTGAGTTTATTTATGAGGTATCCATTTGTATCACTTAAATCGCCGATGTAATGTGGCATTTGATATTATTTTTTATTGAACAAAACTTAGGCCCTGATCAAAATCCCATTTTTTTTAACATGGGATTTCATTTCATTTCATTTTGTTGGAAAATTCTTGATCAAAATGAAGGAATTTGGTGTCATTTGATTGGAATTTTCATGTAATTAGATCCAACGAAATTCTATAAAATCAATTCAAATGAAATGAAATCCCATGTAAAAATCATTTTGATCGGGCCTAAATGCCGGCTTGCTCTTTTATAATACATGGAATATTTTATGCGCCAGCGGATCCAAGCTTAATTTAATTTTACAGCATTTCAGATTTAACAATATTTAATTCAATCTAGTAATATCTTTGTAGTTTATGCGCTCGGTGCGTTTAATTTAAATATACAGCATAATATGATGAATGTTCCTACAATATTGATAATAATAAATAAACAAATAAAATTATGAGTGTTCTTGTATGCTGCAATTTATCAACTTCCATACAAAGAGGATAAGACGATAAGACAAGCAGAACAAATTAAAGGTCTCAAAGAAAGCGACTTGGTCAACTATACAACTCACCATAAAATTTGAAATAATTGAAGGGAAATAAATTTCTTCAGCTTCTTGCAGAGCAAGATTTGAAAAGTAAACATATGTACAAAAGCAGTTAACATCCAGAAGAAGAGGTTTTTTTCGAAGGCTCAGAAGAAGAGGTTTTGAAAACTACTATTTTGAGTACGACCCAAAGGCCTAACATAGGTTAAGTTTTGAAACAACATCTAGTGCATATTTTTTAATTATTTTTTTTTCCGGAACGCTACAAACTAATTGCGCTTGTCTTTCAGAAGAAATGCTTAGAGTATTTTAAAACGTGAAATAAAAAAAAGAAAAATATTTATGTATAGCGAAAAAAATTTCAGCGATATAAAAAATTTTCAGTTGAAAGAAAAAAAAATAACTGAAAAGTGAAAATGACAAATAAATCCGGGGTTTCGAGTAGTAGACTCAATGGGATATGGTATTTCATTAGAAATAATGGCTTCTAACATTGTCGGTTAGCAATATACGAAATATAATGTTTAATTAATGATGGTTAGAAAAGACATTGGAGTTAGAAAGCCGACATTTAGAAAAATAATGAAATTGTGTTAAAAATTTAATAACAATTAAACAGTGTATTGCTATAATTATAATAAAATTAGAATAACGAAAAAAATACACTTCCAACACTATTCCGAATAACAAATTTTTATTTTGCAATAATTATTGTACTAAAAAGAGTACCATTAATAGAAGACTTAGAATTGTCATTTTATTACAAAATCTCACCGTTAAAATGTGAACGGCGAGATGCGATAACTAATCACCTAATATATTTGACGTATATATACAGTCGGTGTTTGTCTTTTATTGGATGTAAGTTTCCTTGTGCCATTCAGTTGACTTAAATACGATGATTGGATAAGCACACTAATATTATTCTTGGCTTTGACGTAAAATTGAAGTATGTATGATTGGATAAGCGCAATGAAATTATTATACTGGCTTTTGTTGGTTGATTGTGCTTTAAAAAAATATATATATGTTTCAGGTTGTAACTATGTTCCATATTTGCTTTGCAAGTAATGAAATTTCCTAAGAAAACGAAATTTACAATACTAACCAAATAATATTTAAGGTCGCTGTGAGTTTTTCCTATCTCAAGTGTATTACAATCTGGGTGTTGGATGGGATTTTTGTAGGCTTTTTAATGAATTGACAGTAGTGCGGTTGAAAATTTGCGATTTATAACTAACCAAAATCATTATTAAATGTTTCACATCATTTCTAATTAGCACTTGAATCACGAGCTAATACTTATACTTAAATTACTAACGTAAGGACACATCCAGCAAACGCGAGGCAGGTTTCCCCTGACTGAAGTAAACACTTTAAGCTTTATACATGATGTAGGGCGTTCAATAAAATGCTATAGAAGAGAACCATCTCTTAGTCTAGTGACAAAGGACAATGCATCTCAAGTGAGAGGTCACAGGTTCGAAATCCGGTTGGAGGTCTTTATAGATATTTAATTTAAAAATAAGTTCGGAGACTTGATTTCCAATTTATCTTCAAAATAAAATGCTATAGAAACCATACAAATTTGACTCAATTTTTTACAGAAAAAAAGGATTTGGAGAAGAGGCAACGTTTGTCAGGCTTTTTGGGTTTTTATTTTTTATTTTTTTAACAACATAGGAAACCGTAGTTAAATACACTAATACTGTAATTTATGAAACTAATATGATGGTTTTATTTGTTTTTATATAAGAAACAGTAGTGATACTATATTAATTTTGTGGAGTTAAGTTATTTTTTTTCATATAAACAATATAATAATTTTATGAATTTTTATGCTGAAAATTATAGATCGAGAGAAAGCTTCGCAAGAATAATAACATTACAATGGTTTATTCTACTTCTTATTAAAAAAAAATGAAATCAACCATCATACTAGCTTTACCGAAAGTATTTTTTGAATTACCGGGAGGAAAAAATTTACTGATTGTAAGATACCATAAAGATGAGCTTAATTTTTGTGAAATTAAACCTGGGTAGACAACTATACAGTATTCACATATCCGAAATGAAATGGTATGGTAGAACTCTCCGAACCTCTTAACAGTCCCCAGACGAATGCGAGGGATCAAGATCGAGTCATGGAGAGGTGTTTGAAGTTTGAGCGACTGTAAAAGAGGAGAACTATGTCACATGTTTCAATATCAATGCCAGGATCCAACCAGCAACTTTCAATCTCATAGTTTGTACTAAAGTATGCACAGCGAAAAATGACACGAAAATGGAAAATAGGTGTAGAAATAAATCTTCCATCCACAGCTCTAAAGAAGAACTAAATTAATATGAGAAATTGTTGATACTTTATGATCTTTTAAGACAACTTTCATCACTTAATTTTTTAAGACAAAAATACGAGAAGCTACAAGTGCTTCATATGTTCACTGAACCGCTTAACTAAAATTAAACTTAACACCCTGAAAGAGTATTGTGGTGACCAATATTAAACAACAAAATTAGGAGAAGGATTTGCATGGAGCATCCTTTTGTCTAGTCACAACTCAGAAGCAAGCTACATATTGGGACCCTTTGAAATTTGTATCTCTCCATAAGGCTCCTCCTGCTCGACCTTTAAATCACAGCGAGTTGCAAGAACTGTAAATTCAAGCACAATTGTTTGGTCTCTTTACTAGATTAGAAAAAAAATTATACATTTTGCAATTAGGATGCACTTAAGTATTCCCATGTCATGAAGAATAACTTGATTATTCTGTAACCTGGCTAGGCATTTATTTATCTTACAATATGTTATATGCAAATTAATATAAAAAAATTATGGTGCACTTGTTGGCAGATACTAAAAGGGCAAATCTATAAGAGAGAAAAAGAGAGAGGGGGGACGGTTTACCGCATGTCTGAAAAAACAACTTAGCAGCTTGCGAAGGATTCATCCCCTGAGCTAACTGACTGAGGGATTCATGTTTAAGGGCTCCAGGAGCCTCAAAGTGTGCCTTAAGTTGGCTGTGTATAGTTTAGATTAGTAAAAAAAGGTCACCTTACTAAAGAATAAAAGGGAAAGTTTTCTTATTTGCATCCTTGAAGCAACCAAAATGTGGAATATTCCTTCAAAGTATCCTATGAATACACCTCAAAATCATCAGACACTCAGGTGTACAAATCCCATAAAATATCAACATAAATCTACACCATCGACTGTCAATTTCACTAGAAAAATTTCCAAACTACCACTCTCTTCTGATTCTATCTACAGTATTATGGTTGGTATTCTTCTATTTCCAGGATTATATATGTCAAATTTCAAGGTTTGTAGGATGTAAACGAAAATTTTCACACAGACTATAATCTGCTAGAAATATAAAATGTTTAACTTACAATCTCATTGCTGAAGTCGTAGGATCCACAGAATCATCAGAGTTTGTGCTTTGAGGGACACTTTGAGTTGGCCCAGTATCCATTAAGGTCTCTGAAATAGAAAGTCATCTTTTAAGAGAGAAATAATTATAAATTAACTCAAAATGGACACAGTCAAATTCTTATTTATTCTCAGTCAGAGAGTACAGAAGCAACATTCCTTTTAAACAATCCTGTGATATATTTAGGAAAAAATAAATACCACAATAGCTAGGTTCAGTCATAGATATGCAGATGTGCCGATGCTACATCGGCCAGACAGTACTGATCACGGATGTATAGAACTGAAAATAATATTTCTGGAGATCTTTTCTATAGTCCTTTTATTTTCTTTTGATCTTTAATTCTTCTTTTTTTTTTATTTGGGGGTGTTTTGCAGTTAGTACCTGTTTCAGGGGTGGGACCCTCCTCTGACACCCTGGGAAGCTTGAAGGCAGCCATAAAAGGTCCCTCCTCCTCAACCGTCTCAAGGTGGCTATCTCCTATGGAGGATTGTTGCCTTTTCTTTGATCTGCTTCCAGAATAAAAGAAAATAAGTGGGAAGGTACCTTTGCTAATCATCATAATAGACAAACTAAACACTATAGGTGCAGACTCTTCTAAACCACAATATGTGCATGCTGGCATGCTGGACCATATGATGCAGAGCTGGTTACAAAGACACTTGGTGACCAGCGATCCGGAGTCAATATGTCATGCCATGTCGTGCTGGACATCCCTGTCTTGTCAATGCAACACATATTAAACCTAATTATCATGATACTGAAATGATTCCCTATACACATTTAACTGATATGCCTCGTGTTCAATAGGCACCAGAACTGACTTACTGTCCTGACTTGAGATCTCTGATCAAAATATTTCAAAAAGCAGTGAGCAACCTTATTCTCCTTACCTTCCAGTTGGAAGCATCTCAGTATCACCAACTGGCAGAGTAGGCCCAGAACCTGAGCTTCGACCAGACTGGGCTGATCCTGCATAATTTCCTGCTAACATGAAAATGGATATATTATGCAATTTATCATAAAGTTAGAGAATCAGACGTCATACTTTAGCTTATTGTGGATTTCAATTTTGGTTGCGTATTAGATGGGGTTTGATTGGGTTCTTAACAAGTTATTTCTATGAAAATCAAACTCAGGTAAAAATATGGCAATGAAGAAGGTGGGGCTCAATTGGGTTCTTAACCATCAAAGTGATACTTATAACAGAAATGGCTATGGTACATATTAGTCAGGTTTGTGAGTAGGCCTGTCAAACGTGGACAAAAGCCACGGAACAAGCTGTTCCGTTAAGGTAAACGGTACCATATTCCATTTCGCAAACAGTTTCGTTTTGAAAACGACACAGAATTCCGTTCCGTTAACCGTGCCACTTAAGAAATTACACATAAAACGGTTTGAAAAGAGGCGAAACGGCACTATTCCTTGTTTAGTTTGCCGTTTTGTTTATTGAAACAAAATGAAGATTGGTGCCGTTATTCGTTCCGTTTCTGTTATAAGGAACAGAATAACATGTTCTCATGTGCCGTTGACAGGCCTATTTGTGAGCACATTACATCTTGTGAATTTGGAAGAAGAAAAGGAAATAAAGCAAAATGCCAGAAAAAATAAGAGGTAAGGATGACTACCACCCAGTTGAATTCTAGTAATTACCTGGACTAGAAGGAGTAAAATGATTACTATGCTGACCAGGATCATCCCTCATCCTTTCCACTGAGTCATCTGGGTTGTACTGTCTCAAATCATCTGGAAACATCTCAGGTGGTTTCATTTTAGAAAATTGCGAAGTAAGAAAAAGTTCCAGTGTTATATATAGTATTAAGTCGATAGTTAAGACATAGGCAACTTAAAATAGAATGTTACAAATTCAGGAAGGTCTTGATGAAAGAATTCCTCAGGAATGTTTGTTGTGTTCTGTGGATGCTGAGCTTCTGGCGTTGTGTCCCCTTAAAAAAATTCAACTCTTGTTGTTAGTATCACTGTTACAAGAAAGGAAACATTTCTTCTGCACATATATCCATGCAAAAGTTTGTAAATCTAATCAATAACATAACTAGCTTACTGTTACGCGGCATTGGCCGAGTACTCTCCTGCCATAGTTCCATGAGCGCTTTTGGGTAATAAAAACCAGAAGAGAATTCAAATGCTGTGACAATTGCCACAGGTGGCAATTCCATCAATGTAGTTAAATTCTGGTGCTGAAGAACCTATACAGTTTAGAAGATTAATGAATTTTAATCAATATTACTTCAAATTGGTTTAGGGTTTACAAATTACAAGACCATACCTTATTGAATCTTCTTCTCTTGGAAGAAATGCTGCTTCTTTTTGAAACAATATCAGACGTGTCATCTATCCACGACTCGTACACTGCACTAGGCACTAGAATTTCTTCATTATCAATCTGAAGCCTTGAAACATTTCTTCTAGTTGCTCTCCTCCTTGGTGCCTTGGGCCTCACTGGAGTATCACCCTGTGCAATTTATGAAAAATTTTTTAGAAAATTATTTTCTTTATTTTAGAATAGTCTGAAAATGGGAAAGAGAGAACCTTCTGTGCTTGTTCATCTTGCTGCCCAGGAGATCCACCCGTGCCTTATCAGAAGAAATGCAGAGAGTAAAAAGAACTTGATAGTTGATATATCAGTATGTTATTAACGATGGAACTGAACCAAATTCAATGCTATTTGAACAAATTTCACCCACTTAAGTCATTACACCTGATACACCACACCAGTAATATACAACCATTACTCAAAAAAAAAAAAAAAAAAAGAAGTAACATAGAACCATTTAGTAAAAGAGCTGGTAAAAGTACAACTTCCTAGGTACAGGAATGCTTGTTGCCATAATTACTAATAACCTTGAGGATTGGCAGTGTTGAATGGCATGGCATCATCATGCCATGTAGCCTCAGGGGGCTGACAAGGAGAGGCACGCATAGTGGTGTTGTCAGCTTGTACTTCATCATCATACCGAGGTGGTGATGGCATAATGTTGGGCACATCCTCTCTCACATCAAATCTATCAAAGATCACAACATAAACAAGTCAGATCTGTTTAAACTGGTACAAGCATATATTTGCTTTTTATTTTTCTTTGTGTCACCTTTCAAAACGGTCATAGTGAAATGTCTCTGCAAAGCCTCGGTGATTGTTCTCAGCCAGAGTGATATCTTCAGCTCGAGCTGCAAATCAAATTAATATGAAAAAGCTTGTTATTATTTTTTCTCAATATGTCAGTTTCTATCGTAAGACCATGGGACGGAGAAGAGAAGATGACAAACCTTGGTGATGACTTGCAGAACATCATCGACATCAATGTGGATATATTGCTCATCCAATCTCTATATTCAAGAGAAGAGAAATACCAGATATGTTATTAGCTGGTAAAATCATTAAGAGGATATTTTCGTCAAGAGACAAGCTGATGTGTCAGAAATTAAACAAAGAGAAATCATTACCATATTGTTCAATCCGGCAGGGATGAATGGAGCATCGGAACCTGGCAAGGTGGGCTCCACCTCAATATCCATGTAATCTGGCTCTGGCAATGTAACGGTTTCGTACTTATAGAAGATAAAAGCTGTCAGATCCCCATCAAAAGGCCAACTTACTCACAAAACAAACAGTGGATTTGAAATAGACTCGCTATACGAAAGCATATATTGAGATAGATACCGGAAGGAAACAGAATATTACTGAATTATTAATTATGTCATTATTGGATAAAGGAATTACTGTTGTGTATCCATTGAACCTGGTTTGGAAGGACAAAACCCGAAACAGAACTGGTCCAAATTGATTGTTTTGCTATTTCACATTCTATTACAATCAATCAGTATATTGGTAACTGTTTAATCGAGACCTCTTATCTAATAACAGTAAATAAACTAGGATTTAGTAGATACCTGGCCTTAGCTTTCCTTTTGCAAACCTTGCCGGGCTTAATTTTCCATGCTCCATTGAGTTCGTCCTGTAATTAAAGTAAATGCACAAAAGGATGAGAAAATAGAGAGAACTTGAATTGAGGGTTTCAGATGAGTTTGAAAAAAGAAAGATGGTCAAAAGTCACCAAGGATTACCACAAGGCGATTAACATCATCTGTAAAAGAATGGATAAATGTCAGATTTCTATTCCAATCTCAAACGAAAAAAAATGAAACAATAGTAAACAAAGGCAGTAAAACATAGCAAGAGGAAGAGAAATAGAGAGACGGAGACGAACCAAGGAGGAGCTTCACCTTCCGCTCATAAACAATCACAACACCACCTAAATAAACGTGGATATTAACATTAAATCCGAGTGAGAAAAAAATCACAAAAAATACTAATAATTCGAATTTATTGGAGTTGTAATGGTATTTTTTAACCCATAAGGATTCCAGAGAGCCTTAGAGCCATTGGCGCTGCAGGGTACATAAGCTCCTCGCTGAAAATCCAAAACAAGAAAGGATTTGTAAAAATCAAGACATGCGAGTGCAAAAATGAAACAATAACATTCAGCATTTGAAAAGCTGATCTTAATAATTGAAAAATAAAAACAGAAGAGGCTACTACAAGCTGAGAGGAACAAATAACAATTACATGAAAGGAAATAGAAAAACAAAACAGAGAAATTAAGAGGAAGAAAAGTAGAGATGAGATGAGATGAGAAGAACGCACCAGATTTGAACGAGGTTGATCCTGTAAAGCTTCTTCCTGCTTATAGCAGTTTATATGGCAATATAAGGTCTGTGTGTGTATTGGTGTTTTTAGAAAGATATCTAGTGTTAGTCAATGATGTTGTATGGTAAGTAATTTAGGGTATAGCTGTATATAAAGGAAACAGCTCGTGTAATTTTGACACAGATATAGAAACATCATTCCACAATTTTGTTCATGGTATCCAGAGCCAGGCTAGACTATAGCCGCCACAAAATTTCATCATAGACCCTATGCAATTCTGATATTGTTTTGCATAGAAAAGATCATCAGAGTTTGTATCTGGCAGTATTACTTTGACAAATCAAAATCGTGAGGATGGCTGACCCCAATTTGGACAAGAAAGAAGGAAATCAATCAGTCAAGAGGTTCATTGACAGTACGTCTCCCTTCTATCTGAATTCATCAGATAATCCAGGTATGTCGATTAGTTCCTGTGTCTTGAAGGAGAACAACTATGATATGTGGGTGAAGGTGATGAAAAATTCTTTGAGTGCAAAGAATAAATTGGGTTTTGTGGATGGCACAGTAACTAAACCGACAACACTACCAGAATCTGAGTTGTGGGGTACCTGTAATCATATGTTAGTCTCTTGGCTTTTCAATTCTATTGACCCTGTCCTTCAGCCAAGTATAGCATATTTTGAAACTGCCAAGGAACTCTGGGATGATCTGAGGGATCGTTTTTGTGTTGGAAATGCACCAAGAATTCACCAACTCAAATCAGACATAGCTGCTGCAAAGCAGCAGGGACAATCTGTTGTGACTTATTACACTCGTCTCAAAGGGATGTGGGATGAGTTGAGTAGTTATATTAAAGTCCCAACATGCACTTGCAAAGGATGCACGTGCAATGTGACTGCAGAATTTCTCAAGGAAAAGGAAGAAGAGAAAGTTCATCAATTTCTCATGGGTCTAGAAGACTCAATTTTTGGAACAGTAAGAACACAAATTTTGGGTATGGACCCTCTTCCAAATTTGAGCAGAGTTTACTCGATGGTGGTACAAGAAGAGAGACACAGAGCAGTTGTGAGAGGGCGTGATGATAGAAGAGAAGCAGTTGGATTTGCAGTGCAGGTCAGCAGACCCGAAGTGAATCAGCAAAGGGGTGGAGCAAGTGAACGTGTGATGTGCACACATTGCAACAAACCAGGTCATGATATCACTCGTTGTTTTGAAATCATTGGATACCCAGAAGGTTGGGGAAGAGGAGGACGCAGCACACGTGGCAGAGGTGGTGGCAAAGGTAGAGGGAGAGGCCGTATGTCGGCCCATGCAGTACATGCAGCCACAGTTGAGTCTACTGCCAGTGATGTTGCAGTGCAGCCGAAAATTCCTGGATTGTCAGATATTCAGATTCAGCAGATTTTAGGCATATTGCAGAGTTCAAATCACAGTGCATCAAATGATACAACCGAAAGACTGCAAGGTAATCTCACTAACACAACTTGGTTGTTGGATAGCGGTGCATCACACCATATGACAGGAAATTTTGAGTGCTTGAAGAATGTGCATAAAATTGTGTTGTCATCTGTTGTGCTTCCAAATGGAGGTCAAACCTCAGTCACTTTGGAGGGAACAGTTCATCTGAGTGGAGGATTGACTCTTAAAAGAGTCTTATATGTGCCTTGCTTGAACTGCAATTTGATTTCTGTTAGTGAATTGCTTAAAGACAACAACTGTTTTGCTACTTTTACTCATGGGTTGTGTGTTGTACAGGACCTCATTTCGAGGATGCTGATTGGTGTGGGTGAGATGAAGGATGGAATTTACTACTATCATGCGGTGACATCAGCACAAGCAAATCATGTTGGCAAACAGAAGAGCTCAATATTGTGGCACAGAAGAATGGGACATCCCTCAATGCATATTACCAATTTGTTGGCTGGTGTTAATGATGATAGTTGTAATTTGAAAAGTTTATGTGAGATATGTTTGAAAGCAAAACAAACTAGAGATGTTTTTCCAGTTAGTCAAAATAAAGCTGTTGCATCTTTTGAATTGATACATTGTGATGTTTGGGGTCCATATCGAGTTGCTTCAAAATGTGGTGCTCATTATTTTTTGACAATAGTAGATGACTTTACCCGTTCTGTTTGGGTATATCTAATGGCAGAAAAGAAGGAGACTGCTGATCTGTTGATAAATTTTTGTAACATGGTGAAGACACAATTTGGAAAAGTTGTTAAATGCGTGAGAAGTGATAATGGTCTTGAATTTAAAGGTGAGAGAATTATGAACTTCTACTCTGAAAATGGTATTTTGTGTCAAACATCATGTGTTTACACGCCACAACAGAATGGTAGAGTAGAGAGAAAACATCGACACATTTTGAATGTTGCACGAGCATTGAGATTCCAAGCACACATGCCTATTGAATTCTGGGGTGAGTGTGTTCTTACAGCAGCATATCTGATTAATAGAACTCCCACACAAACTATACAAAATAAAACACCATATGAGATGTTGTTTGGCAAGCCACCTACATACTCACAAGTGCGTGTTTTTGGATGTCTATGTTATGTGTCAAACCAACCTCGCACCTCAGATAAATTTGCAACTAGAAGCAAAAAGTGCATTTTTGTTGGATATCCATTTGGCCAGAAAGGTTGGCGAGTTTTTGATATAGAAACATCAACCTTTATTGTGTCGAGAGATGTGAAATTCTTTGAAGATGTGTTTCCATATGCGCAGCAAGATACTAGCATTGAGCAGAATTCAGTTGGAAGGATGGCGATAATTGAGAGTGGTGTACATGTAGATGACAACACACTTCAGAATCTGACCCACCAGCAAAGTAATGCAAGTGATAATTTTCAAACAGAAAACAATGAGTCAGGAGAAAGGGGGAGCAATCTTGAAAACAATCAAGAGAGTGAGGAAGTGATTGTTGTTGAAGAGCAGCAGAGGGAAAATGAGTCACAGAATGGTTCTGTAGCTGATATGGATGCAACTCAACCTCCAGCACGTGAACAGCGTGTGAGAAGAGCACCTGATCGGCTCAAGGACTATATCTGTTATACTGCTCGGGTTGATCCCTCTCTGCCACATTCTGAACATATTGAGATACAAGGTACACGATATCCTATTAATCGCTATATATGCTGTGATAAATTTTCTGTGACACACAGAGCATTTCTAGCTTCAGTCACCAAGGAAAAAGAACCAGAGCACTATGGTGAGGCAATCAAAAGTAAAAATTGGCGTGATGCCATGCAAAATGAAATTGCTGCTCTTGAAAGAAATGGGACTTGGATTTTGGAGGATTTGCCACCAAATAAAAGTGCAATTGGATGCAAATGGGTGTATCGTATCAAGTATCTTGCTGATGGAAAGGTTGAGCGATACAAGGCACGATTGGTTGCTCTTGGAAATAGACAGGTGGAAGGGATAGATTACACAGAGACATTTGCACCCGTTGCTAAAATGGTCAGTGTACGTGCATTTTTGGCCGTTGCAGCAATTAAAGGATGGGCTTTGCATCAAATGGACGTACACAATGCTTTCTTGCATGGTGATTTGCATGAGGAGGTATACATGCGCTTGCCACCAGGTTTCACTCACTCACATCCAGGCAAAGTGTGCCGGCTTAAGAGATCAATTTATGGGTTGCGACAGGCTCCACGTATGTGGTTCTCGAAACTTGCAGCAACACTTGAGTCATATGGCTTTGTTCAGTCGAAGGCTGACTATTCTCTTTTCACTTGGCGCAAGGGAAATGCATTTCTTGCAATTTTGGTTTATGTCGATGATTTGGTGCTTGCAGGGAACTCAGATGACACAATTGGTGCATTCAAACAATACATGAGCAATGTGTTTCATATGAAGGATTTGGGGCCATTGAAATATTTCTTGGGTATAGAAATTGCAAGAGGATCATCTGGTTTATTCTTGTGCCAGCGAAAATATGTGCTTGACATACTTGCAGAATCTGGACTCTTAGGCGCCAAACCAGCTGCGACTCCTATTGAACAGAATCATAAACTGGCAGAATCAGTGAGTGAAAAGTTAAAGGATCCAGAAAAGTATAGACGGCTCATTGGCCGACTTATATACTTGACAATTACTAGACCGGAACTTTGTTATTCAGTTCATGTTTTGGCACAATTTATGCAAGACCCACGGCAGGCACATTATGATGCTGCACTTAGAGTTGTGCGTTTTCTGAAAAACAATCCAGGTCAAGGGATCATGCTCCGAGCTGATGGGAATTTGCAAATTAATGCCTATTGCGATTCAGATTGGGCAAGCTGTCCATTGACACGAAGATCATTGACAGGTTATTTTGTGATGCTTGGCAACTCACCTATCTCGTGGAAGACCAAAAAGCAACCAACAGTGTCCAGATCCTCGGCTGAGGCAGAATACAGATCCATGGCCAATGCAACAGCTGAGTTGTTATGGATAAAGTCTTTTCTGAAATCTCTCGATGTCAATCATTCAAGTCCAATGAAACTGTTTTGTGACAGTCAAGCAGCTTTACATATTGCAACTAATCCAGTGTTTCATGAAAGAACGAAACACATTGAGTTGGATTGTCATTTTGTGCGCGATCAACTTCGAACTAGGTGCATTGCAGCTGTGTACACTCGATCGTCAGAACAATTGGCTGATATATTTACTAAAGCTCTTGGAAAACAACAGTTTCATTATTTGTTGGGCAAGTTGGGCATATGTGACCTTCATGCTCCAACTTGAGGGGGAGTATAGCAGTTTATATGGCAATATAAGGTCTGTGTGTGTATTGGTGTTTTTAGAAAGATATCTAGTGTTAGTCAATGATGTTGTATGGTAAGTAATTTAGGGTATAGCTGTATATAAAGGAAACAGCTCGTGTAATTTTGACACAGATATAGAAACATCATTCCACAATTTTGTTCACTGCTGATCATCCTCGAGCGCATCGTTGCTGCCATCCTGAAAACCAGATTCAAAAACAGAAATTGAACGCAAAAGCTAGCTCAAGATAGATCAGATCAGAAAGGAAAGGAAAGGAAAGGAAAGGAAGGATAAATCAACCATATCTGGCCGATTGGTGTTTTTCTCGCAAGCAGCTGATGCGAGTAGAACATCTCTAATCCAAGCTAGGGATCGAACTTCTCTTATGAAAACTTTAATGGAGAATTGGATCGAGATATATATGTAAAGAGAAGAGAAGTATGGAAGAGAGGAAGGAAATGGCGGGAAAGTAGAGAAACTCTGACTTTTGACTCGTGATGGCGACAACTACTGTCACTCTAACGGTATATATATAGGCTGTTTTTCGAGGGTTAAAATGGGAATTTCAGTTCTGTAAATTTTCGGGACCACTCGCAAATCGCAATGTTTTTCATGTGATCGCGTTGGTTTAAGAAAATCGGACTCGTGTTGTATTTGAATAAGATGAATTCAGGGTGGATTGGAATCGGATTGGGTTTAGAGAGACCAACATAGTTTTTTTTCTTTTTTTTTTCTTAACCTTGACAACAGCTGTCAAGTAAACAAAGATCGGTGTTATACTTGTACGGGAGTGAAATCATAATATAACAATATTTAATGAGATAGGCTAAAATCAGCCACGACTGACGAATGAGATTGTCAGCTACGATCAAATCTCAATTTTCGAGATTCTAACTGTCGATCCAAACCGTTCAATGTGTTCTTCAAATTGAAATCTCGTTGGAGACAAAATTTTATATTTTTTTGAAATTTTTTAGTATTTGTTTGGTATTTTACAAAATTCTTAATCTAAACAATTCTGGACCCTTCAATAACTATGATTTTTAAAAATCTAAAAAAAATAGTAAATAAAATCAGAAAAATGTAAAATTTGGTCTCCAATGAGATTTCAATATGGAGAACACATTGAACGGTTCAGATTAGTTATTAGAACCTCAAAAGTTGAGATATTATCGCAGCTGACGGGTCCATCCGTCAGTCGTGGCTGATTTTAGCGTATCTCATATTTAATTACTCCCATGGTCATTTTTATTTACTGAATACCGAATTCAAGATATAATTATATATATCAAAGAATTCAGTTAATTTGGATGCTATTGAGACATCATTAACTAATAACAATATATAATAATTCCTCCATACTCGTTTAATGGAATTATACATCTATGTTTGAAAACTGCAATTTGCAATTCTCTAGAATGCATAGTTAATAATTTCAAGGCTGGTAAATATTTTTGCAAACCTTTAATCACCAAAATTTCAAGGCTTCTTAGAATGACATTTAAGATTTTTAGTTAATAATTTGGCATACTTTATTTGATAAAATAGGGATGATTAACTTGGTATTACAAAAGATGACACAAATCTGCCTAGAATAGTATTTATATCTTGCTCTGTTTGGATCATATGAGTTTAAGGGTAGGATTAGTTGTTCGGGATTAAAATTTTTAATCCTAAACGATCAAGAATAAGCTTTTTGTGATCTATACTGTTATTTTTAAGTGGTCCAACATCCGAATTAAATTTTTATTCCTAGGGTGTTTGGATCATCTTTTTAATCCAGATTAAAAAGTGGTCCCAACTACTTCTTAATCTACATTAAGAAGATGATTCAAACACTTTAGGAATAAAAATTTAATCTAGATGTTGGACCACTTAAAAATAACACTCTAGATCACAAAAAGCTTATTCTTGATCGTTTAGGAATAATATTTTTTACTCCGAATAACTAATCCTAATTTTATTCTTGGATGATCCAAACAGAGCCTTTAAGAATTAATAATATGAATATTCTTTTAATCAGGTCAAGGCTTCAGGTGCCAATCAATTCTGTTCGTCACGATAATGACAAACTTCATTTTCAAAGTCACAAGTGTGAGGCATCCGGAGAGAAATTCTTGATGTAATCAGCATCACAGTTACATTGAGCAAAGACAGCAATATCAGATTTAATCTCAGAAGAACAAGCAAAGTGCATATACTGCGAGTCACAATTATAGACAATTGACCGCGTAAACTTAAAAAAAAAAAAAAAAAAAAAAAATACCCCATAATATCTAGCACAAGGTTCTTAACTTCAAGCTTCAATGCATAAGCAATCTACATTTCAACATGGCTGGATGCTTCGGGATTGATTGATGCAGAATAAAAGAGTTCAAATTTATGAACGTCTGCACGATCTCTTTTTTTTTTTTTTTTCTAAAATAAAGCAAGTCATCAAGTAAATTTGTTTAGCCTGTCTGAATTTTCACCTGTCATCTTTGTCTGTAAATTGGCATTTCTGTCCTGACAAGATTGAAGCAACTAAACAAAAGATTTTTCAGGTACAGGAAGTGTTTCTATTATCAGTTTCAGATTCAAATCCGCATAACAGTTACAACTATACTACAACAAAAATTATACGATTATCCATTTGCAAAAATAATAAGAAATAATAATAATATAATGTTTCCAGTGCCGAAATGCATTTCTCCTTGATCAATCTGTATGGGCAGAAACAACTCTAATTCTATTTAATAAAAAAATATTGGATGAAATTATTGTTGTCCATCTAGAATGGTTTATGAGATGTAAGTTGGAGTCTAATAATGGATAACGATTTCACCTTAAGGTGATTCAGACCTTTGTAGTCAAATGTAGAATCATTTATAATATTAACGCCCGCGCTACGACTTCTCGTTGACTGCACTATAGGTGAATAGTTGTTCGGACAGTAACTCATCCTGAGCGTTTATTTGGGTATGGTGAGATCGCACGGTTTAGATGGTGTATGGTATTGGTTTCTTCTATGGATTGGCTCTTCGGTTTCTAAAGAGGTGCCTCTTCGTTCGCGCTGCTGAAAAAAAAAAAAAGAAAAGACACTTTCAGATTATTCTCTCTCTCCCTCTTTCTCTTTCTCTCCTCTTCCGATCCTCCTACTACGGTTCCACTATTTACCTCCAGGAAATTTTGCTCATGATCAAGTCGTTTACCTCCAGGAAATTTTGCTCTTCCATTGGGTTTTGTATGGGTGAGTATTAGTAAAGAACACAAACAATGCATTGTTTGCATATTTAGTTGATTTTGTTTTTTTCCCCTCTAAATTGCTGGTCTTGCTATTTGAGATTGGGAATTGTTGTCCTTGGATCGTAGCAGTTATAGTCTCCTCCATATTTAGTTTGCTCAGGTGATGCTTCCTCTAATTGATAGTATTTTTCTTTCAATTTTGGAATTCTGTGGAGGCATTAGTCTGACCTCCTTTATGTATTCCTTGCTTTTGTCAAGGCAATTTTTTATTACTTCTGGAAATATATTTTCTGTCAAAAGAGAAACATGCTCAGACTGATCAGAAACAGGCTGAGTTCTTTCGCCTGAAGGAGACCACTTGACCTTACTTGCAGTTTATGAGGCATGGAAGGCAAATAATTTTTTCAGGCCCCTGGTGTTTTGATGTACATTCAAGGTCGATCAGATGTGGCCAAGATGTCAGAAAGCAATTGCTTACTGTTATGGACAGGTGTGTGCACATCATCTTCTCATGTTTGTTTATTGTTACATCAGGTTAAATTAAAGGCACGTCCAACTGAGGTTTTAATTACATCAAGTTAGATTATTGCCGTTATGCTGATAATTTATTCTTTTAATCCCTATTGCCCCTATTGTTACGGATAGAGTATATATTTTACTTTTTAATCAATATATGACATCCATAAAACATTTCTGTGTTCTTGATCTCAATATTATTTGCCTTTTTACTTTACTTTTTCTTCTTTGCTGCAGGTGGAAAATCCGAGATATGGTGGAGGCTTCAGGGGGAGGTGGCGATGCTCTGGTCTGATTTTTCCTAAGCCTACGTGTTCTCAGTTGTCATGGTATAAATATGTGGTTCCTCTCTTTTTTTTTCTCAATTTCTTATTGTGAGCTCTTTTGGATTTCTAATCTCTGTCCCAATTTGTTCAGGAGCCATTATAGAGTTAAAAGCATTTATTGTTTTTTTTTTTTTTTTTGTCAATTTGCTTCTTTGTGATTTTCATTTTATTTCTTCAGTTTTCTTAGGTAGTGTTTATTGTGCACATAATTTTTTTTTATTATTGTTTCAGTAATATTACAGCGAACTAATTTCATCTAATGTGTTTCTAATCATATTACCATCACTTTTTAAGATTATTAACCTATTGGTTTATTGCCATCGCATAATATGATGTTGTACATATTCTGCAAGATGTCAAATGTGTCGGTACACAATAGAGTCATTGGATCAGTGTTGGCCACAAATTGAAGGTGAATGGTGTGGGTCAAGTTTGGAGCGCGGCTGTTGACGACATACTAAGGTTTTTTGCTCTTTCCTTTTAGTTCCTTTTTCTTGCCCTCTTTTACTCCATTTTTACTATGTTAAATAATCAAAGATGAAGAAAGAGATAAAAAATTTATTGGAGCAATTAATTAAGGGTTTCAGTTCCTCTCTGATAGCAGGTGCAGTTGTTGTGACGGTAATTAACATGCAGCAATTAGTGGACAGTCCTAATATCGCCTCCATCTATGTACATCTCTCTTTGTCTCTCTCCTCTTCTTGCTATTCCGAATGCTAAACTTATTTGCAGCTTTATATGATATAAAGGTAAAAGATGAGGTGCTTTTGATTGCAACTCAGCATTCTTATTATCTACCAACAGCTTCTCGATTATGCGGCTGTTATGCTCATCCGTTCTTTTTTCCGGTGAGTTCTGCTCTATTTCCTTTGATTTGCTTGCAATTCATAGTCATTTATTTCTCTTAATTTTTTTTCCTTATTTTTGTTGGTTTACAGGAAGCTGTACAACTGTTATGTTGCTCCTTCGCTCATCTTTTGTTACATCTTTTGCTCTCAATCATAAGGTCAGGATTACAGATTTTATTTGCTCTACTTTTCTTCCATTTTTGTATCGTGATTTCCTTCAAATAATACATCTGTTCCTTTTCCTTGGTAGGCTTAATGCGAGCGAGATAAGGGGACTGATTTGCAGAACATAATGTCTGGAGATAAGTTGTTCATATTCAGAGTTGTTTGGCAAAATTTTCTTAAATCATGGAATTTTTTCTTACTCGAATTTTGGGTTAGCTTGGATCTTTTAATAGGAAGCGATGCAAGTCAAAAGAAATAATATGGATATGGAGCTTTCTTCCCTACCTACAAGAACAATTACAATGTCATTAAGGTCAGGCTTACATTCACTTGATTTTCTGGTCCTAATCCTATAAGGGTATAGATATCATGCTGCTAAATTCTAATTCCAATGAGATTAATTGATGACAACGGATGGGCTCGGAAGTATTTGTAGATGGCCTGATTTTTTTGGACTTTTCATAATGTAAATCTGAAATTAAAGGAAGATATTGAACAAAATATAAATAGATTATCTCACTTAGGCAATTACAAGTGAAAGGATAAGATCAGATGCTCTGTACATAACTTGGTTTTTCTTTTATTTTCAGAATTTAAATGCGAAATTAAAAGAAGATATTGAAGAAATTTTAAATTGATTTGCACTGAACCAAATTATAAATGAGAATTCTGTATGGTAATATCAGGTTATCAAGATTGAATTGGAACACAAAATTCAATTTAACCCACCCTACTATACATGTTAAGAATTTAACATATTTATTCTTTAAGAATTTAACCCTTAGATTTGTGCTTCTTTCATTAGGTTTTGAAGAACAAGAGGATTTCAGTGAGAAATTATGGATGAAAATGTCATGGAGGATTTCAGAGAGATTCTTTGTCAACAACAGCAAGCAGTTTCTTGCTGAGAAAGGTTTTTTTCTAATTATCGATTTAATTTAACCTAGCAAATTAAACAAAAGGTTTTCTTAGTAAAATTAGTTAGTAACTCTACATTACAGGACTGCGCCATAATGTTACCACTTTATAATGTATTAGAGTCTGATATATTTTTTTTTCTCTTCCTCTTCCAAGGCATATCTCTTTCAATGGATCAAGTACATAGATTCCTTAACCTGATACTTGCTCATCAATTCATGTTTCTTAGTCCCAAATATTTATTTTTATCAAAATTGAATTTTGCTTACCAAAGTAAATACTTATTCTAGGACCTTTGGTCTCGAGTTATTGTACCGATCAGCCTAACTATACATGTTGAGAATTTAGCGCATTTATTTTTTCTGCTATATTTAACAACTTTGATATTTTATAGGATCACATATGAAATTCTTGCAATATCTTCTGCTTTATATTTTCTATTTCGGCCTTTATGCTTTTTTTGGCCTTCTTGGTTGTAAATGCTCAAAGCTATTATCATGACATGCTATCATACTTCATTCCTTGATACTTAAATTAAATTGATTTTCTCTTCCAATCATTTTAGGAAGGAAGTTTGCTGAAATGTATGGAGCTGGAAAATCTTACTAAGGTTTCGATTTTGATTTGCTGCTAGCTAAAAAAAATTGTCATTTCTTTTTGTTTTGTTTATTTTCGTTTATGATGAATGGTTTTTCTTAAAAAAAAATGATTGTACTCGAATCATTCTTTTGATTCAGTAATTTCTTCACATGGCTAACCATTTACATTTTTTTCCTTTTTTGCATCTTTGACAGCTTTATTTGAGGTTATGAGAGACTCATTTTTGGAGATTTCATCTAAACTTTGAGGTGCATAATTTATTGCTTCTGATTTTCAGTAGTCTAAGGACGTTTCTTTAATTCATCTCTTTATTAATTATTTAGAGTTGTGTTCTGAGTGTTTATTTCATGTGCACTGATCTTGCTTCAGACCTCTTTAAGAAGAGAAGAAGCAACCTTATAAACCGTTATGGCTTTTGTTTTATTAGGTTTATAATTTGAGAATATAGGGGTTCGATGAGTAAGTTGTTTTCATGTGTCTCATAACCTCCTCTCCAATCGTAAATCGAAACTAAAACTTTTTGCCTATGTTATGTAGAAGTTTCTGTTAGGTTCTTAATGAATTATCACACATTCAAAATATTTAGTGGATGTGCATCGAGGTGTTTGGCAGAAATATTAAAGACCCAAAACTTATGTGTTATTATTTGATATGTCAAATTATTGCTTTCTGGGCAGGAGCATGGAAATACATACTAGAGATGATCTAAAGCACTGGACCCTTCTGCCCGGTATATAATTCTTCTGTAGATGCAAGTGGCACCAAGCTGTTTGGCACATGAAGAAGATGAAGGAAGGAGTCTACCAAATTGTACGAAAAAAATAAGGAAAAAATAAGAAGAGAGATGTCCATACCCTTTCCTCTATTCTCTCATCCAGCAACAAGGTAATTTTTCTGATCGTAGTCTCATATGTTTAGACTCTGTGAAGATAGATTATTCATTATAGAGTTTTGTTCTTATTTAGGTTGCCTGTGGTATCAGTGACGAGCCAAAATCAGAAAATTTAGCAATTTATTTAGCTCTTTTTCGATATTTGTTTAAACAACATGGCCTGATTATCTGTGTGGACAAGAACTTTGAGGTAACAACAAAAAAATAAGATAGTATGGTCAAATGGATATTAGAAGTACACTACAAATTTAGATTGATACAAATTTTGCCAAATATAAGTTCATACAATATATGTTGCTACTCACCATTTTCAGTTATCCTTTATTCTGTTTTAGCTTCACTGCCTATTATTACTTAAGGATGTGAATTGACATAGCAAGATATAGATAATGGAAATTAGCTGAGAGACTTATGATATTGTCCAATTGGTTCTACTTTATATTTTCAGGAACATGATGGATTATGATAATAACGATAATAGCCCTCAAGAAAAAGTTAAGAAGGTACTTCAATAAACTGAAGGAACTTTAACCATACAGATTTGCCGCTTCATTGCTTCAGTATTGTTGAGTCGAAGGTGCATTTTTTATTTTGCACTTAATGAAATAACAAACTTTCTTTTTGGTTACTCTTTGGTTGATCTGATGGTTTCTAAATTAAAAAATGTTAGTCGTTCAATTGTTTAAAACTTCTCAATTTTGCCCTTTATGCATTTCTTAGGTTGCCAGCATTTAATTGCATTTCTTTTTATTTATTGATTTATTCTTTATTTAAGTTCAGACAAAAACAAAAGAGTTCAGGTACACAAAGCATGATAAATATGCTAAGATGGAACAAAGAAAATTAACTCTTACAATAATATTTGAATTTATTTAAGTTCCTTGAACATAGTGGGTATCGACTTGAGGTCAGTTTGAGTCCATGTTTCTTTTGATAATCAGACTATCAATATAGCAACAAAGAAAATTAAGTCTTACCATAATATTTGAATTGATTCTATTTATTTATTTTTTTGTTTCTCTATCTATTGTAGTAGTAATGCAATCACTTCATTTTTTTTTTCCCTAAGATTCTTCAGATCATTTTTTTTTCCCTAAGATTCTTCAGATTATTCACCTAGGAACTAGGATCCAAAAGAAAGTGGCTGCAAAGCTTACTAGGTGGTGCTTAACACTGAAACTGAGGATTTCAACCACCAGGAATTCTCAGGCGACTACTATAATTCTATTTCGAGTCCTTTCAACCTCAAGATCTAAGGATGCTTCGTCATTTTTTATTATTTGGATTTCATATATTATTTCCATTCTCTGGTTCTGACCTTATTTAGAGACACTGTAGGTGTATAAAGCTTTGCATGTTCGTTGAACTATATGAATGAACTAATTCGATATGGCTAGCAAATCAACCTGCAAATTAAATCAACTATATCGCTCACCTTGGATGAAATTTTAAAACACAAATAGGTCGCGCAACGCGCGACGCCGCACCTAGTATATATTATGTAAGGTGGATATATATGATTTTTGTTGTGTCAACATCTCCGTTATGTTAGGAAAGCTTTTTAGATTCGGTATCCATAGAAACTTTCGATGCTTAAATATATTTCTTTTTTTTTTCCTTACTTTTTGTTATCGAAAAACAATAGCGTGATTAATATTCTATTTACAGTCATAAGTCATAACATTAGTACATAAAAAAGTAAATGTCGATAATAAATGTTCAATTTGTCTCTAGTAAGTTAAGACCTCGTGGAATACTGAACGTGACAATGCTAATGAATCTATTTGTAAGAGAGTGACATGTGACATTGTTTATATAGAGAGAAAGAGAGAGTTTTGCTACGGTGAGATGTATCACAAAAAATCTTCCATGAGTTACAATCAAAACTCTTAGATCTTGTTCAAAATGATCGATCCAAATCATTCAATATAATCTCCCAATTGAATTTTCCATGCAGACCTAATTAGATTAACAATTTTCTAAAATTAAAAAAAATACTTAAAATTTTTTTAAAAAAAATGTAAAATTTAATCTACATGAAGATTTCAATAAAGAGATCATATTGAACAGTTTGGATCGATCATCTTGAACCAAATTCAGAAGTTTTGATCGCGACTCACAGAAAACTTTTTGTGATGCATCTCACCATAGCCAAACTCTCTCTCCAAGTTAACTAGAAAGGAGGGAAAAAAAACTTCATGATCCTAGGTCATTCATTTCATCCAAGTTGCTTACATTCTGCAATACAGAGAATTAGACCAACCTACGCGTGTTATCAAATTGGACTACTCAAACTCAAACACACGGAATACGCTTGCATCAACAAACGAAATGTGCATTAATTGTTAGGAAACATAAACTTGATTTCATTCAACGGTTTGAAACGACAACCAGCACCTCATTCAATCCCAGTGTACTCAGCTTCACACGCTCTACTAACTCTGGCACACCATCAGATGTAGTGCAAAATATCTCTACCTTCTTTAGGCATTTGCAGCAAAACCATTCAATCTTTTCTCTTGAATTTTGACCATGGTCTCCATTCACCTTTTCAAACAACAATAATAATTTAATGGAATTTAGCTGAATCACAAAGGAGACAAACAAATTGAAAGAAGTTCATATGATAGAAATCAATTACCTTGCAACATTCCCCTCCTCCGCGTACTAGATTTCCATGAAATAGAGTCAGAGTCTCCAACTTGGGTGTATGTTCAAGGAGAGAAGACAATAAACCGAAAGCACAATTCATGCAGCAGTCGCCAAGGGTAAGCCTCCTCAGCTTGTCAAATATCAGAGGCTTTTGTAATGCCTTTTCTAGTACATCCTATATGAAGAGACAACTAGAAATTTAGCAATATTTAATAAGATAAGTAATCTGAAAAGACAGTAAACTTTGTCCAGAATAACGAATTGGTCACTATATACTTTATTTTATCCCTTTCATGCCACTAAACTTTTCATCTTTCCCAAATGGATCATTACTTTTACAAATTTAACCATAAAAGCAAGCAAATTGCTTATGTTAACATCTTTTAAGAAATGAACATCTTCTGCTATATTGACAGATTTTGCCAGAAAGAAAATATACAGTTTTCTTTGAGGTGTACATCTTTTGTGATGTGCATCTTTTATATCCCAACATATTTATCCATTGAAATGAAATAAATGAAATTGGACATCTTTTACTAAAAAACAATGAGTAACTTTTCTAATTGATTTTCCAGCCAAATGATATTATATATCTTTTACATGATCATTTTGATTAACATCAAACACTGGATCTGACATAAAGCTGCCCTGGAATTGCAGCCAATCTGTGTCAATTGAGCAATCCTCAAGGCAATTATCACATTCAACTCAAAAATAAAACACAGACTCTTTGCGATTTCTTCTTCATTTTACTGCACAACAATGTTAAATATGATTCATTCAATGAAAAATTATAATAGTTAAGTTATAGCCACATACCATTAAAGAAGAGCTCATAAATTCAGGAACCTCAACATTGGCAAGACTGCAATCATCATCAAACTTCAGTTCCTCTACTATATCATGAGAGATGATACTTGCCTCGGTCAACTTGTGCATTTTATTAGAACTGATGCAATCAATTGTTACATCAGAAAGGTACAAGTACTCAAGCCCAGGAACCATACGCGGAATATCTAGGTAGTACAAAAAGCAACAGGTGAGGCTGAGACGCTTCAGATTGCCAAAGAAAACATCTCTTGTTGCAATTGAACAATAATATGCAGACAGACTCTCAAGCACAGGGCACCCATTGACAAACTTTTCCATGTAATCTTCATCAATGGTAATAAAAGATAGATCTAAGCTCTTTAACTTAGGTAAGTTAACTTTCTTAGGTAAGTTAACTTTCTTAGGTCGAACTTCACTGAGTTTATGATTATCCACAACCTCTAAGCTCAGGTCTAACTCCTCTAACGAGTCATAGACGAAAAGCGAGTCAGGGACTCTCAAGTAATCATAACTCGACAACTCTAATTGAAGCTTCTTTATTTTGTGCTCCACTGCTAGTCTTATCCACTTACTGGAAAAATAAAAGATGTCAATGCCAATGCCACTATAGAAATCGTCATCACCAAGGTAGCAGCTTAGATCGAACACATCTAACTTAGTTGCTTTATCAATTGAGAGGAGAAATGAGGTTACAAATTTCATGAACCTCTTATGAGATTCTTTAGAGGGTTGGGTGGAGAATGCTGCATAGTCAAAGTGTAAGCAGGGGACAGAGGCCCAGAGATTTTGCCATCTTTTTGATAGTATGCACGTTTGTACAACCTCTTTGGCATCAAGAGAGGAAAGGATTTTGAGGCGCAGAGCATCAGGTAAGTCACTCAGCCTATCAGGTCCCACATAGGAAACCGCTTCCTCTCCGGCATTTCGTCGAACAGGTTGTGTGCATGTCGTCATGGATCGAGTATACCCAAAGAAAGGAGAGGAGGTAAGGTGTGAATCCTCGAAATCAAAGTGAGACTGAGCGGGATTAACTCTTTGTAAAATCAAAAGCAGTCACTCTCTCACCTCGTCGCACCTCCCTTCATCCCCGATCTGGACTCTGGAGCGAGTAACAGCTCACGGGCAGCTTAAAAGTTTATTCTCCTTCGTCACCTCATTCCGTCTCCCTCCCAAATCTGGTTCTGGAGCACAGAGGAGCCGACAGCACAAGATGAAAAAAAAAGGTGATGGACTGTGTGTGTGAGAGAGAGAGAGGGTTGGTTTGCTCTGGGTTTTAGGGTTTTGGTAGTGTTTATCAAAAACCCGCCGGGTTAGACCCGCCCCGCCCCAAACCCGCTCCATGGACCGGACCGCCCCGGACCGTCCATGGACCGCCATGGACCAAAGGGTTAGCCCGGGGCGGGTCTACGGCGGGTTTGGGCCGCCATTTCTAAAACAATCCGTGTTAACCCGCCCCGTCTTAACCCGTGGACCGGACCGTCCCGCCCCGTCAACCCGTCTTAAACCCGTACTAAACCGTCTTAACCATCCAATAATTATATTTGAATTTTTTCATTTAATAAAAAAATTACAAATTAAATATAAGAAAACAAAAAATAAAATAAAAAACAGAAAATATAAGTAAAAAAATAAAGAAAAAACACAAAAGTAAAAAATAAAAATAATTAACGAAAAATAAAAAAAACATAAAAAAATATTGAACAAACAAAAAAACGCAAAAAAAACCGCAAAAAAATAAATGAAAAATAAAAAAAAACAGCAATAAAATAAATAAAAAACCCTCGGACCGGACCGTCATAACCCGTGCGGGTTACAAGGGGTGGGTTTAGAAAGGATTAGGGCCAAAGTTTTTAAGATGGACCGTCCTAACCCACCCCGTCTTAACCCGTGGACCGTCCCTAACCCGCCCCGTCCTAATCCGTGGACCGCCGCGGGTTGGACCGCCCCGTTTGGTAAACCCTAGGTTTTGGGATCAATGGGATGGATGATTTGGGCACGCGAAATTTTGATAGCTGCCTTAACTTTTCAAAGCAGTAATTCGATTCTGACAAACCATCTTATTAAAAGTTTTAAAATGAGCATTGCAAATTATATGATATTCCGTAAGGGGAATGATGATTTACTCAACAAACCATTGCAAATTTACATAACCATTGTCAAGCTTTTATTTTTGCTATGTCAAAAATATTTACTTTACGAAAGTGATATGATGATTTCTATTTTTTTATTAATATATATATTGGGAACCATACTACTAACATGTTTGGAGTTCTTTAATTTCTTTTCTAATAAAACTAGCTTGTTCATCGCGCTTCGCGCGAAGTATGCTCAGTGTAAAACGATTGCATCTTTGAGGCAGGCGTGTTGTTTTTTTTTTTTTCTTTTTTTCTATATATTTTTGCGCTGTTTTTTGCTGGATTGTGAAGTTTTTTTTTTCTTTTTTGCTCGACTGATTTTTTACATCTTCATACATTCAATCAATATTCTATGAGCCAAAAAATAAATAAATAACACTGCCAACTGACCAACTAAAATATTCAAACCGTTGATCTTGTTCAATTTTACAGGCGATGTGTTTTCATATAAGTTTTATAAAATTTGAAGTTAATTTGATACTAGATCAAGTGGTCAACAAATGAATGAATATGGTTAACTGATTAATTCTAATACGTTCATAATTTGGTCACTTGATCTAGTATCAAACCATATCTACTTTTATACTACTGGTCCCTACCTTATTCCATAATCACATTGAAGTTTATATAATTATATGTGCCTACTTATTTGCAGTAGAACTTGGAGAAGGCTGCTCGTCAGGTGATCAATAGATTGATTTTTTTTTTCTTTTGTACTTTTATGGGTTTACACTTTTACTTATTATATTTTCAGGTTGCGACTCTTCCAGAGTTGAAATTACTGCTTGATTGGTGTATTTTTATGTGCTTGTCAAATGATGTATGTCATACGATGCTAATTAGAGATGTTAATCGGTGTTTTTTAGAGAACCAACTGGTATAAAAAATGAGTATATCTACTGGTTTCTGAAATTACCATTGCAATATTTAAATTCATCTTCCGCATGCTAGAATCAGTTAAACATCATATTCTTGAAAATAACTTTTTTCCTCAGTAACAAATGAATGAAAAACTGAAATTATCAACTAAAGTTGTTTTTTTTAGGATATCAAATATGTTCATTTGAATTATTGATAATGTGTTGTATTTTCCTTGTATCTATCTAGTTATGCTATAATTTGCTATCTGATTTTTCAGGTTGTACATGTTTCCATAGTAGCGCCAGTTTTCTGCAAAGTGCAAATACTTCTATTTAGAAGGAGATGACAAGAAATCCTTTTATGTGTGCTAAGAAATGAAGCACTGGGAGAAATGGAAAAAGGAATTAGAAGACATGAAGCAACTAGAAGAAATTAAGCAATTTGAAAAAGTGGAGAAGATTAATAGCGTTAATTTAATGTTATTATTAAAATGCTTGTATTTTTTTGTGATTTTCAAAATCAAAGATTGTATAAACTTGTTTGGATATATATTTAATTTGCCTTCATTATTTCTTGTATGGTCTTAGTTTTGTCAAATAGCGCATGTGCCCAGCCCAGCACACTAACATTTTTACTTGTATTGATCAGCATATGAACCCTTATATATTATTAACAAGTTCATGTAAACTACATATTATAATGAAGTTAAATCATCAACTTCAACACTGAAAACAGTAAATATGAAGTCAAATTTCTAAGGCATGATGTACTTTAATGAAATGCTAACACGTGAAAATGAACTGCTACTGCTTCTCAATTGAAGATAACAACCCAAAATAATGATATGCCAACTACTTGTTTACAAAACACCCCAAAATGATATACAAACAATATTTTCTTCGAACTAATCCTTCAATTCCTTCTTAATCCTCTCCAATGTCAATTTGCTCAGTGTTTTCTTCTTATTATACTACTGGGAACAAATCTTCTGATGCTTCGATTTCTTTCTATTGGGAAAGAATCTTTCAATTTCCTTTGATTTCTTTCTACATAGTGTACCTTTGGATTAACAGTCTTGAGTTGCTCTCGAAATAACTCCATGCTAATGGACTAGCAGCCTTGAATTCCATGCAACTCAACCGGATTGCTTTCCTGCACTGCTGTAACCTTGAAGCAAATAAAAAATGAAAGGAAGAAGGGGGGCGACAGAGGTGCTTTGTGCGGTCGAGTTAATCCACTAGGTTCGATTAAGGTAAAAGAGTCACATATTTTCAATTTTATTATTTAAAGTGGCAAATATAAAATAAATTCGAACTTTTGAGTGACAAAAACAGAAGATTGAACTTTCGGGTGATAAATATTCAATTTTCTTAGTTTTGAGTGGCACAGAACAATTTTCCCTTTTATTAAACACGCACTAAACGTACGGTTGGATCCGAAGCGGATCAATTCTTCCGTAAAAAAAAAAAAAAAAAAAAAAAAAAAGAAAAACCCATCAAAGTGCCAGTGAACCCATCCGCTGTACGAACATTTCGTTTCTCTCAGCCTACGGGCCATTTTCCAAAAAAAAAAAAAAAAAAAAAAAAACAGTTCGTTTCTCTCTAGGGTTTTATCTTTCAGGCTCCACTCTTCACTTCTAACCGTGTGTTCCTCCGCTTGCCAGTGAGACTCGATTTGAAAATAAGAACACTGATTGAGCCATGGCTTCTTTCCTCTTCCTTGCCAAGAGATTACTAATCTCCTCTTCTTTCCCCTTCCACCACCACCACCAACATCAGCTGGTGCTTCTGACTCCTCTCCTCCTCCGCCACTCTCTTTCCACTCAACCCCACCAACCAAATGAGCTGCCGTTCATTGCACAGTACCTCATCTCCTCCTTCGCCTTCTCCCCTGATCGAGCCCTCAAATACTCCGCCAATGCACATCTCACCGCCATCAAATCCTCCGAGCGGCCTGAATCTGTGGTAACATTCCTAAAAGATACTGGTCTATCCCATGACCAGATCCAGGCTGTTGTTTCTTTCCACCCGCTTCTTCTGAGTCGCAATGTGGAGAAGACCCTGAAGCCAAAGGTGCGTGAGTTGATGGATGCGGGTGTCTCTGGAGAACTACTGGTTCAGTTCATCCGGTGCAACCCTACTGCCCTTGAAAGGAAAAACACTCTCTCACGCACCTTGTTCTGGAGAAATTTTGTTGGGAATAATGAGGATGTTTTGTTAAAGATCATTCAGAAGAATGGGTTCCTAATCGCATATGACATTGATAACTATGTTGTTCCAAGAATAAATCTATTGAATGAATTTGGATTATCAAGTAGAGAAATAGTGTCAGTGCTTGAGGCAGGCCGTTGCTTTGGCCCGAACCTGGATTCTTTGAGGCAGGCACTTAAGCTAATTGAGGAGCTGGGGATTTCACGGGGGTCCCGAATGTTTGTGAATGCTTTAAAAGCGATTGGTGGTTACAATATAGATAAAATAAAAAGGAAAATGGAGTTCTTCATGGTAACATATGCCTGGTCAGAGGAAGAGGTGTCTGCTGCCTTCAGGAAGTTCCCTGGTGCATTCGCTCTCTCCGAAAATAAAGTGAAGTCCAATATGGACTTTCTTATCAAAAAAGCCGAGTTTGAATCCAGGAGCATAGCTTTGAATCCTCGGCTGCTTTCATGTAGCGTAGAAAGAGTATTGTTTCCAAGGTATACTGTTATAAGTGCATTGGAAGCCAAGGGTAAGAAAAAATGTAGTTTTTTCACTGCTTGTATAATGACTGAAAGCAACTTCCTTGAGAGGTATGTAGTACCATATGAAATGGATGTGCCTGGACTTGGTAAAGCTTATGCTGCTGCTTTTGGTGGGAAGGTGATTGTTTGATAATTGATCTTTTCTGTCAAAAAAAATTGTGTATCAGTTTGCAGTCGCAATTTCATGGTAGTAATGGTATAATGCTATGAAGGCAACTGCTTTTCTGTCCCCGTGTCTTACATTAACTGTGCAACTAATACTGGGGTTCAATTATTTTGTTGTTTGAGTTATTGTTAAATTATTTGTAGTTCTTAACTGCTTTTGTGTTGGATTAAAGGAACAAAACTTCCTTTGCTGTGTGTTGAGGTTACAAGTTTGTATGATTAAAATTCTAGTGCCTGGTTTTGACTGCAAAAATCAAGTGTGTACAATTAAAATTATGGCCTCGCTTAAAACCATGGATCAATTTTTCACTCTGCTTGAAACATAATAAGCTCCTTTGTAATTATCCCTTGAATGACCTTAGGTGACGATATTTATGTTAATGTTGGCTATCTGGCTGAAGTTTATTTTGTGCCTATTTGATGTTACCACTACATGTTTTTGCATTTGAATGTCTTCTTGATTCGAAGGAGTTCTTGATGGATCTCTGTGAAATCGGATGCACGCTAGACCTTTTGACCCAAAAACAATGAAATGGGATTTCTGATCTCAAGGATACATAGAATTGGATCTCCAGAAGGTATTAATACATAGTTCTATCCTTTTTGCTATAAAAATTTGCTACTATCCTCCATTATATTCTGAAACCTAGAAGTCTAGAACTACATTTTGTCGGAAAGCTGATTCATGATTTATAGTACAATTCAAAATGTAGTTCTCCCTTTAGCTGTGCATTTCCAAACTCCTCTATAAGTGATATCCGATCAAGCAGAAATATGTTATTTACTGAAATAGTAGTATGTAAAGGTTAACTAGATGTTTGTTATTTAACTGAATATGAATACTAGTTTGTAAAGATGTCAAGGAGTGCTTGAGCTGTCATGACCATTTGGAGCTGCAAGGTGTCCATAAAAGATATACTTGTTGAATCTTCTTTGATAGCTGCCTGTACACCCAGCCTGAATGCATTTAGCTCACTAGTAAAGGAAGAGCCACTTGTCTCAGCAGACAATCCGTACCGGATCAGCTTACCATGATGAGTGATTGTGTATGCGCAATCTCCTTTATCTGGCTGTGAGAACGAACCATCTAAGTGTTGATTGGAGAGCCTTTTGTGGAATCATGCAGTTTCTGAAAGAGATCAGATGGTAGCGTAAGGATAGGGATGCTAAAATAGAGGCTTGCTAATCTTGCTTAAGAATTGAAAGGGTCCATGTCGTATTGCATATAATCACTGTTCCTTCTTGTTTCTTGTAAAAACTTATTGTTATCTTTTTATGTGATACAGTTTTTTTATATAGTAATTGATTGAGCCTACAGGCCATTTGCAAGGGGGAAAAATCATTACGGAGCTGAGCAGCCGAAATTTTTAAATGAACAAATTAATTGGTATAGTTTTTTTGGTATCTATACTTGAACAAATTAATGAACAAATGACATCACCTTAGTCATCAATTGTTAATCCAGTAAGGGACTAAGTACTCAAGCCCAGGAACCATACGTGGAATATCTAGGCAGTCAAAATCACAATAGTTGACGCTGAGACGCTTTAGACTGCCAAAGAAAACATCTGTTGTTGCAATTGAACAATAATATGCATACAGACACTCAAGCACAGGGCACCCATTGACAATCTTTTTCATGTAATCTTCATGAATGGCAATATTAGATAGATGTAACCTCTTTAACTTGGGTAAGTTCACTTTCTCAGGTCTAACTTCAACGAATTCATCACCGTCCCAGTCCAAGCTCAGTTCTAACGAGTCACAGACGAAAAGCGAGTCAGGGATTCTCAGGTAATCATAATCTATCATATTTAACTTAAGCTTCTTTACTTTGCGCTCCACTGCTAGAGTTATCCACATACAGGCAAAATAAGACGTCAATGCCAATGCCATCATAGAAATCACCATCACCAAGGCAGCGGCTCAGATTGAACACATCTAACTTAGTTGCTTTATCAATTGAAAGGAGAAACGAGGTTACAAATTTCATGAACCTCTTATGAGATTCTTTAGAGGATTGGGTGGAGAATGCTGCACAGTAAAAGCGTAAGCAGGAGACAGAGGCCCAGAGGTTTCGCCATCTTTTTGACAGTATGCACGTTTGTGCAACCTCTCTGGCATCAAGAGAGGAAAGGATTTTGAGGCGCAGAGCATCAGGTAAGTCACTCAGCCTATCAGGTCCCACGTAGGGAATTGCTGCCTCTCCGGCATTTTGTCGAACAGGTTGCGTGCATGTCGTCATGGATAGAGTAAACCCAAAGAAAGGAGAGGAGGCGGGTGGAACCTTGACTGTGTCACTGTGGTGGGGAGGTAAGGTGTGAATCCCCGAAATCAAAGTGAGGCTGAGAGGGATTAACTCTTTGTAAAATCAGTCACTCTCTCACCTCGTTGCATCTCCCTTCATCCCCGATCTGGACTCTGGAGCGAGTAACAGCACAGGGGCAGCTTAAAAGTTTATTCTCCTTCGTCACCTCATCCCCTCTCCCTCCCAAATCTGGTTCTGGTCCTCTGGAGCACAGAGGAGCCGACAGCACAAGATGCAAAAAAAAAGGTGATGGATGGAACTGTGAGAGAGAGAGAGGGAAGCGTTGGTTTGGTCTGGGGTTTAGGGTTTGGGGTTTTGAGATCAATGGGAATGGGATGGATCATTTGGGGGCAAGCGAAATTTCGATAGCTGCGTTATAATGTCAGCCTAGCTTAGCTTTTCAAAGCAGTAATTCGATTCTGACAAACCATCTTATTAAATATAAGTTTTAAAATGAACATTGCAAATTATATGGCGTAAGGCGTTCTTTGAAATGTTATAACAATCATATATAATTTACTCAACAAACCATTACAAATTTACAGTAACCATTGTCAAGCTTTTTAACTCTGGTATGTCAAAAATATTACTTTACGAAAGTGATATGATGATTTTTATTTTTTTTTTATGTCATATATGGCTTAATTTTTTTTGTATGTCCTCCAACTTTTTTCTATTTATTTATTTCTCTCTACTCTTGTGTATTTCTTATTTGCCACTAAACTCTTCAAAACGATTTCTTATTTGCCCTTCCAACTTAATCATACAAAATTAACTATGGCTATCTTACAAGAAAACTGAAAATTAACATTGGGAAAGACATAAATACCCCTAAATATTTTTCATTTTCCCTCCCTTCCTTGCTCCATTAACATTGGGAACAATATCCATTAAACTACCTACCAGTAAAATAAAAATTAGAAAAAAAATAACAAGGATTAGATTTCAAATAAGTACAATGCTTCTTGAGCGCTGATATATTACAACTTTATTTGTCTTTGACAATTGCATTGAGGTAGAGAACGAGCTCTTGGTCTAGTGGCAAAGAGCAATGCATTTTGAGTAAAAGGTCGTAGATTTGAAATCCGGCTGGGAGGTCTTTCATAGATATTTAATTTAAAAAAAATAAGTTGGGAGGCTTGACCCCCAGTTTATCATCAAATTGCATTGAGGTAGTTACAGACCATATATACATAATATGTTTTTTAAATGCCCTGTACTTTCTATTTCTCACCAGGTCATCAATAGTTATTCTGAATATTTAAAATGAACTTAGCAAAACTAACTGCAAATATAATAGAGAAAGATGAGAGCGCATTAGATAGGAACAAGCGAGATATCAGATAGGAGAGAGAGGAAGATTAAGGAGTTTTAGCGGGAAAATATTCTAGAGCGAGGAAGGGAGGGAAAATGAAAAATGTTTAGGGGTATTTCTATCTTTCTAATTTATTTCTCCTTAATTTTCAATTTTTTTGTAAGATAGCCATAGTTAATTCTGTATGATTAAGTTGGAAGAGAAAATAAGAAATTATTTTGAAGAGTTTAGTGACAAATAAGAAATACACAAGAGTAGAATGAGAAATAAATAAATAGAAAAGAGTTGGAGAGTTGGAGGGCACATAAAAAATTAAGCCTTTTTTGAAATTTATGCTTAAACTTATAGATTGAGAGAATCAACGATCATACTACTTTTCTTTTAAAAAAAAAAAAAAAAAGAAAGAATTACCGGGGGAGAGGAAAAACTGGTTATCAGATACCATAAGATATGCTTTGTTTTTGTGAAAGAACTGAGTAGACGATATTCGAAACACACATCCGAAATCAAATTATAAAGCATAATGAACTTCTAACCGAACCTCTAAGATATCATGGAATTCCATGTGACTTCTACCGCTTAAAAAATTAAATATCTAGCAAGAATTTCGTAATTTTAGTTTATCTTAACTCATTTATAGTCATGTTCACAATTTAAAAAATTCTTTTGACTTCATTTTAAATTTAGAAATATATTGTCAAAGTAACTTATAATTAATAAATTCCATCCTCTTCTTCCATTACAGCATGAAATGCCGTTAGGTAACCTTTTTACGAGAAGTTATACGACAGAAACAAAATTATATGGTTTTTAAAGAAATATTCCAAAATTGAACTTCATACAAAGAAACTCGCGTATCACCCAAAAAAACAAAATCGCGTAATCGGTAATACAGATTATCTAGTCGCATCGAGTAGTACGTGAAAATAAAAAATAATAATAATGATAAACATATTGATTAGGAACTATAGGCTGGGAATGGATCGAAGCTTTGCTTGGTTTTTTATATGCATCTTATACATTAATTTAGATTCGAATATAATTGAAAGATGCAACTTATCTGCCTAACAATAAACAAATCTACAGAGACTCAGAGACTAAATCTTAAAGAGTTCGGTTCAGGACCTACCGACCAGTATCCCGTCATATATTTTCACCTATCAATTTATTTTGTTTTAAATATACATACACAACGGATAATCCATATTGACAAAAATGTATTGAATTCTGTGTATTTGTAAATAACTACCGATTACTTGCCATCATAGACAGTATTTACCATTCACAACAATTGAAAACCACCAAAATAGAATCAAACTCAAAAGAATCCAATATCCAGTCAATGGGGTCGCTATTTAACACTGCATTGAAGCAGAAGATGCATCTTTCTAATTTTCCATAGGTGGAAACTCCAAAAAATTCTCACTGTTTACAAGATATCACAACAGTCTGAACACATAGCCAACTTATTATACATGATGATCATTACCTTAATTTAAGGCTTCATAGTTTCTAAAAAAGCCTTCAAATAAACAACCCCACCACAACCATATAAAACTGCCAGTGAACATACATGCAACCGGCAATGTATCATGGCATACTCTGAAATGGCATTATTATGGGGCAGGCTCGTCATCATCCTTGTTAGTTTGAGGAGAAAATTGACTAGATTGTGGGGAGTACCCTGGTGCTGTTGGTGAGTAGCTACCACTGGGACTGTTTTTATTTTAAATTTGTTTCAAAAGATAATTGTCAGATAATCATACAGTAACAAAAATAATATGTATGTTACTACTGGAACTAGCTACAAAGTTGAAAATAAACAGGAGTGGTAAGTACTGGCCGCAGGTACAGTTTAGCTCCATAGGTATAAAACCCACCATAATATTAACCCCCCATCAACCAATTAGCACAACAAAAGAAGTAGAGAACCGTCATAGTGTATTCCACAACCAAAGGATCTTTTACGTTGGAATTGTTGGGATTCACAGTGCACATGCCGACCTATATTTTTAAGAAGTACAAAAGAAACTTTACCTGTACTGTGGGGATGTGGGGCTGTAGTCCTGGTGTGACCCACTGGCGTTGTAAGGGCTGGAATTGAAAAAATCACAACAATTCAGAAACAGATACAAAGTACAAGTTAATGTGAAGTCCAACAATAAAACAAGCAAAGACAACATTCGGTATCTAACCTGGTCGGGCTGTATGTCGGACTTGGCTGAGAATAGGATGGCGATGTTGGTGAGTATGTCGGAGAAGTCGGACTGCACAAAAAATAAAATTATTTTTTATCTAGAAAAGCGCACAACACTCCTAGCTTTAATATGACAACTCGTTGATAACAAAACAAAAACTAATGTCAAACTAAAATTGAAGTTCAAGGAAAATGCACCTGTAATTGGGGGACATCCGTGGACTTGTGGGTGAATAAGCAAGTGACGGTGGATTATAGCTTGGGGACGTTGGACTATACCCAGGTGAGGTCGGGCTATACGCCGGCGAAGTTGGACTGTAAGTGGGACTTGTGGGACTGTAACTCGGGCTTGTAGGGCTATAGCTCGGGCTGGTAGGACTATAGCTCGGGCTTGTGGGTGAGTATGATGGTGAAGTCGGTGAGTAGCTTGGTGAAGTAGGTGAGTACGAAGGCGATGTCGGTGAGTATGAAGGTGATGTTGGCGAGTATGATGGCGATGTAGGTGAGTATGCTGGCGATGTTGGGGAGTACGCTGGTGATGTCGGTGAGTAGACCGGTGATGTTGGAGAATAGCTTGGAGAAGTGGGGCTGTAGCTTGGAGAAGTGGGACTATAGCTTGGAGAAGTGGGACTGTATGAAGGACTTGTCGGTGAATAGGCTGGGCTCGTTGGTGAATAGCCTGGAGAGCTAGGACTGTATGTCGGCGATGTGGGACTGTAACCAGGGGAAGTGGGGCTGTACCCAGGTGAAGTCGGACTGTATCCAGGAGACGTCGGGCTATACCCAGGTGAGCTTGGACTGTACCCAGGTGAGCTTGGGCTGTATCCTGGTGATGCACCAGGTGAAAATGCCATGCCACCCACATATGGTGAGAATTGTGCATCAGTGATCGGAGAAGACCTTATATTTGGACTTAACAGATAGCTTGGTGACATCATGCCCTCGTGGTATGGCGTGCCAGTAATAGGGGACCGGGCTGGGGTCATGCCATAGTCTAGTCCATCAGCAAAGCTAGGCAGGTTCAGTTCTATTGCTTTCTGGAGCATTTCAACGTTCAAATACAGGGAGCAACTGCCAGTACCAATTGGTGCCAGCTGCCCCAGCATGATGTTTTCAGTCACACCACGCAGTCGGTCAGGTTCAGCGTACACTGCTGCGTCGAGCAAAATATCAACAGTCTCCTCAAATGAGCACCGCATCAGTGGACCAGTATCATTCCTGTTGATACCATGCCGAGTGATTGCCATCAAGTGGCCCCGATATGTCATTGTATCACATAAAATTGCCAGATGCCGGTAGTTCACATAAGACCCGTCAAATGAAATAACCACTCTCAACTCATCCAAAAGAGACCGTCGTACTGCCTCGATACCAAGTACTTCTATCACCTCTATCAAGTGGTTGCTAGTGGTACGGGTTGGATCTACATCCTCATGACACATCACAGCCAAAAGGTTCACCCCCTCAGTATCAAGCATCCACTCCTGACCAGGTTTGAAACCCTCAACTTCATCAAATCGGTTAATCTTACCCGATTTAATAAACACCTTGTTAATATCTGGTATGCCTCTTAGCGCCATCTCAGTTAACATGTTGCTCTCTATCTTCTTCAAAAACACATCATCCTCAGCTGACTCATCTTGCAGCTCCCCTTTAGGTGCCTCGTCATTCATGATGCGTATACGTAAGATAAGCTTATCAGCATTATCATCATTGAATATGCATGTCAGATCATCATCGAATTCATGGTTAATTTTCTCTGCAATATCTGCCATGCTGAGTTTCTTATCAACCATCATCTCACGGTTGAGTTCAATACGCAACAGCCATGGAGAGATCTTCTCGGGGGCAATATCCTCATCAGGCATTTCATAATATGACTTCACAAATTCAACATCCTCCTCAATAATTGTGCTTAGTGGGTCTGGGTCATACCAGATCTCTGTTGCATGGGTCACACTACGGAGAGTGGTATACTCCAGTGCACACTGGACATTCTTTGCAAGCTCTTTCTTCTTGTTCACCTCTGGCTTCAAGTATACAGAGAGAGATGGTGTTTTAATCTTCTTGGCCACATTGATAATTTCACGCAGCCGTGGCACACCAAGTGTCACATTCTTGGCACTAACACCAGCATAATGGAAAGTGTTCAGAGTCATCTGTGTGGCGGGTTCACCAATTGATTGTGCTGCCACACAACCAATCATCTCTCCTGGGGCAACAAGAGATTGCAAGAATCGTGATTCAATTTCTCCCACCACCCATTCAAAGGCTTCTCTTGTCAGCCGGTATTCACTGAGAACCCGTTTGCTTGAGAAGGTGCTGCGGAGTAAGATGTTGAAGAGTGATGTGGCATTTTTCTGTGCCTCTACGCTCAAAAAATCATCACCAGGGACCACCTTCAGCCTCTCTTGCAGTTTATCGATAGCCTCGACAATCTCCATAGGGTGCATGTCAGAGGGGCGTCTCATGTCAATCTTAAAGGTCTTTTGTGCATTCCAAATCAGCCGTTTCAGGTTGACCGGCATAGGCCAGGAGTTGTCTCCTGTAGTGGCAATCTCAGTACCAAGCTGGATCCGGTCAGCCTCCAGTTTCTGCACCTCTGCGTCAAACACATGTCTGAACTCGCGAATAGTTTTCAGATCTTCTACATGCTCTGGAAGCATGTAACTCGGGTTCCAATTCTCATCATCAAATTCATATTTGAAAACTCTATCAAATTCAGATTTCTTCATCTTTAGTGAATCCAGTTTCTGCGACTCAATCCAGACGGCATCCATTCCATCTTCACCATACAGAAACTGGATAACATCCCCAAGAGAGTTTCTCACTGTGCCATCATACTTCACCATAATGTCCTCCATAGCCTTAACTAGCCTCCTCTGGATGTAGCCTGTCTCAGATGTTTTGACAGCAGTATCAATCAAACCCTCACGACCTCCCATAGCATGAAAGAAGAACTCCTGAGGGGTCAGACCTCGCAAATAAGAGTTTTCAACAAAACCTCTAGACTCAGGACCATAATCATCTTTAGTGAAATGGGGAAGGGTTCGGTCAATGAAACCAAATGGGATACGCTTCCCCTCAACATTCTGCTGGCCCACACAAGCAGTCATCTGAGAGATGTTAATGAAGGACCCCTTAGACCCAGCTGTCACCATGGCCTTTAAGTTGTTGCTCTCAGACAGTGATTTTTGGGCACTGCTACCAGCATCATCACGAGCCTTGTTCAACACCTGAGAAAATAGTCCTGGTTGTCAGACGACAAATATAAAAAAGTAAAGCCTAAATAACAAGAGAGATTGCAGGGGATGACTCCTGCTACCAAATTTTGTCCTCATTGGTTTCCTCAAATATGCCCAAATTCATTTGACAACCCAGGCTAACCAAGGAATGCGACAATAAGAATGGAAAGAGAGACAGCAAGCTCAAGCAATAGACAAAATATTTTCTAAATTACACAGCATGGTACCAACTCATCTCACTTCATGAACCAAGACGTCCATATAGTAAACAAAACTAGCTATACAATTCCACCATGTTCCATGAAAGACAACCATGATGCATACTGGAGCGCCAAATAGCAAAATCTAACATAAATATTAATAAGATAATAAGATGCTCACCTGGTTAACCCTGTTCTCAAAAGAATCCATCATGGTGCGACCTGGTTCAGGCTCAAGCTGTTTGTCCTGAGCTTGGTTAATCAGTTCTTTCACATCATTCTTGGCTTTAGCGATCGTCTCATTAATCTTCTCCATGGTAGCTGCGTCAGCAATTGTGTCACCAATACCAATGCTGAACCCATTCTGTAACAGCCAGTAGTTTACCAGCCACTGAACATGTCCCAAGAACTTACGAGCTGCATCAGGTCCTACCTCCTCCCTGAATAGTCAATTGAACAAGTGTCCATTGGATATGTTAAATAAATAAATAACAAAACACAGTAATGCACTTTACAATGCCAAATTATATAAAGGACAATGGTACATCCATCTTACCATATCACATGAATAAGACTGCCGCCAGCAGTTCCAAGGGTCTTTTTACAAAGTGTTCCTGAGAGAAGTTCCCCCTTTTCTATACGCACCATTGTATCACCAGGTGTGATAAAACCTTTCTCTGACTCCTGATGCCATGCCGCATAACGAATCAGGTTTATTTGTTTTGGTATAATCAGGTTGAAAACTTGTTTTCCAGTCCAAAGAGGCTTTGGTTTTAGAATGGCTGGTGCAGGTACTTTTCCGTCAAAGTCCTCCCACCACATGAGAATATTCATGAAAACATCCTACCAAAACAACAATTAAATAGCAACCTTTCAGATAACATAATTATAAAGAAACTGCATTATCCTTTCCGTGGAAAATTGCCACTAACATCTACCGCTTGCCCTACCCACTTCTCATATTTGATAGAACTAACAAACCATGTTAATTTTAAACTGACAGTTCTACCACTCCGTTGTATATACAGTACAATCCAACGATTACACCAATAAAGTGAGAATATCTAGTTAAATATTTACCTTTTCAATGAATGTGTCCCTTTTGGTGATCTTACGACATCCGAGCAGGGTGTCCTGCACAATACCCATAACTGGTCGGTTCGACTGTGGAGAGACAATGCATTTGGGTACCATCATGAGCTCAAGCACCTCAGAACGGGTCTCAAATGACTGGGGAACATGCATATTCATTTCATCCCCGTCAAAATCTGCATTGTATGGGGATGTAACAGAAAGGTTAAGGCGGAATGTGGAGTATGGCATGATCTTAATGCGATGGCCCATGATTGACATCTTGTGAAGGCTGGGCTGTCGGTTAAATAGTACAAAGTCCCCATCATTCAAGTGCCGCTCAACCTGTACAAAACATTACTAGATCAGTTTGTTTTAGAAATATTTTGTACACAAGCAGATTTCTTAAGAAAGATGCCTTCTTGCTATGAACCAGGAATTTGCACTGCATCCCTCAATCATTTTCATTTTCTTTTCTATTTATCCTTCTAAAACCTTCTATTATTTTGTGGTCAATTTTCATTTATTTTATCATTTTTTTTCTTGGCATTAAAGGACTCAGTTACCATCTCCAAAGCTCCAAGAGTTGTTAGTAGCAACCAGAATCCATGCCATGCATTTTTGCTTTTATGTATGTTTATGTTTATGTTTATCCTTCTGTTCTTTCCTACAACATGCTAATGTATTATTGAAGTTTGTCAAATAGAACTCCCTAAAAGGCTAGTCATCCCTGCCTTTAGCAGGATTCATAGAAGTAAATACACAACGAAAGGTTTGGTGACTTTGGTCCTTTATGAAGTGAAAATCAACCTTGTAACCGAGCTCCAAGTGTTGATCGCTGCTTTTCTTCAAGTAGCGAAGATCAAGTCTCTGACCATCTTCTCTAATAATATACTTTGCGCCCGTCTTTCCAGGTGGCGGATGGGGTCCATATTCCACCAACTCCTTCAGCCTGAAAAACATAACAGCAGGAGGATTATATGAGCTGTACTTTATTGTACAACTAGAATAAAAGTTTAAGCTACATAATCACATATATGCATCTCTAACCTCTCGATATTATACGGGGTAACAGTTTCTGGATATGTCAAGTTGAGAGCAATACTCCATGGAACACCTAATTCATCAATGTTAATGGTGGGATCAGGCGTGATTACAGTACGGGCTGAGAAGTCGACTCTCTTGCCCATTAAATTTCCCCTGATCCGACCTTCTTTCGCCTTCAGTCGACTGCATATCGATTTAATTGGCCTCCCAGATCTTTGAGTTGCCTAAAAATGCAAAAAAAAAAAAAAGGATATTTACCTCTACATATGAATTTGGTGAACTAACCAAGGAAACACAATTTTTTTCTAGTCAGAAATTACTAACCCTAGGTTGGCCAGGCAGCTCATTGTCAAAATATGTAGCAATATGAAATTGGAGCAATTGAGCAAATTCAGTAATAATGTGCGCTGGGGCCCCATTTCTCTCCTGCTTTCTCAAGTTCTCATTGTGCCGTATTATCATCGCAAGCTGATGTGTCAGATCATCCTGTTCAAACAACAGAGTACCCAATTTAATCAGCCAACATTACTATATACATGCAAAACAAGGACATTACTTTTAGTACTTGACAATAAATTTCATTTAACCTCGCTCCTAGCAGAGGTGTCCATCATAACAGAAGGTCTAACAGGGGGAGGAGGGATAGGGAGCACTTGAAGTATCATCCAATCAGGCCGAGCAAATTTGGGATTCAAACCCAACAAGAGGCAATCCTCATCACTTATGCGTTTCAGTACATTGAGAACCTGTTTCCAAGGAAAGAATAAGAGACATATTAGTAGTTTCCTTAGGATATATAGTTTAGCTAATCAGCAATCTTTGTAAAATGTCAGGTACATCTGAAAAATGCATTTAATTGCATCAGAATTGTATAAATTCATTCTTCTTAAAATTGGAAGTGATATAGAGGAGAAAAAGTGTCAAACTAGACAATTTGTGCTCTACAATGTTACAAGTTCTGAATATTTAATTGGAAACCCTGAGTAATAATTCTCATCACTAATGCCAATAATTCAACTTCACAACCCTAGACCTGAATTTCCTTACTTTGCTAAGACTATTCCTACCCTTAGTTATAATTCTCATCTTTATTGCCAATAATTAATTTTCGAGTCCCTAGTCCTAGATTTCCTCCTTACTACATCTAGTCCTATTACCTACAGAAGCATATAATAAAATTTGCAGCAATCTTTTCCAGTCAAAAAAAAGTCCAAATTAGATGTTGGTTCCTCTCTTAAGCTAATTACCAGACAGACACAAATTTGGTCATATCAAAAATAAAAAGAAAAAACATTATAAGAAGTTAAAAATTGTGAAAGAATAATTATTTTATTTAATTAAATACTAATTTTACAAGCCTATAGAAATTAGACATGTGGAAAACATTTAATGATGAGATCTAAAAGGAAAGGCAAAAGTACCCTCTCAGCAGAAAGAATCTGTTTCCGTTCAACTGGCTCTGGAAGCTGCTCACCCTCATCAGACTTCTTCTTGGGTGCCTTAAACTCAGCCACCATCTTCATGCCATCAACTGTTATATTTGGCTGCTGGGCCCCACAACCACCTCGGCTCTTTTTTGCTGGTTCATCACCATCCTGTTCTTTTTGTACATCTATATCATCACCACCAGCACATCTCTTTTTGCTCTTGCACGCATCATAGATGCGCTTCAGACGATTTTTAGGATTTCTGATTTTTAGGGCTTGCTTAAAACGAGCGTCATCCTGGAATAGAATGCAAAAGAGAAGATTTTACATTGTTCTCAATTAAAGAGTGCTGTATCTCTATGACATCATTGAGATTTTCAGTAGTGGTCTGAGTCAACATTTTGTTGCCACCTTCCAAACAAGGCACATACCTCGTCCGCTAGGATCTTGGAGCAGTTAAAGCAGACACATCGCATTATCGATAAAACTGTCTTTAGAAACCCAATGTGGAACATGGGCTTAGCAAGCTCCAAATGACCAAAATGGCCTGGGCACTCAGCCATGTTGGCCATGCAAGTTTCACACTTCATCTTTCGGTCAATGGTGCCAAGTCGAGGGTCACTCAGTCCAGCTGGTTTAGGCTTCCCTTTTTCCATCGTCTCACTGTGCAATACTTCTACCACTGACATTTGTCTCTGCATTTGTTTATTTTTGTGAGAATTTTAGAGAACAAATTAAAATGGACATGAATATGGAGAAAGATTGTACAGGTGCTACAATGTAACAGGCACTTGTATCACACTATAATGCCAAAATGGGCCCGGTACTGACTTCAATTTAACAACCAAAAGTTGTCTGTTCGCATTCTTGAAATTGTAAAAGATATGAATTTAAGATCAGAACATTTATGAAATGCAGACAAGATCTTAGTAATATATTCCATTCCATAAGCAAAATGTCAAACTAATACTGATTTGAGTTGCTTTTTTGTGCACTTTGTGCAGGTCTATTAATTTAATTTGTGCATATCTGAATGATCACTTTAATTCTTTCACCAGAATTAACTTGGAACAGTGGAATTTGAAGACTGAAACTCTTAGAACTTTTAACTTAAAAAAGCAGTACAGCAACACCCCTTTCCTCTCGATTCAAGTTTAATCAGAGTTTGTAACCACAGCCAAAACAATAATCGCAAAACACCCCAAGTGATTCCTCAGAAGAAACTTCCCCTTCTTATTTCGCTCATGCCTTATTCCAGCAAATTTGAAAGAAATTTAAACCAAAATACTGAATTAAAACGGAGCGAGAGAATTACAATCTCGTCAGGGCTCAGAATGCCAAACTGGACCATGTGGACCTTCGCCACCTCGGCCGGCGAGAAAGGAAACCGCATATCCATGGCTACCCCTCACCAATTCCACCCAATCAGTCAAATTAGGGTTAGGATTTGAGTTCGGAGCTCTGATACAAGAAAGAGAAGTCTCTTTTCGATTTTCTCCAATCAGTAGTCTAGCTTGACTATGGCTAAACCCATAGTTCAAAGATCAGTAGAAAAGAGAGGGAAAAAGAGAGGTGATCTAACTTATTGATAGATCGCGAGAGAGAGAGAGAGAGAGAGAAGGGAGAAGGTTCCTCTGAAAAAAGAGGCGAGAGGAGGGGGTAGGGGTATATTTATAGACAAACGAAGGGTAGAAGGGGCAAGTTTCTTTCGTTAGACCGCGTTTATCCAACACCTGACTCGACCGACTTATGGTCCATGGTGGAGCCCGGTTGTAAGTGAATCATCGGCGTATGACTGATATTAGAGATCGTCCAGGAATGCTTTTCGCAGCCGCCTTAGGGCATTGCATTGGTGCTTATCGGGAATTTAATCATTAAAAAAAAAAAATCGGGAATTCGGTTTTATATCGAATCCGAATTTGCTGTTGCGCGACAAATGGTGTAGCGCACGTACGAGCCGTCTGATCTTGATCGGACGGTTAATTTTTTACGGGCCTATCAATCTAGGTTACATGCACGGGGCTCCCTTGTCCATTGGATCTTGATCAGACGGCCAGCATGCCGCGCTACACCATGTGTCGCGCGGCAGCGGATCTGAATTTCACTAGCCACACATCCGCATCCTCGACAGCCCTTTAAAAAACTGTGCCGAGCAGTCTTTTTATTATGTCCGTCCGATGGAGATCCAAGAGCGTACGAGAGACTGAAGGAAAATCGCTCTCTTCAGTCTTGCCCTCCCTGCCCTGAGTCCCCGTCTCCCCGATTCGTTATTAAAAAAAAAAAAATCATCTCCGAAATTCGCATCTAATCCCCGCCAAATCATCGACTCCATCCTTTCTCTCTCGTATGCATCCTGCACTCGCTGAAAAATCTCTCTGACTGACCAAATCATCGACTCCAGGGGTCATCCTTGATACTTAATTTCGATTCAGTACACCATCTTTCTTCGACAAGTTCAGTACTGGTATACCTCACCGACTCCAAGGATCATCCTTCATTGCGAAATCATCAACTCCATCCCTTTCTTCACTGCCACCCTCGACCTTCACTGCCAAGGTCAATTATATTAATTTGTTCACTTTGTCCCCAATGTTATTTTCTGTTGAAATATTGATGAATACCCTTGTCGATATTGTCATGGGGCAACAATTTAAGTGAAAATATATCCTGCAAAATATAACTAGAATATCTTATTTTTTTGGATAAATAACAATATTTAGTAACCAGATCAAGAAATATCGGAACGTTCAGGTACTGGGAAGCAAAAAAAAACTTCAAAACTTCGCAGACCAATTGGGCTGCTTTCAGCTATCAGAATGACCTTGCATGTGGAGTCTATGACAGAGTGAAGAAAAGCGTGAGAGCAAATGTAGAGATAAATGAGATGCTTGGGGCTGAGTTTTATGTGCAGACAGTTGACAGAGAGGCTCAACGCAGGGCTTCCATGGCTGTAACTTGGTTTGAAATATGATTTCCTCTGATTTTGTTGTAAAGGTACTAGTTTAGTATGATGGTTGCAATTCTGGCTGTGTAAGATACTGATTGTAATACTTGCTGTGAAGATACTGGCTGTTTTGTCAAGATATATATTTGTTGTAACAATATGATTTTCTAACGACTTTAAGGCAGTTTAGTCTATATTTGTTGTAACAATCTAGTTGTAAGCAATTTACTCTTTATTTGTGTAACAATATGATTTTATAGCTGTGGAAAAACTAGCTGTACTCTTTATGTGATGGTACTAGTATATGGTTCAAAATGTAACTGACATTGTTGTTCAATCAAGCTTTTCATACTTTTGTTTACATAGTTATCAATTATATAAAGAAAAAACATGTTGTATGCAAAAGCTTTTGAGCTTGTTGCTTATAAAACAGGCTTGTTATATTGAATATTTAGATAAACAAGGACTGAAATGAAAAGTAATGACACTAAGTAATTTAAATTGAGTAGTTATACTCCAAAGTGCTAATCTGACATTCAATGTTTCTGTAAATAAGATTTTTGTAATAATATGAAAGATATGGACTTGTTTGCAAAAGTTAGTAGGTATCTGGTAGGAGACACAAATTGTAACCTTTCCTCCTGTAATTAGCATGTTTAAGCTTGTCTTAAATGACAGAGTTACTTGTATGATTTAGTTCTCTAACTTTTTCTTCATAATTGTTGTATAAGAGAATGCTACTTGGTGACTAATAGTGATGGTTTTAATGAGAATTGTGAATATCTGACCTTTAAGTATCAAGTAAATTATGTGTATAACTTCACTAGGATAGCACAATTGAAGAGTCACATGAAACTTGTAAAGTCATGTTAAGTCGTTTATGGTTTCATGTACCTGTTACATAAGGCTTTTAATTCAAAATCAGTGGCCAAGTGTTTTGATTACATGGTTGTATGATGTAAATAAATATAGATGTAATAGTTGTTCTAAACACTTTCTTAAAAGTTCAGCATTTATTGATTGCTATGGGAAATTCAGTTGACTACCTAAACAAAATATGCACAGGAACCATCTCATGATATTTAACTGTGTAGCCATGCACGATTTCAGAGACCAAAGTGAAATATAATTTAGACTTGTAGCTATAGTCATTTACTCATTTGGTAGTGGTCAATACAAGGAGATACGTAAGTTGAACTGAAGAACAACAAATGCAAATCCAAGCCCTTGGTTACCACTGACATAGAATCCATACTCTACCATTTCACCAAAATTAATAAACGCAAAATAAATTGGCCCCATAAATACCCTCTCCTCACTGCTATGATACAAAACAACCCATTTCTGGTACATTCAAACCCTTCGAAACCCCACCGGTACCAACCCCTGTACCACTGTACTTGCTCTCGGCTCTCCCAACAAACTGGGCTGACGCAGCCCAAACCGACCTCGCCATCAGCTTCCTCTCCTTTCCACGATGCTAAAAAGATCTGCCCTGTGAGTTTCGATGGACGAGAACGTTAACGGATGCAAACCCGTAACCATGCGAGGCTGTTAAGAATGGAAATGAAACACGTTTTATTATTTTTTTTAAAAAGAGCAATCGGAGAAGAGGGCAGTCGTATATCAATCAGATCGACACTTGGGCAGGTAGGCTCGAGAGATGCATATCTATTCTGCGCTCTTGGATCTAGATCGGACAGACAGAATAAAACGACTGCTCGGCACAGTTCTTTTAAAGGACTGTCGAGGATGCGGATGCCATTAGCCACTGCTCAGTACATAACTACATACGAGGGCATTAACCCAATCTGAATCCTGTGGCGCGCGACACAGCGTGTCGCGCGCAACACGGACTGTCCGATCAGATCTCGACGGTTCATCTTTTTCGGGCCTTACAATCTGGTTACATGCACGGGGCTCCCTCATCCATCCAGATCTGATCGGACGGTCAGTGACGCGCTACAAGAGATTTGGATTTGCATTAACCCGATTGGTTTGAATTTCATTGCCAAAAAGAATAATGGTTTAAATTTCAAATGAGGCAGATTTTTATTAGTCATGTTCTTGATACGAATTATTTTTATGAATCATGTTCTTGGTTACAGCCAATCATAAATTATTTATTATTTTTATCGCAGTCAAAGAGGAACAGTTATTAGTCAACTGTTAATAAAAACAACTCCATGTTTTTACTTGAAGTAATTCCGCTGTTTCACGCGAAAGATGAATTGAACTATGTTCACTTTCCAAACGCTATTGGAACACATTACTCGCCTTTGTTTTTGAGAATCTAGTTTTAATAATTTAATAACATGCCCATTGCCTAACGTGGGTTTTCTACTTCTTGATTTTCTGTCAGAGCTATTCTAATTAGAAAGGACACACTGAGAAAATAATTTGTTTGACGACCACGACGACCAATGAATCAATCATGGCGAGTGATAAACACAATCAATCAAAATAAACTAAAATAAAATTGTAGTTTTTTATGTTAGCAATTTAGATTTTGTATATGATATGTTGATATAATTAAAATTTCTGGCCATCTATCAAAATGTTAGAAAAATGGAAATGTTAAATTTTTAATATGCAAAAAAAAAAAGAATTATACTTTTATCCTTTTAATTTGACTAGTAAATTGCGACACAATATTTCCAACAAGATTGTGCTCGGTATTTTATTTGATATAAATCTTTTTTTTTTATAATAAGGAAGCTACAATTAAAATTCAATGAAGATATTAAAATGAAAATCCGAAGCAACCAAATTTGCAGGATATTTTATTAACATAAGATTCACATTCATATTATTTTTACTATATTCATTTACAAAAAGAAAATGCACCTCTTGTGAAAACCATCTCGACACACAGACGGTCAGACACACTTGCTAAACGGGCAGGAACGGACAAGCCTTTTCTTGGGTCAGAGAGAGGTGCGCCAGGGAGCAGGGGTAGAGTCAGAAAAAAATTAATTTGAATCGAATCGGTTCATGACCCCTTCTAAGTTTTGTCATGTGTTTTTTGTCCGGTTCGTGACCCCTTCGCTTGGTTTAATAATAGTATTTTTTCTTATAACATTTTATATTTTCTGTTACAACTAACTGAACATTTATACTTAAATAACATAATATTTATACTTATTAAACTGAACATTTGAATAAAAAAAAAACAAAATAAACATACTGAACACAGCGAACACTTATAACACAGTGAACAATTATAATAAAATGTGAATATTTCTATATAATAAAATGAACACTTATAACAACGAAATGAACAAAAAATACACGCTGGGTGAGTACAGGTCAAGAGAGAAAGCGATGGCGCTGCTCAGCGAGCCGATGCAGTAATCAATTTTCATGAATAAATACATGGTATCGTAGATTCGTAGTCTATGCAAGTATGCAACTCACCGGTTAAAAGTCTCTGTGTTCTTTTTTACCTTGACCCGTTCTAGAACAAGAAGGGCTCCTAAGCGAACGGCTCTTTCTAGAAAATAAATTAATTCCAAGAGAATTAGCATAGCAAAAATTATATGACAGCTGGCGAGAAGTGAGCCACTGACATCTGGCTTCCATACTATTTGCCTTGTTTTGACTCATCACACGGTTGGCTGCACGATGAGTTCACAGAGTTATATTCATAACATATGCTCTTTTATGTCGATTGTGAAAGCATCGACTATCAACGGGTCCGCTGCTTAACCCTTTCTTGTTTGTTCCCGCAAATCAAATTTAAGTAAAAATAATAATAATAATAATAATAATAAAAATAATAACAAACAGTAAAAAAATACCAACGGATTTTGCATCACCATGTAATATATTTTTATATATTTTTATCTATCATAATAAAAAGATAATTAACGAAAAAAACAGCAAAAGAAAAAAAAATCGGCGGATCGAACCAAACCAGACCGTGATAACCCGCGCGGGTTGCATGGGGCGGGTTTAGCAAGGGTTTAGACCAAGGTTTCTAGGGTGTACCGTGATAAACCGCCCTGCGATAACTCATCAACCCATGGAGGACCGGACCTTCATAACTTGTGGACCGAAACGGATTGGACCGGACCATCCCGTTTGGTAAACACTACCTTCAGGAGTTTTGGTTCTATTCTGAAGCTTTGACAGATTAAAAGTCTTGCGTCAGTCTTTCACTTTGACCCGTTCTAGAACTAGAAAGGCACTCGAACGACACTTTCTAGAACAGTTCGTATCTTAATTGTTACTAGGTGGGGAAGCGCGGCAAAAACCGCGCCTTAGTGAATTTTTTGTATTTCAATTTTAAAAATCACTAATAATTTGTCATTAAGTCTACATTGTGTGCGACAGGCATATAAGTGCAAAGGCAAAATGCCATAATTTTTCTTTTCACATGAGCTGTAAAAAATTAAGTGCATAAGCTCATCATACATGAGCTGCTTTAGCATCCATATATATTGAATTTTAAAAAAACAAATAAGCAATTGAAGAGACTCAAATAGAATCACCATACATTTTATCGATATTCATAAACCTAGCCATTCCTTCAGGCCAAAAGCGAGGTAAAATTTTCAGTTTTTGAATAAATCAACAACAAAAAAACACGTGTTTAGTTTAGGTACTTGTTCTTGCATTTGGATTACACAATTACCAGACAACAATATACTGGTTCAGCTACCAGGATGTACAGATGGCAATAACACTTGAAATTAAAGTACCAGCTCCATATATACTTGTCTTTTCCTCATTACGATTGAGATGTAAAAACTGGTTAAATTTCAATTATTTAGAAATACTTGTTTAGCAATTAGCAAAATTAAGCAAATAGCAAAATACACTGCTCAGTCAAAATGCCTCCATATATAATTTATACAGAAATTGCTAATCCGAAAACCTGAAAGAAAAAATTATATACTCTCATCAACTTGTCCAAATTTACGACTTTGAAGAAGTACATTTAATATTTGGAAGTACATTTAATTTGGAAATTGTTACACGAAGACTCTAAAAAATATGAAAGGAATTAAGAGAAAAATAGATAATAAACTTACCACAATAGAACAATAAAAAGATGAGAGATTTGCCAGAGAATCTGTCTAGGGTTTTGGCGTTCATATAGAGGAGAAAAGGACATAGAGAATAGTTAAATATCTGGTTCTCAAATAAATAACTTAGTTTATGTAATTCAATTATTTCTTCTACATCATACACAACAACATCATCAAATTATATCCTTCATTGGAGCAGTAGATTACCTAAAAAGAGTTTTTCAATTTCATTCCATAAATACCCTTGGAACTTCTTCTTACTTACTGTTTTGGCTCGTCTATCAAGTATATGTCAGCAGTATTTGACTCAAGGTATGCCCTGACTATAGGTGGTCTAGCTATCTGCTCTGCATCAAAATTATTTTTTTTCTTTTAAGATTATATACTTGTTGTTTCAGGCCCAAAGGATAATAAGCAAGCCTCACTGAGAGCACAATTCCTTATTAGCATGGTATAGCAATTCCAAAATGCACTAAATGGACACTATACCAAAAGGCAAGCACTGCCAAATAAATTATTAAATAAGAAAATAGAAAATACAAATGGATGTCATATACTGTACCTTAGTTATCTCATCCCAGCATGCTTTGTTGGGGGCAACAGGGAGGCTCTTTTCATTGTCCCAATACCAGTTCTGCATCTCTGCGCAAAATTTATTGCCTTCATATGAAATTGAGCCGGTTACTTGAACCCTTCTCACCATAATCCCCACTACAAATGATTGAACAAACTAATAAAGTGACATATGAAATTGAAGTAAAATTGATAAGCATGGGAGATAATTATGATGGAAACGTACCTACACTCAGAGCCATCAGCAAGATAAGCTCCATAACTACCAACGGAGGCGGCAACCAAGAGAGGATGATGATGGTACTCAAGAGCCATCTCTGAAATCAGATACTGAAAAAAATCAGCTCGTCGTTCGGGTATAAACTAACAGAGTCAAATTTGAGACAGTTGTGGAATGTCTGACATGGGTTGCGCATCATTCATTGATAAGCATCTCACTGAGGTTACTTTATTTTACTGAGGCGGCAACCTAGAATGTCTTTTTTTTTTTATCATCTCAGGGAACTATCAAGAAATTTACCTTAGCTTCCTTATTGGACATGATGGCATCGATTGAGTCAGAGGCACTGAGTATCTCATTTCTCTTTGGCGAAAGCTCATGTGGTACACGCTGAGTACAAATAAGTCTAATAATACCCAAGTTGAGAAAAAAGATGGAAGTATTAATGCTCTTTCTAATTTCTTAATGAAAGAAGCACTGAATAAAGAAAAGATTAAAACACCTTACTACAAATCAGATATTTTTATAGTTATTAAACTTGAGTTTTGAATTGGGATAGTAAAATAAGTAGATAATATGGTGTTTCATCTATTTAGCCTACAATGGAGCTATTCCACTACTACACTACCAAAAAAAAGATAAATCAATTGCTCAATTCAGTATTTCCAGCTTATACAAAATTGAACTAAACTTTCAAAGGAAATCAAATTTTTTATACCACCAATCCCAGAAAAAAAAAAAATCAGGAAGAAACTCATAGAGAGAAATGCCTAAAAATAAAGGTAATACCTGAAGATCAAAAATAAATTTTTGAAGAGAGACAAATTGCATTTTTTGCCTGAGTGATATGCTCAAGTGGTGCCCCACAATTTATTCCAATAGGATCCAGCTCACTTCCTGCTTAATTATGGACTTAATATGATCAAAATTTCACTATATAGTTGCAACTTTTTTATATTAATAATGAAAATTAGAGACAAGCTAAAGTTGTTGAGGCTCGCTAGTGTTTGAAGTGTCGGACCAGCTCTTTTAAAATCAAATTGTTCACAATCTATTTATCAAAGTAGAAAATTATCGTAAATTATAACTGAATTCAACTTTTTTGAAATGAAACAAAATTACAATTTCCTAAAAATAACTAAAGTCTCCTCTGGTACCACTGCACCAGTACATAGCGATATAACTTTGTAGTAAAATCTAAGTTGCTCTTGTACCCATACAAATCACATAACCTCCTAATAAGCAAGATATAAGTAAAGCATAAGAAGATACCCAAATTCGCTGTTTGTTATCCCAACAGCCACAAACAAAAAGTAATCTAAACATATAACCGAATTCAACTTAAAGAGACAAAAATTCACATGTTAGATTTGAGAATACATAGAAGCAACAATTCTATAACTAATATGTTTACAAAATTCAAGTTCAATTTACCTTAGCTTACAACCAAATCAAACAAAGCTTTTGAGATTTAACAAATTAATAGCCTAGAAAAAACAATTGATTTGGGTTAATACCTCATCATTTGCTACTTGCTGTGGTTGGGGTGGGGGATCGACAGGGAGGAGGAGGTAAGAGGGGTTGGCGGAGGAGGGTTCGGGGCGGGGGCGGTGGTTTTATGTTGAGGAGGGGTGAAGTCGATGGAGGGAGGGAGGAAGGGTTGTCGGAGGTGGGGCTGAGGGCGAGGCAGGGAGTTGGCGGAGGAGGAGATGAAGATGAACAGAGGAAAGGATAGGTGTGGAGGAGGCGGCGGTAGCGGCGGCGGCATCGGTGGGTTGGAGGTTGTGACGTGATTTTTTTCCCTGCTATCGACGATGAGAAAGAAGATGGAGTTGGCGGAGGAGGGTGGGGGGAAGTCCACGGAAGAGGAGGTGGGGCTGGAGGTGAGGCGAGGAGTTGGCGGATGTGGAGACGGAGATCGATCAGCCAAGAGAGGCGGCATCGGTGTTGTTGACAATAAAGAAGAAAGAAAGAGGGAAGCATCGAGAGAGACCGAGAGACAATCTTTTTGCGGAGAATCATGAACGATCAGATTTCGCGTAAAATATGAATGAACGGTGAGATTGACGAAGGAAATATCGGTCAGGATAGCGGCCACGGCAATTAATATATATCTTAGATTAATATTGGAGGTTTGTAATTAGATCAGAAAATAAAAAAATTTGAAAAAAAAAATGAATAATAAACTTCGAAAAAAATTATTATAAATCAGATTTTAATATGAATTTCACATTAAATGATTTCAAACGGTTATTTAAATTTGTAAATTAAGATTCGGTCTCGTATGACAAAGTCTTCCATCAAATTGATTTGACCGAAGCAACAATTAATATAGTGTACATCTAAAATTCCATCGCTCATCGTTTATGCATGACTTGCTCATTAATTTTGAATGAGTTCTCTAATTAATGATGATGCATAGCAGAACTTACTTTCTTGGTATGATATCAAAACATTATTCAATTTTTTTTTTATCAATTTGTGGAGCTTCTCTTCACGTAAAACTCTTTTCATAATTTATCACATATACAAGTCACAATGCTATCATTAAATTTATGTTCAAGCCAAAAAAATCTAGACATTTGAAACATCAGAGGAAACTAAAATTATAAAAATGAAGAAAGTTGAAGTTGGAGGGGTCAAGTTGAGAGTTCTTCGTAGCAAAGTATTTTTTTTTAAAAATTATAATACAATTAGTTGAGATTTTTTTGTTGCTCGGCAACGTAGATATCATATTTCGCATAGATAAGTTTTAGAATTTTTTACTAAGCATTTGAGCTAAAACATATCAGAATTTTCAAATAATCTACGAAATTTGTTATTAAATAAATCTTCTATGTTGGTTTTACAAAATGAAAAGACTTAACTGATCCTAGAATCCGTTGATTATTATACCACATATCATACGGTTTTTTTACGCACATGCATTGTAAATGGATATAGTAACAACAATGCGTATGATGAACCTGCTGTTTTCCACCATTTGTTGGTGTTCTTGAGAAAATTCAAAAGAATGAGTACGATAAGCCTATTGTTTTCCACCAGTTAATTTTTTGCTTGCTTTAAAAGTTTATAGATCATTCATTTATTCTAGTTTAATGATTATTTTAGTCTATGTTTGTTGGTATGTAATTTATTTTGTTAATGATTAAGGTGTATCTCCTCCTTGGGCTAGAGAATGCCGACTTTGTAGGGTTCTTGGTCCATACATCATTATATATTAGCATTACTATTTTATAAATATATTTTAGTATTACTTCAAGCAAGTTTCTCACTTGTTATTACTTTCGTATTTGTAATGAGGGACTAACTAGTAAAAAAGATATATCAACATACATAAATATTATTAAGTGCAGTTTGTCAGCATTACTATATCAAATTTATTCAAATGCGTGTTTTTTTTATGTAGCTTCACGAATAAGATATATGCTTGTGATTTTTTGTAGCAGTTATGATTTTTCTTTATTATTGGTTAATATATATTGAGCCAAGCTTATCAAAAGTTCCGAACAAAGTATATAATTTGTTGTGCTGTAAATATGTTTTGGGATTTCATTACCATTATACTTGATCTAATTTTGTGTTTGAAACTTCTCATGCTTATTGTCTATTTTAAATTTAAGAACATTTCATAAATTTTTCGGCAAGTTCTGCTAAAATATGCCAATGCCATCGGGCATCGCCGCATCGGTTTTAAAATATATCCGGTTATGCTCCGGATTCGGCCCAATGAAAAAGCAAAACCAGGCTCAAGGCTTAAATTGAATAATTAATGGGCTTTGAATTTTTGTAATTGTTTACTAAAGAAGCGATCCGTTAGTTTTAGATATGCTGTGGGCTGTTGATTTCTGGCATGTAGTCTCGTACACAATAAACTTACAGTAATTATAACTGCCATCGGCAGAATAACCATCGCGTGCCATCGCTGAACAGTCAGCACGCGCATGAGTTTCTCTCTTGACTGGCAGTCTGTTATAAATGTTCAGTTTAATAATCAAATGTGTTCAGTTTAATATTCAAAAGTGTTCAGTTAAATGCGTCAACTAATGGGCAGAGTCGCGGATGGCCACATGGGTCAAAGTCGCGCGTCAGAGAGAGGTGCGCCAAGGGCAAAGTCGAAAAAATTTAATTTGAACCGGATCGGTTCATAACCCTTTCTAATTTTTTCATGTGGTTTTTTTTCGGTTCGTGACCCCTTCGCTTGACATGCATCTATTTAAAAAAACTGAAAGTAATACTTAATAAACTGAACATTTATATGTAATAACTTGAACATTTGTACTTACGAAACTGAACATTTATTCTTACTAAAACTAAACACTTATACTTATCCAAATGAACATATTTGCTGATAAGATTTATATTTTTTATTGCAACTAACTGAACATTTACACTCAATTAACAGAACATTTGTACTTATCCAACTGAACATTTACGTACGAGATAAAATGCGCTGGATGAGAGGATCGCTGACCTAGCAATGGCGCGGATGGTTTTTTTAGCGATGGTACTAATCAATTTTCATAAACTTACTCTATAAAATTAATTGTCTATCTAAAGAATTGGATACATTCTTGACTTTAGAGATTTGATGGACGTTTAATTGATTAGGTATAAATAATTGTGGGCTTGTGGCTGCTATTAAATCGATAAAAACTTGTGATAACCAATGGGCCAATATATCGCGAAAACGGCTGCATCTCGGCCTGATCACTATACGAATGATTTATACTGGTGCCCTTCGTTTTAAAAATAATATTAAAATAATATAAAATATTAATAATAATATCAATATAATCAAATTATTTAAATAGTATCGTAAGTACGGAATCCCAGATTCCGAACTGAATTACGGAATCTCAGATTCCGTAACTAGCGTTCGACTCTGTCGGCAGAGGAAATGAGAGCGAGAGGAGAGAAGGTGAGATCGGAAGCCAAAATAGGATCTTCGAACGCTAGTTACAGAATCCCAGAATCCGTAACAGACTAGTTACGGAATCCTGGATTCAGTAACTAGTCTGTTACGGAATCTGAGATTCCGTAATTCAGTTCGAAATCTGGGATTCCGTATTTACGATACTATTTAAATAGTTTTGATTATATTGATATTATTATTAATATTTTATATTATTTTAGTATTATTTTTAAAACTGGCGGATATTGGTGTCAATGTGTCATGGTGTGACCGTTCTGAGATATTGCACGATCAGGAGGAATTCAGGATGGATGAACCTTTGTTTCCGCCACCACAGGTCCACAGTGCAACTCTTCCTGTAACCTCTACGTCCCCTGCCCAAATCCCTCCTTTCTGTATAGAAAGCTAAGTTATTTTGTTGTGCTCGATCAAATTACTAAAGCAGGAGTGACAACAGAAGTAATTTTATATTTGAAACGAACAAATGCAATCAACGTCTGCTTTAATAGTTGAGATATAACGGACAAATACTTGTCGGTGATATATAAAATAAAATAATAAACATACACTTAATTATAATTTGGATTACTTTTTTTTTTTTTTTTGAAGGTAGAGTCACCTAAGAAATTTATTAATACAAGAAAAATAATATACGAAAGTTATTTACATTACATCTGTAAAAGAAAAATGAAAATAGTTGAAAATTAAAATTTATACTTCTATAATATGCTACGAAACTTTCTTATCCTGTTATCCATATGCATTCCAAAGTGCATTTCCTTGTATATATATATATAGCTCTCCCCAACAGTTCGCGAAGTATTCGTGTCTTGTCTTGAAATTATTATCATTATTATTATTTTTTAAGAAAAATTGGGGTCAAGCTTTCCAACTTATTTTTAAATTAAATTAAATTAAATGTCTATAAAATATTCTCCAGCAGGATTTCAAACTTGCAACCTCTCACTTTAGATGCATTGCTCATTGCCATAATCCCTAGTTTTACATTTCTAGCTCTCCATATATTATTATTTTTTCACATTTCTAGCTATCCATATATTACACAATATGCCCATTTTTGTATATTTTCTATATTCTCCGATCTCGGCGGTGTACTTTCAAAGTTCAAATGGGTTGTGCTCCACAAACTAGTTTGGGACTGAAGAAAAAGGGATAGAATGGAAAATTTTAAAAGTTTATTCTGTCCGTGATTGTTTACTTGCTCTATAATCAAAGGAAAAAGAGAGAAAAGAAAGGAAGAAGAGGAAAAAAAAAAAAAAAACCAGATGATTTCTGTGAAGTGTTAACCTCACAAGTGTACCGATTTGGGAATAACCAATTTCGGTCACCCTTCCATTGTCTCTTCCCTTTAATGAAAAAGTCCGTAACAGATCATTAGGAAGAGAGGGCTATATTTATATACTGATTTGTTTTGACAGCCGTAAGCCCGTAACAATTAAAATCCGATTTATATAAAATTTCGAACCAAATTTATAAATTGCGATCATTCTCATTTAAATAGAGTAATTGCGGTCATTATCATTGAATTGCATGTGTATAAAATAATTTTTTTAATTTTCATATCACATTATGAAAAATAAATTGTTTTTCTAAATTGCTTTAAATTTGAAATTTGAAAATTTTAAATTGCAGCAAGTCCAACACCTATCGGAACTTAAAATTTAAAATTTAAAACACGCTTAGATACGGAATGGCCAAGTTAGGGAGGTAGTCCTGATCCTGTTGACTCCAAAGTTATTTGGTGATGCAAGGTCCATAGGTTAGCTGTTGCTTTAAATTTGAAATTTACAATTTGAAATTTGAAAATTGAAAATTTAAAATTTGAAATTTGAAATTTTGAAATTTAAAATTTGATAATATGAAGCGATGGCAAATAATATCTGATAGTGCCTATCAATATGGATATAAGCGATGGCAAATAATATGCCTCATGAATAGTCCAATTTTAAATTAAAATAGTTCAACAAAAAGCAAATTGAAACACTAATCAAATGAACCGTACAATCTGCAATATGGACATAAGGAGGGGCTATCACAAAGTTTGGGAGGTAATGCTGATCCTGTTGATTCCAAAGTTGTTTGACAATGCAAAACCCACAGGTTAGCTCGTTGACCCAAAAGACAAATTAAACTTGCCACTGCCAAACATGTCCAAATTAGTAAGCTAATTTGTTAATCTAGCAATTAACAAATTTACTTAAAAGTACTAACTTTAGCCCTTGATCTCACTAATTTATGGTGTTGCCAAACGTCCCTAACTGAATTAGAATGGAATTGACCGCAAGTTCACCTTTACGGCTTTACCAAGCAAAACTCGATTAAAATTATTATTGCAAGGCTAAAACTAACCTGAGACATTTCTTTCTAGAATTGTAATTTTGGTCAATGAACTATCCCGATCTTCATTCTGAACAAAGCTTACAAGATTCAACCAAGCATTGTTCAATATTCTATCAAATTTAAAAAGTACAATCAAACAGGAAAAAATATATAGTATATTCTAAATTCCTATAAAATTGAAAAAAAATATATCCCTTTGAAAAACATATTCATCTTCCAGATAATGGATGCCTAATTTGAACGAGCTCTTGATAAATTTGTATTTTGAGAAGTCAAATTTAACATAGTACTCTAAAATTTATAAATACCTAAATTCTCCCGAAACCTCTTCACATAATATTCTAAAATTATATTGAGTTATTAGCAAACTCCAGAGCAGAAGTATATGGTATAAACATATTTTGATGAAAAGCTGCCGGACGGCAACAAACCAAACACAAGTCAGTAAACTACAATTCAATGACAAGTTAGCCAGCACAAGGACCCAAAATGCCCATTTCTTAGTGATTAACGGCCCAAAAATCAAAATTTCGACCCATTTATCAGCTAGCTTAAAATCTGTTCGATCCAAGCCGATCCGGAATATTCTCCGGATGGTAAAATGCGGAACGGAACAATGCACGGGTGTTTTGTCCCACAAGATGATATTTTAAGAGATGAGAGCGTTCGCTCCGTCTATATAAAATGCCTGCTCACAACGTAAGAAAAGCACGGAGCTGCGTGGTGAGCACAGAGCGAACTATTCTTTCGCCTTTTACTAAAGAATACCGTGCGCTCGCCACATTCAAGCAGCATACCTCAATTTTTAAGCTAAATAGTTCCCCAACATTTCTAAACTGAATAGTTTTTGTTATATATATATATATATTATATATTAACAAAGAGGAAGGTTTTGTTATCAATATTTTGGTTGTTCTCAAATGTCAATGTTTTATTATTAAATTATTTTTTTAAATTTTAAAATTCAAATATTAAATTTAAATTGTTGATCTTATTTAGTTTAACAAGCGATGCATTTTCATATAAATTTTATAAATTTTGGAGTTTATTTAATACTCGATCAAGAGATAGAAAAATAAACGAGTTTTGTTAACTATGATAGATTCATTCTAATACGTTCATGTTTTAGATGCGTTTTCATATAAGTTTTTAAATTTTGGAGTTTATTTAATATTCGATCAAGAGATAGAAAAACAAACGAGTTTTGTTAACTATGATAGATTCATTCTAATACGTTCATGTTTTAGATGCGTTTTCATATAAGTTTTTAAATTTTGAAGTTTATTTAATACTCGATTAAGAGATAGAAAAACAAACGAACTTTGTTAACTATGATAGATTTATTTTAATACGTTCATGTTTTAGCCTTTGATCGAGTATCAAATAAACTCTAAAATTTTCAAAACTTATATGAAAACGCATCACTCATTATATTAAATAAGATCAACGGTTTGGATTTAATGTTTAAATTTGAAAATTAAAAAATTAACTAAATAGCAAAATGTTTGCATTTAGGGGCAATCAAAATGTTGGTAGCGAAACCTTCCTCATTAACAAATTTGTGTTGAAGGGTTTTTTGTGAGTAAATTTAAAAGGTTGTTAATTAATTAATGGGTAATTAACACTAATCTGTATATTATTTTTCAGATTCAATAAATGAAAAAAAGATTAATTTCATTATTCGTTTAGTTCGGAATAAATAGAATTTCATGGTTGTTAAAGCAATCTGTCGATGTGAACGGACGAGCAGCTGACTGCCTGACTCTATGCAAGGTCTACAGGAGTCTGTAAGTCGGCAAAAAAAATTTGATTATGGTATTTAAACTTTCTAAATTGTGCTTTGCACATGACGAGCACACCATTTATATATAGTCAAATCCATTATATTAGCAATATGTATGTTCATTCAAAATGGCCCAATTGAGGACAACACAACACCTAAAATTGCCTTTTTCTTTCACCAAACGATTGATCTGCTAAGTTCTTACCAGTTTTGCCTTTCTGAAACGAGTAACAATACTTATTTTATGTTTTGAATAAACGAGTCAGATGAATAAATGAGAAAAAAAGGGAGGCAATTAATTACCAATATAAAAATATTTGCACAAAAGTAAGATCAATTATAGCCATGAAAGCTTGACAATATATATAACATTACAAAACAAAAAAAATTAAATAAACAAATCAAACCCACCAACACGCCTCGCATTAAATAAAACAATAACAATAATAAAGAATCCCTAATTTTTTGTTTTTCCTTTTATTTTTCTGATCATATCCAAGTCCTTCAATATTTATCAAATCCATCTGATGTCTTTTCCTCTTCCAAATCATCTGCTGTCTTTTTGTAAGTATACCACTTGGCAATCAAAAGATAGACCAAAAAGTTAATGAAACTCAAAATCGCCAAAAGCCAAAAGAAGTAGTCTAAATGCCCCCTGTTCAAATTATCTGGAATCCATCCCAATTTCCCATTCTTAGTTGTGATATCAGTAACAATGGTCACTAGAAGAGTACTGAGATAATTTCCCAATGCAACTGTTGTCAGGGACAATGCAGAGCACATGCTTCGCATCGCATCTGGGGCCTGATCATAGAAGAACTCCAATTGGCCGATGAAAGTGAACACCTCTGCTGCTCCAACAAGGAAATACTGTGGTACTTGCCAGAAAATAGACATTGGAATGTAGTCTTTTGAGTCATAGAGGTTGTCGCGGTGTATGATGTGGAGGCGGACTACTTCTAAGACCCCTGCAGCAACCATAGCAAAAATGGAGATGACTAGGCCAATTCCCATCCGGGTTAGCTGGGTAAACCCTCTCTCCCGACCTGTTATCCTGTGTAAATTAGAATGGTAGATGTGTTAATTAGAATGGTCATCCGTTATCTAAAAGAAAACCAATTTCTTACTAAGAATCTGAGACGAAGACTGTGTCCTTCATGAGGTTTAGTTGGATCCCAACACATTTTATCAGGATGGTAATTAAGGATTAGATTATATTGACCACCAATGTATTTAACAACTGCGACAAACCAAACAAATAATTATGAAAAGTTAAGAAGTAAAGTTATAGATATATTCTAGATAGTTTAGATATGTTGTGCATTACATTTGATGTAATTTTAAAATCAATTGATGGCCCATGGAGCGGTTTAATGAATTAATGTTTCAATTTTTTTGGTACTTGATTGGGGACCAAATAAACTTTAAATCCCACGAATGTTAGTGACAACCTATGTAAACTATGAAGAATATCTTTTACAATTTTACTTTCTCATTGACCTTCACAAACCTGAATATAGCAATTACCAAATGATTTAACTTTTTAGCACCAAGAATCTGTGTCGTTTGTTAAATACTAGATTTTAGAACCATTATTGCACAAAAGCAGATTAATTCTAAGCTAGCTAGCTAGTTATGCCACTCCTTCAGTCCTGACTGATTCTGAGACTGCATGGGCTCAGCATTTTTTTAATAAAAAAAATAGTAATTATGATTTACTTATGCAGATCTGGTAAACAATTAGAAGGGTAAAAAAGAAAAACAATGCTACCTCCGGACAAATGGCACAAGAATGCGGTCATAAACTGGAACCCAGATGATGACGCTCAAAGTATCAAAAATCGACAGAGAAGCAGCTGGTATCTTGAAGTGGGGGCCGATATGGGGGTCAAGGGTATTCCCTTGTAGAACATACATGGTGCTCATCTGGCCATATACTGTCGAAAATATGATACCACCTGCCCATATTGGAAGCAGCTTTACAATACTCTTCAACTCCTCTACTTGCGTGACGGTACATAGCCTCCATGGGTTTACAAGTCCGACAGTCTTGTCTTCTTCTGTCTCAACAGATGCCTTGTCCAAACACCTGGAGTCGAAACAAAATATTTTTTTTATGAATATTTTGAAACTTGTTCATGGAAAGGCAGATGAAAGGATCTGTAATATGTAATGGAACTTACCATTACATGCCGGTACAATATAAGATGAGTCATATAAGACTGATATCTATATTGTAAAATTTTTAATCTCTGAAGACAAAACCCCCCAGAATTTGAATTTCAATAAAAAAAATCAATTTATGTATTCATCCAAGCACACTGATGCATCAGAAGAAACAAACACAACTGACCACTTATAAAAGTTGACTTACTTGAACTGACTGGTGTGCTCGAGTTTTCTGCTACCCACAATAGCTGACTCTTTATCAGTCAATTCGTATAAAAGTGATTTATCTTCTGGCACATGGACCTGCCATTTCCTTGCACTTGAGACCAAAACTTGAGCAATGCGTGTAAGTGGACTTCCTGCTGGTTTCTGATTTCTGTAAAGCCGTGTGCCTAAGAAAAAGCTCACCATGGCAATGGCCATGCAAACAGCAGGTACACCAAATCCCCAACCCCAGCTTACATTGGTTTGTATATAGACCAACACTGAAGAAGCAATTAAAGCACCTATATTAATGGAGAAATAGAACCAGTTGAAGAAGGAGCTCTTGCTCTTCTTCTCAATCGGGTCCGATTCATCGAACTGATCTGCCCCAAAAGAGGATACACATGGTTTGATTCCCCCAGTCCCGAGGGCAATTAAGTAAAGTGCAGAAAATACGGCAGCCGTCTGGCTTTGTGTTGGGTGGCATGTATCACCGGTGCAGTCTGGTTTAAGCCCGCTAACGGATGCCGTCATAGTTAACAGTGTAAGACCCTACATTAAATTTATTTTAGAAAATCCTTAAATAAGTAATTCCAATATAAGTAAATTTCATGTAATCCCACACAACAACAAAATTCCATGTAATTGAATACACTTACAAGGACGTAGACCATCATGAAAATTAAAATTGTCCAAAACCGGCCTAAATATGAATCTGCCAAAAATGCCCCTATCAGAGGGGTGATATAGCAAGTCCCAGACCAGTTGGTGACATTATTGGCCGCAGTTGCAACACCTTCATTTAAATGGCCTACCATGTAATTCACCAAGTTTGTGCCCATACCATAGTATGCCAACCTCTCACAACATTCATTTGCTGGAAAGAGAGGAGAATGCAAACTAATTAATTGCCAGAAAGGATCACCATGTTGCTCCCAGTCAGTCCTTATATTTTATAGCATGTATACTTCCTATTGCTAATTCATCTTCATTAGTCTGGAATATCCTCAAGCACAGCTCTTTTTAGGATCTGGTCTTGGTAATTGGTTTGTAATTTTGCAGTTCTAAAGCAATATCATTTCTAGTAAGCTTTAGTCTTTTCCTTCACTTGTATTCGGTACTTAGGTAATTGTATTTGTCTACCTCTATGGTAAAACCTTAGTACAAAATCCAAGTTCTAGTAAGCTTTATTCTGGCTAAAACCTGAGTTTAATATCCAAGTTGGTATAGTTCGTGTGTTTGGATGCACAAGAATAAGGATTCGGATAAGAATAAGCTCCGAATTCCTTATTCTTGTGCAATCCAAACAACACAAGAATAATGAATTTGGGCCCTTATCCATATTCTAACAAAACATGGAATTAAAAAAATGAATTTAGACAAACACGCATTTCGAGATTCTAATTCTTATTCCTTATTCAACCCCTCATCCAAACACATTAGAACTGGTACAAGCCTACTGGTATTGAAATTTCATGACGGCATACCTAAAATGTATGGGCAAGCTTTCCAAGTGCCAGTTTTGCTTTTTAAACAAGGGTTTCCTTTGAGATCAGTTGTACCATCTTGTGTGTATCCATCGTCAGCTTTTGCCATTGTTTCTTTTTACTACATAAATACAAGGTACATCAAAAGTGTTATTTCCTCGGGAAAACAATATCTTGCCACCATCGAAGGCAACTAACTAAAGGTAATGAAAAAAAAGTCTAGCTAATATAATACCATATCAACAAGAAGGCAACTCATTAAAGGTAAAATAAAGGTTGTGCTAAAATTGTTGATAAAAATCGATCAAAACTAGTTAATCAGATTTTTTTATTCATACCAAATCAAGGTACGTAGAAGCTCCAGTTACACCTCAATTCAAATTTGATTGTTACAAAGCTTAGTAATCATGTGTATATATAGAGACACATATATAGATGCACAAACCCCAGCGTCCAAATAACTGTTTATTTATTAATTATTATTCTTTTTTCTTAAAAAGTGGATATTTTAACTAGTGGACCCCCAAGAAAATCTAAACATCTGGACAGTGGATTCCTAGAGTAAACGCCCACTGATTCTTTTTTCATTTTGTCAAAATACTAAAATAGTATCCTAATTTTCGCCTCTTTTTATATACTTAGTTTGAAATTGTTTTCTCTCTTTATTATTGTTTTTTTTTTTCAAACAAAGACAATTATTGGCTGTCACATATCTTACCTTGACTTTTTTGACATATTTGTGGAAATATATGACAGGAACAAGGCATCAGATTAATACACTAATCCAGCCAACCAGGAATAGATTCTTTAAGACACAACAATAGTACTAAAATAAAGGTCAATAGATCCTTTTCTCTCTAGAATTCTAACTTTTGTCAAATGAACTGTCGCAATCTCCATACAAAATGATACTTACAAGCACCAAGTAAATAGCGTTTCAAAATTTCAGTAAAATATAAAACTCTTGAATTCAAACAGAAAGGTTCAAAATGAAATTCAACTATTAATAAACCAATTTCTTCAATACTATGAAGGCTTCCAGATTGATAGATAATAAGGTATATTTATTTTGTATAAAGGATGCTATTACTTGACCGTTAAACCTATCGAAAGTAATTATCCAACTTCGGCTCTTCTTTAGTAGTATGGAAACTATTAATATAGTCCCACAAAAATCTGGAGCATTCATTTTTTATTTAATGTTTGAGATCTAGTTTGATTTTTTTTTTTTTTTGTAATAATTATAGTCTGACACCCTGAGAAACGTACCCAATTTCACCATTTGTTTTACGGCGTTTACATTTTTATATTTATTTATATTGATAAATCTCACATTACAAGAAAACAAAAAGGAGATTTATGACACGTTATCTCTAGCTTTTCCATAGTTCTTGATTGCCCCGGTAGTAGTTTTCGAACTGAGAAACACCCAAAAAGAACACAAAATTAGAAGGGGGTGTGGTAACTGTAGTCGGCAGCAAAATCGCTACATTGTTCAGCCACTGTCCACTGACACAAATTTTGATGCGCGTGCATATTTTGATATGCCAGAATGCGTAAAGCATATAAATTGAAATTTATGCATAATTCATATTTTTTAATTTCTTCATTTTCATACATGGTTCATATATTATATACCGCTCACGCTTTATATATATTTTATATTTATATATTGTGCATCCTTCTGATATTGTACTTCTTATTTAATCTGCGTTAAAATAAAATTTATACAGTTCATACTTTTTAAATATTATAAAATTCATGCTAATATGTCTGTAATTGATTCATCTTTTCAGTGCATCAAAATTCGTAAAATACCTTTAGGCTATTTTCTCTGGATGATAAAACGATTTTTTCCCCAAATTAAAAAAATCAATAAAATCATATTTCAAGCTAGCAATAAGAATCGAACAAAGGTACAGGTATAGCGGTTTACCAAAAAATGTCACTTGAGAAGTTCACATAATATGCTGGTGCAATTTTAGTTATCATTTTTAGACAAAAAAAATATGTTTCCTAATAACTTTATGAGAAATATTTAATCTCTTAAATCCAAGTCTCTGGATAATTGACACGATCAATGCTGATGCTATGTTGTGGTATGATTCAATAAATTGCTTGATGCTCCACCGTGATATGATTCAATAAAATCCTAACGGTTCTAATATAAATATTCAACGAGTAATATCCATCTAACATTGTGATATATAATTTATGCGAGTCTTTGTCTCAAATATTATTGTAATAATTTGCACAGTCTAAATCAAATTTGGCACGTTGTATTTTTACAAAAAAAAAAAAAAAAAATTTAGCATCTAACTGTAGAATAAATTAAATTTAAAAAATAAATTTAAGAGTTTGTGTAGAATGAATTAAATTTAAAAAATAAATTTAAGTCATGGTACAAGTACGAGTTTGTGTAGAAAAAAGAAAGAAATAGCAGCTCACTTATAAGACTAGACCTGAAGTCCCGAACATCCAACTAAGCTGATGGTGATTTTTATTTTTCTATTTTGATGATATAAAAATGCCAATGGTGATAAAATTTTGTATAAATTATAATTGCTTCTAAGAAAATTTATTAAACTAAGCAGTTGTATTATAATTGCTTCTAACATGAAAATCGAATGGAGCATAAGCAGACAACTATACTCTATTTATTGAATTGACAGCGTGAAAGTCGTCTAGTAAGGTTCCAGCTTTAGCAGCTGGGCCTGTAGTTAATGGATATTATAGTAAGTAACTGGTCTTCTTGTTTTCAACACTCGACTGTAGTGTAAATAGTTTCAAGGCATTGCTTCAGAATTTTAGTTATGAGGTGAAGGAATTGAATTGAATGGAATGGAACCAAAAATTATTCAAGAGTGATATTCTTTACACCCCAAATTTGAGGGTAGCACTTTTTCATCTAAAATCTATCTTTTTTTTACCGTTGATTTCCATCGGTCCACCTCAGAACTGATTTTTGGAGCAAGGTAATTTTCTTCTCCCCCTTCCCTTTCCAGTTTCCATTGTTTCACCCCAAATTCTCTCGTGATGTTGCTTACAATAAAAGATCCTGACCTCAGGTGAGACCATATTCTTGGTCAAATGAAATCAATGGAGTTTGGTGGCCTTATTCGTCCGAACAGGTGCCGTACATTAGTACATACGATCGGTAAGAGGTGGTACCGATTAATTGATGCCTAAATTTCTCCAAGAAAATTATATGAACACACAGCACAACCGGCAAGATACAACTACGCAACAACAACTCAGGATGAACCCCTCTGTAAAAATGTGAAAAAAAAAATAAACAAGATTGCTCTCAAATTTGGGATGCATCTCTCTTTGCTCCTTATACTTTCTTTCCTTACTCTTCCTCTTCTCTCTTGTTTCTGGAGTAGACCCTTGGTAAAATAAAAAAAGAAAATTAGATACATGCCACCTCAAAACTTCAAAATAAAAAAAATACTATCCCAAAACTAATCCTTAGCATATTGCCACTCTAAATCTCTTTTATTTAGAAAATTATCACCCAAATACATTTCTCATACTCTTGTATAATAAAAATAATACAAATACACTGTACCTCAAATATTATTTTAGTATTTCCTAAAATACCCTTTGTCCTTTCTTTTTTTTTTCCTGCGCGACTCAGAGAGGAAGGTCTCGTGACATGAGGGCATGGCTACAGCTTCAACTAGTTGTTATTCATGTCACTAATTTCGTGTCTCCAACATAGATGCTGCTGCTCCGGTCGCCACTCCGACAATCCGTAGCTTCAGTCTTACGCCTCTCTGACATGATGAGTCGTTCGACCTCCGATCTCAAGCTGTGGCAGGGAATGATCGACCGCTCTATCTACATCTCTCGCCTCGCTGGCCTGATGAACAAGGAGGGGCTACGAGCCTATGTCTAGGTTGCTCTCATTATTCGGTGGGGTCGCCTCGTCAGTTGCATATGCTTTGCTTGCTTGGGTCTTCAAAAGTCTAGTTTGTGCTAAATTTTATGATTTCAATCTGATTTTTGTAATTAGAATCGAAAATTATGATTCTTTTGTTCTTTCATTTGTAATTTGTCCCTTCTTCAATCGTGCCCTGGGTCTGGGTCGCAAACACAGAATGAAAAGGGAAAAACAAAAAAAAAAAAATGAGAGGAGATGGGTCGTAACAGAGAAAGGAAAAATAGTGGGAAAAAGGAAGGGACAAAGGATATTTTGGGAAATAACACAAGTTATTTTGAGATATTGTATTTTTGTATTATTTTTATTATACAAGAGTATGAGAAATGTATTTGGGTGGCAATTTTCTAAATAAAAGAGGTTTATAGTGGTAATATGGTAAGGATTAGTTTTGGGGTGGCATTTCTCTAATTTTGAAGTTTTGAGGTGGCATGTATCTAATTTTCCCAAATAAAAAGATGGTGTTGGTAAATATGCATCCACAGAAGTTGCTAAGTTTGTTTAACTGACCACAATTTTTTTCCAACAAAGAATTGTACATAAAACCAAAAGCATTGCAAGATAGCCGTACTTAGACAATCAAACCATACAATTGTTAGAAGTTAACAAGGTCAGATTGGGTAACAACAATCAAAACCATACAAATTCAAGAGGCCCTTCCCCTTTAACACTCCACAAATAATGACATAATAAATGCCAGAAACACTCGGATTTCTTCTTAAATTGAATCCCCTCTCAATGCTTCTCATAAGCATCCCCCGATTTCGTCTCTTCCAAATCATCAGTCGTCTTCTTATAATTGTACCATTTTGCAATCAAGAGATAGAGCAAGAAATTGACAAAACTCATTATTGCCAAAAGCCAAAAGAAGTAGTCCAGATGGCCCATGTTCAAGTTATCAGGAATCCAACCCAATTTCCCATTCCTCGTCGTGATATTGGTCACAATTGTCACCAAAAGCGAGCTTAGGTACATGCCCAATGAAACTGTTGTCAGTGAAAGCGCAGAGCACATGCTGCGCATGGCATCTGGTGCCTGATCATAGAAGAATTCCAATTGGCCAATGAAAGTGAACACCTCTGCAGCACCAATAAGGAAGTACTGTGGTACCTGCCAGAAAATGGACATGGGAATATAATCTCTTGAGTCATAGAGGTTGTCGCGGTGTATGATATGGAGCCGGGCTACTTCCAGGAGTCCTGCTGCCACCATAGCAAAAATGGATATAACTAAACCGATTCCCATACGTGTAAGTTGGGTAAACCCTCTCTCCCTGCCAGTAATCCTGCATAAGTTTGAATCTTTGTTAGATGGCATCAATTTGCACTGCTTAGTAGTTGAGACTAGTATGATATTGTATGCTAGCTACTAACACACATGACTACAAACACTTAAGAACATGTGAAAAGAGAAGTGATTTTACCTCCGAACCAGTGGTACCAGGATGCGATCGTAGAATGGGACCCACACAATGACACTCAGAGTATCAAAAATTGACAATGAGGCAGCGGGTATCTTGAAATGTGGGCCAATGTGGGGGTCCAGGGTATTCCCTTGGAGTACAAACATGGTGCTCATCTGGCCATATACCGTAGAAAATATTATGCCACCAGCCCATAAGGGAAGCAGCCGTACTATACTCTTTAACTCCTCTACTTGCGTGACAGTGCAGAGCCTCCATGGGTTTATGAGGCCAACCGTCTTGTCCTTTTCTGTCTCCACACAAGCCTTGTCGAGGAACCTGATTTAAATTAGCATTGATGTTTTTAGTTTTTAATCTTACTTTCAAAATCTCCTTTTTCAAAAAGCTAATCAATGAACTCGATAGAATTATGCACCATATTATCATGTTTAATCACTTTTTCCAATCCGGAAAGGACTAAAATACCACAACCTATCGGCCCGTATACTTACTTGAATTGATTGGAATGCTCCATCTTCCTGCTTCCTACAATTGCCGACTCCTTATCAGTCAACTCGTGCAGAAGTGAAGTGTCTTCAGGCACATGGACCTGCCACTTCCTCACACTTGCCACCAACACTTGTGCAATGCGTGTAAGTGGACTTCCAGCCGGCCTCTGGTTCCTATATAACGGGGTGCCCCAGAAGAAGAACACCACTGCAATGGCCATGCATACGGCTGGTATACCAAATCCCCAACCCCAACCGACATTTGTTTGTATATAGACCAACACTGAAGCGGCAATTAGTGCACCGATATTAATTGAGAAATAGAACCAGTTGAAGAAGGAGCTCTTGCTCTTCTTCTCTCTCGGGTCAGATTCATCAAATTGATCTGCCCCGAAAGACGAGACGCATGGTTTGATGCCACCAGTCCCGAGGGCAATCAGGTAAAGTGCAGCATATACAGCACCTTTCTGACCTTGTGTCGGATGGCAGAAGATGCCATTGGTGCATTCTGGTCTTAGTCCATTGACGGATGCTGTCATTGTTAAAAGTGTAAGACCCTAAAAGAAAAGAACATATATAATTAAACTCGTTTTTCCTACATATACAAGAAGATTTCGTATTTGCCCTTACAAAATATCATGAAAAGTTCGCAAAGTTTCTTCTGAAAAAGAGGGAAATAGCATGTGCACCTTCTTTCGATTTTATTGAAGTACCAGACTCGTCCCTCATCCCCTTTTGTCATATGTGTATATTTAAATAAATAGAAATGAGGGTACTTGTCATTCTTTTAGGTAAAATTGGTAACAATATAGAGAAATTCCATATCAAGTTTGAAGTCATTTCTTGTTTTGAGGTGGAATATGTGGAATTGTATCAAATTTACATATTATTACTATCGTATCACAGCTTACATACAAAGAATTCACTATTTTTTTAAAATACTACCAAAACTATAAAAGTTTACTGTTATGTTGATAAAGTACATACATGATACATCCTTACTGTTATGTTGGCCCGGCGAGAATACAGACAATATGCACTGTTCCTAAAATAATAGATGTTAAAACTTAAGATCCTCGATCAATATACTTACAAGAACATAGACCATCATGAAAATTGAAATTGTCCAATAACGGCCCAAATATGAATCTGCCAAAAAGGCCCCTATCAAAGGGGTGATATAACAAGTTCCTGCCCAGTTGGTGACATTATTGGCTGCAGTAGCAACACCTTCACCCATACGGGTTACCATATACATCACCAAATTCGTGCCCATACCATAATATGCCAACCTCTCACAACATTCATTTCCTACAACAGTTATTAAAATCTTATTTAATTATTCAGCACAAGTAAAATTTAACTTCTGGAAAGAACATTTGTTGAATTGTTGCCTTGCTGGTACCCTCTGATTTGTCCTTTATATATTGTGGCAGAGTACCGCTTTTTTGGTCAAGTAAATATTATGATCCAATGATCTAGTTTAATTACCTCTTTCTTATCCAAGGTTCTTTAAGCCACTTGCACTTTTTTATGCTCTTTTAATCGAGCATGTCTTTGCAATTGCAAGAAACATCAAGTATACGATCCGAAGGATATATCATATATGCACTATGTCAGTTACTTCTTGTGCACCTTATCTGTAGTTGCACTTTTTTGGTTTCCATGCTAAATAGTATTTGTGGCATTCACTATTCAGTGCATTTCTTGTATTTCCATGACGATTTTTTGCAAAAAGTTCATACAAAAAATCTGGTAGAGCAATTACAGTAGAACAGCACTGGTACAAAACCTATCAATACCAGACATAAGTATCCTCCCGGGCACATAATTAAGTTTTGTGAAGTTGAAAATTGCATACCTAGAATGTAGGGACAAGCTTTCCAGGTGCCAGTTTCTTTCTTGACACAAGGGTTTCCTTTGAGATCTGTTGTGCCATCTTGTGTGTACCTATCCTCAATCTCCCCCTTTCCCATTGCAATCTTCAAACCAAATAAGTAAAGTCTTCAACTGGTATCTCATCCGGTACAATTTTCAAAAATATTCCCAATTAATCAATATGGCATTAAGAGTCTGTGTGTGTATGTGTGGAAATTATAATCAACTTATTGAAGTAAGATAAATTAATCCAGATAGGCCTAAATCAGAAGTACAATTACCACAAAACAGTCCAAAGTACCAAGTGCTAAAAATAAAAAAAGGGAGAAAATATTTTGGTTGCATACTCTATAGTAACATAACAAGTGACAAAGGTAAGAGCCTGCCAAAGATTTATTTATCAAACAAAAAAAAAATGATTATCATAACATTGTTTCTTACCAAATAGAGGATAATACTCCAAATCAACCACAATCCCTTTTCTTGCATTTGTCTTTGGAATACCAATTACTCCTAACTTGGGTTTTCGCAAAGTTGGATAGGCCTTATATATACTGTAAGGGATGTGAATGACAAACATTTTTTTTTTAATTGAAGAGTTGAATTGACCCGAAGGAAGAAATAAAGTACACAATGGTGTTAGACTTTGTTTCAAGTGCGACCCATTGAATTTACTCGCCTTATTTCAAAATTATATATATGCGCATTTTTCCACTTCCGGTCCCATTTTCCCTTTTTAAATTATTTTATTTTTGTGTTCTCACAAAGCTTATTACTTGCTGTGAATTTAATATCTTAGCACAATTTTCTTCATTTTCAAATGTACTTAGCATGCTATTTTAATAATGGATAAACAGGAAAATGTTCTGTAGTTGACCTTGTCAAACCAAACTGAAATTGACTTCGTGGGTTTGACTGATATAAAATAAATCTAATCTGAAGCTTTCACTCCATATTTGGATGTCGTAGATATCAAATGAACTTTCACATCTCCGTACAAAATGTAGCTTAGAAGCTCCAACAAGCATAGCTCCAACCTTGGAGCAAAAGAGTTTTTTATGTATGAGCATTGCAAAACTGTCTTGTACCTCTAAAATTCCAGTAAAATAAATAACAAAGAATTATAGATAATGATCAGTTTTGAAATGGATAGATATATTTGTTAGCATGTCAACTCTTAGATGACCGTACTAGTAACGCTTACAAATTTGCATTTCGTTTCTATTCTGTTTTCAGAGATGAAACTCATTTTCTCTTTCGTTTTCTGTTCTGTTTGGACGGAACGAAACAAAAACGTGCTAAACGACACATTATTGACAGCACTAGGTGGAGGGTTGTTATGTTATTATATAGAACAAATAATAAATATGTTGAATTTTCTTGCAAATAGATCCGATACGGCACATCCCAATAGTTCTGATATGTACACTTGAGCCGTATTTTGACCGTATCTCGTATCTGTCAGTCAAACTAATTAAAATAATTAGATATGCCGTCTGGCGAACCAGATACGCACCGGATGAAACTTCTGTATTACAGAAGAATCGGGTAGCCTAGGTTTAAGCCCAAAATTGTTGCTTAAAATAGTTACTGCTTAAACATAATGTCTTACTGCTTGTTAATAATAAATTAAATCAACTTAAATGTTCATTACAGTTACAAATCCCAATAAAGTTCTAAAAATTGGGATTCAATTGTCAAATAAACAGTTTAATCAGATTATGAGTCCCTCATGCTAAAATTTTGTAAAAAGAATTGATTTCAACTGATTTTTTATGACAAATCAGACAACATGCCAAAAGGACCTAATTGTGTAGCATCGATTTAACGGCCAGCCGACTGCCTCGTCTTCATTTAAGACGAATGACTTTCCCTTCACGATCTTTTTTTTGCTCGTAGAAGTACTACTGTACCAGTCAAGATGACATTGTCCCATCAGACACGGCACCATCTACTACAAATTTATTCAAGCAGTGACTCTTAGTTTATCCTTTTGTGTGTATTTGTGGAAAGAGAACTAACGAAGAGCTCAGTTTCCTTCAGCTTCCCGAGTTTAAACATGAGCACATGACCTATACGGCTATATGATTATACCTTTCGAATCCGTATCCCATCCCGCCCGGGACGGTGCAGCGCACCCATTTGCACCATCCGATTTGATCTGGACGGTTCGGGTCTATCAATCTGGTATTATGCATGGGTGCGCTGCACCGTCCCGTGCCGGTCCAGATTTCGTTTGATACCTTTCAGAATAAAAATCGTTATCTGAATTTGACGCAGTTTCTTTTCGCGGTTCGTCCATGGTGTCAGAGATTGCGAAGGAAATAAATGAGAAGGGACGTGCGCGGCTGCTGGACTGTTTATATTGATTTTTTTTTTCTTTTTTGGTGATCAACTAATAATATGGTTTTGTTGATCACCCAAAAAAGGAAAACCATATAATTAGTCCATCAATTTGTGTACGAGCCTTTATACGAGTTACTATTTTTTACAACTCAGTATACCCATCTGAATATTTCTAAAACTAATCTAATCCAAATTCTAATATCGATAAAGAACTTATTTATTTCATCATTCTAAACCATATATATATATTTAAAATAAAAATTTTAGAATTAATCATATGATAATCGTTAAAACCTTTTTTTAGACGAATACTTTGACAATTTTATATTACGAAAATGTTTTCAAAAGACAATCTTCTTTCCCGTATAAGATGTATTTCTTTCTCGTTCTCAAAGTGCAATTTCTTTTCAATATAATATGTTAATGCTGGGTTATGTCACATTTTTTTTATGGGTTTCGTGTGATGGTCACCTGACAAAATGGAGGGTTTCTTGGCCACAGAGGATCAAGGCATGTATGGCGCTGGGTTTAAAACTTTAAATGCAGGACGAACGAATTTCATATTTTCATTTCTTCGCTAGTGGGCTCGCGTGGTAACGGGTGCAGATCCGTTAATGATTCAGGCTATCGCAACACATGAGGAGGGGTTCTACGGCATTGCGAGGCCGAGAGGAAGACGATTATGGCCTTACTTTTAAGTGCATCGCCTTAGATCGGTGGAAACACCACGAACCGTTACAGTGATAAATAGCAATTGGTACCACTTGACCCTCAAAAAAAAAAAAAGCAATTGGTACCACTGTCATTTGGAGGGGTGAGATTGCACCAGAGGAGCATGGTTTCTCATCGTGGGGGAGAGGAGAAGGTGTTGGTGAGGTCCTCATACTGGTACGGCTTCATCGGGGATTGGTACCGACTTGGTGGGTGTTATAGTAACTGAGATTATGAAGGGTTGGTATTGGTACACACACTGAGGGCAATTGGTTGGATGGAAGTGCCATTTGGTTGGTACAGTAAGGTGGAGAATGGGTATCAGTGGGAGTTTGGTACAAGCAAACATTACCCTATCGTTTATCATGTTTATACATGTGATCCAGAAACGCCCATCCCTTTATTACTAGGCTTTTAATAATTAAGTTCTGGATGTTATATGTAGGCTCAAGAAGGTTCAGACATATCACAGCTCAAGTTTCTCAACAGACTAAACTATCCTTTTACTAATGATTCCTTAATTTTTTATAATATCTGTCCCATATTGCGTGCAACTAGGGGCTTATTGGTCAATTATAGCAGCTTTGTTTTTGGTAGTGTGCATAACTACCCTGACAAAGTATTTGTTTCGTCTGCATCCCCATAATTATTCTGCTTAAACAAATCCTTTGTGGAAGATATGATGCACACTACCAGAAATAGTCCCTGAGGTTGATAAGTCCACGTCAGAGAGAATGCTAGATAGCTTACAACTTGTAAAATGTTTGAATTGCATAATGGCTATTAGAACAGAAGTTGCATTGTTCTAACTGATAGTATCAATTAAGGCTTATTAAATAATTCCTTTCAACAACAAAACATGGAAAATTTTCACCAAAAGCACAAAATAACCCTGATTCAACTGCTCTGGACCTGGCTTATCTTATGAATTATGATATTTACTAATATTCCAAGTGGACCAAAAATCCCCCGTAATGTTGTTTCAACTTTTTATCAATTGCCTATCCAGTGATTGAGGTCATTATGATTTTTAACACATTGAAGCTAACTTGATTATTCAGGACTTGCAGATATTATGATATTAAATAAACAATTAAACTATGTACCTCAATACCTGTATATGAACCAAATTAAAGAAACTGTCTAATGAATTTTCCTGAGTCCAAAAAGGCAATGTAATAGTTAGAATGTCCATTTAGTAATTTGGAACAAAGAAATTAAAGAGACAACATGTACATGCCACTTATAATGATGGAAAATTAACAATTATGAGCTTGTGCCCTACAAGAAAGCTTCCAATACCCAAGGAAGCAATTAAATTTCGTGATAGTAAGCACATTAAGTGCATTACCACAACAAATTTCTGCAAGTCCTTGTGATTTACATTCTTCCCCTGAGGCAAAAGTTCCATAGGCACAGCAAGTAAGCTCGAACTCAAGGACAAACATTGGTATCCAAAGTGCCAATTAAGCTCAAACTCAAGGTCAACCACTAATAATATACTGCTAATTAAGGTGGTCAGACCATCAGTGATGTTGTTATCCGAAGTGCCCTCAAGTACCAAGCTGTCGTTTATTGTTGTACCAAACCATCAACAATTTTGTAACGGCAACGAGATCATACCAGTAAATGTTAAATCTCCATTTCTGTGGAAGCTTTTTAATTGCAATGAAGCATAAATAAGCCGAGCACTCTTTCTACAGAGAATCTAAAAATTTAAGTAGAACAAAAATATAGATTCAATAATTTGGAAAGCAACTTGATCAAATGACTTTTCCTTCAGATTTTACGTGTGATCCTAAGTTTGACAAAATTCCAACTTTTGTGGATGCACTCATGCACTTCTGTGACTTCTTTCAGTAATGCAACCACACAAATTCTTAACCAGACTAGAACGGACAGTAAACACAGAAAGTATATAATTACCTGACTGGTTGTCACATACCAACATCAATCAAATTAAATTATGCAATAAAAAAATACTATCATGCTCCAAACAATGTAATGAAGCTTACACAAAGCAGTCAATAGTCAAAACACACTATGCCTCATGCTGGAATTAAGTACTGGCCCTGACTTCTGAATTAAAAGTTGGTTGTCCACATAACCTAGCTACAGTTTACTAAAGGCAGATTAAACTCAAAACTGTCAAAAAAAATATATATATATATATTAAAAAAAGTCTTTTTGGTCAAATGTACAGCTACTTTAATTTTTTTCAGTGCGCAAACGTGGCATGCACAAGTGCACTGTAGCTTCACTCCTAAGCAGTGACATACTACATACAAGAAATTTTGCACTGGTACCTAAACTCACAAAATTTACTCCAATGTACGTTCTCTCTCTATAAATGCTGTGAAGCTATATATATTTGTTTCGCCATTGAGTACTCCATACTAGTGATTATGAGTTTATGCCTAACTACACAACTAAATACAGCATTTTATTTGTTATGCAATTCTAAGTAGCCAAATCTAGAAACTGAGAACTTAGTTGAGAAACACAAAAGAGTGAAATTGGTTTCATATCAGTTGATAATACTGAGCCCGGCTGGTACTCCAGTACAACAAAAAAATCTTTGGCTATTTACAAACAAATATACTGATAAAAAGTTCTTTAACAGAATAAAATTCCAGATGTTTACTGACAAAAAAGTTCTTTTTATTATCAGAATAAAAGTCCAGATGATGCTGATGTTCAGATGATCAGTTTAGTTCAATTTTATAGCTGAAGAGGACACTAGCTTAGATATAAAATTGGAACAGAAAATTAGCTTGAAAGGAAATAAAATAAGGAAGTTCAGTTTAACAGTAATTTAATTTGAAACAAAAAAGTACATATGCAAGAAAAGAAAATGAACAAATTTATCAGAAACAATTGCTGAGGCCTTCAATAAAATTATTTGGTATTTCAACACACTGTGTTCTCTGGAGCCCAGGAAAATGTATTAGCAAGATTAGGGATTGGAGTAAGGGTTTCGATCCAGTCATCAGGATCAAGAATAAAAGCATCTCTCTTTCTCTCTCTCTTTCTATAAAACAACCATCTTTCTCAGGCTTCAACAGAGAACATAGATTTCAGATTTCTGTTCTTATACCATTTCATTCATCATTAGGCCATGAAGCTTGCAAAAACTGAAGTTAAGAACACTTTTAGAAAATAAGAAATACAACTCGAAAACTAAAGAGAAAAACAAAGGTTAGTTAAACTAGCGAACAGAATAACTGGTAGCAAAATTTTATTTTTTGTCGCAAAATCAATGTGCCAATCTGAGAGTAAAAGGAATAAAAGCATCAGAGAGATTCCCATTTTGACTGGATCATCATTCCCCCTTTCGAGAAAACCAAAGGAAGTACTGAGTCCCTGTTACTTTTCTTCTCAGTTGCCTTCTTATTATTTCCCTAGCAAGATACTAGAAAAATACTAATTTTTGTACAAGACTAAAACCTTTTTCAAATGAAAATTTCGCACTGCAACTTCTTAAACTAACAAATTTTACTCAAATGTACTATTTCTCTCTACATGCATGCATTGTAAGGTATATATACAAGATTGTTTCTTCTTTTAGTACTCCAGAGTAGTGATTATGACTACTGACACAGCTAACATACCCCAAGATTTACCATCCACTTCATACTATTTCAGAGTAGCCAAATCTCAGGAACTGAAAATTTAGCTAAGAAAGACACAAAAGTGGAATTGTTTTCATGCCAGTAAATGTTATTACAACAGAAATTATTTACATGGATGATTATTTAAATATTAAAACAGTTCTTCTATATCAGAATAAAAGCCAGGTGTTTTGACAGAAAGGTCCTTGTCAACCTACTACCAATAACTTAAATACAAAACTGAGCTAGAAAATTAACAAAGAAAAACAAAAAAAATTGAAAATACAATTTAACAAATTCAATTTGAAATACAAAAATACATTCATGATATGAAAATTAAAAAATTAATCAGAAACAATTGTCGCGGCCTTCAGTAAAACATTTGGTATTTCAACACACTATGTTCTCTGGAGCCCAGAAAAATTGCATCAACAGGATTAGGGTTTAGAGTTAGGGTTTAGGACTGGCAATCCACATCCAGAATATTTTATCAAAAAATTTCTAATGAAATGAAATCCCACGTGAAAAAAAAATGAGATTTTGATCAGGGCCTAAATTTTTCAGGCAAATTCAGATATAAACCACTCAATAGTGGGAATGATATCCTCTGCGATAACTGCAAAGAGCAATTCAGGCTGCTGTCCGACCGTCGAGATTAGATCGGACGGTCATGATAAAGAACTGCAGAGAGCAATTCTTAGAGCGAACTCCAGAGGATACGGATCTTAACAAAGGTCCATAGATCTTAACCCCTCAATGGTGGGGAATTGCTTCCTGCACGCCTCCTATTTAGAGATCCACTCTCTTTTTTTTTTTCAAAATGACTCAAATATCTTTGAAAGAGATGCAGCATTAGAGAAAAAATTGAATGGGGGCGAGGGGCATTTTCGTCTAAGTTGGAGTGGATCTCAAATCTAAGGAGCTTGGAAGTTAAGTGAACAATAATGAATAGATTTTTCAGGCTTCAACAGAGAACATAGATTTCAGATTTAGTTCTAACATTTCACTCATCATTAGGCCATGAAATTTGGAAAAATTAAAGGACACAAAAAAAAGGTTAGGTAAGGTAGCGAACACAAACAAACACAAGGTACCGAAATTTAAAATTTTTGCAAAATCAACAGAAATAATGTGTCGAACTGAGAGGAGAGAAAAGGCAAAAAAAAGAAAGCATCAGAGAGATTCCCATTCGACTAGATCATCACTCCTCCTCTTTGAAAAATTCTAAAGGAAGTACTGATTTTGTCATTTTTTCTCATCACTTGCTATTTTGTACAGATCTGGCATTTAAAAATTCAAACAAAGAAATTATCTGATGCGAAGAACTCGAACTACAAGAGCATAGAAAACTAAGACATTTGGATCTTTTGCTAAAAATACCATCAGCTAAATAAACTTTTGGGTTATTTTGATTGATTTATCATGAGAGCGTATACAAAGTTGAGGAGGCGATGTCGGAAATTAAAAACCCTAGAAAGTATAGATAGAGAGAGAGAGAGAGTGTTGTTGGGAATCACATCCTGGTGTCAATTTTCGATCTGAACCGTCCGATCAATAATGGATGGCCCGTTAATAAATATGATGGATGAATTTTTGGGCCTAATTATCAGGGTAGTTACTAATCAAATTGATAAGGCCGTGAAACTTACGAGTTCTATCTGCCAACCGTTGTAATTCCTCCCTTTGAGTTGCATCTGCGTGTGTTCAGCTTCAACTTAGGTCAAATGATTAAGGCCACGAAACTTAGGGAGTTCTAATTGATGATTTAATTTGGTTCACTTGCCAAATCATTGACCTCACTGATTAACGTGAAATTACAAATAAAAACGGAACTGTCAATATGTACCTTGCATTGTTTGTTTCCAGGACCATCTATTTTCCTTCTCTTTAGCAAAAACATAGACGAGTCTTATACTACAGAAACAGTACCACTCCACAACTTGTTATAGCCCAGAGCCAGAGAAATAAAAAGCATATCCGACTTTTATTAATGGTGAAGATGCAAATTAACTTTGCACTGTTCGATTAACAACAAAACATTTGTCAAAACATGCCTATAAGTTCCCTTCTTGCAAACTTCAATTCGAGCATATTAATTGAAACAGAATTGCTAAGATGTGCAACAAAGTAAACATTTTAAAATTCATAAAGCAACAATTCAGAACCAACACAACTTTAAAATCTAATAATTTTTGTGAACGTGGTTATGCTCCGATTCGTAAGAGACAATTGCCATCGAGGGGTCGGCCGGTTCACGATCGACAAACCTAATCGCTGAGCAGCCCCTCTTTCTACATCTACACTCATAAAACATCCTGCATAATAAAAAAACAACAAGTGAAGATCTTGTTTGGGATTAATTATTTTTTTTTGGTCTTACAAATGAATAAACAAATTGCTAATGAAAACAGAGAGAGGTTAGGTAAGCATTGTGCGAACTTCTCCTGAAATGTATGTTGAATGCTTATTGAGTTGACCAAATCAGAATGCAGCAACCGATTACAAAAATTAACATCTCTAAAGCTACCGTCTTCATGTCTGAAATATTTTTTTGCACGTCTCACATGACACTAACACTTTTTTTCTCATAAAGTTGAACCCAAAAATGGCAAGTCAGACCGTGTGTGCAGTTTTGGGCTTGTTCATTTGTGTACTACATAGGCAGCAACCAAGACTATACAGTAGCACAATTTTCTTTGCTTTCGTTTTTTCCAAAAAGGGTACACACCAGCAGGTTACATTAGTCCAAAATTAGGTGCTGTTTGCATATGAGGAAACACCTAGTTATGGAAAATTGCATGTAAAAAAGATCATTTTTTTCCAAAAGAAAAAAGAAAGTTTCATGTGTAGCCTAGATACACTTTTGCCAATATGGTTAAATGTTGAGTTCAATTGGGAAAGAAAGAGCCACTAAACACATTGTGCACTAACCGAGGTAAAGGCGATCCCTCGACCCACTTCATGCCCATATATCTCCAAGAAAATTCATCAGCATCGTCCAAGTTTATAACTGGCAGGCGAATCACCTTCTTCCCTTCTGCATTCCTATATTGAAGCAAAAGCAACCAAGTTACTTAAAAAAGTTCAAAATGTAAAACAATAAATTACAAAGTGGAGATGACTTTTGTCAAACGTCCTCTTTTCCAAAGTAAGTTTTTTTCTATTTTGATGTCTTAATAAAAGGGACCCCTTTCTATTCTTACCTTTCTGAGAAAATGGAACGACAAACTTAGCAAATTTTCGAATTAAAATTTTTTTGAAAAGTAATCATCTTTCTGATACTTACATTTCCACAGTTTTTTTCTGAGGCTCTCCACCCGTTGAAGCGCATATGAAAGCATAGCCGACTACCTCGTCTTCATTTACAGCAAATGCCTTTCCCTTCACGATCTTTTTGTTGCTCGAAGAAGTAACAGTCGAGATGACATTGTCCACATCAGACACAACCCCATCTACTACATCTGTTCATATGAAATTAATAATAGTTGAAATAAGTTTGTGCAATAGAAGAATCCACAAAGGACTGGAGTACGGACCAATTTAAACTTGAATTTTTTTTTCAAATAGTGACTCTTAATTTATCCTTTTTGTGTGTATTTCTGGAAAGAGAATTAGCGAAGGGATCAGCTTCCTTCAGTTGCCTGAGTTTAAGTAAACAGGAGTACATGACCTATACGCGATTATATACCTTTCAGTCTGAATAAAAATCGTTACCTGAATTTGACGCAGTTTCTTTTCGAGGTTCGTCCATGGCGTCAGAGATTGCAAAGAAAAATAAATGAGAAGGAACAATAAATAGCAGCTGCTGGACTATTTATTAGTCCATCAATTTGTTGATCACCCAAACAAAAAAAAACCATATAATTAGTCCATCAATTTGTGTACGAGCCTTTATACGAGTTACTATTTTTACAACTCAGTATACCCATTGTTCATTTATAGTCCAGCTGAATATTTCTAAAACTAATCTAATCTAAATTCTAATATTAATAAAGAATTTATTATTTTTTTCATCATTCTATATAAACTAAATATATTTAAAATAAAAATTTTATAATTAATCATATGATAATCGTTCAACCTTTTTTTTATACGAATACTTTGACAATTTTCTATTACGAAAATGTTTTCAAAGTACAATTTTCTTTCCCGTATAAGATATATTTCTTTCTCGTTTTCAAAGTACAATTTCTTCTCCGTATAAGATATGTCCCCTTTCGACTCTTTAATAACACGTAATTTATTTTTTTTTGTTGGAAAGAATCACACGTAATTTAATTGATAGTCGAGACGAGAACATAAAGTCCAAAATCTTTTCTATTTAAAAAACAATCACACTTACAAGAGAGTGAAACGTCAGAGACTCTGTATCTATGTTGCACGGATACTTCTAAAATACTGCCGCACCTGTATCCGATGCCGATTCTCGTGCAATTCTCATCCAATACTTCACGTGATGAATCATATTATTTTAATGTGTTTGACCGATGGATTTGGTCTAAATGCTGAATCCAAACCATTGATCTTGTTCAATGGAAGATTAGTGCCACAAACTGCACCTACAGCTTTACCGTGAAAGGAAGATAGAAATAGAGGAGATGGAGAAGGAGGGGTGGCGGAGGAGGCTGGTGGCGGCACCTCCCCCACCAAGGGTTTTCAAAAGGGGGTTTTCTGGTTTCGCCTATGGAGTCACAAAGAGTCAGGAAAACCCCAGAGCTAAAATCCAAACAAATTCATATGTTAGAAATCAATTACCATGCAACATTCCCCAGCCTGCTCCGCGTAATAGAGTTCCATGAAATAGAGTCAGAGTCTCCAAGTTAGGTGTATGTTCAAGGGGCTGTACCAAACGGCCGTAACAAATTTTGATTAAAATTTAAAAGTTCGAAAATTCAAATGCTGAATCCAAAATTTTGAACTTGTTCAATTTAACGGGCGATGCTTTTTCATATAAGTTTTATAAATTTTGGAGTAGATTTGATACTTGATTAAGTGATCAAATTATGAGCATATTAGAATTAATCAGTGATAGTTAACTAGATTCGTTCATCTCCTCTATTTCTATCTTCATTTCACGGTAAAGCTGTAGGTGCAGTTTGTGGCACTAATCTTCCATTGAACAAGATCAATGGTTTGGATTCAGCATTTAAATTTTTTAATTTTAAAAAAATTGTTACGGCTGTTTGGTACAGTCGATTTAATGGCTGCTGAGGATGTCTTCCCATGTTCAAGGAGAGAGGAAAAAAAAACTGAAAGCGCAATTCATATAGCAGTCACCAAGGGTAAGCCTCCTCAGCTTGTCAAATATCAAAGACTTTTGTAATGCATTTTCTATTACATCCTATATATGAAGAGACAACTAGAAGTTAAGCAATATTAATTTAATAAGAATAGTATAAGTTACAGTAAACTTTGTCGAGAATCACAAATTGGTCACTATATTTTATCCCTTTGATGCCACTAACCTTTTCATCTTCCCCAAATTGATCATTACTTTTACGATTTTAATCATAAAAGCAAGCAAATTCCTTATGTTAAAATCTTTTGTGAAATTGACATCTTTTGCTGTATGGACAAATTTTTCTAACAAGAAAACATACAATTTTATGTAAGGTGTACACCTTTTATATACCAACATATTTATCCATTGAAAATGAAATAAATGAAATTGAAGATCTTTTACTTAAAAACAATAAGTAACTTTTCTAACTGGTTTTCCAACCATATGATATTATATATCTTTTACATGATCATTTTGATTAACATCAAACACTAAACCTGACATAAAGCTGCCCTAGAATTGAAGCCAATCTGTGCCAATTGATCCATCCTGCATCTTACAGGTCTCTAGAAGGGTATCAAAAGAAGTTTTGCATGTAGAGAGTGTGTGTGTGGAGTTTGGTGTGATCTATCATGCATATTTTATTTATTTTTGTTTTAAATATATACTAACCATATTGTTGTATATAAAAAAAATGAATGGTCATTGTTGGTGAATTTTCATTTACTTTGTAATGAAATATTCGAGAAAATCAAATAATATATGACTGCTACAACACTATATCTTCAACGAATGAATAGCACGCTAACTTGAGAAGGCTTGTTGTATGTTCTCAAATGCAGGTCTAGATAAAGAGTTTTGGCCAAATAGCAAGCCGTGTGTTTGGGTTTGCCGGGCGAAATTCTGACCCTCGTCATGTCTTGTATAACCACCAAACAGGCGGTCCAGTCCGTCGGGCCAACAAACATAAGGTTTGCCCGAGCTTTAAGTGCTTGAAAGTCCGTTCTTGGGAGGTCGAAAGATTGAAGTTTGAGAACTTGGAGTCTCTCGTCAGAGCAGAGATCCTTGTGGACGGGCTTGCTGATGAGAATAAATCTGTGCATCTGACGGGCCTTTCAAGTGTGACTGCTCTTGAGTTGGTGCTGCCTGGGGATGCATGGGATCTAGAGGTATGATTATCATTGCTCATAGCATTTTAATCTAAATTTTGGTGTGAAGTGATATTTTGTTGGCTTCATTTATCTTTCCCTTTTTTTGTGTAAAATTGTGACTATTAGCATTGACATGACAGCTTATAGTTAGCACAATGCAAAACTTACATTTTTGTTTCTTTAGTATTGTTTTGTACTACATTTTTGTTCACAATTACATGGGCAGTCTATACCAATCAAATGTTGGTTATTGAACTCAGTAGCATGTTAATTTTTTTGTTGAATTTTGGTATGGCTTTTACATACAATCTCACTTTCATTGTTAGAAGTGTGTAATATCTGAATGAATTTTATTTTGGTTTATTTGGCACATGAAGAACGCTCTGGTGAAAGAAACAACTCAAAGTCCAACATTTCACAATCTAGAGACCTTGATAGTCAGAGAAGGGTGCATGACTGATAAATTGGATCAGGTTGCTTGTTTTCTCTGGAATGCACCTAATCTAAAGAAGCTGGTTCTACTCCAGTTAGAGGTATATGTCACTTCAATAATTTGCAATGCTTATGTCTAATTTTGGTAGGTTCTTTAACTTATATATAGTGGGAATAAGGTGGTTTTAATAACTAAGACCAAATTGACTTTTAGATACAGAAGCTTGCTTCACAAATTTGGTCACAGGTCTGGATTGAAAACAAATGCTATTGAAGTTATTATTTACTCACACCACAATTTGCAACATTATGTTATGTTGAAGGTAGAGGATAGGCATTTTTAGGTTTAGTCTGTCTTGTGTTAATGTTTTTTTAAATTTTAAACATGCTAGTGATATATATGATTAGTGAAGAAACACTGCAGCAGTTTTATATATAGTTCCAGTGAACGATTTGTATCTGTTGCAGGCAGAGGATGGGGCTTTTAAACCATGTTGAACGTTATTTCCTAATTACCGTAGGACAAGAATGTTACCAAAATGGAAACAGTGATTTAACTCCTGATTTATTTTCCATTGCAGCCATTGGAAGATTCTAAGATAGAAATAAACCTCGTGTTGGGAGATAGTCTTGATGTCGTGGACACTACTAAGTAGGAGAAGGATGAATCAGCTATCAAGGTAGTGAAGGATATAATTAAAAGCACTTTTCAGAACCATTCGGGATGGGCTATAGTAGTTTCTATTAGAAATGATGCGTGATTGATCTATGATTGTCAATTGTGCGGTGACAACATTTGCACTCTTTCCACATACTTCTCTTTTCATAGTGGAGAGACATAAAAAAAGCCATTAGAACTGCAGTTGACTCGCGAGTTAGGGAACTAAAATTACTATGCTAGTACATGAAATTGTTGTGTATACTTATGTGACTATGTCTTAGCTTTTCCATTACAAGTCTTAGTTAAATACAAAGGAGTTGGCACTTGAGCCACGAGCGAGCTCGAGCTCAGGCTGTGCCGACTATATAAACAGGAGTACATGACCTATATGCGATTATATACCTTTCAGTCTGAATAAAAATCGTTACCTGAATTTGACGCAGTTTCTTTTCGAGGTTCGTCCATGGCGTCAGAGATTGCAAAGAAAAATAAATGAGAAGGAACAATAAATAGCAGCTGCTGGACTATTTATTAGTCCATCAATTTGTTGATCACCCAAAACAAAAAAAAACCATATAATTAGTCAATCAATTTGTGTACGAGCCTTTATACGAGTTACTATTTTTACAACTCAGTATACCCATTGTTCATTTATAGTCCATCTGAATATTTCTAAAACTAATCTAATCTAAATTCTAATATTAATAAAGAATTTATTATTTTTTTCATCATTCTATATAAACTAAATATATTTAAAATAAAAATTTTATAATTAATCATATGATAAACGTTCAACCTTTTTTTTATACGAATACTTTGAAAATTTTCTATTACGAAAATGTTTTCAAAGTACAATTTTCTTTCCCGTATAAGATATATTTCTTTCTCGTTTTCAAAGTATAATTTTTTCTCCGTATAAGATATGTCCCCTTTCGACTCTTTAATAACACGTAATTTATTTTTTTTGTTGGAAAGAATCACACGTAATTTAATTGAAAGTCAAGACGAGAACATAAAGTCCAAAATCTTTTCTATTTAAAAAACAATCACACTTACACGTAAGTGAAACGTCAGAGACTCTGTATCTATGTTGCACGGATACTTCTAAAATACTGTCGCACCTGTATCCGATGTCGATTCTCGTGCGATTCTCATCCAATACTTCACGTGATGAATCATATTATTTTAATGTGTTTGACCGATGGATTTGGTCTAAATTCGTCAAGATATGCGTTGGATTCATTTTTTTAAGTATTTTTTGAATATATTTTTGGGTTGGATACATTATAGTGGTAGTTGAACTATAAAAAAATCATATATTTTGATATAAATTGTAATTTTTTTATTATTTTATATATATTCTCGTATCCTAATTTTTTTGAAAAATACTGAATTCCCGGCACCCGCATCGTATCCGATACGATACCCGCACCCGCACCCGTGCAACATAACTCTGTATACACACCTAGGCATCTTTATTTTTATTTATTTATTATTATTTTTTAAGATGTGTTCCGAACAACAGAACTACAACTGTTGCAATTACATATTTTGAGTTATTTTCACTGTAGCATACATCAGCAAATTCAAAATTATTAATTTAACATCTATGTCAGCAAACTATATACTCGATCACAACATTAGAAATGGTTAATTAGCCCTAGAGTAAGAAAAACACACTTCACGGTTGAATACGAATTCAGGAGTGCAAGTAGTTTAATAATGCTCAAGAGATTCAAACAAAAACGAATCAAACTGCAAAGATTTGCAATTTAGTTATCGTGTGAAAATCTCTGAAAGATAACAAACAACATGAGAAAAGCTTATGAAATAATATATTGGACGGATGGATCCGTCCAATATACGATCGTTTTCACATTTTTGAATTGCAAACAACCGATCCGAACCGTTCAATATGTTCTTCATATTGAAAACTTATAAGAAACCAATTTTATATTTTTTGAATTTGTTTACTTATTTTTTGGTATTTTGGAAAATTCATGATATAAAAGTTCTGGATCGTCCAATAATAAAGATTTTCTAAAATACCAAAAAAATAGTAAAATAATTTGAAAAAAAATATTAAAATTGGTTTCTTGTAAGTTTTCAATATGAAGAACATATTGAACGTTCGGATTGGTCGTTTGTAATTTAAAAATATAAAAACAATCGTATTGGACGGACCTCATACGTTCAATATATTGGACTCTAGCATTTCTCAATAATATATAGGAATCTATGAGAATGAGAAAAATATCATGAAAATAATTAGGCCTAATTACCAAAGTTGGAATCTTTTCGAATAAAAATAATGACTTGTTAAAAAAAAAAATGGACTAAAATTTCGTATGGATAAGTCAAAACGAAAACAAGGAAAGTGTTTAACTACCGTCTCTCCAGTCGTCTTCACGCTCTAATCTCTATATTACTTTCACGCTTATTATCAGTTTTGCTTTAAAAAATAATTAAAAACATAAGAAAACGTGATATCCAAGAAAATATTTGTAGGAACCCACATACCAGCATTTCGAAATCGAAATGACGAGTTCAAGGAAAGATTCGAAATAGAAGGCAAGTCAATTCACAAAACATTATGGTAACCGTTGACTTCGATGGAGCATAATTTGAACCGACCTGAGTTGCAATATTGTGTACTGGTATATATGTTAATTTAGAGAACTGAGGTTACTGTATTCTTACGTAGTTACGTGATTATGTCTTAATGTTAGCCACTACCAAGTCTTAGTTCAACACACATGTGTTGGCACCGGAGCTCAAGTCCGAGTTGCCCTCAACTCGCTCAACTGAGCTCATACACAGCCCATAACACAACCTGTGAGGCACGAACTCTAGGTCAACAAACTAATAAGCAAATAAAGAAAATAATCCAGCTGAATACATATACCCGGCTGTTACTAACTTTATTCTGCTAAATACCATGAATTAAATTTCACATATACATAAAACACAAAAGCATTGCAAGGTCGCTATACTTTATTAGCAAAACATGCTCAGACTTGAGCACCTAAAATTCACAGTTGTCAGAACTCAACAGGGTCCAATTTGATGACAAACAGACGATTCAAATTCAAGAGGTTCCCCCCTTAACACGCCACAAATAAACACAAAATGTTAAATGCTAGAAATTAACACTCGTCAAGTTAATTGGATCTTCTTTCAATGCTTCTCATAAGCATCCCCCAACTTTGTCTCTTCCAAATCATTAGTCGTCTTCTTGTAATTGTACCATTTTGCAATCAAAAGATAGAGCAAGAAATTGACAAAACTCATTATTGCCAAAAGCCAAAAGAAGTAGTCCAGATGGCCCCTATTCAAGTTATCAAGAATCCAACCCAATTTTCCATTCCTCGCCGTGATATTGGTCACGATTGTCACCAAAAGCGAGCTTAGGTACATGCCCAGTGAAACGGTTGTCAGTGAAAGTGCAGAGCACATGCTACGCATGGCATCGGGAGCCTGATCATAGAAGAATTCCAACTGGCCGATGAAAGTGAACACCTCTGCAGCACCAACAAGGAAGTATTGTGGTACCTGCCAGAAAATGGACATGGGAATATAATCTCTCGAGTCATAGAGGTTGTCACGGCGTATGATGTGGAGCCGGGCTACTTCCAGGAGTCCTGCTGCCACCATAGCAAAGATGGATATAACTAGACCGATCCCCATACGTGTAAGTTGGGTGAACCCTCTCTCCCTACCAGTAATCCTGTATAAATTTAGATCTTCATTAGATTGCAAATAATTTGCACCACTAGTAGTGAAGACTGAAGACCAGCATGGTAGTTTTTGCTAGCTTCTAGCACGTAACACTCCACTAAATGTGAAAAAGGAAAGAAAAGTGACATTACCTCCGAACTAGTGGTACTAGGATGCGATCGTAGAATGGGACCCACACAATGACACTCAGAGTATCAAAAATGGACAGCGAGGCAGCAGGTATCTTGAAGTGTGGGCCAATGTGGGGGTCGAGGGTATTACCTTGTAGCACAAACATGGTGCTCATCTGCCCATATACTGTAGAAAATATTATGCCTCCGGCCCATAAGGGAAGTAGCCGCACTATACTCTTCAACTCCTCTACCTGTGTGACAGTACAGAGCCTCCATGGGCTTACGAGGCCAACTGTCTTGTCCTCTTCTGTCTCCACACATGCCTTGTCCAGGAACCTGAAATCATTTAACGTTGATATTTTCATTTTTTTTTTATCTTACTTTTCAAAGTCTCCTTATTTAAAAAGATATCTCCTTATTTAAAAAGATATTGAACCAACTCCATAGAATGCCGATTTCGCATCAGCATTGTGATACTATGTATGATTACTTTCTTCAAATTCATAGAGAATTAAATTAACATAACCTCCAAGTCGGTCAACTTACTTGAATTGACTGGAATGCTCCATCTTCCTGCTCCCTACAATTGCCGACTCCTTATCAGTCAACTCGTGCAAAAGTGAAGGATCTTCTGGCACATGGACCTTCCACTTCCTCACACTGGCCACCAACACCTGGGCAATGCGAGTAAGTGGACTTCCAGCCGGTTTCTGGTTCCGGTAAAGCGGGGTGCCCCAGAAGAAGAACACCACGGCAATGGCCATACAAACAGCTGGTATACCAAATCCCCAACCCCAGCCGACATTTGTTTGTATATAGACCAACACTGAAGCTGCAATTAGTGCACCAATATTAATGGAGAAATAGAACCAGTTGAAGAAGGAGCTCTTGCTTTTCTTCTCTATTGGGTCAGATTCATCAAATTGATCTGCCCCAAAAGAGGAGACACATGGTTTGATGCCACCAGTTCCTAGGGCAATTAGGTAAAGCGCAGCATATACAGCAGTTCTCTGGCCTTGTGTCGGGTGGCAGAAGATGCCATTAGTGCAGTCTGGTCTTAGTCCATTGACAGATGCCGTCATTGTTAACAGTGTAAGACCCTGCAAGAGAAGATCATGGTTAAACTCTTTTTTCCAACATTAAAACATTTTGTATTTGCCCCTACAAAATATCAAAATATCACATGAAGTTTGCAAACTCCCTTCTGAAAAATATGGAAATAATTTGTGCACTTTCTGCAATTTGTAAGTACCAAACTTCAACCATTTGTCATATGTGTGAAGTTAAATAAAAGGAAATGAGGGGTACTTGTAAACTCTTTTAAATAGAAATTGGGGTAAGAAAATTATAGAAGAGCCAAATGTACTTTAAAATCATCTCTTGTTTTCAGGTGGTATCTGTGAAATTGTCTTGAAGTTACATATTATTACCTATTGTACCACATCTTGCATACATAACAATAAGGCGTTGACAAATTAAATCACTATTTTGTAATACTAACAGAACAGTAAAAGCATGTTATTACCGCGCATAACACCAATATATACAAACCCAGTATTGACAAAATGAACTGCACATACATAACAAAGTATTAATCCCCCTTACTGTTATGATGGCCTAGTAAGAGTGCAGACAATCGGCACATTTCCAAATAAATTACTGTTAAGACCATATTTTAATTCCTTGATGAATGAACTTACAAGAACATAGACCATCATGAAGATTGAAATTGTCCAATAGCGGCCCAAATATGAATCTGCCAAAAATGCCCCTATCAGAGGGGTGATATAACAAGTCCCTGCCCAGTTGGTGACATTATTGGCTGCAGTAGCAACACCTTCACCCATCCGTGTTACCATATACATAACCAGATTCGTGCTCATACCATAATATGCCAACCTCTCACAACATTCATTTCCTACAAGAAGACAGAAATATTAGTTTATTTGTCAAATAAAAGTGGCTTGTTCAAAGAATAGAACAATGCACAGTTGCCATTGCCTTCTAGCAGTCCTGTCTTGTGTCTACTTTTTCTGTTCAAGCACTGATGTAGCATTCTATATATCGCCCATGCCTGTCATCAAGCATATAGTTTGTGGGTACCATGCCAGAGGCCAACTTTTTAAGTTTTGGCTCATTTTTTTCTCAAAGCCCAGATGGTACGACACATACACTACAGTGTCAGAATTGGTACAAGCATCCTGTTATATTATGATGTATCTAGTTACCTACCACATGAAATTGCATGAATTGTAATTGCATACCTAAAATATACGGGCATGCTTTCCATGTGCCTGTTTCTTTCTTCACACAAGGATTTCCTTTAAGATCAGTTGTACCATCTTGTGTGTACCTATCCTCAACCTCCCCCTTTCCCATTGCTTCCTTGTTACTACAGACAGAACAAAGTAAAAGTTTTCTTCACTTAGTAGTTGTATTACTTGTGCACCTCATCTGCTCTATCTTAATTGGCAATATTAGTAAATTCTTTGTAGTATGTCAAATATGGCAGAGAGCTTAAATAAAGATTCTGTATAATTTTTAATAATTGAAGAAAGATCAAACACAATTATGCATAATCAAAAGCACCAGTATCTAAAGAGTTTAATTCTAAACAGAGAGGATGGGATAAATATTAAATTAGGTCTACTGGTAACCATTAAAGTAGAAGATAATCAATGCTACAGATTCAAAATAATTAAATTTTGATGAAATAACAATCTACAACAAAAGTTTATTTCTTACCTTAGGGCAGAGGTACCGACTAAATTGCAGTAGAAGTTGGTTTGTTACAAAGCTGGCTGGCTATTGCTTGTATTTATAATCACTCAAGAGCGTACATTTTTCTTATGACATTGAAATTGTACTTAGTTGACCCAAAAGAAGAGTCTAAACTCCTGAGTCCTGACAATTTGATTATGACCATTGTGCAACTTTTTTTCCTTTTTCTTTTTCTTTCTCTCTTTTCTTCCTTGGGTCAGATTGTTACTCAATTTTTTCCATTCGCTTTTTTTTATTTTATGTCATATCAATATAAAATATCTGCATTTTCATACCTTAGGTGGTGTTTATGGGATATAAATTGGAGTTGACCTAACCCAGCAAAGTAGAATTCATTTTGTAAATAAAACTATAATAAACAATTGAGTCAAACCCTTTCGTTGTCAAATGAACTTTCTTATATCCATACAAAAACGAAGCTTACAAGCTTCAGCAAAACATTAGTTCAAATAAGCCAAAAAAAAAAAAAAAAAAAACTGAAAAACAAATGAAAAATAACAAAGAAGATACAAACATCTCCTGACATCAGCGATTATTAATGATTAGAAAAATAAAATTATCTCCTTGAATAATATCAGCATTCAGGCTGTTAGATGCTTGTAGTTGCAAGAATAATTCGTACATGACCCGAGACTATTAGGATGCAGCTGGGTGCTCCAAACTGATATAGTCTCCTGTTGTGCCTGCAATAATTATCAATTATAAATAAATTTGTAATATGGGTTGGATCAGTTAATAAAGAGATGACAATTTTGACAATATTTTCTCAGATCATGCCAAAACAATTTTCGAGTAGAATCGTAGAAAACAAATTCATTTATATCATCTTATCTTGTAGATGGTCATTTGATGTCATGAAGCTTGAGTGTCATGCGGCAAACCATAAAACATATATAACTGCTACAAACTTCCTTTTAGTTGGATGGATTGCAATGAAGATTGTCCTATAGTTGTGCATGGCTATAAACAAGTATAGTTTGAACAATTTAAGACAACGGTTTGATTAGTAAATATAATTTTTTTTTAAGTACTTCTCAATAGACTAGACTGACTGATGAGTGATGAAGCTTTAGTTAACCCGAGTAGGAAGTAGCTAATTGATTGTATGTTATGGGTCAGTCCAGTTGAAAGTTGAAACCCATCTGACCTTAGGGGTTTATATGCAGAGACCACTGTAGTTACTAATTTTGGATTATACAGAATATGTAGAATAAATTTCTTTGAAAATTGATTAGTGCCATCGCTAAAAAAACCATCCGCGTCATCGCTAAGCCAGCGATCCTCTCACCCAGCGCATCCTTTTCTCATCCAGCGCATTTTATCTCGTACGTAAATGTTCAGTTGGATAAGTACAAATGTTCTATTAATTGAGTATAAATGTTCAGTTAGTTGCAATAAAAAATATAAATTCTATCAGCAAAAATGTTCATTTGGATAAGTATAAGTGTTTAGTTTAGTAAGACAAATGTTCAGTTTCTTAAGTACAAATGTTCAGGTTATTACATATAAAAGTTCAGTTTATTAAGTATTACTTTCAGTTTTTTTAAATAGGTGCATGTCAAGCAAAGGGGTCACGAACCAGAAAAAAAACCACATGAAAAAATTAGAAGGGGTCATGAACTGATCCGGTTCAAATTAATTTTTTTCCGACTTTGCCCTTGGCGCACCTCTCTCTGACCCATGCACGACTCTGCCCATTAGTTGACGCATTTAACTGAACACTTTTGAATATTAAACTGAACACATTTAATTATTAAACTGAACATTTGTAACAGACAGCTGTCAGTCAGAGAGAAACTCACGCGCGCTGACTGTTCAGCGATGGCCCGTGATGGTTATTCTGCCGATGGCAGTTATAATTACTGAATTTTTTTAGATTGGTCTGGAATCTAGATTTATCCACTAATTAGATTCTTGGGCTGGATCCAGGCCAGTTAACTAGTTAGGTTGGGCCGTTGGGCAAGTGAAGTCTGAATTGGGATCTCCAACCAGGTCGAGCCGTCGAGGTCGTACAATCGGGTCGGATCCAGACCCGAATGTCAACTCCTGATCCGTGAAACTTATCAGGGTACACAATTGATAAAGCCTAATTATCAAATTGATAATTATCAGAATAGTTACTAATCAAATTGATAAGGCCGTGAAACTTACGAGTTCTATCTGCCAACCGTTGTAATTCCTCCCTTGAGTTGCATCTGCATGTGTTCAGCTTCAACTTAGGTCAAATGATTAAGGCCACGAAACTTAGGGAGTTCTAATTGATGATTTAATTTGGTTCACTTGCCAAATCATTGACCTCACTGATTAACGTGAAATTACAAATAAAAACGGAACTGTCAATATGTACCTTGCATTGTTTGTTTCCAGGACCATCTATTTTCCTTCTCTTTAGCAAAAACATAGACGAGTCTTATACTACAGAAACAGTACCACTCCACAACTTGTTATAGCCCAGAGCCAGAGAAATAAAAAGCATATCCGACTTTTATTAATGGTGAAGATGCAAACTAACTTTGCACTGTTCGATTAACAACAAAACATTTGTCAAAACATGCCTATAAGTTCCCTTCTTGCAAACTTCAATTCGAGCATATTAATTGAAACAGAATTGCTAAGATGTGCAACAAAGTAAACATTTTAAAATTCATAAAGCAACAATTCAGATCCAACACAACTTTAAAATCTAATAATTTTTGTGAACGTGGTTATGCTCCGATCCGTAAGAAACGATTGCCATTGAGGGGTCAGCTGGGTCACGAATTCACGATCTACAAGTCTATTCACCGAGCAAGCCCTCTTTCTAAATTGATAAGACATCCTGCATAATAACTAATAACAAAACAACAAATGAAGGTCTTGTTTGGGATTAATTATTTTTTTGGTCTTACAAATGAATAAACAAATTGCTAATGAAAACAGAGAGAGGTTAGGTAAACATTGTGCGAACTCCTTCTGAAAGGTAAGTTGAATGCTTAATGAGTTAGACCAAATCAGAACGCAGCAACCGATTACAAAAATTAACATCTCTAAAGCTACTGTCTTCATGTCTGAAATTATTTTTTGCACGTCTCACATGATACTAACACTTTTTTCCTCAAAAAGTTGAACCCAAAATGGCCAGTCAGACCGTGTCTGCAGTTTTGGGCTTTTTTTTTTTTCAAGGGCTGGCGAACCAGCAATTTTCATTAAAAAAAAACAATTACATCACGCACCAATATCCAACCCGATACTGGTAGTAAAATATTACATCTCAATTCAAAGAAAGAGACAAAAATACTAGTACTCGAACTGTATTTGCATCCAACTAGTATACCAGTATCAACGGTAGAAAACCTAACTTCCACAACTAAATCCTAAGGGATCTAGATCCTCTTGTCCTTTTAAAAAAACGTCCATTGGACGTCTTTTGATCTAAGCCGTCCGATTTAATCTAAACGGGTTGATTTTTACGAGCCGCAGGAATCTCGACGGGCTAGGTATTAATCATGGGGCATCCATTAGTGATCGGACGGACATGATTAAAAGACGGCCAGAGGATCCTCTGATCGTCCGACTAGAGGATCTCATTCCAAATCCTAAACTTATCACCTGGAGAACATACCCATAAAAAATGAGTCCTGTGTTGCTCGTTTGGACTCGAAATGATGGATAACTGAACAAATCTCTGCTAACCGAATGGATCCATCTCACTACGATAAATATCAAATTGCTCTTGGTGCCTTCACGCAAACCGCGGTCACCAAAGACCAGATTTACTGCCTCCCTCGGCCATCATCGCAGAAGTGTTGCAGTCATTGAGCTCGTTTAGGAGATGAGAAAAGCAACGAGCCTCTCTACCACCAGTATGGCGGCCATCAAAATGTCGCTGACACTACAGTTGCTTCTTAGGCCACTGACGAAATAAGTGCCCGAACCCACTCAGATCTAGAGTTTTGTACCGTTGGCGGAGTCGAAAATTAGTGCCACAAACTACACTTACAGCTTTACCGTGAAAGGAAGATAGAAATAGAGGAGATGGAGAAGGAGGGGTGGCGGGGGAGGCTGGTGGCGGCACCTCCCCCACCAAGGGTTTTCAAAAGGGGGTTTTCTAGTTTCGCCTATGGAGTCGCAAAGAGTCAGGAAAACCCCAGAGCCAAAATCCAAACAAATTCATATGTTAGAAATCAATTACCATGCAACATTCCCCGGCCTGCTCCGCGTAATAGAGTTCCATGAAATAGAGTCAGAGTCTCCAAGTTAGGTGTATGTTCAAGGGGCTGTACCAAACGGCCGTAACAAATTTTGATTAAAATTTAAAAGTTCGAAAATTCGAATGCTGAATCCAAAATTTTGATCTTGTTCAATTTAACGGGCAATGTGTTTTCATATAAGTTTTATAAACTTTGGAGTAGATTTGATACTTGATTAAGTGATCAAATTATGAACATATTAGAATTAATCAGTGATAGTTAACCAGATTCGTTCATTTATTGATCACTTGATCTAGTATCAAATCAACTCCAAAATTTATAAAACTTATATGAAAACGCATCACCAATAAAATTGAACAAGATCAATGGTTTGGATTCAGCATTTAATTTTTTTTATTTTTTAATTTTAAAAAAAATGTTACGGCTGTTTGGTACAGTCGATTTAATGGCTGCCGAGGATGTCTTCCCATGTTCAAGGAGAAAGGACAAAAAAACTGAAAGCGCAATTCATATAGCAGTCACCAAGGGTAAGCCTCCTCAGCTTGTCAAATATCAAAGACTTTTGTAATGCATTTTCTAATACATCCTATATATGAAGAGACAACTAGAAGTTAAGCAATATTAATTTAATAAGAAAAGTATAAGTTACAGTAAACTTTGTCGAGAATCACAAATTGGTCACTATATTGTATCCCTTTGATGCCGCTAAACTTTTCATCTTCCCCAAATTGATCATTACTTTTACTATTTTAACCATAAAAGCAAGCAAATTCCTTATGTTAAAATCTTTTGTGAACTGGACATCTTTTGATGTATGGACAAATTTTTCTGGCAAGAAAACATACAATTTTCTCTAAGGTGTACACCTTTTATATACCAACATATTTATCCATTGAAAATGAAATAAATGAAATTGGAGATCTTTTACTTAAAAACAATAAGTAACTTTTCTAACTGGTTTTCCAACCATATGATATTATATATCTTTTACATGATCATTTTGATTAACATCAAACACTAAACCTGACATAAAGCTGCCCTAGAATTGAAGCCAATCTGTGCCAAATGATCCATCCTGCATCTTACAGGTCTCTAGAAGGGTATCAAAAGAAGTTTTGCATGTATGGAGAGAGTGTGTGTGTGTGGAGTTTGGTGTGATCTATCATGCATATTTTATTTATTTTTGTTTTAAATATATACTAACCATATTGTTGTATATAAAAAAATGAATGGTCATTGTTGGTGAATTTTTATTTACTTTGTAATGAAATATTCGAGAAAATCAAATAATATATGACTGCTACAACACTATATCTTCAACGAATGAATAGCACGCTAACTTGAGAAGGCTGGTTGTATGCTCTCAAATGCAGGTCTAGGTAAAGAGTTTTGGCCAAATAGCAAGCCGTGTGTTTGGGTTTGCCGGGCGAAATTCTGACCCTCGTCATGTCTTGTATGACCACCAAACAGGCGGTCCAGTCCGTCGGGCCAACAAACAAAAGGTTTGCCCGAGCTTAGAGTGCTTGAAAGTCCGTTCTTGAGAGGTCGAAAGATTCAAGTTTGAGAACTTGGAGTCTCTCGTCAGAGCGGAGATCTTTGTGGACGGGCTTGCTAATGAGAATAAATCTATGCATCTGACGGGCCTTTCAAGTATGATTGTTCTTGAGTTGGTGCTGTCTGGGGATGCATGGGATCTAGAGGTATGATTGTCATTGCTCATAGCATTTTAATCTAAATTTTGGTGAAGTGATATTTTGTTGGCTTCATTTATCTTTCCCTTTTTTTGTGTAAAATTGTGACAATTAGCATTGACATGACAGCTTATAGTTAGCACAATGTAGAACTTACATTTTTGTTTCTTTAGTATTGTTTTGTACTACATTTTTATTCACAATTACATGGGTAGTCTATACCAATCAAATGTTGGTTACTGAACTCAGTAGCATGTTAATTTTTTTGTTGAATTTTGGTATGGCTTTTACATACAATCTCACTTTCATTGTTAGAAGTGTGTAATATCTGAATGAATTTTATTTTGGTTTATTTGGCATATGAAGAACGCTCTGGTGAAAGAAACAACTCAAAGTCCAACATTTCACAATCTAGAGACCTTGATAGTCAGAGAAGGGTGCATGACTGATAAATTGGATCAGGTTGCTTGTTTTCTCTAAAATGCACCTAATCTAAAGAAGCTGGTTCTACTCCAATAATTTGCAATGCTTATGCCTAATTTTGGTAGGTTCTTTAACTTATATATAGTGGGAATAAGGTGGTTTTAATAACTAAGACCAAGTTGACTTTTAGATACAGAAGCTTGCTTCACAAATTTGGTCACAGGTCTGGATTGAAAACAAATGCTATTGAAGTTATTATTTACTCACACCACAATTTGCAACATTATGTTCTGTTGAAGGCAGAGGATAGGCATTTTTAGGTTTAGTCTGTCTTGTGTTAATGTTTTTTTAAATTTCAAACATGCCAGTGATATATATGATTAGTGAAGAAACACTGCAGCAGTTTTATATATAGTTCCAGTGAACGATTTGTATCTGTTGCAGGCAGAGGATGGGGTTTTTAAACCATGTTGAATTTTATTTCCTAGTTACCATAGGACAAGAATGTTACCAAAATGGAAACAGTGATTTAACTCCTGATTTATTTTCCATTGCAGCCATTGGAAGATTCTAAGATAGAAATAAACCTCGTGTTGGGAGATAGTCTTGATGTCGTGGACACTACTAAGCAGGAGAAGGATGAATCAGTTATCAAGGTAGTGAAGGATATAATTAAAAGCACTTTTCAGAACCATTCGGGATGGGCTATAGTAGTTTCTATCAGAAATGATGGGTGATTGATCTATGATTGTCAATTGTGCGGTGACAATATTTGCACTCTTTCCACATACTTCTCTTTTCATAGTGGAGAGACATAAAAAAAGCCATTAGAACTGCAGTTGACTCGCGAGTTAGGGAACTAAAATTACTATGCTAGTACATGAAATTGTTGTGTATACTTATGTGACTATGTCTTAGCTTTTCCATTACAAGTCTTAGTTAAATACAAAGGAGTTGGCACTTGAGCCACGAGCGAGCTCGAGCTTAGGCTGTGCCGAGTTTTAAGTTGGTATGGTATGTGCCCTTCAATAACATAACTGGTACATGCCTAAAATGTACGGGCAAGCTTGAAATTCAAGATTGCATACCAGATTGTACTGGAAGGAAAGCTTTCCAGGTGCTAGTTTTGCTTTTTACAGAAAGGTTTCCTTTGAGATCAGTTGTACCATCTTGTGTGCATCCATCGTCTCCTTTTGGCACCATCTTATTTGGTAGAACATCCAAAACAAATTTCCCAGTTAATCATATCGGGTGGTGATCTTGTGTAGGATACTAGGATATTAACTGATGAATGGAAAACAAGGGACTGAAAATTAAAAATTACGATAAGGAAATGAATAAAAGTCTAGCTAATACCACGTCAACAAGAAGGCAACTCATTAAAGGTAAACTAAACATGTACTAAATTGTTGATATAAAATCAATTGAAACTAATTAAGTCAGATTTTTTTCTATTCATACCGAATTAAGGTAGAAGCTCCAGTTACACTTCAATTCAGATTTGAATTTGATTGTTACAAAGCTTAGTAATCGTATGTATATATATACAGATGCACAGATGCAGAAAGCCCAGTATCCAAATATCAGTTTATTAACATTATTTATTTGTTATTATTCTTTTGCTTAAAAAGTTGATATTTTAACTAGCGGACCCCAAGAAAGAGCCTAAAACCTCGGACAGTGGATTCCTAGAATAGTTTGCCCACTGATTCTTTTTTTCATTTTGTCAAAATAGCACCCTCATTTTCTCCCTTTTCTTTTATCTTTTTCCCCCATTTTCCCCCTTTTCTTTTATCTACTTTAAATGAAATTATTCTCTCTTTAATTTCAAACAAGGACTATTAGTGGCTGTCACATATCTTGTTTTTAAGTTTTTGACGTATTTGTGGAAATATATGACCGGAGCAAGGCATATATTTTCTCTCTAGAATACACTAATCCAAGCAACATGGAATATAGATTCTTTTAAGACAACAATAGAATCAAAATAAAGGTCAATAAATCCTTCCCTCTCTAGAATTCTAACTTTTTTCTGAAATGAACAGTCGAATCTCCATTCTCCACAGTGAATGATACTTACAGGCACCGAGTACCTAATAGAATTTCAAGATTTTCTGTAAAAAAAAATAAGACACTTCATATAAACAGAAAAGTTTCAATGAAATCCAACTACTAATAAACCCATTTCTTCTTCAGCGAAATGAAGGCTTCCAGATTGATGGTTATTTACCTTATTTGGATCCTATTATTTACTTGACCCGATTATCCAATCTAAAGTGATCATCCAACTTCTGCTCGTCAGTCTTCGAAAGTAGCATGGAAGCTATTAAGTGGACCGTTCAATTTAATTAGAATAGTAGATGTTTGAGATCTAGCCTGATTTTTTTTTTCCTTTAAAAATTAAATATAGTTAGGCCGAATGAATATTAATTATTAAAAGGCAGTAGTACAACGAACGACCTGGATTATTCTTCTAAAGTGGAATAGTGGATGGCGACAATCCAACCATTGAGAATAAGACCAACTCATCTGATCGGAGGATCATGATGAAATTATGAAAAGTATCTAATTAATCTCATACTGCGTGCTTCATATTTATGACGCGTTCATACTAAAAAATAAATAAATTATGACACGTTACCCCTAGTGTCTTCTATAGCTAGTTGGTGATCGCACTAGGAATACTTTGCCAGTTGAAAACACACCAAATTCAAATTTGCGTAGTTCATATTTTTTTTTTTTTGTTTTCTACATAGTTCGGACTTACTATGCACGTTCACACTTATTATGCATTTTATATATAGTTTACTCTTCTAACGTTGTACATATTTTACGCTTAATATGCATTAAAATTTAAAAATAGTATTTATACATAGATCATATTTCTGAAATATCATAATTTATGTTAATATATATGTGTTCATCCTTTCAGCGTGTCAATTTTTACATCTAGGAGTTCCTCCAGTAGAACATCATTAATTTCATGTTTTTTTTTTTCTTTTTTAAAAATGAAAAAATCACCATGTTTCAAGCAAAGTGAATTGAACAGAGGTACGAGACATCGCTGTTTCACCAAATGTCACTTAAGAAATTCACATAATAATAGGTTGGTGCAATTGTAGCTATCAATTTTAGATAAATACGTGTTTCATAATAACTTTGTGAGAAACAATTTAAGTGTACTCAAAGGAAGCTGGTCTATCTGTTACTGAACCGGGTTGAGTTGAGGTGAAATTGGCATCCGCCATCCGGTTCGTTTGTTCTGAACTGGGAAAAGACTATTTTCATAGTTTGCAAAGTTTAGTAAACAGTGTGTTGCGTGGTAATTATAATCAACTTATAGAAGTAAGAGAAACTAATACAGGTACGCCTAAATCAGAACTACTATTTGCACATAAAAGATCCGATCCAAGTATCGAGTGCCAAAAATAACAAAGTAAGCATTTTAAAATTCCTAAAGCAACAATTCAGTTCTAGCACAACATTACAAAACCTAATAATTTTTGTGAACGTGGTTATGCTCCAATTCGTAAGAGACAATTGCCATCGAGGGGTCGGCCGGGTCACGATCGACAAGCCTAATCGCTGAGCAGCCCCTCTTTCTACATCTACACTCATAAAACATCCTGCATAATAAGAAAACAGCAAGTGAAGATCTTGTTTGGGATTAATTATTTTTTTTGGTCTTACAAATGAATAAACAAATTGCTAATGAAAACAGAGAGAGGTTAGGTAAACATTGTGCGAACTTCTCCTGAAATGTATGTTGAATGCTTATTGAGTTGACCAAATCAGAATGCAGCAACCGATTACAAAAATTAACATCTCTAAAGCTACCGTCTTCATGTCTGAAATATTTTTTTGCACGTCTCACATGACACTAACACTTTTTTTCTCATAAAGTTGAACCCAAAAATGGCAAGTCAGACCGTGTGTGCAGTTTTGGGCTTGTTCATTTGTGTACTACATAGGCAGCAACCAAGACTATACAGTAGCACAATTTTCTTTGCTTTCGTTTTTTCCAGAAAGGGTACACACCAGCAGGTTACATTAGTCCAAAATTAGGTGCTGTTTGCATATGAGGAAACACCTAGTTATGGAAAATTGCATGTAAAAAAGATCATTTTTTTCCAAAAGAAAAAAGAAAGTTTCATGTGTAGCCTAGATACACTTTTGCCAATATGGTTAAATGTTGAGTTCAATTGGGAAAGAAAGAGCCACTAAACACATTGTGCACTAACCGAGGTAAAGGCGATCCCTCGACCCACTTCATGCCCATATATCTCCAAGAAAATTCATCAGCATCGTCCAAGTTTATAACTGGCAGGCGAATCACCTTCTTCCCTTCTGCATTCCTATATTGAAGCAAAAGCAACCAAGTTACTTAAAAAAGTTAAAAATGTAAAACAATAAATTACAAAGTGGAGATGACTTTTGTCAAACGTCCTCTTTTCCAAAGTAAGTTTTTTCTATTTTGATGTCTTAATAAAAGGGACCCCTTTCTATTCTTACCTTTCTGAGAAAATGGAACGACAAACTTAGCAAATTTTCGAATTAAAATTTTTTTTAAAAGTAATCATCTTTCTGATACTTACATTTCCACAGTTTTTTTCTGAGGCTCTCCACCCGTTGAAGCGCATATGAAAGCATAGCCGACTACCTCGTCTTCATTTACAGCAAATGCCTTTCCCTTCACGATCTTTTTGTTGCTCGAAGAAGTAACAGTCGAGATGACATTGTCCACATCAGACACAACCCCATCTACTACATCTGTTCATATGAAATTAATAATAGTTGAAATAAGTTTGTGCAATAGAAGAATCCACAAAGGACTGGAGTACGGACCAATTTAAACTTGAATTTTTTTTTCAAATAGTGACTCTTAATTTATCCTTTTTGTGTGTATTTCTGGAAAGAGAATTAGCGAAGGGATCAGCTTCCTTCAGTTGCCTGAGTTTAAGTAAACAGGAGTACATGACCTATACGCGATTATATACCTTTCAGTCTGAATAAAAATCGTTACCTGAATTTGATGCAGTTTCTTTTCGAGGTTCGTCCATGGCGTCAGAGATTGCAAAGAAAAATAAATGAGAAGGAACAATAAATAGCAGCTGCTGGACTATTTATTAGTCCATCAATTTGTTGATCACCCAAACAAAAAAAAAAACCATATAATTAGTCCATCAATTTGTGTACGAGCCTTTATACGAGTTACTATTTTTTACAACTCAGTATACCCATTGTTCATTTATAGTCCATCTGAATATTTCTAAAACTAATCTAATCTAAATTCTAATATTAATAAAGAATTTATTATTTTTTTCATCATTCTATATAAACCAAATATATTTAAAATAAAAATTTTATAATTAATCATATGATAATCGTTCAACCTTTTTTTTATACGAATACTTTGACAATTTTCTATTACGAAAATGTTTTCAAAGTACAATTTTCTTTCCCGTGTAAGATATATTTCTTTCTCGTTTTCAAAGTACAATTTCTTCTCCGTATAAGATATGTCCCCTTTCGACTCTTTAAGAACACGTAATTTATTTTTTTTTGGAAAGAATCACACGTAATTTAATTGAAAGTCGAGACGAGAACATAAAGTCCAAAATCTTTTCTATTTAAAAAACAATCACACTTACACGAGAGTGAAACGTCAGAGACTCTGTATCTATGTTGCACGGATACTTCTAAAATACTGCCGCACCTGTATCCGATGCCGATTCTCGTGCAATTCTCATCCAATACTTCACGTGATGAATCATATTATTTTAATGTGTTTGACCGATGGATTTGGTCTAAATGCTGAATCCAAACCATTGATCTTGTTCAATGGAAGATTAGTGCCACAAACTGCACCTACAGCTTTACCGTGAAAGGAAGATAGAAATAGAGGAGATGGAGAAGGAGGGGTGGCGGAGGAGGCTGGTGGCGGCACCTCCCCCACCAAGGGTTTTCAAAAGGGGGTTTTCTGGTTTCGCCTATGGAGTCACAAAGAGTCAGGAAAACCCCAGAGCTAAAATCCAAACAAATTCATATGTTAGAAATCAATTACCATGCAACATTCCCCGGCCTGCTCCGCGTAATAGAGTTCCATGAAATAGAGTCAGAGTCTCCAAGTTAGGTGTATGTTCAAGGGGCTGTACCAAACGGCCGTAACAAATTTTGATTAAAATTTAAAAGTTCGAAAATTCAAATGCTGAATCCAAAATTTTGAACTTGTTCAATTTAACGGGCGATGCTTTTTCATATAAGTTTTATAAATTTTGGAGTAGATTTGATACTTGATTAAGTGATCAAATTATGAGCATATTAGAATTAATTAGTGATAGTTAACTAGATTCGTTCATCTCCTCTATTTCTATCTTCATTTCACGGTAAAGCTGTAGGTGCAGTTTGTGGCACTAATCTTCCATTGAACAAGATCAATGGTTTGGATTCAGCATTTAAATTTTTTAATTTTAAAAAAATTGTTACGGCTGTTTGGTACAGTCGATTTAATGGCTGCTGAGGATGTCTTCCCATGTTCAAGGAGAGAGGAAAAAAAAACTGAAAGCGCAATTCATATAGCAGTCACCAAGGGTAAGCCTCCTCAGCTTGTCAAATATCAAAGACTTTTGTAATGCATTTTCTATTACATCCTATATATGAAGAGACAACTAGAAGTTAAGCAATATTAATTTAATAAGAATAGTATAAGTTACAGTAAACTTTGTCGAGAATCACAAATTGGTCACTATATTTTATCCCTTTGATGCCACTAACCTTTTCATCTTCCCCAAATTGATCATTACTTTTACGATTTTAATCATAAAAGCAAGCAAATTCCTTATGTTAAAATCTTTTGTGAAATTGACATCTTTTGCTGTATGGACAAATTTTTCTAACAAGAAAACATACAATTTTATGTAAGGTGTACACCTTTTATATACCAACATATTTATCCATTGAAAATGAAATAAATGAAATTGAAGATCTTTTACTTAAAAACAATAAGTAACTTTTCTAACTGGTTTTCCAACCATATGATATTATATATCTTTTACATGATCATTTTGATTAACATCAAACACTAAACCTGACATAAAGCTGCCCTAGAATTGAAGCCAATCTGTGCCAATTGATCCATCCTGCATCTTACAGGTCTCTAGAAGGGTATCAAAAGAAGTTTTGCATGTAGAGAGTGTGTGTGTGGAGTTTGGTGTGATCTATCATGCATATTTTATTTATTTTTGTTTTAAATATATACTAACCATATTGTTGTATATAAAAAAAATGAATGGTCATTGTTGGTGAATTTTCATTTACTTTGTAATGAAATATTCGAGAAAATCAAATAATATATGACTGCTACAACACTATATCTTCAACGAATGAATAGCACGCTAACTTGAGAAGGCTTGTTGTATGTTCTCAAATGCAGGTCTAGATAAAGAGTTTTGGCCAAATAGCAAGCCGTGTGTTTGGGTTTGCCGGGCGAAATTCTGACCCTCGTCATGTCTTGTATAACCACCAAACAGGCGGTCCAGTCCGTCGGGCCAACAAACATAAGGTTTGCCCGAGCTTTAAGTGCTTGAAAGTCCGTTCTTGGGAGGTCGAAAGATTGAAGTTTGAGAACTTGGAGTCTCTCGTCAGAGCAGAGATCCTTGTGGACGGGCTTGCTGATGAGAATAAATCTGTGCATCTGACGGGCCTTTCAAGTGTGACTGCTCTTGAGTTGGTGCTGCCTGGGGATGCATGGGATCTAGAGGTATGATTATCATTGCTCATAGCATTTTAATCTAAATTTTGGTGTGAAGTGATATTTTGTTGGCTTCATTTATCTTTCCCTTTTTTTGTGTAAAATTGTGACTATTAGCATTGACATGACAGCTTATAGTTAGCACAATGCAAAACTTACATTTTTGTTTCTTTAGTATTGTTTTGTACTACATTTTTGTTCACAATTACATGGGCAGTCTATACCAATCAAATGTTGGTTATTGAACTCAGTAGCATGTTAATTTTTTTGTTGAATTTTGGTATGGCTTTTACATACAATCTCACTTTCATTGTTAGAAGTGTGTAATATCTGAATGAATTTTATTTTGGTTTATTTGGCACATGAAGAACGCTCTGGTGAAAGAAACAACTCAAAGTCCAACATTTCACAATCTAGAGACCTTGATAGTCAGAGAAGGGTGCATGACTGATAAATTGGATCAGGTTGCTTGTTTTCTCTGGAATGCACCTAATCTAAAGAAGCTGGTTCTACTCCAGTTAGAGGTATATGTCACTTCAATAATTTGCAATGCTTATGTCTAATTTTGGTAGGTTCTTTAACTTATATATAGTGGGAATAAGGTGGTTTTAATAACTAAGACCAAATTGACTTTTAGATACAGAAGCTTGCTTCACAAATTTGGTCACATGTCTGGATTGAAAACAAATGCTATTGAAGTTATTATTTACTCACACCACAATTTGCAACATTATGTTATGTTGAAGGTAGAGGATAGGCATTTTTAGGTTTAGTCTGTCTTGTGTTAATGTTTTTTTAAATTTTAAACATGCTAGTGATATATATGATTAGTGAAGAAACACTGCAGCAGTTTTATATATAGTTCCAGTGAACGATTTGTATCTGTTGCAGGCAGAGGATGGGGCTTTTAAACCATGTTGAACGTTATTTCCTAATTACCGTAGGACAAGAATGTTACCAAAATGGAAACAGTGATTTAACTCCTGATTTATTTTCCATTGCAGCCATTGGAAGATTCTAAGATAGAAATAAACCTCGTGTTGGGAGATAGTCTTGATGTCGTGGACACTACTAAGTAGGAGAAGGATGAATCAGCTATCAAGGTAGTGAAGGATATAATTAAAAGCACTTTTCAGAACCATTCGGGATGGGCTATAGTAGTTTCTATTAGAAATGATGCGTGATTGATCTATGATTGTCAATTGTGCGGTGACAACATTTGCACTCTTTCCACATACTTCTCTTTTCATAGTGGAGAGACATAAAAAAAGCCATTAGAACTGCAGTTGACTCGCGAGTTAGGGAACTAAAATTACTATGCTAGTACATGAAATTGTTGTGTATACTTATGTGACTATGTCTTAGCTTTTCCATTACAAGTCTTAGTTAAATACAAAGGAGTTGGCACTTGAGCCACGAGCGAGCTCGAGCTCAGGCTGTGCCGACTATATAAACAGGAGTACATGACCTATATGCGATTATATACCTTTCAGTCTGAATAAAAATCGTTACCTGAATTTGACGCAGTTTCTTTTCGAGGTTCGTCCATGGCGTCAGAGATTGCAAAGAAAAATAAATGAGAAGGAACAATAAATAGCAGCTGCTGGACTATTTATTAGTCCATCAATTTGTTGATCACCCAAAACAAAAAAAAACCATATAATTAGTCAATCAATTTGTGTACGAGCCTTTATACGAGTTACTATTTTTACAACTCAGTATACCCATTGTTCATTTATAGTCCATCTGAATATTTCTAAAACTAATCTAATCTAAATTCTAATATTAATAAAGAATTTATTATTTTTTTCATCATTCTATATAAACTAAATATATTTAAAATAAAAATTTTATAATTAATCATATGATAAACGTTCAACCTTTTTTTTATACGAATACTTTGAAAATTTTCTATTACGAAAATGTTTTCAAAGTACAATTTTCTTTCCCGTATAAGATATATTTCTTTCTCGTTTTCAAAGTATAATTTTTTCTCCGTATAAGATATGTCCCCTTTCGACTCTTTAATAACACGTAATTTATTTTTTTTGTTGGAAAGAATCACACGTAATTTAATTGAAAGTCAAGACGAGAACATAAAGTCCAAAATCTTTTCTATTTAAAAAACAATCACACTTACACGTAAGTGAAACGTCAGAGACTCTGTATCTATGTTGCACGGATACTTCTAAAATACTGTCGCACCTGTATCCGATGTCGATTCTCGTGCGATTCTCATCCAATACTTCACGTGATGAATCATATTATTTTAATGTGTTTGACCGATGGATTTGGTCTAAATTCGTCAAGATATGCGTTGGATTCATTTTTTTAAGTATTTTTTGAATATATTTTTGGGTTGGATACATTATAGTGGTAGTTGAACTATAAAAAAATCATATATTTTGATATAAATTGTAATTTTTTTATTATTTTATATATATTCTCGTATCCTAATTTTTTTGAAAAATACTGAATTCCCGGCACCCGCATCGTATCCGATACGATACCCGCACCCGCACCCGTGCAACATAACTCTGTATACACACCTAGGCATCTTTATTTTTATTTATTTATTATTATTTTTTAAGATGTGTTCCGAACAACAGAACTACAACTGTTGCAATTACATATTTTGAGTTATTTTCACTGTAGCATACATCAGCAAATTCAAAATTATTAATTTAACATCTATGTCAGCAAACTATATACTCGATCACAACATTAGAAATGGTTAATTAGCCCTAGAGTAAGAAAAACACACTTCACGGTTGAATACGAATTCAGGAGTGCAAGTAGTTTAATAATGCTCAAGAGATTCAAACAAAAACGAATCAAACTGCAAAGATTTGCAATTTAGTTATCGTGTGAAAATCTCTGAAAGATAACAAACAACATGAGAAAAGCTTATGAAATAATATATTGGACGGATGGATCCGTCCAATATACGATCGTTTTCACATTTTTGAATTGCAAACAACCGATCCGAACCGTTCAATATGTTCTTCATATTGAAAACTTATAAGAAACCAATTTTATATTTTTTGAATTTGTTTACTTATTTTTTGGTATTTTGGAAAATTCATGATATAAAAGTTCTGGATCGTCCAATAATAAAGATTTTCTAAAATACCAAAAAAATAGTAAAATAATTTGAAAAAAAATATTAAAATTGGTTTCTTGTAAGTTTTCAATATGAAGAACATATTGAACGTTCGGATTGGTCGTTTGTAATTTAAAAATATAAAAACAATCGTATTGGACGGACCTCATACGTTCAATATATTGGACTCTAGCATTTCTCAATAATATATAGGAATCTATGAGAATGAGAAAAATATCATGAAAATAATTAGGCCTAATTACCAAAGTTGGAATCTTTTCGAATAAAAATAATGACTTGTTAAAAAAAAAAAATGGACTAAAATTTCGTATGGATAAGTCAAAACGAAAACAAGGAAAGTGTTTAACTACCGTCTCTCCAGTCGTCTTCACGCTCTAATCTCTATATTACTTTCACGCTTATTATCAGTTTTGCTTTAAAAAATAATTAAAAACATAAGAAAACGTGATATCCAAGAAAATATTTGTAGGAACCCACATACCAGCATTTCGAAATCGAAATGACGAGTTCAAGGAAAGATTCGAAATAGAAGGCAAGTCAATTCACAAAACATTATGGTAACCGTTGACTTCGATGGAGCATAATTTGAACCGACCTGAGTTGCAATATTGTGTACTGGTATATATGTTAATTTAGAGAACTGAGGTTACTGTATTCTTACGTAGTTACGTGATTATGTCTTAATGTTAGCCACTACCAAGTCTTAGTTCAACACACATGTGTTGGCACCGGAGCTCAAGTCCGAGTTGCCCTCAACTCGCTCAACTGAGCTCATACACAGCCCATAACACAACCTGTGAGGCACGAACTCTAGGTCAACAAACTAATAAGCAAATAAAGAAAATAATCCAGCTGAATACATATACCCGGCTGTTACTAACTTTATTCTGCTAAATACCATGAATTAAATTTCACATATACATAAAACACAAAAGCATTGCAAGGTCGCTATACTTTATTAGCAAAACATGCTCAGACTTGAGCACCTAAAATTCACAGTTGTCAGAACTCAACAGGGTCCAATTTGATGACAAACAGACGATTCAAATTCAAGAGGTTCCCCCCTTAACACGCCATAAATAAACACAAAATGTTAAATGCTAGAAATTAACACTCGTCAAGTTAATTGGATCTTCTTTCAATGCTTCTCATAAGCATCCCCCAACTTTGTCTCTTCCAAATCATTAGTCGTCTTCTTGTAATTGTACCATTTTGCAATCAAAAGATAGAGCAAGAAATTGACAAAACTCATTATTGCCAAGAGCCAAAAGAAGTAGTCCAGATGGCCCTTATTCAAGTTATCAGGAATCCAACCCAATTTTCCATTCCTCGCCGTGATATTGGTCACGATTGTCACCAAAAGCGAGCTTAGGTACATGCCCAGTGAAACGGTTGTCAGTGAAAGTGCAGAGCACATGCTACGCATGGCATCGGGAGCCTGATCATAGAAGAATTCCAACTGGCCGATGAAAGTGAACACCTCTGCAGCACCAACAAGGAAGTATTGTGGTACCTGCCAGAAAATGGACATGGGAATATAATCTCTCGAGTCATAGAGGTTGTCACGGCGTATGATGTGGAGCCGGGCTACTTCCAGGAGTCCTGCTGCCACCATAGCAAAGATGGATATAACTAGACCGATCCCCATACGTGTAAGTTGGGTGAACCCTCTCTCCCTACCAGTAATCCTGTATAAATTTAGATCTTCATTAGATTGCAAATAATTTGCACCACTAGTAGTGAAGACTGAAGACCAGCATGGTAGTTTTTGCTAGCTTCTAGCACGTAACACTCCACTAAATGTGAAAAAGGAAAGAAAAGTGACATTACCTCCGAACTAGTGGTACTAGGATGCGATCGTAGAATGGGACCCACACAATGACACTCAGAGTATCAAAAATGGACAGCGAGGCAGCAGGTATCTTGAAGTGTGGGCCAATGTGGGGGTCGAGGGTATTACCTTGTAGCACAAACATGGTGCTCATCTGCCCATATACTGTAGAAAATATTATGCCTCCGGCCCATAAGGGAAGTAGCCGCACTATACTCTTCAACTCCTCTACCTGTGTGACAGTACAGAGCCTCCATGGGCTTACGAGGCCAACTGTCTTGTCCTCTTCTGTCTCCACACATGCCTTGTCCAGGAACCTGAAATCATTTAACGTTGATATTTTCATTTTTTTTTATCTTACTTTTCAAAGTCTCCTTATTTAAAAAGATATTGAAACAACTCCATAGAATGCCGATTTCACATCAGCATTGTGATACTATGTATGATTACTTTCTTCAAATTCATAGAGAATTAAATTAACATAACCTCCAAGTCGGTCAACTTACTTGAATTGACTGGAATGCTCCATCTTCCTGCTCCCTACAATTGCCGACTCCTTATCAGTCAACTCGTGCAAAAGTGAAGGATCTTCTGGCACATGGACCTTCCACTTCCTCACACTGGCCACCAACACCTGGGCAATGCGAGTAAGTGGACTTCCAGCCGGTTTCTGGTTCCGGTAAAGCGGGGTGCCCCAGAAGAAGAACACCACGGCAATGGCCATACAAACAGCTGGTATACCAAATCCCCAACCCCAGCCGACATTTGTTTGTATATAGACTAACACTGAAGCTGCAATTAGTGCACCAATATTAATGGAGAAATAGAACCAGTTGAAGAAGGAGCTCTTGCTTTTCTTCTCTATTGGGTCAGATTCATCAAATTGATCTGCCCCAAAAGAGGAGACACATGGTTTGATGCCACCAGTTCCTAGGGCAATTAGGTAAAGCGCAGCATATACAGCAGTTCTCTGGCCTTGTGTCGGGTGGCAGAAGATGCCATTAGTGCAGTCTGGTCTTAGTCCATTGACAGATGCCGTCATTGTTAACAGTGTAAGACCCTGCAAGAGAAGATCATGGTTAAACTCTTTTTTCCAACATTAAAACATTTTGTATTTGCCCCTACAAAATATCAAAATATCACATGAAGTTTGCAAACTCCCTTCTGAAAAATATGGAAATAATTTGTGCACTTTCTGCAATTTGTAAGTACCAAACTTCAACCATTTGTCATATGTGTGAAGTTAAATAAAAGGAAATGAGGGGTACTTGTAAACTCTTTTAAATAGAAATTGGGGTAAGAAAATTATAGAAGAGCCAAATGTACTTTAAAATCATCTCTTGTTTTCAGGTGGTATCTGTGAAATTGTCTTGAAGTTACATATTATTACCTATTGTACCACATCTTGCATACATAACAATAAGGCGTTGACAAATTAAATCACTATTTTGTAATACTAACAGAACAGTAAAAGCATGTTATTACCGCGCATAACACCAATATATACAAACCCAGTATTGAAAAAATGAACTGCACATGCATAACAAAGTATTAATCCCCCTTACTGTTATGATGGCCTAGTAAGAGTGCAGACAATCGGCACATTTCCAAATAAATTACTGTTAAGACCATATTTTAATTCCTTGATGAATGAACTTACAAGAACATAGACCATCATGAAGATTGAAATTGTCCAATAGCGGCCCAAATATGAATCTGCCAAAAATGCCCCTATCAAAGGGGTGATATAACAAGTCCCTGCCCAGTTGGTGACATTATTGGCTGCAGTAGCAACACCTTCACCCATCCGTGTTACCATATACATAACCAGATTCGTGCTCATACCATAATATGCCAACCTCTCACAACATTCATTTCCTACAAGAAGACAGAAATATTAGTTTATTTGTCAAATAAAAGTGGCTTGTTCAAAGAATAGAACAATGCACAGTTGCCATTGCCTTCTAGCAGTCCTATCTTGTGTCTACTTTTTCTGTTCAAGCACTGATGTAGCATTCTATATATCGCCCATGCCTGTCATCAAGCATATAGTTTGTGGGTACCATGCCAGAGGCCAGTTTTTTAAGTTTTGGCTCATTTTTTTCTCAAAGCCCAGATGGTACGACACATACACTACAGTGTCAGAATTGGTACAAGCATCCTGTTATATTATGATGTATCTAGTTACCTGCCACATGAAATTGCATGAATTGTAATTGCATACCTAAAATATACGGGCATGCTTTCCATGTGCCTGTTTCTTTCTTCACACAAGGATTTCCTTTAAGATCAGTTGTACCATCTTGTGTGTACCTATCCTCAACCTCCCCCTTTCCCATTGCTTCCTTGTTACTACAGACAGAACAAAGTAAAAGTTTTCTTCACTTAGTAGTTGTATTACTTGTGCACCTCATCTGCTCTATCTTAATTGGCAATATTAGTAAATTCTTTGTAGTATGTCAAATATGGCAGAGAGCTTAAATAAAGATTCTGTATAATTTTTAATAATTGAAGAAAGATCAAACACAATTATGCATAATCAAAAGCACCAGTATCTAAAGAGTTTAATTCTAAACAGAGAGGATGGGATAAATATTAAATTAGGTCTACTGGTAACCATTAAAGTAGAAGATAATCAATGCTACAGATTCAAAATAATTAAATTTTGATGAAATAACAATCTACAACAAAAGTTTATTTCTTACCTTAGGGCAGAGGTACCGACTAAATTGCAGTAGAAGTTGGTTTGTTACAAAGCTGGCTGGCTATTGCTTGTATTTATAATCACTCAAGAGCGTACATTTTTCTTATGACATTGAAATTGTACTTAGTTGACCCAAAAGAAGAGTCTAAACTCCTGAGTCCTGACAATTTGATTATGACCATTGTGCAACTTTTTTTCCTTTTTCTTTTTCTTTCTCTCTTTTCTTCCTTGGGTCAGATTGTTACTCAATTTTTTCCATTCGCTTTTTTTTTATTTTATGTCATATCAATATAAAATATCTGCATTTTCATACCTTAGATGGTGTTATGGGATATAAATTGGAGTTGACCTAACCCAGCAAAGTAGAATTCATTTTGTAAATAAAACTATAATAAACAATTGAGTCAAACCCTTTCGTTGTCAAATGAACTTTCTTATATCCATACAAAAACGAAGCTTACAAGCTTCAGCAAAACATTAGTTCAAATAAGCCAAAAAAAAAAAAAAAAAAAAAAACTGAAAAACAAATGAAAAATAACAAAGAAGATACAAACATCTCCTGACATCAGCGATTATTAATGATTAGAAAAATAAAATTATCTCCTTGAATAATATCAGCATTCAGGCTGTTAGATGCTTGTAGCTGCAAGAATAATTCGTACATGACCCGAGACTATTAGGATGCAGCTGGGTGCTCCAAACTGATATAGTCTCCTGTTGTGCCTGCAATAATTATCAATTATAAATAAATTTGTAATATGGGTTGGATCAGTTAATAAAGAGATGACAATTTTGACAATATTTTCTCAGATCATGCCAAAACAATTTTCGAGTAGAATCGTAGAAAACAAATTCATTTATATCATCTTATCTTATAGATGGTCATTTGATGTTATGAAGCTTGAGTGTCATGTGGCAAACCATAAAACATATATAACTGCTACAAACTTCCTTTTAGTTGGATGGATTGCAATGAAGATTGTCCTATAGTTGTGCATGGCTATAAACAAGTATAGTTTGAACAATTTAAGACAACGGTTTGATTAGTAAATATAATTTTTTTTTAAGTACTTCTCAATAGACTAGACTGACTGATGAGTGATGAAGCTTTAGTTAACCCGAGTAGGAAGTAGCTAATTGATTGTACGTTATGGGTCAGTCCAGTTGAAAGTTGAAACCCATCTGACCTTAGGGGTTTATATGCAGAGACCACTGTAGTTACTAATTTTGGATTATACAGAATATGTAGAATAAATTTCTTTGAAAATTGATTAGTGCCATCGCTAAAAAAACCATCCGCATCATCGCTAAGCCAGCGATCCTCTCACCCAGCGCATCCTTTTCTCATCCAGCGCATTTTATCTCGTACGTAAATGTTCAGTTGGATAAGTACAAATGTTCTGTTAATTGAGTATAAATGTTCAGTTAGTTGCAATAAAAAATATAAATTCTATCAGCAAAAATGTTCATTTGGATAAGTATAAGTGTTTAGTTTAGTAAGACAAATGTTCAGTTTCTTAAGTACAAATGTTCAGGTTATTACATATAAATATTCAGTTTATTAAGTATTACTTTCAGTTTTTTTAAATAGGTGCATGTCAAGCGAAGGGGTCACGAACTAGAAAAAAAAAACTACATGAAAAAATTAGAAAGGGTCATGAACTGATCCGGTTCAAATTAAATTTTTTCCGACTTTGCCCTTGGCGCACCTCTCTCTGACCCATGCACGACTCTGCCCATTAGTTGACGCATTTAACTGAACACTTTTGAATATTAAACTGAACACATTTAATTATTAAACTGAACATTTGTAACAGACACCTGTCAGTCAAGAGAGAAACTCACGCGCGCTGACTGTTCAGCGATGGCGCGTGATGGTTATTCTGCCGATGGCAGTTATAATTACTGACTTGTTTTAGATTGGTCTGGAATCTAGATTTATCCACTAATGAGATTCTTGGGCTGGATCCAGGCCAGTTAACTAGTTAGGTTGGGCCGTTGGGCAAGTGAAGTCTGAATTGGGATCTCCAACCAGGTCGAGCCGTCGAGGTCGTACAATCGGGTCGGATCCAGACCGGAATGTCAACTCCTGATCCGTCCGACTCCAACCGGAAGAGGAGAAGGGGCGAAAGAATGAGAGGAAACCACCTCTGAATTCTGATTCGAGCGATGCCCCGTCTCGGCACTTGATTGGCGTTCCTTAGCTCAAAGCTACGCTTGATTTGAACAAAAGTTGCTGTGTCCGCTGAATTTTGCCTCATCAGAGAGCGTCGATGCCAAGATCAACCTTGATGGAGTGATCAGACGGCCTTGAGATGCCCTCGAGACATAGAGGAGAGGAATGCATGCACCGCCTGATGCATTTGAGGAGTCAGAGGTTACTGGGTTTTTCATAATTCATTTTCCATTGTCACGCACGCGGAACTAGAAAAGCCAAAAAAAAATATTGTCAATTTGTTTGGTCTAAGTTAATGAAATTAGTGCAATATTAGACTGTGAACATTATTTTTTATAATTAATATTAAATTAAATTATAAGATAAAATATTTAATTAATGTATTCCTTAAAAGTATCTTAACTATCTATACATTTGGGTAAGAAACAAAAGTGATCATATGCAAATTTGACTTTAGCACTGAAACCAAAAAAAAAATTGTAAGAGGACCATGTATAATTTATTTTGTCAGTTGTCAATAATGTAGAAATCTGAATTTAAAAAAAAAAAGAAAAAGAAAAATCATATACAATGTTCGTTTTACAAAAATTGTTAGACTGAATCATCTAGTTATTCCACTAAGTATGAATCATGTATAAATTTAAATTTTGTTTTTAACTAAAGGAACATATCATGTACGGTGTCGTATTTATAAATTTGAATATTAATATTAATAATCTGACGGCACAAAGTTAAAATGAAATAAAAAATCAAAAAGTGCAACATAAAAGAATTCAAATGGAGCAAATGCAAAAGTTTTATGATCCAAAAAAATTGATGGAGTCTTGTTCCAATTTTTGTCTCATTTCACGTTGCAGAGTTGCACAGCTTGAAGCGAAACTTCTCTAGTTCTCTAGCAGCAACCGATTCCTGTCAGGAGCTTTCACATGCAATGCAACTATGCAAGACAAATATTAAAATATGTCATCCCACTACAGGTGTCAACCTTTTATACGTTGACGATAGATGGGCGAAACAAGCATCTCAAAAATCCTACGGGGTGATTTCAAAAAAAATAAACCATCTCAAAAAAAGAAAGAAACTTATCCCAACAAGTTTATTATATTTCTGATATTCTATCATTCCATGCAATTTCAATGTTTTTTTTTGTAATATATAAATTAATTATTAAATTCGAATTAAGTTATGTGATGAATGATAATCATATTTTAATTATATAAAACTGTACATTAATTATCTAAACAATGACTCAAATATCATAAATTTAAATTTAGCACGGACGGTTAATAAAAGCACTAACAATGTTTGCATCTCACGATTCTATGAGACTTAATATCATTTGAGTCTCACCATTTTAAATAATTTTTCCTTTTATTTTAAACATAATTTCATATCTTTAAAAAATATTACTTCAAAAATATTTTACTATTTTTAATAAAAGAGTTCAGAGATTATACACACCCTCGCCGAAAAGAAAAGATGTTAGGACCTGCTATCATCGAAGATAAATTTAAATTTCCACTGAGTTAACTCTTAAGAAAAATAATTATATACGTTTCATGGTTCATACTTAACGTCAATTATGTTCGAATATGTTTTGATGTCAATTATGTACAAATTGAAATTTATACGAGGCTTCTATCTACCAAAATTATTTTTTTAGTCAAGTACGAGTCGCATACAAATTTGCACATGATTGACGCTTAACAAAATAAAATAATGTATTGAGTTCACAATTAAAGTTAAATCATGCGCAAATCTGTTTTATTAAGTATTGAATCCTAAACAAGTTTTAAAAAATTAATTCGCAATTCTCACCATTCTGCACATCAAAAATATATTCTTAAAGCTAAAGGATGTTGGCAACAAAATTAGTTCTCTTTTTAGCTCGGCACATGTTCAAAGGGATGAAAAAGCAAATATTTATTTTTCTAGCAAGGAAAACACGTCAATATTGGAGAAATGCTTGTCTATATGTACAGGGGTAGTTCTGATCTTTTTTTCTCCCTCTATATCGTTGATAATTTTATTGGATGTATCCGAAGAAAAAAGAACTTTTCACCCAGTAAAAAAAATTCTCTCTTTTGCTTGTAAACTTGGAAAAATAAAATTACTAACATGTATGCAAATCCCAGGTTGAATTGGAAACTGTTAAAAAGATGGCAAGATGCACAGAGTGCAATTGGTGGGATAATTCCAAGCACTTCAAAATTAACTACTTTTCTTCTTTGACCTGTACTTCATTCTCTTTTTTTTTATAATGACCTGTATTTTGTCAGGTCAACAGGGGTAGCTATCAGCCTGCCAGTAACTCAATGCCAAAATGGTGCTTTCATATTGTTCGGACCTGAAAAATACAACCATACCTACCCTCACATCCGTAAAAAGGCAGTAAATGCTTGTGGTACCAGTCTGTAATCGAGTCAGAACACATGTTGGTTCAGGCGACAATAAACCTAAATATACCAAAGATACAAGAGTAATGCTAGAATCAAACGCCATTGACGTCAAACACGACTCTAAACTCAACTATTGAAATTTCAAATTATCGATCCGAACCACTCAATATGATCTTCATATTGAAATATTCCTACAGAACAAATTTTATATTTTTTCGAAATTTTTAACTATTTTTTTCAGATTTTTAAAATTGAAGGGTCTAAAATTAATTAGATTGAAGATTTTCTAAAATCCAAAATATATAATAAAAAATTTTAAAATTTGATCTCCAAGGATATTTCATTATGGAGAATGGTTCAGATCGCGTTTGATAGGCCAAGTGTCAAACGCATTTGACTCTAGCATTACTCAAGATATAATAGTGGAAACTGAATACTTCAAATTGATGAATTCACACCACAATTCCAATCAGCTGGCCCTCAATTTGTAGCTCTAAAACAAATTGCTCTTTACTAGTACTGCTACAATAATGATGAATGATAGTTTGCAAGCTAATACTAATTTATAAATGATACATTAATTGTTCCTTTAGGTGCATTGCTACAAAGGCACAGACCTATAAAGCATCACATGCCAATCTACACACAGACTATATTCTTCCTTTTCTTTTCTTTTTCTTTTTTTTTTTTCTTTTTATTTCTTCAAATTGTGTCTTTCTCAATCTTTCCTGGCACCATTGCCCATATCATCTTCAAAATCATCCGCCGTCTTCTTATATGTGTACCAGTTTGAAATCAAAAGATAGACCAGGAAATTGATCACACTCAAGATGGCCAAAAGCCAGTAAAAATAGTCCAAATGACCCCTGTTCAAATTATCAGGTATCCAACCCAATTTCCCATTCTTGGTCGTGATATGTGTCACAATTGTCACCAAAAGGGTACTCAGGTAATTTCCTAGCGCATTGGTAGTCAGAGACAGTGCAGAGCACATGCTGCGCATAGCATCCGGTGCCTGATCGTAGAAGAATTCCAATTGGCCAATGAAAGTGAATACTTCTGCTGCACCAATTAGAAAATATTGGGGTATTTGCCAGAAAATTGATATTGGTATGTAGTCTGTTGAGTCGTAGAGGTTGTCGCGGTGTATGATGTGGAGCCGGACTATTTCTAGAAAGCCCGCAGCCAACATTGCAAAGATGGATATTACTAGACCAATTCCCATCCGGGTTAGCTGGGTGAAACCTCTCTCTCTCCCAGTTATACTGTTTAAATAAGAATCTTTAAAATGTTAGTCAGAAGCAATAAATATCTAGCAAAAGAAAAACTTCTAGAGGAACTCTAGATATGTCTTTTATGTCCAGTATTTTGTGGTTAATTTGGAAACTGAATGAGGTAGCCAAAGCTGATACCAGGTTATATCAAATAAAACATCTCAGTAACTAAAACTGAATGAGGTAGCCAATGATTGCAATATTAACTTATTGCTACTCTCTCTTGAAAAGCTTTCATTCATTAAATATAGGTTATTTTCATGCCGAATCACCCATAATTCCGTAAGCTAACTTTCTCTTACTATTTGGCACTTACATATTATAGTGTAGTGCTGGCTCTGAAGTATCAAGGTTCTTAAGTCTAATAACTATGGAAAAAGGTTTTGTGAGTCTGTGACGAAATCGCCGTTACCAGTACTAATCTCAAAGCTAAAAACCAATATTACCTTCTAACAACTGGAACAAGGATGCGGTCATAGATCGGGACCCACATGATGACACTGAGAGTATCAAAAATTGACAGAGAAGCGGCTGGTATCTTGAAATGTGGGCCAATGTGTGGGTCCAGAGTATTCCCTTGTAGCACAAACATGGTACTCATCTGGCTATATACAGTAGAAAATACGATACCACTCGCCCAAATAGGGAGGAGCCGCACTATACTCTTCAACTCCTCTACCTGCGTTACAGTACAGAGCCTCCATGGGTTAGCAGCACCCACGTCCTTGTCATCTTGAGTTTCAACACATGCCTTGTCTAGGAATCTGAAATAGAAATTGTTATCTATATCAATTATATTTGCTTCTTTTTTGTTTGCAGAAGTAGCCAATAAAATGAACAGGATTATGTTAACTTGATTTGGCATGATATTCTTTTTTCTTAGAAATTGCCTCTAGTGCTTGTTTAATCAAATACAAGTCAAAACTGGTACTGGTAAAATATTGGCCAACTTAAACTTCTGCACACCCCCCCCCCCCCTCCCCGCAAACACCCTCCAGATGTTGTTTCTATCCTTGTAACAAAATCCAACTATTTGACACCAGCACAAGCGCCCAAAAACAATAAGTCAACTTACTTGAACTGGTTAGAATGCTTGAGCTTCCTGCTCCCTTCAATTGCTGACTCCTTATCAGTAAGCTCATACAAAAGCGATTTATCCTCTGGCACCTGGACTTGCCACTTCCTTACACTCGCCACCAGCACCTGCGCAATGCGTGTAAGGGGACTTCCACCTGGTTTCTGGTTCCTGTAAAGCCGTGTGCCCGAGAAGAAGCTCACCACAGCAATAGCCATGCAGACGGCAGGTATACCAAATCCCCAGCTCCAACCGACATTGGTTTGTATATAGACCAGAACTGAAGATGCTATTAATGCACCAATGTTGATGGAGAAATAAAACCAATTGAAGAAGGAGGTCTTGCTCTTCTTCTCTACAGGGTCATTTTCATCAAACTGATCTGCCCCGAATGAGGAGACACACGGCTTGATTCCACCTGTTCCCAGGGCAATTAGGTAAAGTGCAACAAATACAGTCCCTGTCTGGCTTCCTGTTGGGTGGCACTTGCCATCAACGCATTTCGGCTTCAGACCATTAACAGATGCAGACAGGGTAAGCAATGTCAAGCCCTGATATCACAAAAGATGCTTAGGTCAAAACTTGTATCAGAAATTTGTTTCATTTTAGCAGGGAAGGTTTAGGTTATCTTGGTTTGGTCGAATAATTCTTGTTTACTGGTCTTCAATTTGGCTTCAACTTTGCAACCATTTCAAGTTTTAATTGTCACCCAATTAGTTTAACTTGTGGTTTTGAAAATTTTCATGTCTGATCAGGTTATCTTGGTTAGGTACCATGATGCTTCAATCAATCAGGCTTCAATTTTGTTGAATTTTGGGTCAATTGGATTCCGGTCTGGTTAGCCTAGAAAATGGATTCCAGGACAAGCGTGAAACCTAAAATTGCAAACAACAAAATTCCAGCACCATTACGAGTTAACTTACAGCGATGTAGACCATCATGAAGCTGGAAATAGTCCAAAATCGGCCCAAATAGGCATCTGCCAGAAAAGCTCCTATAAAAGGAGTGATATAACAAGTGCCTGACCAGTTAGTGACATTATTGGCTGCAGCAGCAGAACCTTCGTTCAACCGGTCCTTCATGAAATTCACCAAATTTGTGCTCATGCCATAATAGGCTAATCTCTCGCAACATTCATTCGCTATTACAAAAGGAGTATAAATTGAGTGATAAAATCATCACCAAACTAAATAAACACTCATTCAAGTAGTTATCTAGGTATGTTATTTATCCTATATATGTCATATATTCTAGTTCTACTTAACATATTTTTGGACTCCCTATACATTTACTCAGGCTTGACGGATTCTGTGATCTCATATAACTTTACAACACAATTTACCCAAAATTTTTTGGGTGCACATTTTTTGTCTTTATTAGCCTAAAAGTTTCACCAAAAAGAAGAATTTCATACAACTGGTTCAAGTATAATTTGTAGGAGAAACTTATTTTTTTTGAGATTTCATTTTGAGTTGGCTAGGCCTGCCATAGTGGTACCAGTATATACTGATTGGTTCTGACCACAAATCAGGAAACTTTAAAAGTCTTAACCTTGTGTTCCCTCTTCTTGGGGCATAAAACTGCTTTATTTGGAAGCTGAACTGGTACAAACCTCCTAGTGATACTAGCCAGTCACCTCAGCACATAATCAAACAATGCAAAAATACTGAGTCAATACCTAATATATAAGGACAGGCCTTCCAAGTGCCAGTATCTTTCTTCACAGAAGGGTTTCCTTTGAGATCAGTTGTACCATCCTTAGTGTACCTATCATCCACCTCTGCCATCGTTTACCTTGCTGTATTACAAGGAAAAAAAACATATTACTTTTCAGAAAATGATATTTAGAAAGATTTCAAAAGTAAAAAAAGGAGAGGTACAAAGTTGTTGGAAGAAGTTTTACCAACAGTCCTCACAATTAATCAAAAATTGGAACTGATATTTATTAGAGATATTAGTTCTAATTGAAGAAAGTAATTCAGTATAACAGAGATATATGTGGGGTGGAGTGGGGTTTGTCTGGGGAGGATCTAATTGGGTCTATTGCAAAGCACCATCAGCAGAAACATTTTTCATGATCTCATCAATTCTATTGCAAAAGCACCTCTCTATCTCTCTTAAAGTATACAATAGTAGCTAGGTTACTAATTTTGTTTTCTATAAACCTAAAGAGAAGATAGAAAGGAAAGGGAATCTGTCACTAGCAAGAAGAGAAATTGCATGATTGTTCAAATGGGCCCCAAATTCTAGAATTATATTAGCCACCACTAGCTTTTGCTTCTAAACTTTGCACAATCATATGCTTGACAGAATAAAATATCAATAGTTCAAATTAATTGAAATCAACTCAACCTAACAACAGAAGTACCAAATTATCAACCCCTGCATTCAAAGAGAATAACAAAACAGAAAAGGCAGAATGTACATCCTACCTTCCCCTTCCCTCCGTGTGGTCACTTATCAAGAAAAACATCAAAACAATGAAATTGATTTAAAGAAACCATTTTTTTGAAGTCTAAACTTAATTTCTGAAAATTGATAGAATTGGTTGAGAAAGGGCCATGAATAGAATCGAAAAGGAAAATGGAAAAAGGAAAAAAGCACCCAAGTACTTCATGAAGTTAAGATTCTAGTTTCTTCGTACCAACTTAATGGAGAATCTTGGTTCCACCTCAATACGTTTATCAAAAAGCCAGCTCATGGCTTGTATATATATAAACGCACTTAGCAAGGTGCCCATGATAAGGTCTTTCCTTGTTGACTTGGAAGTTGGAACCTTACCAGTGGTCAGTGGACTACCTTTAAGAAGAATCTATAGCTTCAAAAACTGGGATTCTAACCAAAATAGGTCCCACATGACATGTTTTCTGAGGTCACGATGGTATCTTCATTGTGTATATACATTTTCTTTCTGCTGATTTATTTATTTAGAACCAACTTTTTTTTTTGTTTTCATACCACAGGGCTCCCTCTGTAACAACTTGGGATTACTTTATTCCCTATTTATCTCTATTCCAAACAAGGAATAGGTGTTCAGAAATAGATGAAATATATTGGAGTCTGATGCAAAAACTGCTAGTCAAACATTCCCGAATGAATGTGATTTGTCAAAACAAAGACAAAAAGAGAAGGAAGCTATTACTTGTACAGCTCAAGTTTCCCTTAATCAAATTCAATATCAAAAAATAGTAGCAAGGATTCTCTTCCCCTGGCCTAGCATAGCATTGCAGATTGAGTGGTGATGTGGTATCCCTTTAGTTACTAAACTTATTGCTCTCACCTAGTTTCCAAATCAATGGGACACTAATGTTCTTAAACTCCCTATAGACCAAACAAAAGAAACCCAACAATATATCACAATTCACAAAGGAGATCAGGTTTGGATGAAAGTTGGCTAGACTGTTCAAATCAGCTTTGGTTTTCGTTCAAACAGCTAAATTTAATCCTATAGTTGTTACATAAGAGGGCCCACTGGATACTTTTCTTTTTGCTGAAACGTTTGGTCCACTTTTTATTTGCTGTAGTGTCTAGTTTTCATGGATTATGAGTTTATGACTAAGAGGACTTAACATGTTCTATCATATAATGTACCGATCGAGTGGTAGTGTTTACTATCTTTTGGTTGTTAGTACTTCAGTGCTTCAAACTTTGGTAAAACCAAGAAAAGCACATTTTTAAAAAAATATATATTTCCTAGGAAGTAAATGAGTAAATTAAATAGCAAATAATTGCCCCAAACCCTGCTGGTGATATACGTCCCAATTGAAGGAAATATAATATCTGTCCATGGATTTCTCAAAACTCAATGACAGCCAACATGCATTGAGGTTGTGAAATCAGAAGTAAAGAGAAGTAATATCAGCGGAATAGGCTAACTTTGGGACACTTTAGTTGACCTTTAACCTAACATTGTAGCTTAGCAAAGCATATTGCATATTTAAGCAATCTTGCATTTGCTTACTTGTGGGCATTGTCAACAATGATTGTAAGCGTATTTTTTTCTTTCTAATTTGTATGTATACCCTCATGCTAGTTATATTTCTTTTTGTTAATTTGTAATCATATTCATATTATTACATTCTTATTTTTTTTCGATTTTGGCATAATTAGTTACATTAGTATTATATATGTTTATTTTAAAACATATCCGTTAGTAGGTAATAAATTATTAATAGAAGGGTATAAATGTTCTACATGGTTTAATAACCACGAAAAAGGCATAGTAAGCATACTTTGATACCCTTATTGAAAAAAAAAAATGAGCATACTTTGGTACTCTTTGCAGCCAAATTTTTCAAAACCTAAACAATCTCACCTTCTCAAATAAATCTCTTTTTTTTTAACTTTCAAAGACTAATATTTATTCATCATATTAGGAGACAAACAACTACATAAGAACTTAATCTATTCTCAAAAGGGCTCAAAACGCTAGTAATAAAAAGAGTACGAGATATTCAGAAATTTTATGGGCATAATCCGAAAAGGACCCAATCCCTATCATTCCCAAAATTTTAATTTTAAGTCAAAACCCATGATAGCATGCAAGTGGCAAATTTGTTTCTTCGAAAGTCGTAAAATTTTATGCATTCAGACTCAACAGTCCACATCGTATAACTACCAAGGCAATTTTTTTCATGACCCTTCTTTTAAAGTGCATTAGTAAATCTAAACACTAACATCAGATAATTATTTAAAGGCTCTGACGCAAATATCTGATTCATTCATGCGCAAGCACGTAATTCTCACAGAAAGTCAAGAAAGCAATAAAAAGAGCATGTGCTTTGTACTCACTATCAGTTTTGTGAAAATAAAGATAGAAAGATAAGGAAGGAAGAGATACCAGGTGGCAAACCTCAGAGGAATCAAGAATCAAGAGAAGATTTCGTCAAAATCCGTCCAGAGTAAAAAAAATATTTAAAAACTATAAAAAGTCGAGTGTAGAAGAAGAAGAGAAGAACCCAAGTTCTATATTAGCCTGATATGTTGTAAATTTGTGCTAAAAATCAAAGATAAATAGTTAGTGCTAAAAATCGGCGTTGCTTAATTAAAACAGTCTCCTATAAATGGACAGAAAGGTGATCTTAGGTGCGCTAACACGTCTTTATGTTGCAATTAGCCCCAGTAAATTACTTTATTTGTCGCCTAGTGCCTAAATAATGAACTTGCGCTCCTTGTACATGTTTTGCTTCTAAAGCAAACATATGACAAAAAGTGCATAACACGTCTCTAAATGGTGATAAGACGGCGCGTCGTTAGTTTGGGCTCGTGCTCATACATGGTTTGCAAAAAGGTTTATAGTTTACGGAGAATAAATATTGCAAAATTCAAGGGGGTAAAAAGAAAAATTCCCCAAGTGAACGGTGATAAGGATCCAGACCGCTCGAGAGAATCTGAACTCCTCTCCGTTTTAACAAAATGGAGATCCCCAGTACCAACTGTCTAGCACGTTCTTCCCAGTATTTGGTAGCAAGGAGTAAAACATGGAGACAAACAAATAGATAATTTCACATTTTTCTGATACAACCAGACAAAATTGAGCAATAATTCAACGGCGCACAATGGTGAAATATTATTCAAAGAAAAAAAAAAGGCTTCATAATAAAGAAATTAGATATGTAAAGAGAAAAGGGCTCAAAATTAGTTACCTTGAGCTGTCTTCTTCCCAGGTCACACTCACACCAACAACTCTTTCTCTCTTCCTCGCACGCGTTCTCCTTTTTTAATAGGAATTTACATGCTCTTATTTTTAATTTTTTTGGCTTTATTTTGAAAAATGGGAAGAATTTTATTGCTCGAGACAGCTATCGCCTCGTGGAGAGCAATGGAGAGGGCACGCACTTTTACATATTTTCATTAAATTCAATTCTTTTATTACTTTCTGAAAACGATATGCGTTAGCGTAACTTTTACGCGTTTTCATACTTGTTTTTTACATTAATTGAAGAACGATCCCTCAAACTGAATTTATCAAGATGTGTACTTGTTGAATTGGAAAATAGATCGATATATTTTAGCAATAATTACAGGTAATTAACCTTAAATAGTATTTTTTGTGAATATGTATAATTAAAATCAATGTAAACTAGTATCGTAATTTGAGAATTTTTATTTTAAAAATTTATGCTGGAAAAAATATATAAATATTGATCGAAAGGGATGCGACTTTTTTTTTTCTGTGATATTATATACGCCAATAAGTAATTAAAGATTTCTAATAATTATAGCTAAAGATTTATAAATTGGTAAGCTGTCGTTTTCAATTTTACAAGGTTGACCTTTTCCAATTGAAATTTGAAAATATTGAAATTGGGTTCTTTCAAATCCGTCACCGAGACGTCAAGTTGTATCGGGTCGACTCATGGATGTTAATCCTCAAAAAAAAAAAAAGTACGGATGTTTTCTCTGTTTAACCCAGTAAAATACGGATGTTAATCCTCCGTTCCACTCCAAGAGACCTCAAAATTATCTTTAAAAAGCTGAAACATGAAATATATACTAGTTTTGTTTTGTGATAGAGGTCGTTTTCTCTCTCTCTGTGTTTTTCTTCTTCTTTTTTTTTTTTTTGTTTTTAGTTGTGGAGAGTGTTTTTAGCAAAATAGTCGAGAAAGGAATTTTTGGGTGGTCAACGGCTCAATGCATACTAGAGCTTGAGAAGGCTAAATATGAAAGATTGTTCAGTCACAACAATTATGTTATTCTTATAACTTATAAGTAAACTAATATGGAAGAAATTGCTTGAAAACTATTATCTTAGTAATTTAACAATACAAGGGGTGAAGTTTAAATTTAAAAATTAAACATTATAGGCATAGAGTGTTTTTTTTTTTTTTTTTTTTTTTTTTTTTTTTTTTTTTTTTTTTTTTTTTGAATGGTGGCATAGAGTGTATTTGGTTGCACGATAATAAGAAAATAAGAATAAGGTATAAGTCACAACCAAATACGTTATAAGTCAAGGAATAAAACTATTAACGATATTTCTCATACAATATTTTCATAAGAATAAAGAAGAAGAAATATAAAAAACATTATCCCTAGATTTATACCATATTTAATCGTGGCTAATATCATATTCCTATATTTGTTACTTATTTTTTAAACAACTAAACTCAACCATAACTTTTATGGAACAATATCATGCTTACAAAAGCTAATGATATTTAGTGGAGGTTTTACTGATAATCAAGCGATTTGAATTTTCCAATATTTCGAAATTGTAACGGCTCTTGATGTCACTGAAAAAAAAATCAAATTATAAAAATTAATTTGATTCATATTCTATCTACGTATCTGTATACACCCATAAAATTAATTATTTAAATCAAAATAAGTCACGTGTTAAATCACCCTCTATAGAACCTCTCAATAACTAAATAAAACTGCAGTTGCAATTAAATACAATTTCGAGCTACTTATACTCTGGTATGTTTGGCAAATGGGCGAACTAGAACAAGAACTAGAACAAGCCTTGTTCTAGTTCTAGTTCTAATTCCATGGTTTTGGTAGAACTAGAACAAGGAGGCGAACTAGGCCTTGTTCTAGTTCGGCCCATGTTTGATTGCGCGCGAACTAGGCTAGTTCGTGGGTTTGCCAAACATAGCCAAGTCTATTTCTCTTTTTTCCGGTCGAAACAAGGGAGCACGTGTATTGTAATGGTGTCTATAGTTTCCTCCTTGCATTAAAATAAATATAGGTGAGGTATGATAACTCCTAAAATTATTCTGATTATAATATCAGAATTACAAAAACCTTATAAATTCATATATTGCTTTATCAAAATTATTGGATAGACACGGTTGAACTTTTGCTCCTAATATAAAAAAAAAAAAAAGTATTTGCAACCTTCAACACCCGCAAAATCAGAATTACAAAAACCTTATAAATTCATATATTGCTTTATCTTTTACTTTTAGAAACAGAATTTTAGAGAACTGAATATATTATATATTCTGATTATTTTCACCCAAATAAATTATAATATCAATCAAAAGTCAAAACTATTAAAAGATATGAATCGTGGGATGATTATGACAAAACTACTGCATGCAATACTTTTGTAAATTTTCACACAGGCCGAGCAGCATCTGACTTGTTTATTTGGACTGTACCTAATATAGAGAACCTTTTTTCTTTCTATTAATTCTGGATTCAAATTGTAGAATTTGATCAACCAGCCCAAAACTTGAAAGAGTTGAAATAAGCCGAACAGGCGAACAGCCGATTGAGTTGGCTTGACAAGTTTAAGCACTCTATGTTTAACTTTTAAGGAGAAACTAGCTTGATGCTGTCTATGTTTCTTCCATTTGTTTACCCCAGCTGGTCAGACCCATCCTGAACAAATTCGACCGTTGTGGCCGCTCGGATCTTGCATTAGTGATCCGACCATATAAAGAGACTTTACTCACAAAGTAGAATATGTCCATTTATTTCGTTCAGTTCTATCTCTTGGTAGTTATTTAGTTACATTAAGTGATATGATTATTTGTATCGAATGAGTTATTGATAAGAAGTTGAGTGGATTATTATTTAGATCAAGGAAGTTTTATTCAGGTTAAAATTAAAACGTGTTAACATTTTAATTTAACTTGTTTACTTGAGTTATTATTCTACATTAACATAGTTTTAATTGAAATTGTCGAGATTGGACGAACACAAACATACCATGGGCTCATCTGTTAATCAGTGAGTGGTCGAACACGTTGAGAGCTAACAAAGTTACCTTGAACTAGTAATTTGCCAACTGTTGGTTTGCTTGGTCTGTGCTTTCTGCCTAAACAAACAGGAACTCATTCTATGTGCCAAAACAAACAAATTCCCTTTGGACGAAAAAAAAAATTAAAAAAGGAGAAGCATGGCAAATCATGACAAAATTAGTGACCTTGGCGATATTTGTAACAGGAGATTCTCTATTTTACTTCCAGGCAGGGGCGAAGCCATGTAGGAGATGGTGGGTCCATGGACCCACCTCAAAAAAAAAAATTTAATTGATATTATATTTATTTTGTAATTAAAAAAAAATCACAAGGAGTTAGGGACCCATCTCAAAAATTTGAAGGACCCAGCTGAATATGTCGTGTCGTTTGATTTGAATTGCATAACGACATCTAAAAAATCGCGTATGGACCCTTGTAGTATTTGTTTCTGACTAATCGCTTTATTTTTTCCTCCCAATGAATCTTATTAAGACAAAAATTAGAATAGAATGGAATATTTGGATGAATAATTATTTGTAGCATATATATACTAGCGTGAATCTCGCGCATTGCGTGATTCGTCTATATAATGTTTCGTGAACTTTAGGACATTATAAACAAAAAATATCATAGAAGATAAAAAATACAATTCAGATATTATATAAAAAATTCCAAACGCCATAAAAAATTAGAAATATTGTGGTTTGAATAGTGGTTGAACTCCTTTGTATGCCTCCCATATATCTTTATGTATCCATAATATAGAAAAATAAGTGTTCAATGAGATTTCTAATTAACCTATTATGCAAAATTATGAGAAAAACAAAAATTCAGAGGAAATTGTTGTACTTTCATTATTGTCTTGATTTTTGAATTATTATTTTGTGTATTAAATATATTATTTTAGATTTTTTTTATTGTTATTATAATATATATTTGATTTCTCATGAATTTTTTTATGTAACATTATTTTAGAGTTGTTTATTTAAAATTATTATTATACTATGTCTGTATTAAACGTTACATCATACATATGTTTTCAGTAAAAAAAAATTTACGGACCCTGCTAACACGAAATCCTAGCTTCGCCCCTGCTTCCAGGCTTCCAGCACTGATGATATTTTCTACCTTGCAAAAATTTTTACTGTTACTAATTTGATCATGCTATTCATCAATCTTGCATGCTACTAACCACAAATCTAGAGCCTATATTTGGTTGAATACATCATCTATGCGTATGCCGAGATAATTTCAGAGCAATTAAACCAACAAATCGTGTAGCTTAATTTCAGCTGTAATTATCATCAGTCAATGTCGTGCAGAAAAATCAGTTACCCATGTGGAAACGAATGAGTTAGTACTGGTTTTACTGGACAACTGTTGACTGAATGTTCTACATTGGAAAATTCTGAAAATGACGTCTTTTGGTCATTATATATGTAATCAACATCACTCAAAAACTTGTGGTATATCTTGGCTACAGTTTCTTGTATTTATTGGAAAAGCTAATCGTCTAATTTATTAATTTCCGTGCAATTCCACTACATTCAACGACTTCGAATGGATTTGACATACCAAGATGTGTCGACAACATACTGTGTTGACGCTCTTTGGATTGTTTTAAGTATTCTTGACTACTTGTAGAAGGAGAAAACAAGAATGAAAAATACGTTGTCAAAAATATACACCTTTGCCTAGTATTTATAGGCATATATATAGCGTTTCTTTTCTTTTACTCCTTTAATCTTCCCACTAGATCTTGTGGATATGTTTTCAGGATTTTCATTTTTTTCCGGTTATCTTTTCCTAATAATTGTTCAATAAATTTAACTATTCCGACCTGAATACAACAATCTCTTTAGTCCTTTCCGCACAATAGATTGGCCCACTTGCAAAATTTCAGGAGCCTTGCAAAATTAACTACTGTAAAAAAAAATGTTAAAATTTCTCAACCGTGCAATGGGTGCATATACAAGTCAAAACAAAGATATTTTATTGATTGACTGAAAAGTACACGGTATAAGACAAAACTAACAAGCAATTATATCTTGTGAATGTGAATTTCTGTCAGACCAATAAAAATATATCTGTACGAACATACTCTGCAGAGCACAAGATGCATCCTTTCCTCAAAATTCTCCTTTTCATCTTAGTCATTCAAGTCTTTTCAGCACGTTGTTGTGTCGAGCATGAACGAGAAGCATTGCTAAAATTCAAGGCTGGTGTCAATGACTCGAGCAACCGTTTGGTTTCATGGACGGGAGACGAATGCTGCAACTGGGCTGGCATCACATGCAGCAACAAAACAGGTCATGTTTGTTAGAGATATGTCCTAGAAGCCAATCAGTTGGTGTCTATTATATTAGTTTATGTTATTGATGATGCTTGATCATTTGTTCCTAGAGTTTATTGTTGACAGATCATTCAGGTTGAGGATCTGAATTGTAGATCTCTGTGGATCATTCGTCAGAATGACAATAATATCTCTAAAGAGTCCATAATCTTGATAATTAACAAGGAACATTAATTATCATATAAGATTAGTATGCAAGTTAAGTGATGATTAAGTTCTACAAATCATGGGTAAGGAGTTACCGACTTAATTGCATATGTATATGTTACTGGAACATAGTACAGGACATGACCCAATGAAATAAATATATGGATTGTGTTATGTGTCATTATTTATTTCATACGTGTTTGATTCCGAGTTTGAGATGGTTCAGTTTTTCCACATGAGGATAGGTTCTATAAATATCGTCTAACGCTGATTCCTGATAAGGGCTGCTATACGGACTTTATTTATGTTCTCTTGAATTGTGCGGGGAGAAACTGGTCATCAAGACAACCGTATGTCCCTCATTAGTTCACCTAGTGAGTGATGATATCTACTGGGCCCCTTGATGGAGTTGGATCGTATGCGCGCAACTAGGCGATCAACTCTAGATCAAGAAACGTATAATCTGCAAGAATGACACATTCCTATCTTGGATTATACAAGGATATCATGTGACATAGGAATCAAAACAATAAGATACTTTTTCTTATGCAGGATTGAAGTACTGTATTGGTACAGTATTTATTTATGCGAATTGGGAATCATAACGTGTTGCTAGATACCGCTTATGATTAATGGAAATAAATGATGATTTATTTTCCATGGCCAACATAGCATAAATCCTCAAAGGGTCACACAAATAGGACTTTAACCATACGTGTATTATTTGTTTATTTGCAGTAGCGAGTACTGCGAATATATGATAAGTTGATTAATTAATTATATACCGTTATGAACCGTTATAATTAATTAACTCAAATGGATCATATAGAAATAATATAATGCATATGCTAATTCCAAATTAATTATTAATATGTTAATAATTAAGTTAGTTCAATGCATATTTATTATACTGAGCTAATTGGCCTTTTAGTTAATCAGTTAACTGAAAGCCCGATATGAGACGAATTAAAGGAGTGATTTAATGGGCCATTATATCATGTGGCCTGGCCCACATGAGGGCTGAAAATTTCAGCCATGATAGGGGCAATTTCGTCCAGGAGAAAATAGGAAGAGAGAAATCTAATTATGGAAACGTTCCATATATATATTGATTGTTTCTTTGGGAACAAGTCAGCACAAACCCTAGCGACATTCTCTCTCTTCCTCTCTAGGCCGCAATACTATTCACGGTACTGTTCATCAAGAGAGAAAAACTGTTTTCTCTCATTGATTGCTCTCTTAGCTCATGCGTTGAGCGATTCTCCTTCCAGTTAAACAGTTAATCGTGCGAAGGAAATCAAAAGGGAATTAGCTATCGTATCGGACAAGCTAGCACTTGTCTTGAGACTTTGGTTAATCTTCTAGGTGGACTCGAGGCAACCGGAGGCAGTCAAGAGGGTGACGAGCACGCCACCGACTCCAAGAGATTGGATTCAAGCCTTCCGAATACGACTTCGTAAGAGGTAACCTCCTACGCTTCTCCTTTTACGTGTTAAATGACTTGAATAACTAGATCCATTTTTTCGTGCGTTTTAGTTGCTTGTTAAATGTTAATAAAAATTAAAATTGCACATGGACTTGAGTTCCTAACAATGTTATCATCTATGCGTATGCCGAGATAATTTCAGAGCAATTAAACCAACAAATCGTGTAGCTTAATTTCAGCTGTAATTATCATCAGTCAATGTCGTGCAGAAAAATCAGTTACCCATGTGGAAACGAATGAGTTAGTACTGGTTTTACTGGACAACTGTTGACTGAATGTTCTACATTGGAAAATTCTGAAAATGACGTCTTTTGGTCATTATATATGTAATCAACATCACTCAAAAACTTGTGGTATATCTTGGCTACAGTTTCTTGTATTTATTGGAAAAGCTAATCGTCTAATTTATTAATTTCCGTGCAATTCCACTACATTCAACGACTTCGAATGGATTTGACATACCAAGATGTGTCGACAACATACTGTGTTGACGCTCTTTGGATTGTTTTAAGTATTCTTGACTACTTGTAGAAGGAGAAAACAAGAATGAAAAATACGTTGTCAAAAATATACACCTTTGCCTAGTATTTATAGGCATATATATAGCGTTTCTTTTCTTTTACTCCTTTAATCTTCCCACTAGATCTTGTGGATATGTTTTCAGGATTTTCATTTTTTTCCGGTTATCTTCTCCTAATAATTGTTCAATAAATTTAACTATTCCGACCTGAATACAACAATCTCTTTAGTCCTTTCCGCACAATAGATTGGCCCACTTGCAAAATTTCAGGAGCCTTGCAAAATTAACTACTGTAAAAAAAAATGTTAAAATTTCTCAACCGTGCAATGGGTGCATATACAAGTCAAAACAAAGATATTTTATTGATTGACTGAAAAGTACACGGTATAAGACAAAACTAACAAGCAATTATATCTTGTGAATGTGAATTTCTGTCAGACCAATAAAAATATATCTGTACGAACATACTCTGCAGAGCACAAGATGCATCCTTTCCTCAAAATTCTCCTTTTCATCTTAGTCATTCAAGTCTTTTCAGCACGTTGTTGTGTCGAGCATGAACGAGAAGCATTGCTAAAATTCAAGGCTGGTGTCAATGACTCGAGCAACCGTTTGGTTTCATGGACGGGAGACGAATGCTGCAACTGGGCTGGCATCACATGCAGCAACAAAACAGGTCATGTTATCATCTATGCGTATGCCGAGATAATTTCAGAGCAATTAAACCAACAAATCGTGTAGCTTAATTTCAGCTGTAATTATCATCAGTCAATGTCGTGCAGAAAAATCAGTTACCCATGTGGAAACGAATGAGTTAGTACTGGTTTTACTGGACAACTGTTGACTGAATGTTCTACATTGGAAAATTCTGAAAATGACGTCTTTTGGTCATTATATATGTAATCAACATCACTCAAAAACTTGTGGTATATCTTGGCTACAGTTTCTTGTATTTATTGGAAAAGCTAATCGTCTAATTTATTAATTTCCGTGCAATTCCACTACATTCAACGACTTCGAATGGATTTGACATACCAAGATGTGTCGACAACATACTGTGTTGACGCTCTTTGGATTGTTTTAAGTATTCTTGACTACTTGTAGAAGGAGAAAACAAGAATGAAAAATACGTTGTCAAAAATATACACCTTTGCCTAGTATTTATAGGCATATATATAGCGTTTCTTTTCTTTTACTCCTTTAATCTTCCCACTAGATCTTGTGGATATGTTTTCAGGATTTTCATTTTTTTCCGGTTATCTTTTCCTAATAATTGTTCAATAAATTTAACTATTCCGACCTGAATACAACAATCTCTTTAGTCCTTTCCGCACAATAGATTGGCCCACTTGCAAAATTTCAGGAGCCTTGCAAAATTAACTACTGTAAAAAAAAATGTTAAAATTTCTCAACCGTGCAATGGGTGCATATACAAGTCAAAACAAAGATATTTTATTGATTGACTGAAAAGTACACGGTATAAGACAAAACTAACAAGCAATTATATCTTGTGAATGTGAATTTCTGTCAGACCAATAAAAATATATCTGTACGAACATACTCTGCAGAGCACAAGATGCATCCTTTCCTCAAAATTCTCCTTTTCATCTTAGTCATTCAAGTCTTTTCAGCACGTTGTTGTGTCGAGCATGAACGAGAAGCATTGCTAAAATTCAAGGCTGGTGTCAATGACTCGAGCAACCGTTTGGTTTCATGGACGGGAGACGAATGCTGCAACTGGGCTGGCATCACATGCAGCAACAAAACAGGTCATGTTATCATTCTTGACCTTCGAAGTTCCTACTCTAACAACAGATTCAAGTATGGGGTGATGTATCCTGACTATGAATGGAATAACCACAGCTTAAGCGGTAAAATTAGTCCATCTTTGCAACATATAAGCGAGCTAAAACACTTAGATCTCAGCTATAATAATTTTAGTGGAAACAACTTTCCCAATTTCATCAATTCATTTAGAAATCTGAACTATCTCAACTTGTCTTCGACGGACTTGTCAGGGATAATACCTTCTAAGCTTGGTAACCTATCTAAGTTGCAATTTCTAGACCTGAGTTACATGCCTGTTATCAATATTTCAAACGCGTAGTTCTTGTCTCACCTAACTTCCTTAAAGTATCTTGACATGTCTGGAGTTAATTTCCAAGATTCGAAAAATTGGACACAAGCATTGAATACACTACCCCTCTCCAGAGTTTATATTTACGTGACAACAACCTCACAACAATTCCATCATCTATTATTAGGCTGAACTTCTCATCCCTTAAGACTCTTTCAATAATAGAAAACAAATTTAACAGTAGAATACCTAATTGGATTGGAAAACTAACTACACTAACAACACTTGAACTTTTGTTCTGCTCTTTTGTTGGTCAAATTCCAAGTCAACTCAATAACCTGACTTCACTCAACACGCTCATGCTGTTGGAGGACTATTTGGAGGGCCCAATGCCATCACTCCACAATCTTAAGAATTTGACTGAACTAATTATTTGGGGTGTTAGTATTAGGGAGGACATAAGAGTGGTTGTGAACAGATTGGCAAATGACACTTTGGACAAACTTGAAATTTTGTTGCTCCCAAATGCTAGTTTGACCGGAAATCTAACTGGGTGGATGAGTAAGATGTCTAATTTGAGAGAACTTGATCTTAGTTGCAATAACCTCAATGGCCCATTACCAATTGTAATTGGAAACTTAACACGCCTTGAGTATTTAGACCTCGATAAAAATAATTTCACTGGAGAAGTATCCAAAGCGCATCTTGCTGGTTTATCCAATCTAAAAGGGCTGTTCTTAGGTTCTAGTTATCTCAACCTAACGGTGAATATGAATTGGGTTCCTCCGTTTCAACTAGACTATCTTTACTTGTCCGGTTGTAAATTAGGACCTTATTTTCCATTATGGCTCCAAAATCAATCTCAAATGATCGAGATAGATTTATCGAATACAGAAATTGTTGAGATTGTACCTCATTGGTTTTGGAAATTTCGATTTCTCTCTTATATAGATCTTTCTTATAATCATATAAAAGGTACATTACCTTTGAGTTTGGAACATTTAACAAATCTACATTTCTTGTTTTTGCATAATAATTTGTTTGAAGGAGGAATTCCATATCTTCCTCAATATGTTGAATTCGTTGATTTCTCCGACAATCTCTCTTCAGGAAATATTCCCCACGATTTGCCCAATGCATTGATAGTTGTGAACTTGGCGCATAATAATCTCTCTGGTGTTGTTCCTAGTTCTATAGGCAATTTATATTTTCTCTGGGCATTGCAACTTAATAATAATAGTTTGACTGGTGAACTTCCTTTACAGTTACAATTTTGCCAAAATTTGGTTGTCCTTGATCTCGGAGAAAATAAATTTGAGGGCGCCAAATACCAAAATGGATGGGAGAAAACCTTAGGAACCTAACATTTCTTCGATTGCGATCTAATTTATTTTCTAATACCATCCCTATTCAATTGATCAAGCTGCGATATCTTCAAGTTTTAGACCTTGCAAATAATAAAATTTTTGGGATGATACCTCAAAATATGAATTTTCTTTCGTCGATGGCTTTTCTGGATGACTATAACGATAATTCAGCACTCATCGACTTTTTGAGATTTAATGATCAATATTATTACAATGTAAGTGTTTCGGTAACAATGAAGGGTCGAGACCTTGTATTTACAACTACCCTATCCTTTTTGAAAAGTATTGACCTTTCAGGAAATTATTCAACGGGCATGATACCCAAAAACATAACTTCTCTTCATGGACTAATAAGTCTAAACTTGTCCAACAACCACCTTATAGGTCCGATACCATCTGAGATAGGTAAGATGTATTCCTTAGAATCTCTTGACCTTCGGAATAATGAACTATCAGGAATGATTCCACAGTGTCTTACAAACTTGAACTTTTTGGCAACACTAAATCTTTCTTATAACAATCTTTCTGGAAGAATACCAACTGGAAATCAATTGCAAACACTTGATGACTCATATATCTACGTGGAAAATAACGACTTATGTGGTCCACCAACAGAAAAAAGTTGCGACTCTACTAAAGTACAAAATTCTACTGGTCATGCTAGAAAAGTTGGTGAAGAATTAAGCAAAATTCTCTTATATTTGTTTATAATTTTTGGATTTGGATGTGGGATTTGGGTGGTTTTATGGATCCTTCTTTTCAAAATAACTTGGAGGTATATGTTTTTCCATATAGTAGACAGCTGGTTTGATAGTATCTATACATGAATGATGGTATATCTTGGAAGAGTAACAAAGTAACAAAGTAACGAGTGAAGAAATGATTTACAATAGATTTACTAGGACATATACTTCAAGAAATTTTTCGACAAATATTTGTTAGGAAATCTTATGTGACGGTTTCGATTTGTACTATTATAAATTGTTGGAATATGATGCAGTAAAATAGTGTACATGGAGTCGTGGCAATGGAGAGGGGCACGCACTTTTACATATTTTCATTAAATTCAATTCTTTTATTACTTTCTGAAAACGATATGTGTTAGCGTAACTTTTACGCGTTTTCATACTTGTTTTTTGCATTAATTGAAGAACGATTCCTCAAACTGAATTTATCAAGATGCGTACTTGTTGAATTGGAAAATAGATCGATATATTTTAGCAATAATTACAGGTAATTAACCTTAAATAGTATTTTTTGTGAATATGTATGATTAAAATCAATGCAAACTAGTATAGTAATTTGAGAATTTTATGATGGAAAAAAAAATATAAATATTGATCGAAAGGGATGCGACACTTTTATTTTTCTGTGATATTATAAACGCCAATAAGTAGTTGAGCTTGAGAAGGCTAAACATGAAAGATTACTATTTCGTTACGGCATTTTTACAAACGTCTCTCGGTTCACGAATGCAACTAACAAATTGTTCAGGCACGACAATTATGTTATTCTTACAGGTAAACTAATATGGAAGAAATTACTTGAAAACTATTATATTGAAGTTTAAATTTAAAAATTAAACATTATAGGCATCGAGTGTATTTGGTTGCAGATAAAAAGAAAATGAGAATTAAGTTCTAAAGTATAAGTCACGACCAAATACGTTATAAGTCAAGGAATAAAAGTATAAAACTATTAACCATATTTCTTATACAATATTTTCATAAGAATAAATATAAATAACATTATCCCTAGATTTATATCATATTTTATCGTGGCTAATATCATATTCCTATTCTTATTATTTATTTTTTTAAACAACTAAACTCAACCATAACTTTTACGGAACAATATCATGCTTATAAAAGCTAATGATATTTAGTGGAGGTTTACTGCTGGTCATCAAGTGATTTGAATTTTCCAATATTTCGAAATTGTAACGTCTCTTGATGACACTGATATAAAAATTAATTTCATTCGTATTCTATCTACGTATCAGTATACACCCATAAAATTATTTATAGTTTTAACCTTATATAAATTAATTTAAAATATATTATCAAAATAAGTCATGTTTCCGGTCTAGAAATAAGGGAGCACTTATTGTGATCAAATAACTTAGAATGAATTCAGAAACGATTGAAATTCTCAAAAGATGCTCAGAATTGCATTATTTGCAATTTATATGCGTAATTAGCACGTATAATCCAATCTTTTCTAATAAATTACATATGAATCATATTCTAGACAGTATAAATAGTTTCAATGTAGATTATTGTGATCAAATGACTTACAATGAATCTAGAAACGATTGAAATACTCAAATGATGCTCAGAATTGTATAATTTGTACTTTATATCCGTAATTACCGAGTATAATCAAATTTTTTTTAATAAATAACATATAAATCAAATTCTAGACTGTATAATGAGTCTAAATGTAGATTATTATAATCAAATGACTTAGTATGAATCCAGAAACGATTGAAATGCTCAAACGATGCACTGATTTGCATTATTTGCTATTTATATGCGTTATTGCATGTATAATCCAATCTTTTTGAATAAATAACATATGAATCATATTCTAGACAGTATAAAGTGTTTAAATGTAGATTATTGGGATCAAATAACTTAGAATGAATCCAGAAACGATTTAAATGCTCAAACGATGCTCAGAATTGCATTTTTGCACTTTATATGCGTAATTACCTCGAATAATCCAATCTTTTTTGAGTAAATAACATATGAATCATATTCTAAACAGTATAAATAGTTTAAATGTAGATTATTGTGATCAAATTACTTAAAATGAATCCAGAAACGACTGAAATGTTCAAACGATGCTCAGAATTGCATTTTTTGCATTTTATACGCGTAATTACCATGAATAATCCAATCTTTTGTGAAATAAATAACATACGAATCAAATTCTAGACAGTATAAAGAGTTTAAATGTAGATTATTGTGATCAAATAAATTAGAATGAATCCCGAAACGATTGAAATGCTCAAACGATGCTCAGAATTGCATTATTTGCACTATATATGCGTAATTACTGTGTATAATCCAATCTTTTTGAATAAATAACATATGAATCATATTTTAGACAGTATAAAGAGTTCAAATGTAGATTATTGTGATCAAATGAGTTAGAATAAATCCAGAAACAATTGAAATGGTCAAACGATGCTCAGAATTGCATTATTTGCACTTTATTTACGTAATTACCATTTATAATCCATTCATTTTGAAAAAATAACATATGATTTATATTCTAGACAGCATAAAGAGTTTAAATGTAGATTGCTGTGATCAACTTATTTAGAATGAATCCAGAAACGATTGAAATGCTCACACCATGCTCAGAATTGCATTATTTTTCACTTCATATGAGTAATTACCATGTATAATTCAATCTTTTTGAATAAATAACATATGAATTATATTCTAGACAGTATAATGAGTTTAAATGTGGATTATTCTGATCAAATGACTAAGAATGACTACAGAACGATTGAAATGCTCAAATGATGCCCCGAATTGCATTATTCAAAATTTATATGCGTAATTACTGTGTATAATCTAATCTTATTTTAATAAATAACATATCAATCATATTCTAGACAATATAAAGAGTTTGAATGTAGGTTACTGTGATCAAATTACTTAAAATTAATCCAGAAACGATTGAAATGCTCAAACGATGCTCAGAATTGCATTTTTGCAAATTATATGCGTAATTACCAAGAATAATCCAATCTTTTTGTATAAATAACATATGAATAATATTCTAGAGAGTATAAAGAGTTTAAATGTAGATTATTATGATAAAATTACTTAAAATGAATCCAGAAACGATTGAAATGCTCAAACGAAGCCCAGAATTGTATTATTTGCACTTTATATGCATAATTACCATGAATAATCCAATCTTTTATGAAATAAATAACATATGAATCATATTATAGACAGTATAAAGAGTTTAAATGTAGATTATTGCGATGAAATTACTTAAAATGAATCCAGAAACGATTGAAGTGCTCAAACGATGTTCAGAATTGCATTATTTGCACTTTATATGCGTAATTACCATCTATAATATAATTTTTTTGAATAAATTACATATGAATCATATAATAGACAGTATGAAGAGTTTAAATGTCGATTATTGTGATCAAATGACATAGAATGAATCCAGAAATGATTGAAATGCTCAAACGATGCTCAGAAATTCATTATATGCTCTTTATATGCGTAATTACCATGTATAATCCAATCATTTTGTATAAATTACATATAAATCAAATTCTAGACTGTATAATGAGTCTAAATGTAGATTATTATAATCAAATGACTTAGTATGAATCCAGAAACGATTGAAATGCTCAAACGATGCACTGATTTGCATTATTTGCTATTTATATGCGTTATTGCATGTATAATCCAATCTTTTTGAATAAATAACATATGAATCATATTCTAGACAGTATAAAGTGTTTAAATGTAGATTATTGGGATCAAATAACTTAGAATGAATCCAGAAACGATTTAAATGCTCAAACGATGCTCAGAATTGCATTTTTGCACTTTATATGCGTAATTACCTCGAATAATCCAATCTTTTTTGAGTAAATAACATATGAATCATATTCTAAACAGTATAAATAGTTTAAATGTAGATTATTGTGATCAAATTACTTAAAATGAATCCAGAAACGACTGAAATGTTCAAACGATGCTCAGAATTGCATTTTTTGCATTTTATACGCGTAATTACCATGAATAATCCAATCTTTTGTGAAATAAATAACATACGAATCAAATTCTAGACAGTATAAAGAGTTTAAATGTAGATTATTGTGATCAAATAAATTAGAATGAATCCCGAAACGATTGAAATGCTCAAACGATGCTCAGAATTGCATTATTTGCACTATATATGCGTAATTACTGTGTATAATCCAATCTTTTTGAATAAATAACATATGAATCATATTTTAGACAGTATAAAGAGTTCAAATGTAGATTATTGTGATCAAATGAGTTAGAATAAATCCAGAAACAATTGAAATGGTCAAACGATGCTCAGAATTGCATTATTTGCACTTTATTTACGTAATTACCATTTATAATCCATTCATTTTGAAAAAATAACATATGATTTATATTCTAGACAGCATAAAGAGTTTAAATGTAGATTGCTGTGATCAACTTATTTAGAATGAATCCAGAAACGATTGAAATGCTCACACCATGCTCAGAATTGCATTATTTTTCACTTCATATGAGTAATTACCATGTATAATTCAATCTTTTTGAATAAATAACATATGAATTATATTCTAGACAGTATAATGAGTTTAAATGTGGATTATTCTGATCAAATGACTAAGAATGACTACAGAACGATTGAAATGCTCAAATGATGCCCCGAATTGCATTATTCAAAATTTATATGCGTAATTACTGTGTATAATCTAATCTTATTTTAATAAATAACATATCTATCATATTCTAGACAATATAAAGAGTTTGAATGTAGGTTACTGTGATCAAATTACTTAAAATTAATCCAGAAACGATTGAAATGCTCAAACGATGCTCAGAATTGCATTTTTGCAAATTATATGCGTAATTACCAAGAATAATCCAATCTTTTTGTATAAATAACATATGAATAATATTCTAGAGAGTATAAAGAGTTTAAATGTAGATTATTATGATAAAATTACTTAAAATGAATCCAGAAACGATTGAAATGCTCAAACGAAGCCCAGAATTGTATTATTTGCACTTTATATGCATAATTACCATGAATAATCCAATCTTTTATGAAATAAATAACATATGAATCATATTATAGACAGTATAAAGAGTTTAAATGTAGATTATTGCGATGAAATTACTTAAAATGAATCCAGAAACGATTGAAGTGCTCAAACGATGTTCAGAATTGCATTATTTGCACTTTATATGCGTAATTACCATCTATAATATAATTTTTTTGAATAAATTACATATGAATCATATAATAGACAGTATGAAGAGTTTAAATGTCGATTATTGTGATCAAATGACATAGAATGAATCCAGAAATGATTGAAATGCTCAAACGATGCTCAGAAATTCATTATATGCTCTTTATATGCGTAATTACCGAGTATAATCAAATTTTTTTTAATAAATAACATATAAATCAAATTCTAGACTGTATAATGAGTCTAAATGTAGATTATTATAATCAAATGACTTAGTATGAATCCAGAAACGATTGAAATGCTCAAACGATGCACTGATTTGCATTATTTGCTATTTATATGCGTTATTGCATGTATAATCCAATCTTTTTGAATAAATAACATATGAATCATATTCTAGACAGTATAAAGTGTTTAAATGTAGATTATTGGGATCAAATAACTTAGAATGAATCCAGAAACGATTTAAATGCTCAAACGATGCTCAGAATTGCATTTTTGCACTTTATATGCGTAATTACCTCGAATAATCCAATCTTTTTTGAGTAAATAACATATGAATCATATTCTAAACAGTATAAATAGTTTAAATGTAGATTATTGTGATCAAATTACTTAAAATGAATCCAGAAACGACTGAAATGTTCAAACGATGCTCAGAATTGCATTTTTTGCATTTTATACGCGTAATTACCATGAATAATCCAATCTTTTGTGAAATAAATAACATACGAATCAAATTCTAGACAGTATAAAGAGTTTAAATGTAGATTATTGTGATCAAATAAATTAGAATGAATCCCGAAACGATTGAAATGCTCAAACGATGCTCAGAATTGCATTATTTGCACTATATATGCGTAATTACTGTGTATAATCCAATCTTTTTGAATAAATAACATATGAATCATATTTTAGACAGTATAAAGAGTTCAAATGTAGATTATTGTGATCAAATGAGTTAGAATAAATCCAGAAACAATTGAAATGGTCAAACGATGCTCAGAATTGCATTATTTGCACTTTATTTACGTAATTACCATTTATAATCCATTCATTTTGAAAAAATAACATATGATTTATATTCTAGACAGCATAAAGAGTTTAAATGTAGATTGCTGTGATCAACTTATTTAGAATGAATCCAGAAACGATTGAAATGCTCACACCATGCTCAGAATTGCATTATTTTTCACTTCATATGAGTAATTACCATGTATAATTCAATCTTTTTGAATAAATAACATATGAATTATATTCTAGACAGTATAATGAGTTTAAATGTGGATTATTCTGATCAAATGACTAAGAATGACTACAGAACGATTGAAATGCTCAAATGATGCCCCGAATTGCATTATTCAAAATTTATATGCGTAATTACTGTGTATAATCTAATCTTATTTTAATAAATAACATATCAATCATATTCTAGACAATATAAAGAGTTTGAATGTAGGTTACTGTGATCAAATTACTTAAAATTAATCCAGAAACGATTGAAATGCTCAAACGATGCTCAGAATTGCATTTTTGCAAATTATATGCGTAATTACCAAGAATAATCCAATCTTTTTGTATAAATAACATATGAATAATATTCTAGAGAGTATAAAGAGTTTAAATGTAGATTATTATGATAAAATTACTTAAAATGAATCCAGAAACGATTGAAATGCTCAAACGAAGCCCAGAATTGTATTATTTGCACTTTATATGCATAATTACCATGAATAATCCAATCTTTTATGAAATAAATAACATATGAATCATATTATAGACAGTATAAAGAGTTTAAATGTAGATTATTGCGATGAAATTACTTAAAATGAATCCAGAAACGATTGAAGTGCTCAAACGATGTTCAGAATTGCATTATTTGCACTTTATATGCGTAATTACCATCTATAATATAATTTTTTTGAATAAATTACATATGAATCATATAATAGACAGTATGAAGAGTTTAAATGTCGATTATTGTGATCAAATGACATAGAATGAATCCAGAAATGATTGAAATGCTCAAACGATGCTCAGAAATTCATTATATGCTCTTTATATGCGTAATTACCGAGTATAATCAAATTTTTTTTAATAAATAACATATAAATCAAATTCTAGACTGTATAATGAGTCTAAATGTAGATTATTATAATCAAATGACTTAGTATGAATCCAGAAACGATTGAAATGCTCAAACGATGCACTGATTTGCATTATTTGCTATTTATATGCGTTATTGCATGTATAATCCAATCTTTTTGAATAAATAACATATGAATCATATTCTAGACAGTATAAAGTGTTTAAATGTAGATTATTGGGATCAAATAACTTAGAATGAATCCAGAAACGATTTAAATGCTCAAACGATGCTCAGAATTGCATTTTTGCACTTTATATGCGTAATTACCTCGAATAATCCAATCTTTTTTGAGTAAATAACATATGAATCATATTCTAAACAGTATAAATAGTTTAAATGTAGATTATTGTGATCAAATTACTTAAAATGAATCCAGAAACGACTGAAATGTTCAAACGATGCTCAGAATTGCATTTTTTGCATTTTATACGCGTAATTACCATGAATAATCCAATCTTTTGTGAAATAAATAACATACGAATCAAATTCTAGACAGTATAAAGAGTTTAAATGTAGATTATTGTGATCAAATAAATTAGAATGAATCCCGAAACGATTGAAATGCTCAAACGATGCTCAGAATTGCATTATTTGCACTATATATGCGTAATTACTGTGTATAATCCAATCTTTTTGAATAAATAACATATGAATCATATTTTAGACAGTATAAAGAGTTCAAATGTAGATTATTGTGATCAAATGAGTTAGAATAAATCCAGAAACAATTGAAATGGTCAAACGATGCTCAGAATTGCATTATTTGCACTTTATTTACGTAATTACCATTTATAATCCATTCATTTTGAAAAAATAACATATGATTTATATTCTAGACAGCATAAAGAGTTTAAATGTAGATTGCTGTGATCAACTTATTTAGAATGAATCCAGAAACGATTGAAATGCTCACACCATGCTCAGAATTGCATTATTTTTCACTTCATATGAGTAATTACCATGTATAATTCAATCTTTTTGAATAAATAACATATGAATTATATTCTAGACAGTATAATGAGTTTAAATGTGGATTATTCTGATCAAATGACTAAGAATGACTACAGAACGATTGAAATGCTCAAATGATGCCCCGAATTGCATTATTCAAAATTTATATGCGTAATTACTGTGTATAATCTAATCTTATTTTAATAAATAACATATCAATCATATTCTAGACAATATAAAGAGTTTGAATGTAGGTTACTGTGATCAAATTACTTAAAATTAATCCAGAAACGATTGAAATGCTCAAACGATGCTCAGAATTGCATTTTTGCAAATTATATGCGTAATTACCAAGAATAATCCAATCTTTTTGTATAAATAACATATGAATAATATTCTAGAGAGTATAAAGAGTTTAAATGTAGATTATTATGATAAAATTACTTAAAATGAATCCAGAAACGATTGAAATGCTCAAACGAAGCCCAGAATTGTATTATTTGCACTTTATATGCATAATTACCATGAATAATCCAATCTTTTATGAAATAAATAACATATGAATCATATTATAGACAGTATAAAGAGTTTAAATGTAGATTATTGCGATGAAATTACTTAAAATGAATCCAGAAACGATTGAAGTGCTCAAACGATGTTCAGAATTGCATTATTTGCACTTTATATGCGTAATTACCATCTATAATATATTTTTTTTGAATAAATTACATATGAATCATATAATAGACAGTATGAAGAGTTTAAATGTCGATTATTGTGATCAAATGACATAGAATGAATCCAGAAATGATTGAAATGCTCAAACGATGCTCAGAAATTC